>JBBBDQ010001831.1:1315000-1990000 GCA_037127315.1 Ascarosepion bandense
GAGAACAATCTACTGCTATAGATTAAATAAAGAGACCGGTTTGAAATTCCCTTAAGGTTACCCAGATCAACAATAGCCTGATGAAGGCTGGAGATCACAACAGCCAAAATATTATAGAAACTAAGATAGGGACAATAGTCCACATGTAAATAATAATTCATCCCAGAAAATTAACATTCATTCACTTTTATTT
This sequence comes from Ascarosepion bandense, assembly GCA_037127315.1. Classification (NCBI taxonomy): domain Eukaryota; kingdom Metazoa; phylum Mollusca; class Cephalopoda; order Sepiida; family Sepiidae; genus Ascarosepion; species Ascarosepion bandense. The sequence goes on from JBBBDQ010001831.1 coordinate 1,315,194, forward strand.
AAGTATTGCTCTATTGTATGAACAAGTTTTGATTTGTAGCCTTAACAAAAAACATACGAAGAGCAGTTAACTCAAGGGATTTAGACATTTAACTATAATGTTATCTTCATGGTAAATAAGGTAACTGAAAGAATGCTCCTTGTGTGAACACTTCCTTTTGTTTCTGAAGCTAGCCAGGATAGGCTTTGAAGTTTCTCCCAAAAATGAAATTATGAAGCCTAGCAGTCTGCTCGCAGTCTAAGATCATGCCAGTTTAAGTACTTCAAATAAAACTTGGGGCAGGAGGGGAGGGGGAGGGCACAGAGAAAGAGAGAGACACACACACACAGACACAAAACAAACAATAACAACACACCCACATGAGTTAGATATCTAAGTTCTAACTTGCTCTGCTTAATTTCTAAGAAGAAAGATTATCCTTAGGTTCTGACTTTTCTAGTACGAGGGGATAGTAATTATAAACATTTCAATGCAACCGAACTCATAGAAATGATGGTATTTTTGAAAACAGTACAAAATGACATTTAGTAACTAATTTTATATTTTTTTAAATTGCTTAAGCTACACTAATGTCAATATTTAGTCATTTCAGTACAGTTGCTTGTAAAAATAATTATGAAGTTCATAAGGGGTAACTACTTTCTATTTTCTCAAATATGATTAAATAATTTGTTTCCAGAGGATGTTTGTGACTGAAAAGGAGCAGTGATCTTTTGGTTAGACAGTTCTTACCTCTTTGGAAATCTTTCTTTTGAAGCCACTGACAAGGAAAATCATTTAGCAGAGACTTGTGGCCAGAATAGAGATCTTTAGGATTTAATTACAGGATTTTTTTTGGTAATTAATTTTTGTGTGTGGCAAGAAGTGGTTCATTGCTGAACTGATATTGGGGCCACATTTTGTTTATTTTGAAGAGTGTTTTTGCAGAGATTAGCAGTGGACATGTTTTTTGGTTTCTTGTGTGTGTGTGTGTTTTTATTATAGGTTAAATAGCTTGTCAATTGGTTGTATTAATAACATTTGTACAACACCCATGTATGATATTTCTAGTTTGGGCCTCCTACCATCATTCAGGACTCTGGGAATGGCAGTTTTCTTCTGTATTATCACCACGATTTTCTTTTCTTTCATATTTTATGCATTCATACATGACAGGTTGTCTCTACAACTAAGCATTCAAATGTAATATCACATGTTCTTCAAATATGTGAAATGTTTGAGTCATTCAAATTAATTGAACATCTTTAACACTTGTACATGAAATATGTAACATTGATCCTGATGCTATTTAGATTAGGAATAGTTAATTAGTTGCATGAGAAGTAGGGAGGTATTGGATCAGACTTTTCTTACTGCCTGTCTAGCAAAAGAGCCTAAATGAAATGTTGCAGTCCCCATACCCACTCAATCTCAGAAGATTCAGCTGTCAGGATCTTGTCCTCAGGCATCATGAGTGGTAACAGGTGGCTTTTGCAGGTGATACAGACAATATATTCTAAGGCAGACTTTTAGATAAGCTGCCATTTTGTGGAGGACAGGGATTTTACCATAAATATGATATATAAAGAGCGTGTGGTTTATCTGTAGGTTGAAACTTGTCATACAAATTCAGTAATATAAAATTGATTTGACAATATTATACTGGGTAAAATGTTTACTTATTAAAAGATACATAAAATAATGTATTCCTTAATTAGGTATCTATATTACTTTGGGAGGTTTCTTTAAAAATTTCATAACATACAGCATTATACCTTATCTAAGTCAAAGTCTCATCTTAAAAATCTCATCAAAAGAATCATTTTGAGAAAGTACATACCAATGAAAACAACAAATGTAATTTCATGAATGAGTAATTTGTATCAAGTATAACAAAAAATTAGTTTTGTTTTTGGCATCAAAATGAGATAAGGAAAAATGATTGAGTACTAGTACTAAATATGAGAGATCTAGTTTTTAATTGCAAATTGTAGAATATCACAATAGTATTTTTATATTAAAAATAAATGTGAATAGTTAGTGAAAATAAAAACTGAAGATGATGACAACAAAATATACTAGTCTTCATATAAAAAGAAAAGAATTATATGCATGAAGACATAATTCACATGGCTATCAAACCCTATGCAATGAGGTGTTAGCCTTGTTTGAAGTCTTACCAATGCATGAAAGTTGTAAATGATGACTTCCAACATTAAAATGATTAAACAGATTAAGAAATATGATAAAAGCATGGATAAATAAGGTGCTTACAATAAGAAAGATAATAGTGCAAAAATATTAATTAAAACCATGAAATGAAGATTAGGGAGAGAGAATAGTTTGAAACCAAAACTGAGTTTACAACACTAGAAATGCACTTTTGGGTAACCCCAATGGTCAGGCATCTATTGTGCCACATCTAAGCTGTACTTAGAAAATCATCATCTATTGAGATGGTTTATGTCAAGTCAAATTCAGTTGGGAAATTGAAAAACAATCACCCTAGTGTGTTAAATAGCATTCAACATTTATGAAATCGATAAAAGTTGTCACAACTTTGATGGTGGGGGTTTGAAACAATTATATATATATATATTTTTTTTTTTTAAACATATTGTTAAATATAACAGACAATGAATGTCCATTATGTTTAATCATGAACCGCTCTAAACATTGCATTTTGGCTTTAATTTCAGGTAAAAATAAAGACAAAAATTGTCCAACATTTGAATATTTTTTTTATTATACTGGTTTTAAGCTTTTGACTCATGTGAGCCATCTTCAGAGAGGTTACAGGGACGTTAACATAAAGACATCCACCATCATTGCATAGCAATGTTTTATGTCAACACAAGATAAAAATCTTTGATAGCAGATATTTAACAACATATATTCAGAAAATTATCTGCTGCCTCGATACAATATATATGTGTGTGTGTGTATATATATATATATATATATATATACACACACACACACACACACACACACACTACCAGCTTAAAGATAGATTGTATTAGCTATTTTCAATTTATTCGTTTCTATTCTTGAGAACTCAGTGGATCTTGACAGGTAACCAAGTTTCATAAGCTCTTGAGAGAAATTTGCATCTCAAGACCTGTGAAAGTAAAAGGGATACTTGGTTTCCATATAAACCAGCACTTACAGGTAGCAGTGAACAGACACAAAAAAGGAACGCTGACCATCCACATATATGACAGTGAGAATCAGAAAGTTCTTTGAGAAATGACCTGAGAACTGGACAGTACCATGACATTAGAACTGAATTGTTTCCCCCAGACCAGCCATTCACACTTAATTATTAACCACTATTTGGTGATACCATATTCCTTAGGAATTCCATGCTTCTAACAAAATACATAAGTGGTTGAAGTCAACAAATTTAGCTATAAATGTAAATGTTTCCTCAAAGAAACTAAGCCTGTAGAGAAAATGAGGCACCATATTGCATTTAACAAAATTGGCTCTAATGATTACTGGTGGTTCTATAATAGAGTATTAAATAAAATTTTTCTATTTCTCTTCAATCAATTTGGAGGTGCTAACATCTGCTGATAAAGCTGAATGTTTTGCCTGTGAATTTTCCTTAAACTAATTATCAGGAGTATACTCGTCTAACTTACCAACTAAAAGTGAGTTCATTAAGTGATATCCATAGAATGTTCTTTGGTTTCTGCTATAATCTCTAATCTAAATCTCCACAAAACATGGACCTGTTAGCATCCGTGTAATAGTCCTTAAGTGTGCTCCTGTTCTCTCTAAACTGTAAAATAAATGCCCTGCTACCTCTTGTTTCTTTGCTTGTTGGGAATCATGTGTATTTATTCTTAAGGACTCACGTGAATGGCATAACCATTCCAACTACCAGTTTATTAGTCTTCTACCTCTTTTTGAAAGACTACTAGAGGCACTAATTAATTCTGAAATGGTTAAGTATCTTGCATCACATGCTCATTTTTCAGACAATAAGTTTCTCCAGGTCTGATGTACTGACGATAGTTGTGGAAAGAGTCTATCAAGCTCTAGGTAAGAATGGCTGTAGACTGTAGCCATGGACATCTCAAAAAGCCTTCAACAGAGTTTGGTATGCGGGTTTTCCTCACAAATTGAAAAGCTAGTGTCTCTGGACAAATTTTTGAACTGATCCACTCTTTGTCAAATCATGAAATAAAAGGTATCCTGAATGACCACGCTTCCAGATCCTTTGGTACTTAATGCAAGAGTCCCTTAAAACTTTATCTTTGGTTTTACATTGATTTTAAATTTTCATTAACCCTTTAGAGACTGAGTTTCATTTAGAGTTACAGTGCCAAGGGGATAGAGTCCTTTTCACAAGCACCACAGAGGACATGCACTTTTTTTTTTTTTTAGATTCATAAAAAATTATTTTACACACACACACTCTTGTAGGAAATTGAATAAACTAATACAATATTTATAAATCAAACTGAAATCAACATTTATTCAAATGAATTATCCTGATTTGCATAATTTATGCATGCAAATTTTTTTTTCTATTTAAAACAAACATCTTACTTGTAGAATTTGGGTGAATTTTCTGATGGATGAAGGCTGAATAAATCCTAACACTTGTGCTTTGGGAAGCAAGGCCCATGACAGCCCTTCAAACACTTCTGGAACATGGTTTTTCCTGCATTTGAATATTTTTCTGGTTAGGCACAGGGTACACACCTACCCCTGCTGCAGCTTCTGTACTATTTTCCTTGTAAAGTATGTAAGCATTGAAAAACATACACAATACAAGACTGAATGACTTTCGAATACTTGATAGTGCTTTTGAGATAAAAATACGGCATCATGCCTGATCAATCCCATCCATATATTTATTATAGTTCAAAAGTCACTGTATTTTTTTTTTTTTTGTTTTTTTGGACAATCTGTTGTGCATCTCCACCTTATGGTGTGCCCTTCTTTCAAAACAGCATATATATCTGCTTTGTTCTTTGTTAATATTAGAAGCACTGACCTTTTCTGGGATGATTTCTCCCTGCATGTTGTTGTCAGTATTCACCTTGCCTATATATAATAATCACCACAGGCTGCATTTTGACTTTCAAATGTTTTGGAAGTTCTTTTCTGTTTCAATGGATATTTCCAGTAATATGTGGGCAATGCCCAAGTAACTCATGCACAAGTGGCATACTTGTGAAAAAGTTGTTATCCCCTCCTCATATATGAACCCAGTCTAAGTAATCTCATTACAGCCCTGAGTAAGCCCATGATCATTGTTTGCTGCTTGACCAGTGATATTTTCCTTCCTTTGTAGACAAAAAATACAAGTAGATAGGTTGACACAGAATCACAAAATATTACTCCCCATTTATGATGGTCAGTCAGTTAAATGCCATACGTGATACATGCTTGGGCAATCATGTATCGAAAGAGACACGACTGACTGGGCAGAAGATTATCCCACAGTAGGTTGCCATTGCTTTCTGCGGTTGCTTGTTAGGAAAATACTAGATAAACTGGGTCTTGTTTTTGTCCCTACTAGGCTTTCATCAACAAATTTCTTTATGGGGCTTGTAGTAATATCTAAAAGTAACATTTGTATGTTTAACTAGTGGATCAAACTGTGTGACAGGGTCAGTCATTTTGCTCTGGTATAGGCAAATGTGTGCTGTCAATCATGTGAAAAAAAATTTCAAGGTCAATACTAACTTATCTCTAGACATGACAGAAGGAAATTATGATGTTCTTTATGAGCTGGATTTATTCTAATGGGACTTTATTGTTGGTTTACAGATCAAGCCCATATTCCAAATCCCAGAAATAAATGCCTTCATTTTGCACTGTAACAGGTATCCATTTATGACATCTCTTAACTTGGTATCTATACTGATGCCACAAACATTTACTCCTGTTTCAATAGTAAGTTTGATCGACAATGGTCAAATTGGCAGCTGTTGTCAAAAAGAACCTTTTGCCTTTGGGGCTTGTTAATTTTAAAGCAAGCTGCTCTATATTAATCATCTGAGAAAGCCCCTTTCTGCCTTTCATCAGCATTAACTTCCAGGAGAAGCTAATGTTCTTGGCAGGTATGAAATGGAAAGACTATATTGCCAGGTTAGCTCAAAGTTGGTTCACTGTGCTGTGCAAGAGATTTTTTTCTTTAAGTATCTATAAACCAACCATTCATCCATGCTTAAAAAATTGCTGCCACATATGGTCTGGTGCTCTTGCTATATATCTATAGATCCATGATAAACTCCAGAGAAGAATCAGCAATATAATTGGTTGTGATCTTGTGTCTCAGCTTGTCACTTTACCACCATTGTAAAGTTGCATCACTGTCTTTTCTATAAATACTTTCATGGTAATTGTTTGAATGAACTCTTCGCTATGGTACCTTGACTTTATGAATTTTAGCACAGTACTAAACTGGCAATGAGATCTCATTGATATACAATTGAGTTGGCTAGATGTGAATGTATGTTCTATGCTAACAGTTTTTTTTTCTTGTTTGTGGAACTCCTTTCTGGCTCCTGCTTTCCAAACAACTTTAATCTTCAAAAATTTAAATGTAATGTCAACTGTTATCTACTGTTCTCCTGATTACTCTTCTTCTGTACTCGCTCCTTAGTAGTGTTTCTGTTTTCTAATTCTTCCATACCCAGTAACCCCTTGTGTATCAGTGGCTTTATAATGCCTTGCTTGTGGTGAACTTGATTAAAATAAAAGAAAAAGAAAAAAAATGTATATGAATAATAAAGTGTAGCAATATCAATTGCTGAATGCAAACTGCATTTAAACAGTAATAAACACTATGGAACAAGTTATATTTTTTTTAATGCCTGACAAAGCTACCAAGGACTGTCAGTGAGAAAACAATCAGACCTGGCAAACAGTTGTCTTATAATCATTGGTTGATTGACTTTTTTTCTTTTTAAAACAACTTAACCTTTTTAGGATTATTAAAGGCAAAACATATTTTAGATGTTAAGAATAATTTGTCTTTGCAAGTGATTATGATTATTTGAATAAATAAAAACAGTTTTTTTTTTGTTTTTTTTAAGATTCCAAGTAAAATATAAACAATGTTGGTTGGTTGGTTGTTTTGTTTTATGGCATATCAACCTCAACAGGTCATTTATTGACAACTAAATTTATTTTTTTATTTTTTTTTTTATTTACTTATTGCTGGTAATACCTTTTTCTTTCAACAATTTATTGTTTTTATATAAGTTTTTGTGTCTAGTAATACTTTTTTCTTTTCGAGTATCAAGATTCATTGGGATTTTTTTTTTAAGGGCAGGATCCCCAAGTCCTACCCTGTTATTTAACCCATAACTGGAGGGAATGAAATAAACAATGTATTCAGTCAGTCAGTTAAGTGCCATATGTGATACGTGCTTGGACGATCATGACTGACTGAGCAGAAGATTTTTCCACAGTAGGTTGCCATTTCTTTCTGAGGTAGACTGGTTGCCAATCAAGGCTATAGAATCCAACCTGTTCTACTATTTAATCCATAGCTAGAGGGAGAAGTGACGAACTCATACCTTTCCCAGAGATATTTGTGCACAAGTGAATGCAATGAATTCAATCAAAATTTGCTCTCAGATTTCTCGTTCAGAGCAGATATCCACTGCACTACAATGTACATCCAAATATTGATAAATATATCCAAATAAACAAATATTAGCTAGAAAAAAAAAAAAAAAAAAAGAATCTCTATTGCAGCTATCATTACTTGTGCATGTGTAGTCTCAGTTATATGATTTGTGTAAGTCTATGGTAAACCAAGATATGATGAAATTTGGACAAATAGCGATCTTTGAATGTCACTTCAATTATGATATTTCAATACATAAATAATTGAAAATATTCCAAAATATCATGTAATATGTCGTTGGAAAGAAAGGAAGGAACTAAAACTGAATTCATAGAAATTTGAATACTGTTGTACAAAGTAAAAACTGAGGTGAGATTAACATCCAATAAAATTAAATCATTTAAATCAGGTGAAATTACAAATCATATAGTGTACCAGGATAACTGGTGTGAATTTTACCAATAAAATTGGTGGATGGTTGGAATGAGAAATGCTGTGGTTATAATTTACGATGTAGGATAAATTACATGTAACTAAAGGAGGAATTAACTATAGAATCTTGTTGAAAATTGTAGAAACATTCAATAGATTTAAGAAGTAGTATCCCTAAATCACAATTTCATGCAAAAGTGGGCTCATATAAGCTTCTAATTCAAATTTCCACATTACCATTTATTAATGAATCAGTGGCATTATCTCAAACATTATTCAAGCTTTCAAAAAGCTGGTGACATTCTTGTTGCTTGCTAAAATTTGAAAGCAGACAGCCAGAAATAATTAACACTCTTTTCTCCTCCCAAAAATTGAAATTAAAAATTTAGAAATGTATTTATTAACCAATAAAACTTCTGAATTTAGTAAATCTAACTTCACTTCCTGTGGTCTGATGAGTTCAGTCTTCAGTATAAATTACCTGGGTGATGTGAATGATACTGAATTCTCAAATTAATTTTTTTGCATATTCAAACTAACTTATTCAAGGTCTAAGTTCATTTTGCATAATTCTCACATTTAAAGTATTTCAAACAATATGAAAAATATACAAGTACAATATTTAAAACAAAGGGAATTTCAGCAGTAGTATCAATACAAAATTTATTTGACATACTGCTGGAATTACACACATATATAAAATGGAAACACGTGAATTGTCGCATTTATATTTTCATTTCATACTAACACATTTCATTTCCTTATGTTGTAATAAGAAAAACATTTTTTGTTGATCTTTGTAATTTGTTTTCTTTCAACTTCAAAGTTATTTAAATTTGTAGAGCTGTGTTTGAAGATTATTTTCTTTGCTTTTCACACTTTCCTCTACATAAAATACATTAAAGACGTGGATTTTACAAGTAAATCTACATTTACTGGTGGGTGGAATAGAAATTAATCAATGTGAAAAGCCCGGATACCTAAACTAAAAAGATTTTACTAGCATAGCAGAAGTATCTTGAAGTTTAATTTTTCTTATGTACATTAAAAAAACAAAACAAAAAAAAACAGCAATGTTCATCCTGTACAAGAGCCCAAAAGTCACTCAAGGTAGAACAGTTTATGCAGATATGTAGAGGAAGATAACGACTGACCTTTGATTCAAACAGGTTAAGATTATAGTGAATAAGAAAGCATCTTCTTGAGAATCAGTTCTACACAGTACTGATTCATAAGAAGCTGCTAAAGTGTAACTTAGATCTCACCAATGGAATACAAAGGTAATGAGTCTAGTTTGCTACAACATGTGTGGCCTGGCAGGTTTTAGCCATGAAGATTAGAACTAGTGGAATTAATGAAGAGCTGAACATTTTCTATGGAAATAGCAATAGAGCAGTTTCATTTGTGAAAAAGGGATTGTCAAGTGGAAAATAATTTATCAATCACCCACAAAGACAAGGTGATACTTTTGAACTATTGAGACTGGAAATAAAGACTGTACAGCTCCTACCCATATATGATCGCAGTACTTCATTTTTAGCATGTTCTGGCTATTGTAAAGGTAGAGGATAGCAGTAGGAGTCAAGTACTTACTGGAGCAGTACAAGGAACAGACCATTTTTACAGCATATTTAGCAAGGAATCATATATATGAGGTCCAGTTTGAGGTGTCTCCCAAGAGGCACTCCAGGCATAAGGCCACTTTGAAGAAACACCTGTTTATTGCAATCAGTGAGAGTGCTGGGTCCAATCAGCAATGATGGAATGCCACTAGTTAGGTTTTGAAAACGATAAATGTGACCCCCCCCCCCACACCTGATTGAGTGGGGGGAGGGAGCGCGCTAACACAAAAGAAACATATTCCCTATAAATATTAGATATGGGGGGGGGGGTCAAATAAACAGAGAAGACAGATCATTTGTTTTTAAGCTTGAGACCAACATTTCTTACTGGAATTGCTCAAATGCAGACCAGTATAGAGCATTGCTATTACTGTTACAATATGCTGTAAATAAGCTTGATATGTAACTCACAAACATGCTGTAGTTAGGTATACCCCAGCACTGCAAAACTGGGAAGGGTTAATCTACTAACCCTCAAACTATGTTATTGTTTCTCCAAGCAAGAGCTGGTAGTCCCTTCTGGAAGTCACATTTTTATTATTACTAATATAGATAACTTTTCTTGTAACTTGGCCCTCACCATTCCCTAAATGAGCAGCTTCCCTTCTTCAAATGGACAAGACTTAAAAAAAAAAAAAATATGAGTAGGGAAAATTAACTGTTGTAGTGAGACACCCAGGCAGTAACCCCAAGTCATACCAGTAAAAAAAGAATCTCATTTACCAAAACATTAAATGTATGGATAAATCATACAGTTTATTGGCATAGTTTAATAAAGGAATATAACTAGGTGACTATACATCAAAACTGAAAATTCATTTATCTGTAATTTATAAGGAACTGCTAAACAGTTAATGATTTTCAAAAAAGCTTTTAATACAAAGTTCTAATTTCTTAGATTTTGAACATCCCAAAATACTGCTTATAATTTACGTACAAGATTGGTGGGGGGGAATTAATTTTGCAGCTTTGACATTAATCACAAACTTGTAAAAGGAAATCCTAACAATTTCATAACATTTTTGTTTGCATTGCATTAATTTTTTTTCATTGCACATTTTGAAATCATTGCAAATTGCTACGAAAAAAAGCAAAAACAAAAACCTAATTAGATCATCATGGTCAAACTAGAGGGTAGAATTAAACTTGTTTTACCTCTCTCTGCTTCGACTTCGGCTTCTTCTTGCGTGACACCGACTTCGACATGAACTCCACTTTTCTCTGTCATGCTCTCTTTCTTTTTCCTTTTCTTTCTTTCGCTTTTCTTCACGTTCTTTTTCTTTCTCTCGCTCTCTTTCTCTCTCTCGTTCTTCTTTCTCTCGTACAAGCCTGGCTTCCCTTTCTTCTGCTGACTGTAACTTTCTCTGGGAGGGAGAGAGAAGAGAAACTAATTAACTGAATGCATCCACAAAATAAAATATAGATGTTAATAAGCACCAAACATTAACTAGACTCTACATAAAGTGACCAAGTGGTGCTGGAGGGATGGGGGGGAAAAAAAAAAAAAAAAAAAAAAAAAAAAAAAACAACCCAGGACCAAAGCTAATTCATTACAAATGTATCCAACTGGGCATAGGAACAATGGTTAATTTTATATTTATGAATATAAGATCTCAACATTGCTAACAGTTTGATTGAGCGCAATCTCTGAATGGATATATACAGAATGATTTTATACTTTACTTCTTGCAAACTTTAAACATGTTAGCATTCATAACTATAAAGCTAAAAATGGAGGGTTAATACTCAACTATATGTTAAATCACTCATTGATTCATTGTATTCAATAAGAAAAATTTGAATACAATCCTAAGGAAAAAAATCTTTAGAAAATTGGTTTAGTGACATAACATTTTAAAGTGTCATGTTGAACTAAAAGTTCCATATATAATTAGACATTTAATAATAATAATAATAATAATAAAAGATACCCAAGAAAAAAAAATTTAAAAAGGGATTAAGTAACCAATAAAAAAAAAAAAAAAAAAATTAATTACATAGAAAGTTATACAAATTGATAATTGCTTATTCACATTTTAAAAATTAAACTTTCTAACTATTAAATTCAAACAATGGCAAAGGGAGATTAATATGAATATTTTAAGAAAGCTGTGTTGAGTTAAAAAAAAAAAAAAAAATAGAAAAATGCATAATTTAACAAACAAACAAACATTTCACCCCAAGCATAGCAGGACCACCACTGGTGCACAGGGAGTTACAGTAAGAGACAGAAAAATAAAAAATAAAGATAAAAAGAACAAAGTACAGGAGATGTCAAAAAAGAATAAGAGAAAGATGGAAATCAAGGAGATAGATGGTAATTAATGTTGCATTTAATATTTTGGAGATTGTAGCTATCAGGGAAGCAAGTATATGGAAAAGAGTTCCACAGAACCTAGTTGCCAACCTAGTAGAACGAGTAAATTCATGCGATTGGAGCACCAGAAAAAGAAGCTTATCAGAGCAGAAGCCGTGAAAATATTTATAGAAAAAAAAAAAAAAAAGACAGAGGGAAGTCACATTCCGTTGGTGAGAAAGTGACTGATGTTCCGCTGCTAAATCGGAATCTCCTTTGGATTTTGTTGGCAACCAAGGTGACTAGCAAGAGCACCTGACCAGATATATGAAAGGATCTGGAAGAATGCCTGTTCAATATGATCTTCATTTCATGATTTGCCATTCCTATCAAGAGCATGGTATGTGCACGTGTATTTTCAGTGAAGGCTATTAGCACACAGTGAAGCAGAAGCTATGCTTCTTGTCAGAGAGTAAGTTGTGGGATGTGGGATGATGAACCATTTCAGCATTGAATACTGTGCCAAATACTAGTAAGAGGCTGATAAGGTGAATTACAGGGACCAGAGTTTTGAACCAACAAGGAAGCATTAAAATAAGGCTAAAAATGTTATATCAGACAGGTACTACAAGTAGGAAAAAATGAAGGTTCTAGTGAGTTAATTTTCAAGTTATTCAAAATTTCTTTTTAAGGTGACATCAACTTAATGTTATACACAAGTGTAGTTTTCAACTTATTGACTGACAATTTCAGGTGATAAATATATTTTCTTAAAGATTTATACATCATAATTTTATTTTGCTATAAATTGTTCAAATATATTTTGTCAAGTAAATGCCTTTGAAGCCAGTTATTTTTAATAATTATTGAAGTAAATATCCATGAAAATTAAGAAAAGTGCCAGTTTACTTCTAATTATCACAATTTGGAGTAGCCATTGCACTGCAGTTGCAGTGTGTTTTGGGCAAGATGGCCTGAGAGAGACTAACCCTCTCCAGACAGGCGAGTTTGAAGAGTTTTCCTTCTTCTAGACTAATTGTCCTGCTATTTAGTGACATATCCTGTTGAGTCTCATCTATCTTTATGTGTAGCAATATACGAGACGTAGCCCTTCTTGTCAAGTGTGATGCAATGGATTGTTTGCCAGCTACTTACTTCTTAAATAGTGCAGGGCTAATTTGCATGGGATACTACACCCTCCCTGAATGGTTATACTTCTTTCTTCTTCATATCACTCCTAATTACTTATACTGTCCTTCTGTTGGCTTTTCGATGGCGACCCTGGTCTTTCTTTATCCTCCTCCTCATGCTTATCTGTTTTCTCACCTTCATTTAATTCCATATCCTGCTCAATCTCACTTCTGCAACTCTGTCCCTCCCTGCTCCTGCACTTCCATTCTCTGCTCAGCCTCGTCATTGCACCCTCCTTCCTCTTCACAGTCTTGATTTTTTCATTTTCATATCATACAATACATTCCTACTTCCAAACTGGTCAGCATGCACCAAAATACAATGCCCTTTCTTTTCAATCATAGCCGAGTTGTTTCTTTCATGCTGTTTTCACGTCTTTCAAACTCACCTCTTTCAAACTCACCACTTGGTCTTTCTTATACCACACCTTCTCCCTCATCACAAAAGATGTCATTATGGGGCTCTGATCTGCTTTCCCATTAGCACCGACAGGCTCAATTTCCTTCCCACATGTGGGACAAACCTATAGCTAAAGAGCATTTTTGATAAGAAATGTTCAATACTCTCATTAATAGGGAAAAATGCCCTCAAAGCCATTTTCACTGTTTGGATTATGGATGGTATGGCAGTGTCTTAATTGGTCCATTAAACCAGGCAAGGTGGTTAACTTTAGCCATCAGGCTGATGTGTTTATGGACTTGTGGTGCATACCCACAAAATCTTTCAACCAAACTCCACAGTTTAATAAATTTTATTGTGAATGTGTATGCCATTTGCTGATTCGAAATTAAAGTTCCACAATCAGCAAATGTATATTTTCAATATGATCCAAAGGATTAGGAAGCAACCAGATGAAATCCAAAAGATCACTTTGAAAAAATATACAATACAATGATTATGCCTTACTGTCTGAAAATCTCTTATATTCAATAGTCAAATCTGATGATTTGGAAGTGAGGGAAGAAGCTATAAAAAGAATTTTGGCCATTAGGTAAGTAAATATTTATTCATATAAAACTAACTAAATTATTTGTTGATTTATAGAATCATTTTAAGGATTTTATCTAATTTCACCATAAATATTAAAGCAGTACAGAGTGCATTTTTTTTTTAAATAATTCAAATTAATTTTATATTCTTTCAGGAGAGAAATGACTGAAAAGAATCCCCAAAATAAATTTTAAATCCGTGCACTGGACACAGTTAATAGATCTGTCATTAAGTGGAGTTTGTGAACCACCATTCACAGAATTTTCTGAAAATGATCTTCAGGAATCAATATTAAATGGTACGAAGATTGACTTGCCAGATCTGCCCTCACATTCTCAAGGCATGGAATGTGCAGTCAAGTTAACAACAGAAGCTTCCCAATCTGTGTGTGTGGCTTTGAGGCAAGGCACCAACAAAAGTTTTGTGTTAGAAGTTGAGACCATCATTTCCATCTAAGGGCTCTTATACGGAGCTATTTGAATCTATATATTAAGCTCTAATAAAAAAATTTTTCATAAATGTCTGTTTGGGTTAATTTCATTAATAATACAAAAAAAAAAAAAAAAAAAAAAGACAACAGCATTTCAAAATTATCACTGTTTTGGGGGGGGGGGGGGGAAGAAGGCAGGCTTCCAATTTGAAGTTTAGTTATAATGTCATTATTTTATTTCATTTTGATAAAATAAAATAACTGATTTAAATACTGAAATATTTTGGTTTTCTCATCAATATTAAGGCCAAATCTTCCTAAATCGTGGATTTTTCAGTGCATTTTTATCTACAATCTTTGATGCCAAATACTCAAAAAACTATTGAAGTGTCAGATCTAATTTTTTGCATCATTACTTAATAGGTCTATACACAACTTTCGGTACATTATTCTTTTTGATTTTCTACCCTAATACACATGGTCCATGTACACACTAACACATGACTGTGCTTTCTTAGGATTTCTTTCTACATTTTGGACACTTAACATACTTCAACATCCTTTGAATACCCTGGCCACCATGCTTGTAGTTTTAACTTTCTGTGTTGCCATTACGCCACAATGCACATTGTCCTGCACTCCTATGTTTCTTTCTTGATACCCATGGAGCTACTATTACCTCTCCATTATATATTATACCATTCTCTATGGCCAACTTGTCTTACTTCCTTGAATGATTGCTCTACCACTGAGCAATTGCTCCATTTATTACTTCTTATTCTTTCCATCACACTGCTTAACATTGGATCCTGCTCGGTTCCACTTTTAAGTATTTATAGGAAGCACGTCTGTCTCCAGCCAATGAATAATTTTATCCTCACCAGTTTAGTGCTCCTCTTTTGTTCCAATCACAAACTGTAACCTTGACAAGGTATCTACATGAGGAATAGTGTTACATGTATGATGTCAAAATCAAACGCCATGTTTTCATTGCTCAACGCAGTATCCTTCAAGACGTCACCTTTGGCAATTCTTTCTTCGGTTGAAAATAAACAGATTGTAGTCTGATTTCAACAAAATTTTTTTACCTAATGAAAAATTTCATGCCCTTTCCATGCACCATACAATTGCTAATACCTCTTTCTTGATATTTTAATTGTTAATTTCTGTCAACATTAACCTCCTTGCCAAATACATAATTGAATGTTCCTCTTGCAATAAAATGGCAGCAATCACTTTTTCACTTGCATCAGTAGTTATGGTTACTTTTTTTTTTTTTATAGGATCAAACACTTATTACCAGTTTTCTCATGATTGCCTTTAGTGCTTCAAAAGCACTATTTTGATTTTACAGCCACTGAAACACACTGCTCTTCTGTAACTCTGCAAATGGCTCAAATATTTCACTGTACCTTGGAATATACTTGCCACAGAAGTTTATTAGCTCCAAAAAGGACTAGTTCTTTCATTTTCATTGGAGCCACTATATCTGCAATCTTCTTCGTCAACCTCTCATCAGGTGCTATGCCTTTTTTCAATATCTGATGGCCCAATTACAACAAATTCTTACAATCAAAATTGCATTTGTTTCTGTACACCATTAATTCTGCCTTTTTTAATCTTGTTTATATTTGTCCAATTTTATGCTTTAATTCTTCCTTGATTTTTGCTCCTACCCCTATATCATCCTGGTATATAATTACATTACTTATTTTTCCTAATAACACTCCAATTGAATTCTGAAAAATGGGACTAGGGGTCTTAATCCTAAACAGAAGAGTTCATCTTAGCAGATCTATAGGGGTTTTAATTGTAGCAATTTCTTCAAACTTCTCATCAATTTAAATTTGGTGGTATGCAATATTAAGACCAATTTTGGCAAAGTATTTCATATTTGCTAGCTCGTGGCTCCTAATTTCAATATTTGGCAATGGAAATGAATCTGAGCATATTTGGTGATTTGCTTCTTCCTTATAATTACCACATATCCTTAGGTCTCCATCAGCTTAAAAAAAAAAAAAAAAAAAAAAAAAAAAATCTTAGCAATGGGTAACACCAAGTTACTTCCACCTTGAATCACCTTTTCTAGAAGGCCTTGGATCATTCTATTTAACTTTGCTACCCCCCAAAGGGGGTATATGAATGGAAACTTTTTGCCTCTATAATTTATGGTGAGAATTCTTTCAACCAAATGTTCACTTTCTTGTGTCCCCATGGAAATTATCAACTTTGCTATATTACTTATTATATATAAGTAATATATTATATTATACTTATATATTAATGTTCACTTATATAAGTAATATAATATATTATACTTATATATTAATGTTCACTTATATAATATAATATATTATACTTATTATATATTGCTATTATCCACCTTGACTATATTACTACATCAATCACTAACAACCCATGATCTTTATGGTATGCTATCACCACAATTGGAATTACTTCAAATTGCATACCTGTTTCAAGGATGCACTGAAAGAAACCCATTGTCTTTATGGGTGATCCATCAAACTTCTTTAATTTCACATAGCTTTCTTTTTAGTTCAGGTTGTCCCAACTTAATCCAGAAATTGTTTAGTATTAAAGTTATTTTGCTCCCAGTATCTACCTGCATACTAAATTCATGACCATTTATTTTTATATTCTCTTGGCCTTTCTTTTGTATATTTACTGCAAATATTCCGAGGAGGAAGTTTTCACTGTTTGCATTTTCTCTACTTGTTTCTCATACCTACATTACACTCTAAAAAGGATTTCTTCTTCCACAATTTGGGCATAGTTTTTCTAGCATTGGACATTTGTTGCTTATTTTTTTCATGCATTCTTTCACAATATTTGCATTTCATTCTGAATTTAGTCGTATTCATCCTGTACACTTCAAGCTCTTCTTTCAATTGATTGAATTGTTTGATTAACTGTTGTAACAATTCTACTCTTGTTTCTAAATTCATTTGGCTGATTTGTATGCACTCCAACATTTTTCATTTGACTTGGGTCTTATAATCTCTTAATCAACTTTAGAAGAATCAATTTGTCTTCCACCAACATTTCTTGCAGTCCTAACTTTTTGAACTCGCAATACTCCTTAAGCCTATGCAAGTATTGCATCAGATTCCTCTGGCCACTGCCATCCTTCCAGAAACTTGGCCTTTTTGGGAATAACCAATTTGTTCTAATGTTCTTTTTAATGACTGACAATTTCCTTGAAATACATTTGTTCCAACTCCTTTGGGTAAGAGATGGTAGAAATTCTCATGAAAGCCAAAACTAAATCCGTTATCTGATTACCTCCTTCCACCCTTGAGTCCTTCAATTTTTTAACTCTTGCTAATGTCGCAAAAGCTCTCAACACTTCAATGTGCTCTGGATTGTCCAACAAACCCAAGGATCCTATCAGAGATACCATTATCGAGTCTCATATCTCCACGTGTAGAGATAGTTGTGACATAGCTCACCTTGTCAAGTGTGATGCAATGGATTGCTACCCCAGACTGTCAGCTATTTACTACTTAAATAATGTTTGGCTGATTTGCATGGTATTTATGCATAAGTGAATGTAACAAACTATAC
This sequence comes from Ascarosepion bandense, assembly GCA_037127315.1. Classification (NCBI taxonomy): domain Eukaryota; kingdom Metazoa; phylum Mollusca; class Cephalopoda; order Sepiida; family Sepiidae; genus Ascarosepion; species Ascarosepion bandense. The sequence goes on from JBBBDQ010001831.1 coordinate 1,333,319, forward strand.
TGAAAATTACTCATTCTGAGCTGCTAAACATCATCCCATCATGCATCTACCTTCCAATTACAGCAAATTGTCTTTAAATGTTAGGTATTCTGAAAAAAAATAAATAAAATTTACTAACTTGTTTTCTTTCTTCAACATAAGTTCTAATTCTGGCATAACCAGAATGCTGCTTTCCCATGATATGCTCATCAATGCGCTGCTGGATATCTCCTACCACAAGCAATGCACCACATACATTGCACACTTCCATTGTCTTTTCACTTTCCGGAGTTTGATTAATCTGCCGGCTCTGAGAAAAATTAATGTCATAACAATTAAAAGGTGTGTGAGGTGATTTGAGAGAGAGAGAGAGAGAAAAAAATAAGTAGCTTTAATTAACAATACAGTTACAAGTTTTTCAGTCTAAACTGCCACAAAATACAAACATATTTGAGCTTAAACTTCTGAATGTATCCAGGTTTCATCCATTTAAAATGAAAAATTAAAATAAAAATGAATTTTAAAATAGACAGGGTTTGGTGACTGATATAATACACGAGCTTAATTTTCTGAAAAAATTTTTTTTACAAAGTTTCAAAAATTTGTTCTCATTAACAGGAAAATATTTTCCATTGTTCAGTATAGTTAACAACTACATTGTTAAGTTTTTCTGCAAAAACATACCATGAGAGATGATACAACTTGGTCTTTACACTAACTTGTGGTTAGCTTTATAGTTATAAAATAGAAAGACTTCAGAGATCATTATGAAATTCAATTATAATTTATTTGCTACTAACTATGGTTTTACATATTTTACAAATAGCATAGTTATTAAGCACATAATAAAAGACATCTTCATTTTGAAATCAGAAGATGAATTTTAATATGATCCAGAAAAAATAAAATACTAAGTGATAAAAAATTATCAGAAAATTTTGGCTGACACCATTTATAAATGGACAAATTAAATACCATTATTTTAAGAGAAAAGCAATTTAATTTACATATCTGTGTTATATTAGAAGTTAAAAGTTCAGTACAACCACACATTTAAAAAAAAAATTAAAAAAATTTTTTTTTAGATAATCAAAAACCTTTAGTTTTGTATATTGAACATGGTAAAAATATTAAGTACAATTATCAGTTTTGTGCATTTTCATTGATATGCCATCTTTAATAAGAATAAAATGTACTTACATTTTCTAATGCTTTACGCTCTTCTCTCAACTGATCACACAACTTCATCACACCTTGAGCCTCCTCAACTTTGCCTTCACAACCTAAATTTTCAGCCTAGGAAAAAAAAAATATAAAATTCAAATTCCAAGATAAATGCTAACAATAACTTGAAGTGTTATATAGATAACCCCCACCACCACTACAGACAAACAGAGCAGTATAAGAAAACAAAATTCATGTTTTGCTTCATTGAAGATAATACAATAACTTTAATGAAAATTTATGCTTATTTCATTAGGACTTTAAATAAGTTCTTCCTTTTCCCAACAGATAGTGTTCCCAGAACTGCGTGCGCATAATTTCAGATGGTAATGCATCTATAAGTACTACAATCAAACTTGAAATTCAGTGTATATCATTTTGATGAAATGTAAACAACTTTGTTTTCATATTTTCAGATTTACTGCCAGACAAAGTGTATTTGTGGGGAATTTTACTGCACTACTTTATACAAATGAATCTGCAGCTGAAGCACACTGAAATCTTGTTGAGACTTATGGCAACTCATGCTCAACATGCAAGACACTTCAAAAATAATGATTTTGATGTTGAAGATATAGAATGCTCTGGCGCACCCAAAAAGCTTGAAAACAGAGAATTGGAAGCATTACTTTATGAAGAATCATGTCAGGCATAAGCTGAACTTGCAGAATCATTAGAAGTTGATCACACAACAGTCTTGAAATGTTTGAAAGCATTAAGAATGACTTAAAAGCAAGGACACTGGGTGTCATACGAGGAAACGGAAATGCCAGACGGCGTTTTGTTGTGTGAATAGCTGCTTCAACAGCCAAAAAGGAAAGGATTTTTGTATCATACTGTGGCCAGCAATGAAAAGTGGATATACAATGATAACCCTAAACATAGATGTTGGAGTAAGCCCAGCCATGCATCAACATTGGCAGCAAAGCTGAATATCCATGATTCAAAGCTTCTTCTCTGCATATGGTGGGATCAGCTGGATATAGTTTATTATGAGCTGCTCAAACCGACTGAAACCATCACAGGAGATTGCTTTCAACTACAATTGAGGAGTTTGAGCTGAACATTGAACAAAAAAATAAAAATAAAAAAATAAAAAAGAAATAAGAAAAATTAAAATAAATAAATAAATAAAACAGCCACTATACGAGCAGACCCACAACAAAGTGACTTTGCAACATGACATGTAAAACCTACTTTGAAACTTAAATGGGAAGTCCTACCCCACCTGCCATATTCCTCAGACATTGCATCAATCAATTATCACTGGTATATTATTGATAGCACATGACCTGCAGAGCAGCACTTTCTTATGATGATGCCAAAAAAATGGGTTGACTTGTGGTTAGCCTAAAAAGATGTGTCATTTTTCTAACATGGAGTTCAAATGCTGCCAGAAAGTTGGAAAACAGTAGTGGCAAGCAATAAACAATACTTTCACTGATATGTATCTTACTAATGTTTCTAAATAGAACATTACTTTTCACGAAAAATCAGCAAGAATTTATTCAAGATCTAATATTAAGTGAAGATTCAGCTGAAACAAATTTTGATTAAGAAAGCTCAAGTGAAGAACTACATATTTACCTGTTGGACTAACTCATTGATCCGTTCTGTTAACATAGCTACTTTTTCTTCTTTTAGTGCAGCTGCATTGCTAGAAGGCTGCAACAAATAATAATGAAATTAAAAAAAATTAGAAACATTTTGCATTTATACTTAGCCCACTCTTAAAATATTGTATTTGCTAACTTGTTAAAAAAAAAAAACAAAAAAAAAAAAACGTTTAAGCTCTCTTATAAGCAACTAAGTTAAACAAAGTATTTGGAAAGATATTTGCAATTATACTCAGAAAATAACATTACAAAGAATTTAAACAATTTGAGAAAATATTTAATTCACATGCACTTTAGATCTCCTAAGGCCCTAAATCAAATCACAGGATATACTCTATAAAGACAGCTAATGACGTTAACCTAAGAAATAAAATGGTCAAGATTGCAAAATTCTCGAAATCTATTCAAACATGTTGAACAGAGCATAGTCTTAGTCATGCCCATTGAGATACAATAAAACTGTTTCAAAGCTGCAATAATGCACTTTGGGCTGAAATGGTTTCTTGAATATAAATGTTTGGTGCATTTTTCTTATCAAAACAGTCAATGCAAACATTGTACAAGGACTCATCACTGAAGACTGTAAAAAGCACACAATGCATATTTAATTAATTTTATTAATCTTATAAATTATTTTTTTTTTTAATAATTTTTAAATTGTTAAGTAATATTAAGAGGATATTTTCCTCAATTAGATCAAAATGTTTACTTTTTTCATTAACATTTTTGAAAAGGTTATTTGCCTTATAAAAAAAAGTGTTTATAGATGGAGGCAAATTCTGCACAGTGCATCATAAAATGTTTTACTGTAAGTCACCTGGCATACTATGCATTTAGGTGGATTCTCATCTTTTAGAAGAAATGAATGTGTGATATTGGCATTACCAATTCTGATTCTTGCTAAGACTACTTCTCTTTAGGAAAGCCTTGTGTTATGGCGTCTTATCCCAAATGTGGGTTTGATTTTGCACAATTTATTATTATTATTTGCACAATTTATTATTTTATAATTCTTGCCACTTATTTAAGGTATATATAATATTTTGTTTTGAAATATGTGCAAGGAATTTTTGTTTTAAATATATTCATTTTTAGTGATTCTTTAGCTGCATTATCTGCCTTTCCATTTCCCTGGATACCTATATGGCTAGGGATCCAGCAGTATATAATGTGTTATTGGTTACAAAGTATATTGATCTTGTTTAAAAGTTTTATTATTACAGGATTGGTCAGATTTTTATACATCAGTGCTGTAAGAACAGATAGGGAGTCTGAAGATATAATGAATCAGACTCACCATCTGTGCTAATATCCTAGGCTAAGTCTATTGCTATAACTTCTACACTAAATATTGAGAATTTGTCAAGGAGGCACTTTTGAAGTATGGTTTCATTCAGTATAGCTGAACATCCAACTTAAACAATATTTTTGAAGCTGTCAATGCATATATGCTTACAATTTGTATGTTTTTTTTAAGATACTATGAATTTCTTCCATGAATACAGATGTATCAGTTTCAGAGTTTTTTTTTTTTTTTTTTTTTACCAGACTTAATATTACAGCAGGCTGTTTTATTGACCGGGGAGGAATTTTTGAGAGAATAGATGTATATAAGAGAAGTGTTTATTTTCAGTTTGTTCAAAGTGGTTTTCTATGTCAAGATATTTAATGGCATTTTCCTTTAAATTATATAATTCTTTATATTGAGGTTGAAGAACAGTTATTACTGAATTACTTGAGCAGAAACAAAGTTTGATGTAATATTGTTATGCTAACTGATGCTGTCTTAAAGGTGGTTTGTGTGCTTTGGCATACAAGCTTTCATTTGGGGACGTACTGTAGGCTCCTAGAACAAGTTAAAGATAGTATTAAGTTTTTCACACGTGATTTTTTTGTTATACCATAAAAGAAGCATCTATAATCCAATTTGGATCTAACCAATGCTTGATAAATAAAGTCTCAGTAGCAACTGTTATCTCCCCAGTCTTTGTGAGAGAAGGATGAGTATTGCTTTATTGCATTTTTCACAAAGACATTTTATATATGGGATGAAGGATAATTTGTTCTCAAAGGTTATTCCTAAGTATTTGTATTGATCTACTTGAGGCACTTCTGTACCATTGAGTCTTAATTCAGGATTAGGATTTAGCTTTCAGTGTTGGCAAAAGTGTATAGAGATTTTGTTTGAAGACTTGTTTACTTTATTGAAACACTGTTAGAATTGTCGTTCAATTATATGGATATTTCTCGATCTATAACAGAAAGTCATCTACATGCAGTAAACAGTCAATACCAGGGTTCAAGCATTTAATAATGCCATTTATTTTGACATTGAAGAGTGTTACCAATAATATGCTTCCTTGAGGAACTCCTTTTTTGCTCAAATAGGTCTGAACCAAAATGAACATTAAAGATTCATTCTATCAGGAAGTTATTGATAAGACTTAGTAATCTTCCTTCAAGGCCCATTTCATTTAAGTCTTTCATGATACCATATCTCCATGATCTATTATAAGACTTTTTGAAGTCAAAGTTAAATATTTCTTTTTAATGAAAGATTTTATGATAAAAGACCAGTTGATTAATTGTGCTTTTGTTATTTCCGAAACCAAATTGGAAATTTGTAATTTTATTAAACTTCAAGAAACCAAATAAATTTATCACTAACAATTCTTTCAAACATTTTGCATGAGCAACTCCTAAGTTCAACTGAATGATAGTTTGTGGGATTTTCTAAGTCCTTTCCAGGTTTTGGGATTGGATTTATGTTACCTTTTCCCCAGAAACTTGAAATAACCACCGACCCTATATATTGTTGAAAATTGAGAATTTGCGAGGTTTTTTTTTTTTTTTACAAACTCAGTGAATTTTGCCTGGGCCAACTGCTGAGTTGTGTGATACCCAGCCATTCTAAGAATCATATTCCATACAATTTTGGTTTTGGCATTAGAATTAATATTGAACACAAAATTTTTCTATAAGGATTGCTTTGATTTTGTTAATTATTCTGTGTGCTTTAGTTTGGTTTGTTTTACAGCATATCAACCTCAATGGGTTATTCACTGCTGACAAAACTTTTACAATAGATTTTCATTGTCCTTTTTAAAAGTTTTTTTTTGAAAACAGATGATTGCAGGACAAAATCAGCAATAAGTAAAAGTAATTCGATTTGCTTTTAACCCTTGTGTGTTCCACTGAATAATCTTATGAGCCAAGATTGTTATATTAAGGTTTTCAGTTTTTGTTGGGCTGTCTTAAGTTTCCATTTTTTCTAGGTTGCTGTTAGGTGATTTTTTTTCCCCCTTGAATGTTTCCTTTTTGACTGGGTAATGTTTTCTAGGTTGATTTTAGGTGATTTCTTCCTTTTAAAGTTTTCTTTTTGACTAGTCTATGTTTTCTTTTTTTCTTGAGATCTTCCTCTTTGGGTAATACGTGAGGAATCTCTAGATCAAGATGTATGACAAAATGATTCTTTTCATCTTTAATTTTTAAGTTTAACCAGTTAAAGTTATAGGGTCTACTGGGGGTAAAATGGGTATGCAAAGTACTAGCCATGATTGATGCGTTGGTGTTCCTTTTCTGAAATGAATGAATTGTGGGATTGTGTGCCTGTATTATGGTACCCAGACTCTTTACCTTGTATAAATTTGCTGACAAAGCCAAATACAGCCTTTCTTTCACTTTTGCTTTGTCTGAATTTTAGGCTGTAAATGATCAAAAAGTATCTGTAAAAGTAACATTGAGTCACAATCTTTGATTTTCTGTAGTGTCCTGACTTTTGTGATAGCCACTTGCTGCAAAATATCAGCCTTTTGTAGTCTGGGTAAAATGGGTAAATAACCTAACATATAAGATTCTGTGCACATTTGAAAAGAGTCATTGTGTTTAAAACGTACGTTTTCTTCACTCATACTCTTTTTACCCAATTGTGATTCTGAAGTCATGTGCTTCCTTGCCTCTAGTGCTGAAGTACCTAATAAAAACCACAAAGTTTCATAATTCCGAATCTTCTTTTTCTACATCCAGAAATCTTGACATCAGGATAGAGCAAAAGGATTGACTTCAGAGGTTGCAGAAGCCTTCTATGAGTTAGTGAAAAGTCAGTTGGAAGAGAACATGAGCAATGATGATGATGACCTTCCTGTGAGGATCCACAATTGTGATGAAGTTGGTTTGGGGACTAACCTAGTTGCCAATAAGGTAATTGTCACCATGGGCAAAAAAATGCTTATTTTTGTGCTTCAAGCTCAGGGAAACCCTCATACAGTATGCTGTTTTATATTTCAGCAGATGGTAACCATTGTCCTCCGTTTGTTGTTTACAAAGTCAAGCATCTCTATGAATCATGGATAAAAGTGGTCCTCTTAATGAGTCATATGCTGTAAGAGTGAGTGAGTGGATAGCAGATACATTATTTGAGCAATAGTTTTTTGAAGAACTACATTCCAAGTGCAGCCTGCAAAAAGCTTAGAGGATGCTAAAAAGTACCAGCCACATTGGGTCTCATGTGACCTATGTGACAAGTGGACCTGTGTATTGTGCTTGCAATGAATATATAGCCTAACTGACATTTATTTCTTAAAGTTAATCTTGTGCTGTAAAGATTTAGTAATGTTAGGATGATAATGTTTACATTTCATAGAAATGCATTTTTACATTGTTTCTTATCCATTGTTTACATCTAAAGTAACCCTCTTCAAAATTAGTTACAACATCTCTTCTGAAAATTCAATTCCATGTGTCCCCACATTTTACATATTAAATATCTATTTTACTAAGTGTTTGATCCCAAAGTGACCGATATGTGATTGAAAAGTGTTTAGTAAAAGCATATCATCTCAAACTATTCATTAGGACACAAGTACTATAAAGGATAATAAGATAGTTACCCATTTTACCCTGGGATCCTTCATAATTTTATACAAAAACTAAGGTCCAAACAAAGCTTGTTTCATGGGTTATGTGTTCATACAGGTACCAAGTAACTATAGTGCCTTAAAGAGGAGACTTATGGTACAAGCATAGTGCCTTATTTTTTTCATTAAGTCCTCTAGAGAAAATAATGATAATTTGAATTTCAAAATAGGCATAATCTTACTCATTTTACCATCATAGACCCTATTTCTCATATATGATCTCTATTATTTCTTTTTGCCATAGATGTGAGTCTGCAGGGGGGGGGGGGGATGTTCTCGTTACAATTTATGCATTTTATGACAACTTTGCACTCAAGTTTCTTGATCTGTAGTGCTGCATTTTGGACATACCAGAATTCTAGTAAGTCTATCTTTATGATGGCCAAATCTTTGGCAGTTATATCATAATAATGGTCTGGGAATCTAAGTTTACATTTTTGTGATGATATAATCTATTTTTATTTCATTTGGGGTTTTAGGCATGTTGAATTTTAACATATGTATTGGTGCTTAATGTTTAACCATTTCTTTTGTTATTCTGATTACCTCTACATTTTTTTTTTTTTTTTTTAGGTTAATTGATTTCTTGTAGAGAGCAAGCTGCCGGGTCAGGACTTTTAATTTACACCTCTAAATGTTTGTAGATTTTGGTGCGGATAGGTTTGGATTTTAAGTTATAAAATGTTGACCATTTGAGGATTTTTTCTGCATACATGTTTTTTTCTATGTGAACTATTATTGTATTGTTTTAATTTTTTTTAACAGTTATAGGAGTAATTTAAGAGAATATTTTTTTAAAATTGCAAATGGTGATAGTTTTGTTGTTAAAGTTTCTTCAAGTGACTCCATTACTATATACTGAGGAAAGTAACTATGCAATTCTGATTCATTATCAGAACTTGATTCAAACAGATTTTTTTCATTTTTCTTGTTACCATATTATACTTTTTCTTTCGTCATCCTTGCTCTCCACAGCCCTAACACATGAGATGGCTGGGGGAATCCCATTTGAAGTTTTATACACAGACTAAGTATTTATATGCAATAATCAATAATTTCATTCATTCATCTACCTCTATGAAGTTGAATATAAGTTAACTTTTGTTAATGCATTTTAGTTATAACCTGATTGACTGTTTGCCACTACTCTAGTACCAACTCGATTAAATTTGGTTGGTGCATGTACGATTGTTGCTTTTTTAAATTTTTTAAAAAAAGATTAAGTGATGTGCTTTTGGTTGGTGGAATGGTACTAAAGCCTGACAGGACTAAAAGATTGATTAGATCAGGCCTCTGACTGCCTGTCTAGCTGAAGTAAGGGCCAAAGTCATGTTAGAAGTCAGAAGTATTTAACTGCTAGGATCTGTCTTCAAGCATCATGAGTGCCCACCCATGGCAAACAGGTGGCTTGTTGGGAAGGAGGGCCCATCTGAAGCCTTAGTCAACCAGGGGTAGGGATTGTGATTTCAAGAAAGAAAAGGGAAGCGTTAGACAACTAGATAATTGAAGCACCAAAGAAGCGCGGAAGCTCCAAACTTCCAAAATACAAAATTGTATATTTGGAAGCTTATTTGAAATAAGTGTTCTTTTAGTATTTATAAAAATAAGGTCATGCTAATTATAACAACATTTCTTTGTTGAAATTCATGTTGCGTTAGGAAGGTAAACAAAATAGTATAATTTATAAGTTACTAAATCAAAGTCTATTGCATTTTACAATTCTCTACTCTAAAACTACAATACATGGGTCTCTGCATTTTAATGAACTTTATACTGATGGTAACAGATGGCTATTCCGGTAATAAATTATGCCAAGCATGATGTTACCAATCAATCTAAACACAAAATTAAATGATTAGAAAATTCAAAAATGTGTAAAAAACTGTGTAAATTCACAGCTTTCATTCAGATAATACAAAGGTATCAAATAAGTGTGTAAGAGAGAGAGATTTGCAAATAAATAACAGATCAATAATCACTATACTATTAAATTCTGTATATTCAATATATTGAATTATTATTGAATTATTCAAAGCATGTATAAATTGGAAAAAAGCCACACACACAAACTTACAGTTCCCTGGGTACTGTTTAAAGCTAAGCGTTGATGTCCTCTTCGAATCCTCCTTTCCACATCAGAAATCAAAGTTTGGAGGAATCTCATGAATTCTTCTTCATATCCCATTTTTTCAAAACGGCTACTCTTTGTATACCTTAATGAAATAGAAAAGTTAAAAAATAAAAATCAACCTAGCAAAGAGCCTATTTCTTTTTTGGGGGAAGAGAGGGGGAAGGGAAATAATGTCATACATTGAATCAAGTAAAAAAAAAATCAAGATGAAACTAGTTGGGGTAAAAGAATGGAGATCTACTGTGAAAACTAATTGGTCTGAATTTCTGGGATGAGAAGTTATTAATATTTGTCCTCATTGCTGTTTTTATGACAATTCTTGCTTATGGCACAAAAGCCTAGTGTTTTAAAAACATTGCTATTGTGAACAATACTAAGAGACACTGACAGCAGAACAAGAATGTTCTAAGCCCTGTAGATTAAATAAAAGATTCAGTTCATATCACTAGAGGGCAGACCAGCCAAAATGTAATAAAAATGAGGACATTAGTCTGAATGTAAATAGGTAACAGTGACAATTAGTCCTTTAAATTTCTTTGAAAAAAAACTTATATTTTCTTTACTTTCGTAATTTGAATTTTTATTCTAGGGAATTTACTGATAATATAAGATTAGCTATATATTAGTGTTCCTTTAATTAAAGATTATAGTAAGTGGTATATTACATCCAGTATATGAGTAAATAAAACAAATTGAATGTACTTATACAAATATACTTACTCTTTTTTCAAAACATCATCATGAATTTTTTCACAATTACCTGCAAATAAATGATAAAAATGTTTAAATCAACTGTAAACAAGTTTTGTAACTTCAATTTCAAAACTTATCAGAAAGCGAGAGAGAATTAACTTACCAAGGTCTGCTCTAGTATTAACAAATAGTTCATGAGGACAAAATCCGCACAGGAAATATTTACAAACCTAAAAAGAAAAAAAAGTTTCATATCATTTAAGATATTTTTGGAAATTACGAGTGAAAGAGAGAGTCAATTACACCAAGCTCAATCCACTTTCGAAAATCTGACCAAACTTTTTTTTTTATATCTTTCAGTATTACCTGAAATTTTCAACTTTCAGAAGTAATTTTTCAAAATTTATTGATTTTATCATTACCAACTTTAAAATATTGATTACAGTCAAACTAAAAAAAAAAAAAAATTTACATTTCAATTTTTACATAAGTGCAATAAAAATGATCTCAAGTGTAACAAACATTTACAAGAATTTTTTCCACGTGTCCTCTACGTTTCTAGGAAATTAAAAGCTAATAAAAATTAACCATACAATTCTTAAGACAAATTTGAAATACCAGCTACTGAGTGTTTTTATAATATTCACAATATAAAATGAATTTTCTAGTAATAAAAAACAAAAAAAAAACAAAACAAACTAACTAACAATAAACATAATAAACTCTGAATGTCTAGTATATTGGCTAATGTACAAAAATGTATAAGACTGGGTTGTTTGTATATTGCCCAGAGTTATGTAAATTTTGTTTTTAAACTCCTGCAGAATTGTTAATTCACCTGCTGCACCACAGGATTTACCCCAAATGAAAACTCAGGATTAAAAAAAAGAAAAGTGCTCACCAAAAAAAAAAAAGAAAGCAAAAGCAGTTCAGAAGAAACGAGTAACAACTGAAGAAAATGAGGTTTTATTTGGGTTACCATGATTGTTCTGAACAGATTTCTTGTTAGCTGATCATTAGCATATGTAAATAAAGATCATTTCCAGGTCAAAAACAAGTTTTCTTTCAGACAATACATGAAAGGCAATCAAGAAAGTGAAGCATAAAAAGCTTTCTAATGTATGATAATGATACTGATTGCATATACAATTGTGAGCCTTTACTATTAGAAAGGATGACACCAATGTCATACTTGATCTGGAAGTCAGATAACATGGTTGTTTCCCTTTTTTATAACTTGTGCACAAGTTTGTTTTTTTAATGCCACAGTCAAGTTAGAATAACAGATGCTAAACAAAATCAATCCTTCAATTAAGCATGAACACTTAAATTTAAGCAAAGGTTAAGAGAAAAAATGGCTTACATTTTAACAATATTTTAAGAGATGATTCCATTGTTCTGCCAGTGGTTGAAGAAAATATTTTAACTTTTAGGCCCAGGGAGAAGGGCATTCAAAACCATCAAACATGTATTAGAATGATGAATTGTAAGGACTTTCCAAAAACAATAATCAAGAAGAAAAATTGACATGGCAAAAATAGTGGTAGTAGGCAGTCAATAAACAAATGTAAATAAGGAAAGAGTGAAAACCTTAGTACACTCAGAAATGATTAAGTGTGTAACTGATAGCAGAATTGACTATGAATAAGAAAATTGCAGCAGATTTTAACAGAAAATTCATGAACATGAAAATTTCCTCAAAAGTTGGTGCTTTGAATCTTAAGTGATGAGCATTCATCACAAAATAATTCACCTAGGTAGGGGAAAACAAAAATAGCATGCACTTCAAGACTATACTTATATCTTTACTTTAATTATAGAGTAATAATTTATTACAATTCTAAGCATAAAGACTGACAATCAGCTTTTCATTTGGAAAGGTATTGTAAAACCTTATTCAGGGAAAAACCAAACTTATGACCTGACAAATGGATTTCTTCCCCCATTACAATCATGAATCGAAATTATCATTCAGGTGACAAATTTTTAAAACATTTTAAGGAAACACAGCAAAAAGCATCCAAATAGCAAAATTTCAACTGCTGATATATCATTATTAGCAACCATATTTTGATAAAATTAGTATATAAACAAAATTTAATCTTTTTTACTAGGATGCAATTCATGCTCATGTGCAATTAGATTTTATTCCACCTCTCGTTAAATTAGTTCACTATTTCAATGGTGGCTGCATGATTTTGTGCATTTTCAAAGTTAATTTCATCATTGTGGTATTTTTAAACTTGGTGCACTTAGTATTGGGTCTGCTCATACATACTAAAATAGTCTCATCTTAAAAAAAAAATTCATCAATCTAGATTTTAAATTGTTTTTAAAGAGGTATATACTGCATTTATTTCATGCAAAATCATTAAGTTTATCACATTAAAATTTGTATTGCTGATCAGGTGAATGTACATAGCCAGCTGAACCCCACTGCAAATCAAACTGATTTCATCAATGAATATTATACAGTTTAAAGGTTTTTCTTAAACCTTTTTTGATCCATTTTAAAGTACATATTTATTGTATTTTATCCAAATAGTCTTGCTTTCACAAAAAATAAAAACTTAATTCTGGAGAAGTTCCATAATTTTTTTTGATTAGACCAGAGTAGTGGTTGTCCAGACTTAGTCGGAAGAAAACGTATTATTCCAAAGTTACTTAATTTGTGTATCTGTATACACTGATACAATCATGTGTAAGTCACTAACATAACAGATATAGATACACATATACACACAGTGACAGACAAAGAATAAGTTCTGTTTTTATTATATTTATGATACCACCCATAAACCCACTGGATCTTTTAAAAGTAGTTTGTGATACAAGATGAAGTAACAATATTATCAATTTAAGTAACTCGTTTTATCTCATGAGAATTTCATGATTTCCCCATTTTAATAATCTGAAGAATATATATTTTTTCTTAAGGTACTGTTGGAAAAAAAAAAAAAAAAAAAAAAAAGAAATGTAAAACTGATTCCCTTAATATTATCTTCCCTTTACTTCAAGACTACTTATTATAACATTACATTTTTGATTTTTAACTTGTCTGAAGCTTGCATCTTCAGTTATACACTGTTATTGCTAATTGAGCTACAAAGATAAATTTGGCACCATTTTTGTTTTTAAAAGTTTTTATATATATATATATATATATATATATATATACACTGAAAATAAAATTTCAGTTTAGGATACCTACTTAAAATCAGAGATGATGTAAAATGAAAATAAAATAGAAAAAAAAAATCCCCAAAACTATAGATACAAAAATAATTTGATTAGAAAATGTGCTACATATCTAAATATAATACTTTTTGAAATAATTCTCATATAGTGATTCTTACTATGTGCTTCAAAGTACCTGTGGTTTGAGCCAGAATTAAGCTATGATTCATAAACAACTTCCTAACAATTTTTTTCTGATTAAGTTAAAAAAAATAAAGCTAGGGTAAATTTTCAAGTTAATTTGTTTTTTTATTTTATATAAGAAAAATCTTCAAAGGATGAAGTAAAGGGTTGAGAAAAAAAAAAAAAAAATGGAAAGATGTTTAATTCTTTGCTCTTGCTCTTAATCCCACTCATTTGGTAATGATTAAATATCTACTGAGAATATACTTCAATTTTATTTACCTCTAACCAGTACACTTTTTCAATCCCAGTAAACAGTTATCAAACAAGAACTAAATTTAAATTAGTAAAGTACTTCTATATGAATGCCATATTAAATAGACCAACATGATTCATATAAAGACATTTATCAAAGAAACTGTTTTTGAATTGAAACTGCCTGAACATTTTTCCAGTTTAAATTGCATGTGCACCATGTTATCCCTGTTTTAGGCATAATCCAGTGTTCTGTAGCTGTAGTCAAAGCTTTAATTTGATTTATCCCAAGTAAGATATGCTTTCTTAATCATGATAAATACTTATGGAATGTGATTCTGTCATTTCCTATATGAAACACACACACATATATATATATATATATATATAAGAAAATTATTTATGTAAAAATGTAGGGGGAGGAGGTAAAAGTTATCTCGTCTAAATTCCAAAATTAGAACATGTGACAAACGCTGATTTTATAACTACTATTAGTTTGAAAAATTAAATCAGTGCAAAGTCTACATTTCAGCCTAGTCTGTCCAGTTCACTTTTGCATAAATGCCTTTGAGAAAGGTACTGATCAATCTCTAGCAGGATATGTTGGGTCCCCTAAAATTGGATGGAAGGTAGTCTAAAGAGAAGGCAAACAGGAAACCATTCCAGGATCTTCCTCAAACCTGGGACACCTCAGCATGGTGTAATAGTTAGCAAGCTTGTCTTGCTAGAACCTATTACAACTGCATAGTCAGTTCAATCCTCACTGGGCACCCCATACTTTTGGCTTTGACACATCTAAGCGGTGCTTAGAAAATCAACTATCTTTCTCAAACCTGTGAAGAACTTTTAATCAATCCTGAAGGGATATGCCATAATTTTTTAGAACATATGTTGGGTTGAAAGTATCTCCATTAAAATATTCATGTTAATGATAAAACAAATATTGGATTATATATAGATTTAAATGATAGAGTTTTTTTATTCTATACACAATGATAACCAGCATTGTGCACGTTCCCAAAACTCATTTGTTTGAGAGATTTGTAAACATCATAAAATACTGACAAAATTAAAGCAGTTAAATAGCTTTAAATGTTTGGCACATTATAGAATAGCATACAAGTTCAAAACAAGTTGAATTTCTGATGGCAAGATGGCCAAATGTCAAGTCTAAATTGTTTATCTATTTAAAATACATTATAAGAAAACAATGTTTAAATACATTATCATAAAAAAAATATCTTGGCTTGTACAGTTTTCCTATTACAAAATGGGTTAGTGCTTAACAGAAAGCGAAATTAACCATGTCAACAGAGTGGTCCATTTCAATCAAACTATGTGTGTATGTACATTTGCATGCACATTTTAATTCAAATGACAAGACTAGAATGTTTTAAATCTAATTACAAGAAATATCAGAAAGTTCACTAAAATAAATAATTATTTGATTTTTTTTTTTAAAGTTTAAAAAAAAAAAAAAATTAAATTTTTTAAGAGATTTAGCTGTGCCATTTGGGTATGAATTCACCCTTTGTGGCTATTAATTTTTTTTTAAAGCTTAACTTAATTTACTTTATCATAACTTGAACATTTATTTAAATGGACATCAGACACAAATAGATATGTATAGACTGATATCAATAGATAGAAACAAAGGGAAATAGTTATGAATAAGATAATGATTTTTACAGCCATGCTCACATTTAAGCAAAACATTTGACAGACATGAAGTGTTTATTTTTTGGAACTGTCCAAAGTGAGAAAGGTGTGCATTATTGTATGTGTGTGTTCATATTAAGATTTAGGGAGAGTTTCATTTGAACACAAATTCTAAAAACCATCAAAACAATTGGTTATTCCATAAAGATCACAAAATTTAATCAACAGATAGGGAATGAATAAGTTATTTTTTGATTTGATTTTTAAAATTGAATAATGAAATCAGTTACCATTCAGACTACAAATTTGGACAATATTTAATAAACATTCTATTAGATAATAAAATTAAACTTTATTATATAAATCTATGCAAACACACACACAGAGCAAATGACAGAATCATATTCCATAAGGGGGCACCTCAATGTAGTATAATGATAAGCAAGCTTCAATCCTGAGTACCCCATATTTTTTACCATTTGCCACATCTAAGCTGTGCTTAGAAAACCAGTATCAACTTCCATAAGTACTTACCATGATTAAGAAAGCTCTAAAGAGTTATCACACCCATCCTACTGAGAACTATTAAGCTAAGAGAGTGAATGGATATATCTGTAACATTTACTTGAGGAATATAATGTGAGCATCTTTTTTTTTTTTTATTATTCATTTATATAATTCTTAACTACTTAGTAAGCATAAAAACTGAGAAAAATATACTGTAATTTCATGTTTTATTGAATTTTAGGTACTTTGGCTTCAAATTTACTAAAGTTTTTGCTCTTATTTCCGCACGGATGTCTGTATTTACAAAAATCAGTAAAATTCTTTTTAAAATATTGACAAAAAAGAAAAAAAAAGAAAATCAAAACTTGCTAGAACATTTAATAAAAAAATTAGAAATACTTTGGTCTTTTCGCTTAATAACATTTTTGACAATAAAACTTGTTTTTATTAAGTTTGGGGCCCATTTTTTATCATGCTATGTTGTTTTTTCAGTGAAAAAGTGGAGGTACCTGCAATTAAAAGCTTTTTTTCTTAGAAAAATTTTCTAAATGTTAGTTTTTATTGCATTTTTTTTATTTATTTTACTATTCAGAGCACCTTCTTTTACAAAAATGATTTAAGTTCTCCAAGAATTTCTACTTTTTCAATAAACATTAAGACCTACAAAATTTAATTTTTCAAAATTAAGTTTTTAACCATGATTTTGTAAAAATTATGAAAGAAAGAATTGAAAAAGTCCTATTCATTTCTGAACAAGTCCTGAGAGTTTCATTAATAAAATGCGGCAATTATTTGATTTTTGCAAGAATTTCTTAAATGTTCCCCTCCTCCTACACAAAAGACTAAGACTAAGAGCTAAAAATTTTCTATACTACTAAATGATATTTTAACTAGCTGGTAATCAAACGTAGGTCTATTATGCTCAATTTAGTTTGGTCACTATTTGGAAGTCAGTCAGTTAAAGTGCCATACGTGATACACGCTTGGGCGATCATGTCTCGAAAGAGACATGCCTGACTGAGCAGAAGATTATCCCGCAGTAGGTTGCTTTCTGCGGTAGACTGGTTGCCGACCAAGGCTATAGAACCCAATCTGTCCTGTTATTTAACCCATAACTGGAAGGAATAGACGGACTAATACTTTTCCCAAGGGTATTTGCGCGTAAGTGAATGCAATGAATTCGGCTGGAATTCGAACTCGGCTCCCCGATTTCTCGTTCCGAGCCGATATCCAATGCACCACAACGCACACCCCCCTTACATGGTACTTCCAAATGGAAGTACCATGTAAGAATTGTAATTGTAAGTGATACGGACTCCATTCTAGGTGTCTTCGAGGGTAAACTGAAAACGAAAAGTTTTCGGTTCGATTCAAACGACCGAGGATCTCGCGTACTTTCAATATAAATAGTGAAATTATTGAGCCGGGTTATTACAAAGATATTTAATTTAAAACATAAGAGGTGGAAATAGAGTTTATTATTATGAAAATAACTCAATTTAGGAGAAAAATTCTCATTGTTTCCTAACTCAAATTTTAATTTTTACTACCTACAGCGTTTCAGAATTTCAAGTTTCCAATAAATTAAACAAATGGTAAATTAATATTCATTCAAAAGAAAAGAAAAAAAAGCATTTTTTTTTTTAGTATTTCCTCTCATTCCACTGACTAAAGGAATCACATATTTTTTTTTTTTACTGATGAGACCGTACTAGAAAATTTAGTATCGGATAAATTTGATAAAAAAATGAAATAAAGGACAAAACATGTTTAAATTATCGATTTCAATAGAGCACTTTTCAAGGTCAAAGTGAAATAAAGATAAAATTTAAATTTAATCAGATCTATTACTGCTTGTAGCTTGTTATAATCTCAAAGTAAATAATTTTTTTAAATATTAAAAAAAGAAATACAGATTTTTAAATTCAGAATCAACAAAATTTTTTTTAAAGAGCCTAAAAGTTATGAAAAATATAAGTTAAAATTTAATAACTTCAAAAAAAAATATTTGTATTTTTTTTATACTGTTTAGATTGGACTAAGGTTAAAAAAACAAAACAAAAAAAAAAGCTTACAGTAAAAAATAAAAGTCCCTTAAATGAGAAATTTTTTTCATCTATTTACAAAAGCATATTTTTCTTTGAAGAAAAAAAAAGAGAGCCCAAAATGATTCAATACTAAAAAAAAAGTAAAAAAAATTCTACGAAGTCAATCATTTCTAAACTTTTTTCAGATAAGCTTTTTTTTTTTCTGAAAAATATTTAAATGAAGTCTGATATTTATACAGTATAAAAGATAAATTCAATCACTTCATTTTCTAAAGTTCTGATTTTCTATAATTAAGAAAATGGTGTATATTTTTAAAGTGGCAATTCTTAACATTTACAATGTATAATTATAAGATCAAGGACTTTTTTAAAAACCGTTAACAACTCCACACGAGTATGGCTCGCTATCATTTCGAGATATAATCAATCATATTGAACAAAAGAGATAAACCAGGAGATTTACTTATGAAAACAGAGAATAAAAGAAGCCCCCCACCCCTATAATAAGTAACGAAGTCCTTTTGAAGAATATTTAATTAGAAAGAAGATGAATATTTTATCAAGCAGGCATCGTGTGTTCGCCATAGTAGGTTGTTATGAGTGACCATAGACGATGATTGGTAAGATGAAATCTGAGTAGCAATGGTTTAAACAATAATTAGCATGAATGACTAATAATACATACCTCTGGATCGTCCCATTTCAATTCACTTCTTTTCTCTGTTGGCTGCAAATTTCTATCTCTTCCCATTAATTCATCCAACAGTGCTGCTGCTGCCTGAGCCGCCATCTTGAAGAAGACTCGTTGGGACGGGATGACAGCAGCTTATTCGAAACTGCTTTGTTTTTTTAAATTTTTTATTTCTAATGAATAGAGATGGTTATTAAAAAATATTCCAAAAATTTTGTAGTATTTTTAAATATTCCGACTTAATTTAGGTTTTAAGAATCATAAAAATATTACCATTACTTTAGAAGTTACGCAAAGACCCGAGCTACTATTCGGTGATTTCCGTAAGTATTCGGATCGTGACGTCAGGAAGAGATCCACACGCGGTGTCCGTGCTAAGATTATCGAAGTAGAAGTACGGATAGAGAGAGAAGTATACTCTTGTCACTCTAGGGGAAAAAAAAACTAGGAAAGGGAAGCCTAAATGGCCTCAGAAGATAATGATAACAATGCTCCAGACTCTTGGGAGCAAGAACTGAATAACTCAGATGTGGAGCAGATTAATTCCACTCTATCCAACTTGAACGTAAATGCCGAAGTGTTCGTTCCTGGCCAGAATGTACATGCTCCGGCATTCGTACCATCGTTTATGAAAGACTCTGAAGAAAGTCCAGAAGGTAAGATTTAATAAAATACCAGGAAATATCACTTATTTAAACATCAGCCACTCCTGATTATTCAATCTTGCTTTCTTCAAATATCCTGAAAACATAAAAAAGTAGCAATTGGTATTTGAATAAAAACGTCTCTTAAAATTTTGTTCTACTTGTCTAAAAAGCCGCACAACATGCCGTCCACGATTAATGACGTGGACATAAATTGAGGGGCCTGTTTCTAATTATGAAATTTACTGTATAGGTACCTCACTTTTTGACCATTTTTGTGTCTGTGTATGTATCTACGTACATACATACATACACACGCACATACAGAGAAAAAAAGGCTTATTTGAATGAAATTTTAGATGTCAACTTTACATTGTTGATTATATTAAAAACCTCTTAGAAACTTGGTTTTAAAAATGTATATCGATCCATTTTTTAAAAATAGTCTACGCTTTGAAAATACCTTTTTTTTTTTTTTTTTTTTTTTTTTTAGTTTTTCTGATAAAAATCATTGTCACACCATATTTTTCATTTTAATCTATTCTAAATTTGTTTAGTTTAACAAACACTAAACAGATTTAGAAAACGAAAAACGTCTTATCGAATTGAAAAAACTAGTCTCTCAAATTTCGTCATTAGGCTGTTTTTCAGCTAACATATTGCACCATAGTTGATCGTCTAATGCTTATATTTTTAATTTTTTAAACTAAGCAATTTACAATAAGCATTTTAACTTTAAATTTAGATAATTTTACTAAAATTTTCAGTCTTTTTTTTATTTTTGTTCAATCACATGACTAATTATAAATCATTTGATTTTATTATTTAAACTTCATTTTCGATTTAAGAGTTAAAAAAACATGCGCTCATTATTTATTTTTAAGTTAAAAAAAGAAAAGAAAAAACTTACCTCATAACTGCAAGAGTGGTCTCCAGACTAGGAAAATCCTAAATTGACCCATTTTCATTTCTAATACTTATATTTTTCCCAGCTATGGATGGTCAGTTGCACCGTAATTTCTTTTAATCCGGATTTCTTTTTGTCATACAATTTTTCACTCTCATATCTGTAGTCAGATTTCTACTTTAAAAATTAAATGCATCATTATTCTTCTTATTTCAAGGGATTATTTAGAGCGTTTCGATTTTGTTTTTATTTTATTTTTTTCGTTCTTTTGCCATCGTAGTTTTTACATGCTTAAATTTTTTTGATTAATTCTTTTAGTAATGGTGAAATTTTTAGCCATTAAGCCTCAATACATCCAGGAATATATTTTGTTTACTTTTAATCCTTTCAGATTTTTTTTCCAAAACTAAATGTTTAATTATTCTCGAATCGACGTTTTCCTTTTATTTTCTGTATGGGAGGGAGGTAGCAACGATCTCTACAGCCTACAGGTTCTTAAATAGGCAATAAGTATTTCACTGAACTACGTACAAAGCAAATGAATGAAGGTATTAGAAAATATCTATCTTAGTTGCAGATTTTCCCTATTTTCGATATAAGTAATTTGTTTGAGTTATGACTTTATATTCAGTTATCGTATTGTTCACTAAAAAAAAAACTCAATAAGAAACCGCCTGACTAAAGTTAGTTTTTGTGTCATCAGTACTGATTACAATAAGATAGTCACGTGATCTCATACTTCTTCCCTCATGAGTAAGGTTTTTGCTTGTCTGACGAGTAGCGTTGTCAAATTCGTATCAAAATAATTTTTAAACTTTTTTTTTAGGCCCACCCAGTTATTATACGTAAAATATTAAAATAGATACAAATTAAGTTTATTGCATGTTGCTGAACTTTACTGTTCAGTTGACAATTTCTGATGAAGTGAGTATTGCTCATTATTACGATTTGGACTTAAAAAGTTCTATACAGTTCCCAGACTTATTAATTACTCTCTTCACCTCCTCATTCTGGTTTTGGAAAATGGAATGTCGCTAAAGTTTTAGCCGTGTTAATGACCACCCCTCACCTGCCGAGTAGAGAAATTAAATTCCAGCTCAAGAAATGGCTTTGGTGCACTGCTCCTTCAAAAATAAGTTTGCATGACACCATTAAAGTCTTCCAGCTGGCTTAATACAACTAATTAAATATATTTTCTTTAACAACCCATATTGTCAAGTGACTTGTCCTTCGTTCCTAATAAAACTGTCAAATTGAAGAGATCCGTATACGATAATTTGTCGAACTATACATGAATTCTTCCATCCCGTTTAAGTCTTACTCTTGGCATGTAATTCTGAAACCGTTATTTAGTGTTTATTTCCACCCACCCCCGGAAATTGTTGCATTTCTGCTCTTTTTTTTATTATTATTATTTCAGTAACTTCAACTCTTAGGAACTGAAGAAAAGGCTTAATCATTTGAAACTTGATGGATATGATTTTTTTCTTCATTTGATGGTGGGTGGAGGATCCGATTTTAGACTTTTATGCTTAGAATATAAAGTTCTATTCAATTCAGGGCGTGGCGTTTCCTGTTTTCAGTGAAACTGAGCAGCAACAAAAAGACTTAATATGAACTCTTTATTTATGAATAATGAAAACTTCTGCATAACTGACATGCTTGTAAAACCTTCCAAAAGATGGTTGCTTTGGTTGTTAAAGGGACGTAATTCAAGAATTTTAGAATCAAAGTTGGCTATTTAGGATACACGTTGCAATTTGAACCTGCATTTTTCTTTTTCAAGTCTGTATTCTCCCTAATCCAACAAAAGTAGTAATAACCAGGGCTCTTACCCTTTTTTTCTGCGTGCATATGTTCGCTCAGTATTTAGTTTGCATATAACTTGAAAGATAATCCTGTACTTTTTTTTCTAGAGAAAATGTAATTTTGATTTTTGAGGCAAGCTCACAATGTTTTTCATTTTCATCTGTTGCAATGTAAATTTTGAATCGAATGAAATACTTTTTTCAGTAAAACTCAGAAAGACTTCTCACTGTTGCTTTACTACTGTATCTTTGAGCCAAATTAGGTTTCTGAAACTAACTTTACTCCATATTTCTTCAATGTCAAAACAAAATTTTAGCAGGAGGGGTTGAACTTTTTTCTTTGTGGTATGGTAATTTCTATGTACATTAAAAGATCATATGTTTCATGGTTTCTTTCCCTTACAGGAAAATAAGTTTGAACAATTTTGTCAATTCCGGTCACAATGCACTTGCATCTGTCTGGGTGTCATCACATGTCAAATAGTCGGGGTCAGAAAGATCAACACTGTTTAAGAAATAGTTTCATTCTAAATTTCATGTTATAATTAAATTAATACATGTGTAAGTCAGATTAATTTAATTTTAAATTTAATTTTTCAAAAATAATGCCATAGATTTTTTTTTTTTTTGCAAGATTTTTAAAACTGGGAATTAACTTTTTTTGTTTACAAATGTGTAAATCGCTCAAAAATGGTAAAAAAATCAATTTTAAATTCAAATCAATATAATTTATTTGAAATCTTAGTATTTTAATTTTGCTTACTTTTAAAAATTCAATTTAAAAGTTATCAAAAATGAGTAGAGCTACCTACTAAATAAAGTTTTTTTGTCAAAATGTTTATTAAGAGAAAAGACCAATAAAATTTTTTAATCCTTTCTATCATGTTTGAAGTTTTTTTTAAATTGCCACTTTCTTAAAAATCTGTTCCTAATAGTAAAATAAAAATGCAATAATGCTATAGGATTATTTCAGATTTTAATTGCTTTTATAGATAATATATATTAAGGACAAAATGGTGGGGAATAATGGATTTTCAATTTCCTTTATATAATTTTTACTTTCTAAAATCTTATTTCTTTGTTTGCATTAACTGGAAATTAAACAGCCTAAGATTTTTTAAATAAATTTTTTTCATGCATCTAATATGTGCCCATTTTGAAAGTATAGGTTACCATATACGACATTATCAGAAAATAAAATTAAATGACTATAGTGAATTTAAAACCAACATTCCTAAAATCATGTTACAGAGATTATTTCTTCAGTTTTTAAGATTACTGAATGCTTAAAAATTATCAGAAAATGTTCACCTATCATTTTCTTAAATTATGTTTTAACAGTTTGTCGGACAGCAATAAACAAGTTACTTTGAATCAGCTGATATTCTGCAAGTAAACTTTCAGAAAAGTATATTTTATTTTTTCAAGATCCTTTTAATATAGGAAATTTCAATCAATATAATTTCTGTTTGAAAAAATACTACAGAGTATTTTGCTTATAAAAATAGTAATTTTAATCTTTTAGATTTCAATTCATAAAAATGCATTTTAAGATCTTAGGTATCGTAAAAAAGTGGAGGTACCTGTATTAATTGGCATTGTTAGAGTTAAGATGTTCAAATTCTTCTGCTTATAGAAAAATGAGACAAAAAACTATTGGGTTAAAATCTTCTGTACTAGTAGTTGAGATTATATATAATAACATGAATAGGGTTCCAAATTCCTGACTTTACATATCAAAATCTGGACACAGATCTCAATATGTAAAATCGAAAATTTATTCGCCTGAAGAGTCAACTTTGGACTTGAAACAAATATAACTATGGACATTTAAAGTATTATACAAAAAATAAATAATATAATAACAATAATAAAGCTACACTTTTTCACCTGTGTGTGTGTGTGTGGGACTATATATAGTCCCTCATATTAACAGGGTTTAGGGACCAACTGCAAATGCTTATAATCTCCAACACAACCATCAAGAAAAGTTCTTATCGGTACCTATTTTGATTGTTAACCACTCTCCTCCACTCCATATGCTTTAAAGTTTTATCTTAAACACCTTAGAAACATTTCATACACTTAAAACATTTTTGGAAAATAGTACTGTATTGGTGATCATACAATAACCATTTTTAATTATGCATAGATCGATACAACCATTGAAAAATATTGTATAAAACTTAAAACATTTTCTAAAATCATAACTGTGATGGTGCTCTCATACTTAGCATAAATTCTTTTATGTGTACAATAACCATTTTGTTTTACACGTACATAGGTACAACTATTGAAAATATTAAAATGTGTGTGTACAGCATTTTAGGGCATATGCAAAATGAAAAACAAGTGAATTCATGAAGATTCAAAGAACATATCACAAGTAAGCTAGTCTGCAAAAGTGACCGAACATTTCGCATATCAACCAATGGGTGCCTGCCTTGTGCTACCATCCGATCACCAACCAATAGCATTCAAGTATTGAGGCAAACATTTGTGTGTGATGTGGATAGTAGATATGTTCATTTAATTTCTGATTCTATTTGATTTGAGGTTAATTTTCTTGTTTGTTTTTGTGTGTCCTATCCCAATTCTAAACAAAAAAATCTTGACCATATAAAAAAATGGCTGTAAAAAGCATTAACATATATTAGTACTTTTTATGACTTTAAAAATAATTTTGGCTAGAATAAAGTACAAAAGTGCTGTCATAATTTAGTTTTAGTAAGATTTTACATTGCTTTTCTAGACATCTAATCAAAAAGCTTGTAATTACCTTTATGAATGATATATTATGGACAATATTGTATTTTGAATGAATTTTTATAAGAATTTTTTTTTTTTTTTTTTTGTTCAATTTTATTTATAATTTATATAGTTTTATATATTAAAATACTTTATTAATTTTAGGTTATGTGTTATTAGCTGAAAACTATCTTTATTAATAATCAATGCAAAATTTTATAATTCAGTTACCCCCACCTCCCTTAAAGTATTTTTTTTTTTAAATTTTACTTTTTTGTGTGCATGTAAGCATGCCTGTTTTTGTAAATACAGACATCTATATGCATTGGAAAATAAGTGGTAGCTAAAGTAATTTTCTAATATGCATCTTCATAAGCCAAAGTACCTAAAAATCAATGAGAATATTAGATTACTATTATCAGGAAACTACAATTTTTCCCAAAATTTTTAAGATTATTGGGTGGTTAAAAAGTATTTATACTTGTATACAAATCATTTTTACAATTTTAATAAAAAAAATTACAGAATTTTTTTGTGTGTGTGTTGGAAGGTTTCTTTTTCCAATCATTTTAAATGCGGAAAAGTATTTTACTTATTCGAAATATTGAATTAAGGAACTTTTCAACAGCATCTGTTCACAAGGCTAAGCTTATTATGGAGGTGCCAATTGATTGATTTGTGAAAAACCAAGTTCTGACAACAATGTACTTAGCATTTTAAACAAGACATCACCTTTAAAATGTCTCAATTGATTTTGTGCCACACATTTGTTGACAGGTCCTGGGCCTTCTGTGTTATTTTCTTTTGCTGTTGCTTTTGCGCTGTTTTTTTTTTTTTTTTTTTTTTTTTTCTCTTTCTCTCTCTCTCTCTCTTGATTCCTTATCAAAGATGTAACTTAAAGAATATATTATGGATTTGTTACTTGGTCAGTGTAGAATTTTGCTATGAAGTGTATTTGTGCTGAGTTATGCAGATGTAAGATTTGTAAATATGGGGATTGTTTTAAAATGTCAAATAGGTGCAAAGAATGCACATGTGAATTTTGAATTTTTATATCTGGGGTAATCAGAAAGGGTTAAATCCTGCAGGCAATGTGGTGGGGGATGCTGACAATTTAAACCAAACCACCTAATTCCACTCCCACAGCAAGTCACTGCCTTGTTAAAAAGGAGAACATAGTATCAATGTATATTTTGACATTTTTAAGTGTTGTCAATCATTTTGAATTGTTACAAAGTTTTTGTGAACCGACAATTATATCAGACGACGTTTTATGTCCAGTGCATTGTGTGACAAAAACAAAAATTTGAGAAGAGATTATCATTGGCAATGAAGAAGCAGCAGCTTATTACCTGAATTTTTACAAGTTTATGGTATCAATGTTTTTGAGAAGTTTAACACTCTGGCCCCTTGGGTCGAATGCTGGTTATCACAACACCATATATTTAACCTTTTTGTCCCCGGGGTGTTTATCCTGGTCACGGGACCATATATTTAGCACTTCCCCTCCACGGTCCTATTCTGGTCAACGTACACCGGATCTAACTCTTCCACCCTGGCCCCTCAACCTCTGGTGTCTTCCTCTTCGGGTTGAGGTGTCTATTTGGTATTAACCAAACTCTAGGGGTTGATCGTAGGTCCCTGAGCATCCATGGGTCAGTCAACCGGTTTACTGGTTTAAATCTACTTTCTGCCCACATTGTGATTATTAGATCCAGAAAGCAGAAGTGTTGTTTGTTCATGGTTGACTGAAGATGTAGACACAGCCTGGAGCTGGTGTTAAGCATTTAGAATACAGCAAAAAAAAAAAAATAGAAAGAAAAAAAATGTCCATAGAAAGCCGAACAAACAACTGTTCGATGGTTACACTGTTAATGTCTTTTATAGGCAAGAAAAGAATAGAAAAAGAAAAAGGTTACAGAAAGTAAGTTTTTAGCATAACAACTCAGACACTGGATACAACTAGACAGTGTGTATGGTTTACTTGTGAAATTGTCTCAGAAAATATATAACTCTTTTCAACAATGTTCTCCAGACTCTTTTGACAGTCAATTTGTCTTAAATAAAACACTGGAAACGTGCTTTGCAAAGGTGCTGATATAAACAACAGATGATGCAATTCCAATTGTAGTTGGGCTGGTGACAAACCTTAAGTTTCGTATACTCAGCAGTTTTTCACTGCAAAAGCTACAGCGATACTTCTCATAGTCCTTGGGCAACTATCAAATTTTAACAATCCGCAGCAAATTCAGGGTGACGCTTAAACTTTTCAAATCATAATCTCCTTGTTAGGACCCCTCAATCTGACTTCTTCACAAAGCATCAGTTTCATATAATCATTTCATAATCTTCCTCTTCCTTGTTTATCTGTCGTCACCACCAGCAACAACAATTACAATCTGCAACAAGCCTCTGTCTGAAACAATAGGATCAAATGCAAGTTAAATATAATTTTACTCTCCTTTTTCATACAAAGACGTCTTTGGTTAGGAGGTTGATTGGTCCGAATTATCAGTAACTTTATTCCAGCAGAGGGGTGACTCACACCATCCGCTCACACGGTTCTGGTCTCTCTTGTCAGCACCCCCTTATCATAAACTTCCATGGTTGTGGACCGACTCTCACAGTCTTCAGCATTACAACCTACTTATATAGCAAACCGGAGGTTTATAAGCCAGGTCAACCCGTATGTATCATGAGTGTCTTGGCTTACTCAGCGTTATTTCGATTTCTTGTTCTCCAATGACCCAAATTAAACGGCACTCAATTCATGCTAGATCAGATTTCACCATCAGTAAACAAAATACATTTCGATGTTCTATCTACTCTAAAATCCTTTTTATCAAAAATTTTATTTATTTCCATTGTTTTCTGATGATCCAAATTAAACAGCACTCAACTTAATGCTAAATTAGATTTCACTATCAGTAAACTGAATGTGCTGGTTCATTTCAATATTTAATTTAATATTGCCACGTTTACTGGAAATAGAAATTTAAAAAAAACGAATAACATGTTTTGCCCTTCTTCAGGTGCCAGGAATTTTGAACCTTTTAAATGTGTGTTTGTCTCTCTCTCACAGAAGAATCTGTTTATTCCTTGACATTTTGAAGAAAAAAAGATTAAAATTTGTTCCCCATTGAATGGGTTGAAGTAGTTGTTTACGAAGAGAAGTTTATATTGTCATCAAAGTATTGAGGAAAAGAGATTGATTTTTGAGTTGTGAAGTTTGATAATTATCATCTTTCCAGAAATTTTAAGTATTGTCATTATCACAGTCATCGTGAGAAACCTCGAATGGGTAGCAGTTCGACATCATTTGTTCCAGTATCATTAGTCCTAACAGTGTTTTGGTAGCAGATTTAATACCTGATGAACTGGTATACAACAAATAGGCAATTATCATCAGTGAAAATAAACAAAAATAAAATTTTGACTTCACCTTTGTGTGTGTGTAAAATAGCAGGTCATTTTCTTTACGAACTAAAATTATTCTAGGATGTGAGAGAAGACATTGACAAATGTCACGACACAAATGGTTCTGATGGCTTAAGTGTGAATATGCATCTCTAATAAATTGCTTGCAGTCATCAATATTTTTTGGTTTCTTTGCAAAAATGGAGTCTTTGATAATTCCTCGTATATTCCTCCATATTATTAGTGACTTTATTGCCACTCTGTGTAATGCACACATTTTCGGGGGGGGGGGGGTCTTTGTTATTTCTCTTAAATATTTCCAAGACTACTTGAGCTAAAAGCTTGTTTAATATTGCAAAAAATTGAAAGTTAGACTTCATTCCTAAACCAGTATTTTCTAGAGGGTTTTTTTTTTTTTCTTTGGTAGTAGATTTTTATTGATTGCAATAGAAATTTTATCTTTTTGATCAAAATTTACTTGGAGCACTTTTTTTGTGTGTGTGTGTGAATTTAACAAATTTCTCATTTATTCATGTCCTTACATCTTGATTCCAGGTTTCAAATAATTTGCTACCTTTTTTAAGTTGAAAGTTTTAAAGGTTTCAGAAGATTAAATACTTCAATTTTATTCCATTTGCAGTTGATATTCACCTTTATGACTAGAAGTAAGATTAAATATTTGGGCTTATTGTATTTTGGTTTTAAATTTTTTTTTCTTTTAAAACTTGCTTTTATTATAGGCATATTATAGTCTTATCTTTTTATTCAAGTTATACGTACTAAATTACAAAATATATTTATTTCAGATGCAGAAATGGATGACAGCAATGTCGGTGAGTTTATTTTTTTACCTCTCTTTCTACTTGTAAGATTTGAAAATATTCTATATCAAACAATTGTATAGAATATATAAAATGAAATTCTAGCACTCTTGTTTTTTGGTGGGGGGTGCGGTTGACCAGTTAATTTCTTTTTTGCTTAGCAGTAATAAATCCTTGAAGGAAATTAGTTTTAGCAAATAGATTTATAACTTGTTCTTGAGATGCATGAACCTATCAACCTATGCCTTGCTTTTGAAATTTTTTTTCGTTTGTTATATGCATGCATGCATGCTAATACAAAAGTAGCAGAAATATGTTATGTGGAAGGTATTTCTGCTGCACTATATGAATTGCCATTTGAAATTAATTCAAATGAAAAATTGCATCAAAGTAAATGTTGAAGTCAAAAATGAAGTATTAGACAAGTGTTTGAAATAATTTGATCTTTATATTTTCATAAGTTTTCCTAGTGTTATATACATGTCTATAATAAAGCCAACTAATAATGGTCCATTCAGAAGAGGAGGTACCTCCACTAATTTTTGATACCTTTTGTTAAAATGAATTTTTATAAATGAAAAGTTTTTGAAGCTTTCATTGAAAGCTAAAGGGTTAAATTTACTATTTTCAGTGAGCAAAATAGTCTATATTTCGAAAAGAAATGATATTGATTGGAATTTTCTCTTTCCTCAGTGAAAAGTGGAGGTATCTACTAGAGTTCTCAAAAATCTTTTAAACCATTTAGATTTTTACATAATAGCACTTGATTTTCATAATATGCAAAGTAATTATAATTTAAATATTTAGCTTTCTAAAACTAAATGTTTTAGTTTGTTACTTGCAGCCCTCGGTGTTCATCAGTTTAATCCCCCAAAAAATTTCAGTGTCTCTAAACTTCAAATTTTTTTTTATTATTACATTATTTAAACTTTTTTTTTTTTTTAAATTTTCTTTTCAATGTATTTGTTTTAGTTCAATCTATAACTATATAAGTTCATTCTGTATATTTAAGGGAAAATTATTTGTGGCGGTGAAAAAAAGCTGTGTAATACCAAAAGAATATCTGGTAGTATATTCAGTGTTCAATTTTTGTATTTGTTAATCTTTTAACAATATTGACAAGTTTAATTCTTGTTGTGTTTACTAATTCAATTCTTTAAGTTTAATAAGGTTTGGAAGTTGAGTTGAGCAATAATGTTTTGGTTTTTCTTTTACTAACAAACTTTCTATGTAGACTGGTATTTGGTGAGTGTTGTGCTTTTATCTTGTAATAGCCAGTTTAATTCTTTTGGTTAGACTCAAACTCACTTTTGTTTTAGCAGAAGAATGGCAAGAAGGGTGCTAAAAATCTATTGCTATTGTTTTTGATGCAGCATAGGAACATGGAATTACAAATGGCTTTTGAAATTCTATTTATTTCACATTTCTGTCAAGCATTTTTTCCTATGTTAATGTTGTAAGAAAAAAATCCTGCAAATGCTGCTATACTAGAGTGTTGCTAAAAGGAGGGGATATGTTAAACATTTGTTGGCTTAACTCTGTCCATAAACTAACTAATATGTATATATAACAAAAAATGGTTATATATACACAAAATACAATCCTTGAAAAACAAATGTAGCCACGAGACTTTTGTAATTTACTTGAAGCATTGTGTATATTAGGTGTATGGGTAGGTCTTGAAGGCTATCACAATGCGTTAGTAAAATAAAGGAAGGTAAATTTTCACGTTTACTCGTGGACCATGCCTTTCAACAAATGGTCATCCTTCGCTGCTACTGATGTAGTTAATTGTAGTGAGTGTGCGTGTGTACCTGTAGGTATGTTTGTGCATGTATGTGTGTGTGTGTGTTTATGGTTTTTATATATATTAGGGTAGATCGATTTTGGAACTGTAGAAAATCGCACTTGAAGAAAGTTGCAAAATAATGTCAAGAGTTACCACAAGAAATTTTTTTCTTCAAAACTTTGTATTTATTTGAGCATTTAAACTTAAAGACAAAATAAATCGCAATTTTTATCGCGATATAGGTGTCACCGGAAACACGTGTTGCTTAAATAAAACCCGAGTTTTAACAATAAGAAAAAAATACAATACACTTAATAGATATTTTAAGTTTAGTATTTTTTTTTCTTAAGAAATTAAATGAAAACATCAAAATTAAAAAGAAATAAAAACACTATGATATTTAGTTTAATATGCAAATAACTATTTACGTATACCGTTTTATTTATTGGAATTTTTATAGTATTCACCTGTTGAAATTACCTCCCCCTAAACAATTGTTTTTACTTTGTTTACTCTTTTACGCTTTTAATTATCACGAATATCTCTTCTATTTTTTTAATAGTTAAGTCTTATTTTAATGAAAAATTCAACTTTTATAATTATTGTGATTTGTTTATATTTTTAATATTTTACGAGCTAATCTTGGAAGTAACACTACTTTAAAGTAAGTAAACATTACTTCTAATTTAATGTATTTATTTCAAATTTTATCAAATTTATTTTTAAAATATTTGTGGAATTTAATTTCTGATAGTACATATATTTTATTTTAGGTATTTCAGGATCGTGAATAACTAAAAGGATCAGAGATGCAAATTAGGGTCTAAGGGCACTTTCCAGCTTGGACCTGTTGATAAAGGTGCCGTAAAAAAAGTAAAAGGGAAAGAGGTTAAGAAAAAATTTAGTTTCATCACCAACAGCTTCAACATCAAATATTCAGGCTAATGTTTCTTTCCCCGCCTACTCATCCTCCAAGTGAAAAACCAGAAGAATATTTGCAGCCAAGGAGACATCCAAAAGGCCCTTATAATTTCCAAGTTGTGCTTTCAAGTTAGTTAGGGGGGACATATCTTCTAATCTTAGAGCTAGCCTTGTCAATGCCTTGCTCTTGGATTTGAAAGCTATATGCCGCCTTATACCAAATATTAATATGGAAGATATAAATAAATGCAAAGTTGATAGGGCAAAGTCTAAAATGAAAACAACTGCCCAACAAAAACATGAAAGTGTGGAAAACCTTATATGTATTGCAGTTGATGGGAGAATGAATAAGGACACATTGCTGTATGAGGAAATTGTGGAGAAAAATGAACAGAAAACTATGAAAAAACTAAGGAACCAGAACGCCATTTAACTTTTACAAAGGAGGCACCACATGAAACATAGTTCTCCCTAATAGTGGTGCAACAGGTGCTTATTCATGCAGAGCAAGTAGTGGATGTTTTGCATGAATTCAACGGTGAGAACACTATCAAGGTTATCCTTGTTGACGGCACTAATGCCAACACAGGCTGTGAAGGTGGAATGGTTGCAATTTTAGTAAAAAACAAATCTTCATGCAATTGTTGATATCTGCACCATAATGAACTACCTTTGAAGATTAGTCATCATTTCTTTAGTATCATTTTTATAAAATAAAATGACATTCCTTGATTTAAATACTAAAATTATTTGGTTTTCTCACTAATATTCAAGCCAAATCTTGGGAAAGCAAGGAATTTTCAGTATATTTTTGTCTGCGATCTTTGATGCCAAACGCTCAAAAAACTGAAGTATTTGATCTAATATTTTGTATCAGTACTTAATAGGTCCATACACAACTTTCGGTAAGTGGGATGTTTTAATATTTTAAAAAAGTGAAAAATCAACCTACCCTAATAAATGTGTGTGTGTGCATTGATCAATAGCAAAATTTTGCTTTTTCCTTAAAGTGATAGTGGGCGCTGTTTTACGGTCTGATATGCCTGTTTTAATTTATGGTTTATATATGTGCACATTGACTGATGACAGGATTTGGTATTTTCGCATCTCTGAGTGGTAGTGGGCGTCCTTTTACGACTTAGTGTTATATCTATCTGCTTTAATGGGAGGTGTGTTTAATGTTTTTTTTGCCATCTAGTATTCACTCTTGTGTGTTCCTGTTTATGTACGTATACTGCTTGTATTTTTTTTCTACTTCTGAGTTCATATGTGTGTTCCAGTGTATGTTATACTGGAGTGTGTATGTGTTCTGGTGTATAGTATGTTGGAGTATAGGATAAGTGTGTGTGCATGTACGTATGTTTGTTACTTTTGTTTGTTTGTGTTTTTTTTTTTTTTTTTTTTTTTTTTTTTGGTGCATCAAATTGTTGCTAGTGGCTATAAGTTTAGGGGTCTGTGTGTGCGTGTTCTGGCCTATAGTGTGGTATACTTGTTGTTTAGAGGCATGTATTTGTGTGCATACGTCTTACTGTTGTGGCCAGTGTGTTTCAGGTACATGATAGTGTTAATTATTCTGTTATGTAATCTAGATTGAGCTGTCTATTGTTGATTTGTCAGTAGTTTAGTTATTATTAAGGGCTCTTTTATGCGTAAGTTTCCTTGGTTCCCCTCTTGCTTCAATATTGACTTTTTTTAGGTGATTGTGGAAGGATAATGCTTGCGTGTGTAAGTGTTCTTTCATTCTGATGTGTAAGGTCTGGTAGTACTGCCGACAAAATTTCTTGCATTTGGTATGATACACGACATAGATCTGGTGGTAAATACCTGTGTCAGAAATAGGGCAATTGGCCAGTGTACATGTGGTTTCTAGTTTGTTGTTTGTTATAGTTATAATTGCTGAAGTGTGGTAACCTCAGGAAGCAGGTGTTAGAAGGGATGCCATCTTCGACCTTTATTACCTTTACGTTCTAGGCGACCCACAAAGAACTGGGGGCTAGCTGCTGGTCTTCAGTACCTCCTTGAAATGTGCAGTGTGGGTTTTTCAGCCTTTTTCTTTACTACATTTACCCCGGATATGTGCAAGTTCTTTACTAATGTATCCAGTCTTTGCACTGAGAGATAGGGCTGATTGGTAGTGAACAAACATGTCTCTGCTGGCGTGATTTTTGTAGAAATCTGTGAATGTTGCCTTTTTCCGATACTTTCAGCCTTATGTTCAGCAGTAACAGGCAGCCATTGTTATCAGGGTGTTTGATAGTGAATTTTATGCTGCCATTCTATTTGCCTCATCACGTGAAGAGGTGAGGATGAGTATATCATCAATATATCTTGTGAATAAGGCATATGAATGGCATGTGTTGAGAGCACCAGAACACATACATCCGTGCTGGGAGGTGGGGGCTGTGTGTGTGTGTGTGTGTGTGCATGTATGTAAAAACACAAGTATACACACGAGAATGAATACTGGATGGCAAAAAAAATAATGTGGCTATAAACACACCTTGATTAAGGCAGATATAACACCAAATCGTAAAACGACACCCACTACCACTCTAACAGATACAAAAATGCTAAATCTTGTCGGTCAATGTGCACATATATAAACCATAAATTAAAGCAAACAGATAACATCAGATCATAAAACTGCCCACTATCACTTTAACAAAGATGCGAAAAAGCCAAATCCTACTATTGGTCAACACACACACACACACGTATATAAACCATAAACCCACACACACATACTCACTCACTCACTACAACTAACGACAGCAGTAGCAGTGAAGGATGACCATTCATTGAAAGGTGCTGACATGAAAACCTGCTCTCACCATTCTGAAGATGAGATTTTGATCTCAAAATATTAATAATAATAATAATACCCAACACCTTTATCTTTTATTTTACTAAACTTATTTTGGTAGCCTTCAAGACCTACCCATACACCAAACATAGCCACATCGAAAAGTACTCTGGGAGTGAGGGAATAGATCTGTAATAATAAATCGTAGTCTTTTTTTTTTTTTTTTTTTTCCCCCCCTGGCAAATCCTAAATAATCTGAAGTAACACATGGTAACTACTGTAGTTGCACACAGTTAAGATGTTAAATAACACATTTAAAATTGAATTTAAATATCAGTAAAAAGTTTAAAAACAGTTCTGTTGAAGCTTTAATGTTTCGCTTTTCATTGCAATTGATATCCTCTAATTAAACTGTAATTAAAACTTAAGCTTGGTATTGTATGCTGCACTTTCGTTCTAGCACTTGTATTGTGACATATTTTTGAGATGTTCAGGTTCCCTTGTCTTTTAAGAGCAATTCTGTGAAGAGATCCTAAAGAATAGTGATTTGAAAATAAAAGCTGGACAAAAGCCCTCTGCAGTAGCTAGCCTAAAGCCTTCCTGTAGGGCAGCTTCTAGGCTAGTTATAAATAAATTAACTTTAGTAAATGGAATAAACACTTGTGATATTATTCAAACAAACATGTTTGAAAGGATACACCATGTGTGTTACATGTTTTGAAAGTGAATAGGATTGATTTAGTACTGGAAATACTAGAAAAATTGAAATTACTGATTTGATACTAACAAACTGTTAAGCTTTAATCCTATTAATAATGTTCTTCCATGTGTCTATTTGAAGTATAAGGGCAACAAAATATCCTATTTGTTGGAGGCACATCTTGTCTTTTACAGCTGCAAAAAAATTTTTTTTTAAATGTTAGCTCACGCAGTCTAGTAAATACTTAATGAGTGACCAAATTAAACATAAGAGCTATGACTAGCTAAGTGAGGTTCACATTTTTGTGTTTTTATTTTAGATATATATATATATATATATTCAAATTACTTGCAATTGTTCCATTAAAGAGTTGTTTAAAATGCTTAAATATTAATTGAATGATTTATGTTGACATATTCTAGGTTTCTTTTCTGTATTCATTTATACACCATTTGTTTATTTTATTGCCTGCTCAAACCTTTGAAATAGTTGTTAGAAATTTTGACTAACAGATCTGAAACATTAAAAAAACAACTGAAAATGAAACTTGAAACTTTTGATCTTAATCTGCCAAGTGTGTGTGTTTTGCTTTTTATTTAAGCTTCATCAACTTGTTTTTGGGAAATGAGTTATGGAGTAGAATGTTTTGGCATTTGGAATTTTTTTTTTTTCTCTCCATTGATTGAGTAGATCTCATGTTTTGTCTTGTGGCATTAGTGCATTTGTGTGTACAAGTGTATCATTTCATTTCTTACTGGTCTTTCGATGGTTGGTAGTATCACTGGATGGGTTAGTGTTATTAATGTCGGTATATATATTATTGTTGAGGAAAAAATCATGTATTTGGAAATTTACAGGTACGTGGGCTCGTTTTTAGTTTAATTCTATCATGTAAATTTTGAAACTTGTCTGAATGTGCAGGTGTTTGTTTTTTTTTTTGTTTTTTTGCTTAATTCTCTCATCAATGTTCTTGGTATCACGGCTTTTGAGTCTTTTTTTTTTTTTTTTTTTCATCTGGTGATATGGTTAACATAATGGAGCCATACAAATAAGTGAATGCATGAAAGATTTTAATTTAAACTTTAAATTTTAATTTTAA
Organism: Ascarosepion bandense; assembly: GCA_037127315.1. Classification (NCBI taxonomy): domain Eukaryota; kingdom Metazoa; phylum Mollusca; class Cephalopoda; order Sepiida; family Sepiidae; genus Ascarosepion; species Ascarosepion bandense. The sequence goes on from JBBBDQ010001831.1 coordinate 1,370,055, forward strand.
ACAAGGGCTTAGATATTGCAGTCTTTAAATTTAAGCTTTATGAATAGGTGGTGAAATGAAAGTGTCTGACATCTGTTTATCAATGGAAGGGTATTAATATTCTATCTAGATATTTTATTCCTGAAAAGATTTTTGATAGTTTTATATATTATCTGACCTTGTGCATAATTTTGCCCAGGAGTGTATTTTATGAAGTAGCAAAAATATGTAAACTGTAAACTGGCTAGCAAAAGAAAAAGACTTTCTCTTAAAAGTTAAAGAATGTGAACATCAGCTGATCAGGAAATGTGGAGACAGATGTATTTGTAGTAAAATAAGTATTATTGCATTGAAGGAATGTAACTGTGTTGTTTTGATAACCAGCATAGCCAAAGTCAGATAATGTAAACCTTGGGATTATTTTTATAAACAATGTTAAAATGAGATTTGACCAATATATAGATTGGAAGACAGTTGAGTTTGTAGTAAGAAGTCAGGCAGCAGTTGAGATCAAGAACAAGAGAAGCACAGGGAGAATGGCAAATGAGTCTGCAGCCTCTGGCTGGCTCAATGCATGTGCTGAGATATATATATATATATATATATATATATATAATTACAGTCTTCATTCTATCATTGTGAAAAAGACAGTTTATTTCATAAGAGAAGAAACAAGTCTTGGGTCCCTCTCCTGCCTCCTCATCGAATAAATTGTTGACATGAGGTATACAACAATAGGATAGCTTATATATATATATATGTGTGTGTGTGTTATGGCCTGTTTTTATTTCTGTGCATTACTAGAGTTTAGCAGGTCATCCTAGCAGAGATATCATGTTCGTTTCCAAAAATGTGAAGCCTCTTGGATTTCTAATCATTTCTTATTTGTTCCTAATTTTATCATTGTAAGATTTAATCCATAATTTACTTACCGTACATACTCGTATATCATGCGATTTGATCTAATTTGTAGGCTAATTTTAAGGGGTTTATATCACACACAAGATATAAAAGTATCATATGTACTGTCAGCAGTACATACAATAATTATTAGGTTTTCAAAAGTTGCATGATACATGAGTATATATGAGGTGTGTGTTGTGTATAATTTTCATGTGTATGAAAAAGGATCAGTTTTGATATTGCTATTATTTTAACTACCTTCCACACTTGGCAATGGTTGTTTTTAAAAAGCAATGATTAGAATTGTAATAAAACTTTATTTTATTTTTTTTTTTATAGTAAATTTGACAAAAATGTTAAATGCCTCATTAGATTATTTACAATAATTTTATGTCTATAACATTCTAAAATCTAATATTTAAAACTGAAATATTTATCATTTACCAATTTACAGAGAAATATGAAAAAAATCTTTTATTCATAAATTTGTAAACATTTACTATATAAAAATCTGAATCAATTATAAGTAAATCCTTATTTAGCATTTTATTCAAATCAATTGGTAATTAGCTGATGTTTTGTTAATCATTGCTTTTTGAAAACAAACATTACCAAGGAGTGAAGTTAGTTAATAGCAGTGTCAATGGAAAGTCTTTTTGACACTTTGGGTGGTGGGCACAAATGTCCAAGTTTGCCCAGATCTTTTTGGTTTACTTTTAGAGTTAGCTGTAGAATTTAAAGATGTAACTATAGAGTTTAATTAGTCTGTTGTAGGACTTCTAAAATCTAATCCGGTAAACAGAAACCTAATTAAAATTGGGTTAAAATTCTTTTTGTAGCATAAATTGAGTGAATAGAATTTTTTTAGTTGGAGTATATACCTATTTTTGCAACCCCCTGTAAAAGATTTCGGGTAAAAAAAAATTTTCAAGTGCAGATGTCTAATTGAAATGGAATCTTATTTTAGAATTTTACTGAATATTTTCTTTTTATTTCAAATATTTTCAATTTTATAGATTCTTGTACAAAAAAACTTACCAAAATGTCATTCACTTTCCATGTACCAACTTAGTGTTTTCTTTAGTTTGGCTGTTAATATATATTTTTATATATAATATAGCTGATGACTGGGCTGACAATGTGGAAGAGGAGGAGGAAGAAAAAGAAGAGGAAAAGGCTGACAATGGTGCTGAGGCAATGGAGGTTGAAAGTGCTCCCATAAAACAAAAGCGAAAAAAGAAAGATTCTGCAGCACCCAGCGTTAAAAAGGAACATGTAAATGTTATATTCATTGGTCATGTAGGTAAGTGTGACAAACATATTTATATAATACTAAAACTAATCTTGTTTATGTGTGTTCCTGAGGTAAAGCTTAAACAATGCATAAATATCCCAACCAATTTAAGAGCATATTGTATCTTGAACTCCCATTTAAATGTAGTGCCAAATTTCATTAAAATTAGAAAAGAGGTTCTTGTTCTAGGAGTGGTGTTCTGTTTTACATTTTTTTAATAGGAAATTCACTTTAAACACTCGTTGATCATATTCCAACTATTGTGAAAATTAATCATTTATAACATGAAATAAATTTAAATATGCAGAACAGTGTATATTTATACAATTCACTACATGTTTTTGTTCTCAACTATTACTTGAAAGATGAAGAGGCCATGTGTCACATGAATTGATGGTAAATATACCTGCTGGTTTGATGCGATTACATATTTGAAATAAATGTGAGGAATAGAATTTTAATTCTTGAAGTTTTAGTTTGGTTTTAACTCTAGGAATATATAAATAAATTGTAGGGGAAAATTATTTTTGCATACTTGAAGGAAAAGAATTCAATTTTTTAAATGTGTGAAACCTAAATGTAAAAACTTTATCATTTGATATGTCCTTGTGCTAAAGAAAATTGGTAGTGATTTATTACAAATTTAAAAATGTGGAATTTTAAGCTAACTATATAACCATACCTGAATGTTACTCATAACAGTAAAAAAATAATTAAGACCCACTCATGAAATATTAATTACTTTAAATAGTATGTCTTTGTTTATCATAGTATTCAAAATATTTTAATCTAGACTAATCTGTTAGTTGAATAATCCTCCCTCTCAACTCTAAATCTGCATTAATGTCGGTGTCCTCCAGAGCTCTATCCCTGGGCCTGCATTTTTCCTAATTTTCATTAATGAGATTTAGTTCTCAATTCTGTATCTATACTGGTGCTTACAACTATTTGCTCCTGACTTAGTATTAAGATTACTTACAGTTGTTACATGAGGCAAGAAATGGGTTGTTAATTTTAACACCTAAAAAAAAAAATTGCTGATGCTAACCTCCAGGAAGATGCAACTTCTCATGTATGAGGTGAAAAGATTACATAGGTTTACTGTTGGAGAAGTTTCTCTGTTGAATTTTTTGTACAATTGTAGGTTTGCCATTTATTGATTCTGACTTGGCATCTCAACTTCAGTCACTTTCCTACTGCCGTAACATAGCTTTATGGTAATTGCTGTGATTTTTTTCCCCTCTTTGATTTATGAATTTAAGCATACTACTAGATTAGTGACAAGGTCTCATCTTAGATTTAAAATGCCTAGGTGTAACCAAAAGTTTTATGCTAAGTTTTTTTTTTTTTTTTTTTTTTTTTTGTGGTGGGGAGGTGCTTCTCACTTTTGAAACTCTTACTAGTGAATTTTGCATTTAAATTTTTAAAGATTCACACCAATCATTGTCGTCTGTCTTAATTTTTTATTCCCTTTCCTTAATGTTTTCTCTTTCACTCGTTCTTCTTAGTGGTTACATTGCCTTGCTTGAGAGTGAAATGATTATAAAAAAAAAAAACTCTTGATTAGTTTTTAAAAATCAGAAAAGTCTCCAAGCTCTCGTAATTGTCAGTATGACATTTTTACCTCTTAATATGTATTATTAAAAAAATGAAATTTTTAAGTGGCAGTCCTTGCTTAAGTCATAACCTGGCCACTAACAACTAAATTCCTTATATATATATATATATATATATAGTAATTTATTACAATGGTTTATAAAAACAATCACGACACAAAAATTTATATTTCTGAAATTAGGTTATTTATATTATTCAGACTATTGTCCTCATCTTTGTTGCCATTTGTATGACATTTCAGCTGTTTTACACTCTGGCTTTCTTCTTGCTAGGAATTTCTAACTGAACCCTTTATTATGATCAGCTTCAGGTAGGACTTTCTATTTGTCTCCATATTTTTGGTATATCAATGCCCATACCGATCCTTCACTATTTGTTTATAAATTGTAATAAAGGGTTTGGGTCAAAATTCCTTGCACCTGATGAGGGCCGGAGTATATAACAGCTGAAATGTCGTGCAAATGGAAACAAACAAAGCATAAATTATGTGTATAATTTAAAGATTTCTTAGATAATGCACTAATTTCTAGTATTTGTGTTGCATGAAAACATTTAGAGATAACATTTTGTCTTTGCATACTTTGCTTATGGGAATTCTGTTCCTTTTTAGATGCTGGGAAGTCAACAATTGGTGGTCACATTATGTGAGTTATATCATTTATTTATTTAAACCTGTATTAAAAAAAAAAAATATCTATGAAAAATTGTTTGTAGACCATGTTAAAAAATGATTATGAATTGGTTTCTGGTTATACCTTTTTGAAAATATTGCCAAAATATAACTTTTATGAATTACAGATTTTCTTATCTATATTATATAGGTTTTATGAATATCTGCAAAATGTTACATTTTCAGGTATTTGACAGGAATGGTTGATAAGAGGACATTAGAGAAATATGAAAAAGAAGCTAAAGAAAAAAATAGAGAAACTTGGTAAGTTATAAAGTACTGAACATTTTATATATTAGCTGCTCTTTGTTGAACTTATTGAATAGCAAATCCTTTTTTGAATAAAACTTTATACACAATGCTTATGGAATTTTTTTCTTTTTCTTTTTCTTTATATATGTAGGTATCTATCGTGGGCACTAGATACTAACTTGGAAGAAAGAGAAAAGGGAAAAACTGTTGAAGTAGGTCGGGCTTACTTTGAGACAGAAAAAAAACATTTTACTATTCTTGATGCTCCTGGCCACAAAAGCTTTGTGCCAAATATGATTGGTGGTGCCTCACAGGCAGACATGGCAATTCTTGTAAGTTGAATTAGCTGTCATGTTTGTTTCTATTTTATTTTTTAACTAAAAATATACCATTTGAAATATTTTCTATTAAGTCTAGAAATCTGTGTTCATCTGTCATCTGCATTTGAAATTGATGTTTGCCTCATACTTTTCTAGGTGATTTCTGCTCGGAAAGGAGAATTTGAAACGGGATTTGAACGAGGTGGTCAGACAAGAGAACATGCTATGTTAGCCAAAACAGCTGGAGTGAAGCATTTGGTTGTACTGATAAATAAAATGGATGACCCAACAGTAGAATGGTCAGAAGTACGGTATGCAACATAGTTGGTTTAGTTTTCTCAATTCTAAACTAGTGAACTATGCATTTGTTCATCAATGTTTTATAATTTAAAAAAAAATACTGTTGTACATATCAAATAAGATATAAGAAAGCATGCTACAACAAGATTTGTAGCAAAACTAGCTTCTGTGCATTTTCAAAGGGGCATCTAAAACTACTTTTCAGCAATTTTAATGTATAATGTTTAATTCATTTACAATTTCCGTTTTTGCATTATAGAGATAAGGGTTTAGACTTGCATTTTGTCTTATGAAGAGTTATTTTTTTCTCCTGAATCTCTTCGAATAATTTATATTGTCTATGCACATTGAGTGTGCTTATTGTTGTGAGTAGATGCAGATGTTTGGATCTATATCAATAATTCATTGACTTGTCCATAAGTATCCTAGTGTCTTGTTTACCAAGTCATTGTTCCTCAATGCATTCTTGCAATTTTGTGCACTTGAGCAGTCTTTGTTTAGGATCATATTGCAACAATGTCATCTTGATAATCTTTTAAATGACTTGAAATGTCTGAAATGTGTATGAGAGTTGCATGCAGCAACAAATTCTATGAATTCTCCATTGTTTTCACAAGGTTTTGATTAAATTCTAGAAATTGCACAAATACTTTTGAGTGGCCTCTTATCTTACAAGGTCGTAAGAACACTAACTAGTTTGAAAATAAAACCTTGTCTCACGTTATTCATAGCTCTATATGCATAACACTATTTGATATGATTAAATGAATGTTTATGTATTAATTTTTTAGTGTAAGAAAAGTCTTTTCTTTCATAAAAGTGAAGTGAGGTTCCACAATTTCTAATCAATCATCTATTTTAATGATGCATTGCTGATCTTGCAAATGATTGATAATTCAGACTTCTCTGAATGCTTCAAAGTGTAGCTTTTATATGTACAAGAATAATTTGAATAAAGAGGAGTTATCCAAGCAGAGAGCTAGTGAGGTAAAGAGAAGATCCATTTTATCTACAATATTTTTCATAATTGAAAATATGCTTCTGGTATATCCTCCACACAAAAGCATTTCTGTTATTAAACACTTTGTGATTGTTAACAAGTATGTTATGTGAACTCTGGGATTAAATGCTTAACCAGTAAGAAATAACCTATTCTTTCCATTTCAGGTACAATGAATGTCGTGATAAACTCCTTCCTTATCTGAGAAAATGTGGCTTTAATCCAAAAACAGATATTTATTTCATGCCAGTCTCTGGACTGACAGGTGCATTCCTTAAAGACGTAGTTCCAGAAGATCAATGTCCGTGGTTCAGAGGGCCAGCTCTAATTCAATATTTGGATGACATGCCATCTTTGAATAGGGCATCTGATGGGCCAGTTAGAGTACCAGTAGTTGATAGGTATAAGGTGAGTTATGTTTTGGACTTTATGAAATTGCCTATATTATTCATTTTTATCACTACTGTTCTCAGCCCAAATGTCTTTCATTATCTTAGTCTTTAACAAAGCTTATACTTTATATATTGTATCACATCCTTGTTATAAAAAAAGCATATACCTAATTAAAATACTGAATAGGTTGAAAAAGTATAAAGTTGATCAAATTCATGATCAACCTATATTAATACATTGCTTAGAATATGCGAATCTATGCAGTTTTAAGACTTATGGTCATATCACATTCCAACACTAGTTATTGTTGAATAACCAAGATTAAGCAACATTGAACTAGGTCAGTGCCTAGTTGGCTGGCTATTCGAGAATACCAGGTGCTGTGAGTGTTCATGTATTGTGATGGATAATGGTTGCAATGACAAATATGAGAGCAAATTCCAGTTGTGATCATGATATTACTTACTTTTGTGTGTGTGTGTTAAACAAAAGGTCAATTATGCCATTAAATGTGATCCTGAAATAAGAAAACGAACACAAATAAAATAGTACTTTTTTTTTATTCAAAATGTTAAATTACACATAATAAAATAAATATTCCAGTTAAACTGGAGTTTCAGAGTTTCATCAGCGGGGAAATTTCTCTAAGCTGCTTTGTGTGAATAACTTTCATTACGATGGTCTTTTTGCAGATGTAGCATATTTGTATTCCACCTGCTTTGATACCTAAACTCTTTGGTCTTGATGGGATCAATCTTGTTGCTCGTCACTCCTTGCACCAAGATTTTCAGGGAAGTAGTCCAGATGAACGTTCAGTAGTTCTCCTTTAGCATTACAGAACGTCCATTTGGTATAGAAACAAATACTGACATTAAAGATTTTGCCTTGTCAGGTCTACGAAAAGCCTTCAGTCTTCTGGATTGTATTCACACTTCATGGCAGCTTTTAACATTGTAATAAACAAAAATGATCTATGCTGAAGAATGGCAGTAAATCATTCTCGCAATGCCTATAAAATGCGAACCTCATTCATAGTGCAAACCAGTTTCCTTTCAGACATAATCCAAGCAGCTGAGTGGCTTTCTTTGATAAATCTAGATTACTAACGAAATTCTTTAACTCTGCCTGTATAAAGTTTTGGCAGGGCCTCCTTTCCCGTATAGTTCATGCTTTCCAAGTTACCATACTCCATCTTATCAACAAAGGGCATTGACTTTGATGGCAGCAAATTTTAGATAAACAATATGAAACTTAGGCTTTGTATTGATCAGCCAGTTTTATGCCAACATAAGGTAAGGTTTCTTTATATACTGCAGAGCTAAATTACAATATCCACAAATATTGCCACTAGGATTTCTTTTGCATTTTCTATCAAAGCTGACCATATTTCTAAACTCCAAAACACATTCAAGCCAGTTTCAGCTGGAAAAAGTATTCAAAATTGTCAACAGTGATAAAGTATGCATATGCAGGTTTGTGTTGGCAAAACTATAAAAAGCCTACATATTTTGTTCTTATAGTTCTTTCACTTTTCTTGACAAAAAGTGACCTCAACTCATTTGACTTTACAATTGCATCATTATTTTCAGTATATCAATAAAAAAATAGTTAATGATTCAACAAAACATTTCTTACCTAGATTGCAATTTAGTCACTAAATCAAGTGCACAGTGTACATAACTATAGACAAATATGAGACCTGTTGTGTGTATACATCTAATTTTATAGAGAACATTTGTCATATTTAAAACTGGTTAGATTGAAAATAGTGAAAGTTGCTCAATATGTTGTTTATTGACTGAAGATACTTTAAACATGACTCGTGTTTCCACTTTTGTAGTTGCATTTACATTGGAATGACACTCAGGCATCATTTTCAAAGTTATGTCAAGCTCCATACATGGGGTCAGCATTTGGGGAAGTTAAATCTATCCTTAGAAATGCTGACAATAACCAGAAATTATTGAAAAGTGGGCATTTTAGATTGTGAAAAATTCTGAACTGATTTAAAAAATGAAATCCATTTTAATTGGTACCTCAAAATTATGAGGAAACATGTCTCTAACACAAACAATATAATCGGTTTCTCAGTGTCGTGTGTTCATCATAGATTTCAGGAAAAGAAAAAAGGCGATATTGTTATGTATATAACACAAAGTAACTGCCAAGAATTGAGAATTTCACACACAAATTTAGGGTAGCATTTTGATACATGAAAATATAACTTTTCTTCTCTCTATTACCCCAATCTAATTACTTACCCATGCACAGCGGGAATGCAATCAAATTGAATTCTATGATTAGAGCAGTTATTTCCGGTGTGTAAATGAACTACTTTCTTTACTTTTTGGCACTATCAATGCAAAGCTTCATATGCAATTACAATTCCCTTAATGTACCAAAGACTAGTTTTATATATAAATCTTTTTAGTACTTATTATTTCTTTACAGGATATGGGAACAATTGTTATAGGTAAAGTTGAATCTGGCAGTTTAACAAAAAATCAGACGCTCTGTCTTATGCCAAATAAGGTAAGTTTATGCTTGATTGTGTGTTAGATTGATGAAAGTTAAAAAAAATGCACTTTACTAGGAACAAATTCTCCATTTTAAACATCTCTGCTTCAGAAATATCTAATACTGGCCAATTGGGTACCAAGTACAATAATAAAGTATTCATCTGTATTTTATTTCACATGGTTCCGATTATCTTATATGCTCAATATCTGACTTCATTTATAGAAATGTAGCTATGTATAGTACAACCAGTTACTGAAAATGCATGAATTTTAACCTCTTTCAAAAAGCAAAGAAACTGGTAATCTATCAAAAGTTGGTGAATTCTATCCTCTTTATATATATATATATATATATATATATATATATATATATATAGTGGGCTAAAACACTGCAGTAGGTCAGTGAGTAAAATCTAATCCAACTAATGTAAGGTTATAAACATATGTGCATAGGTGGCTGAGAAGCTTAAGCTTGTCTGCCCAAAATAAAATATGCATTCCTTATAAGTTTTCAGGGAATGTTAATGTTGTCAAACTCCCTGGATGTCATAAAGTTTAGGAGATGGGGGGGCATTACCTGGCTATAAATTCTTTCAGCCTCTTTTTGTGGTATCTATGAACTCTTTCATTGTTGAACCAGTTTTTACATTTATATTGATAGTAATTTTTGTTTACTAGAAGACTTTGCAAATTGATAAGTATTTCTATTAAATCACCAACTCTTGCTAAAAATTGATTTGGGAGTGGGGGTCAGAACTAGTGCTTTTCTTTCTTCAATTTCTTGAGTTTAAATTTTTAACTTTTTGTTCAAATTTCTCTTGTAGGTTCCTGTTAAAATTATGCAATTATGGTCAGATGATATTGAAACAGATGCTGCGAGTGCAGGGGAAAATGTAAAAATTAAACTACAAGGAGTTGAAGAGGAGGTAATTTTTCTTATAATGATTAAGGAATACATTTTGAATTCACTCTGATATTTTAAATATCTTTTATAAATATTTAATATGCTAATTGCTGAAGAACATTAAGATTTTGCTAACTTACAATTAGAATTTTTTTCTTTCTTTCCTAGGCTATTTAGTCTCCATTTCTTTCCTGGGCTATTTTAGTCTCCATTTCTTTCCTGGGCTATTTTAGTCTCCATTTCTTTCCTGGGCTATTTTAGTCTCCATTTCTTTCCTGGGCTATTTTAGTCTCCATTTCTTTCCTGGGCTATTTTAGTCTCCATTTCTTTCCTGGGCTATTTTAGTCTCCATTTCTTTCCTGGGCTATTTTAGTCTCCATTTCTTTCCTGGGCTATTTTAGTCTCCATTTCTTTCCTGGGCTATTTTAGTCTCCATTTCTTTCCTGGGCTATTTTAGTCTCCATTTCTTTCCTGGGCTATTTTAGTCTCCATTTCTTTCCTGGGCTATTTTAGTCTCCATTTCTTTCCTGGGCTATTTTAGTCTCCATTTCTTTCCTGGGCTATTTTAGTCTCCATTTCTTTCCTGGGCTATTTTAGTCTCCATTTCTTTCCTGGGCTATTTTAGTCTCCATTTCTTTCCTGGGCTATTTTAGTCTCCATTTCTTTCCTGGGCTATTTTAGTCTCCATTTCTTTCCTGGGCTATTTTAGTCTCCATTTCTTTCCTGGGCTATTTTAGTCTCCATTTCTTTCCTGGGCTATTTTAGTCTCCATTTCTTTCCTGGGCTATTTTAGTCTCCATTTCTTTCCTGGGCTATTTTAGTCTCCATTTCTTTCCTGGGCTATTTTAGTCTCCATTTCTTTCCTGGGCTATTTTAGTCTCCATTTCTTTCCTGGGCTATTTTAGTCTCCATTTCTTTCCTGGGCTATTTTAGTCTCCATTTCTTTCCTGGGCTATTTTAGTCTCCATTTCTTTCCTGGGCTATTTTAGTCTCCATTTCTTTCCTGGGCTATTTTAGTCTCCATTTCTTTCCTGGGCTATTTTAGTCTCCATTTCTTTCCTGGGCTATTTTAGTCTCCATTTCTTTCCTGGGCTATTTTAGTCTCCATTTCTTTCCTGGGCTATTTTAGTCTCCATTGTTCTGGTCTAAGCTTTTTTTTTTTCTTCTTAAAATGTTGATGCTAAAGATGTTAGATCTTTCTTTTGGACTTCACCATTGTTTATATCAACTGGACCCGTTTGTATATCAAGTTCATCTGCTTCATCATTTTGCTCAGATTAAACTTGTTCTTTGAGTTATATTCATATTTTCATGTGTGAAAAGCAAAAAGATATCTAATATTGATCATACTTGTCCTGGTAAAGACATGATAAACTTCAATAAGACTTATTAGGACTTGGTTATTTCTTGAGATATAAACATATGAATATGCTAGTTTGTTTTAATAGGTGTATTTCTAATCATATATAGATTTGGATATGTTCTTTGTTATACACTACAATTTCCTTTCTCTTTCTCCTCTAGGACGTTTCTCCAGGCTTTGTGATATGTTCCCCTGAGAATGTTTGTCACACAGGCAAAACGTTTGATGCTCAGGTAAGTGGTTTCTTTATTCTGAAGGATTTTAATTAAATACAAAGAAAGGGGAGAATGCTCACGGCCAAGTATCATAAAACTGTTTCCCCAGTGTGTGTGTGTGTTTGTTTTTTTTTTTTTTTTTTTTTCTCTCCACCCTGTCTTTAATAAATTTTGCCTTGATTAACTTCTATGTCTTTATGAAACAATTTCCTCTTTGTTTGCATTCCTATGCAATAATATAGGAGTGTTTGTTGGTAGATTTCATATAGTGATAAAATATTTCTCTTGCAAAAACATTTGTTGTACATGGGATTAAATTGATTTTATTTAGAATTTATTATTCACAAGATGATAAAAAAATAAAACTCATAACCTGAATAACTGTAGGTTATAAGAATTCGAAAGATTTTTACATTGTCCCATTATTTTAATCTAACATCTAAGTTTTTAACTTAAAATTTATGGCCATATCACATTGAAACACCTGTTTTTAGACAATCACCGAACTTGAGCATTGTGAAAAACCTTTCTCATACCTAGATGGTTTACCACTCAGAAATACTGTGTGCTGTAATTTTAGGTGTGCATGTGGTGTAATTGATAACAGAGAGTTGGGAATTGGAGAGCCAAGTTCTAATTCCAGTCATATTCACTTATTTGCACATACTCTTGGGGGGAAAATATGAATGTGTCATTTCTCTTCACCTTCCAAACAATAGGCAAATTATAACATATATCAGTAAAAACCTCAACAAAATTCTTACTCTAAAAATATTTTCTGGCTTTATAAACCTGCAAAAAGTTAAGCTATAAAAGCCATATCCATCAATTTTAACTTATTATTTTCATAACAGAAAATAATTTGTTCCACCACAATGTTGCCATATCCTTAAAGAGATACATTAATTTTCAATTACCTAATAAGGCAAGTTTTTTTAGTAATGCACTATCAACCAACCTGAAAGCAGAAATGTTTTATAAGCATTGTTTCAGTGACCACAGTTACCTATTAAAATACCTCTTTTCTTTTAAAGCTGGGTTTGATTTCAAGATCTTTAAATTTCATAATACCAATAACCTCTTTTTTAACAGATCTTCTGTTATTACCATGGGTTACTTGAAAGCTCCACAAAATGCTTTTTCTTTTAATATTTAGCAAGTCATGATTTCATGATGGAGTAACTTTCTGAATATATCTGTCAACTTAGGAGATTTCTGGTGTTAGTCATATTTGTGAATTAACAACTATTATTATAATGATTAATATTTGTAGAAGATACATGTAATGATCACGCTGGCTTCATTCCAAAATGTGGAAGCCTGGTTTAAAAGAAACCAGCATATTGCCCCCCCCCCCCCATCTTTTTTTTTTTTTTTTTTTAATTATTATTATCTTAAATTATATATTAGTAACCCAAAAGACAATATGTAACAATTAATAAAATATTTTGAATGGCTGGCCATATTAATGAAAGGTTATGAATCACTGACATTGTTTCTGATCATAGTATTGCTTGTAGGTAAATTAAAGTTCAGTTCTAGCCATTTTCACCTGCTATTGTTTTGTACCTGCTTGTATTCTCCCTTCTTTCACTCAGAGGGGAATGAAAATATATATATATATATGAGCAGCTTTAGTTTCATTAAGAATTATGTAGGCATCTGCTATAAAATCAAAAAGTAATTTAATAACTAAATCATATTTGCCATAACTTGATTCTTGAATGCTAATAACCAGTATAGAACATTTTGGTATCTAACCTAAGCCAACTGTAATAGACTGAAAAAGAAAGCAATGCATTTTTTTTTAATTACTATTTGATAAATAATGAAAAAAAAATCACATAATTTAAATTCATTCTATATATAAATTGCACTTCAGTTGTGACAATTGATAAATCAGTACATTTTTTGTGTATATATGAAAACTACGGTATTCAGGAGAATACTTGAATGCATATTTCATTAATAACAAAACCTTTCCTCATTCGATTTGTTGTCCAGTAGATATTGCAAGTTAGAATCATCATTTATTGCAGTGTTTTCAGAATTGTCTTATTTAAAATTACATTTTTCTGGAAGACTGCAAAAGTCACCAAGAGGAATTCATTAAACAGAAAAATTTCTGGAGTGAAATCATGAAATTAATTGAAACTTGGCATAAGATGTTGGAACAATATAGATGTTTTTCAATAAAATTATTGTTGAAAACAAAATGTTATTTGTACTGAATGATGAAATTCAGTTTAATAAATATTTGCCAAATGCTACTTTTGATCTTTACTCAGCAGCTTTGTTAATCTACCTTAAGTCTGATGGAAAAGAAAATTGTAACACCTGGGATATTTCATTGTATCCAAGATTAAATGTAGAGGTAATTTAGTTGGATTACAGTAAATGATCATATAAATCAATAAGTTGATTAGTGTGAAAAAAGTTATATAAACTTTTCTTGGAGACTGTTATAAGCAAGTTAACCAAACAAATGGGGTATTGTCTTTTCCTTCTTGTTTGTTTTTTCCACACACCCAAAGCAAGCAAGCGTTGACTTGTGGCACTCTGAACTATGGTGCCAGGGGTCCAGCCTGTGTACTGAGTTAATCATGCCTCAGCTTTTTTTAAATAAAGACAGAACTTACTCAAAAGCTTTTTCAATTTTATTTTATCACATAAAATTGCCAAAAATATCAATTTTAATTTCAGATTTGAGATATTAATTTCAGCGTGTTCATTTTATGAAAAGAAAAAATTTCTACAAAGATTTTTCCTTTTGAGTAGATATGGTACCTGGGTTTAAAAATAAGAAAAATATTGTTATTGCTGATATACATGGTGATCTTTTCATAAAGTACTTTATTTAATGAGTAAATGCCAAATATATCCTTTATATTCAGTAATTGTTTCTATTTTTTGATCTTTAAAATTTTGATCTGTTGACAAATGTTCAAATTGATTTTTCTCATGTAGTTTCTAGTGCAGAGGTTAGCACTAAAATGTCAGAATTTTTATCAGATTTCACATTAACCCTTTCTATATCACTGATATTTTTTAATTTTCTTTATCAATAAATATGTCTTGTGATGCAATGGCCATGAAAATATAGATTTTTATTAAATAGCATCATATGCTTCTAAAAATTGATGTGTGCCAAATATTTGAGGGATAATTTTTTTTTTTTTCTCTCACCAGCCCACCAATATTTTTTACTTTTGTACAGTGGTTTGCTGTGGTAGAGTAACCTCATAATATGCCATATTCAAGATGGGTGCAGAGGAGGGAAATTCTCAGCTTAATGCATTTCCCAAGTAGCCTTTTTTTTTCTTTTTTTTTTTTTTTGAGGGGGGGGGTTTGGTCTAGTTTTTCATTGCCTCAAAAAAATGGGTGAGATTTTAAAATCTTTCTTTACCCTAGTGTCAATAAAAATTAAATTACCTCTTTTATAACATAAGTCAAATTAAAATTACATTAACTGCAATGTTTTCTTTTTTACACACTATGGTATTCTAATATTTTCTTTTACTTGTAGATTGTTATTTTAGAACACAAATCTATCATTTGTGCTGGATACAGTGCTATTCTACATATCCATGCATGTGCAGAAGAGGTCACTATCAAGGTAAGTGGTGTTTTTTTTTTTTTTCTACACGTTTAGATTCTTTACAATAACAAAAAAAAAAAAAAACAACAATGTCCTACTAAACATTTTTTTTTCTATAATAATTTCATTAAAAATCCACTGGTCATGGTGGATGTTTTTAATCTTAGGCAGTTTTGTTTCATTGATAAAATTTATTTTTGCTTCTGTATATAGTAACCAAATTCATGTAAGTTGTCATCTTCATACCAATTGAACCTTCTCATGGAACAACCACTTCTTCCCCTTGATTTCTCAACTTGTGAAAGCACTTTCCACCAGGAACCTTTTGCTCCATTCATCTAAACAAGGGTTGGCCAACTTTTTGTTCCCTATACACCAGTTTTCTTTCTTACTCACAATTAATTCAGATGCATCACAGTTTTAATATGGACATATTTGGCATTTATGCATAAAATTATACAGTGCTAGTGTGGACAGATGAAGCAATTTTGTAGGAAAATAATTCAAATAAATTGAAAATTAATTTCTTTAAAGACACTTCTGAATTTGAATTGATAATTTTCTTAACTAAATTTATATTATTAATCATTTAAATATATAATTGCTAATATATCATAAAAAATATTTTTATTTTCATATTGTTTTGAATTAATAAATTTGGATTATAAATAGCTTTAAGTTGTATTATATTATTCATAATATAATACAATATTATTATTATAAATTATCTTTGGGTGTGCCACCCATAACTGTACAGTGTGCCCCTTTCTCCCATATCTAGCCCATTGACAGATCAGATTTTTCTTTCTCATGTATATATTATGTAAAGACATGTGAACAACTACTACAAAATTGTACGCCTCTTCAGGTAGTTAACAATGATGTAATAAACTTTCTTATTTAAAGATTGTTTTAAGAATTCCCTGTATTTTTGGATATCTTTTTTCTTTCTTTCCTCTACGAAGGAAAGAAAAGATTAGAAAATAAGAAACTAAAAGGAAATATACAGAAGAAATAGTTAATAGAAAAATAAGTGAGAAATTGTGAAGAGGGAAGAGCTAATGGAAATTGCTGAAAGAAGTTTTAAATTTGGGCTTGAAATGAATTGTAGAATTTATATATAAATTTTTTGCATCAAAACTTGCAGAATTTTACTCAAAAGCTATCAGAAAGCTGCCTGATATTTGCAAATAATACTGAATATGTAATTGAATATACAATAATAAAGCTTAATTTCATGAAGCATAAAGTTAAGCAAAAACTTACTACTATTTTTTATTAATTTATGGGTGTTTTTGTTGATTTTTTGCCTTTCTAGCATTTACTGTGCTTAATTGACAAGAAGACTGGTGAGAAGACCCAATTAAAGCCTCGATTTATTAAACAAGACCAGGTTGGCCTTGCACGGATACAAGTAAATGGTGGAATGATCTGTTTGGAATCTTTCAAGGATTTCCCCCAGATGGGACGTTTCACTCTTAGAGATGAAGGTAACAAATATGTAACTCTCTACCAGTTATATATATATATATATATATATATATATAACATTTTCACACAATTGTAGAGGTGGCTAAGAGTTTCAGCTGGTTGATTTGAAAATCTAACAAATAGAAATTGTCGGCATTTAAAATATTTGTGGGGTGTTCAAAAGTAGGTATACACTAAATATAGCCAGTATTATAATAGTGGTTCTAGCACTCATTAAAATCACTTCATATTTTTATTTTCAAAATCTTTATCTGCAAAACATTAAAAATATATAAAGAGAAATGTGTGAATGATGGGGGGGAAACTGTATGAACATTGGCGGGTGCAATTGATATGTTTGTATAATCAATACACTACCTTTTTGCTTTCATATGTAGACCTAGTTTTGCATTCTCATATTTAAATACTGAAGGGTTCCCCCCCCCCTCCCCGTCTCTCTCTCTCTCTCGCACGTGTGCACTGGGTGGGGGGATGCTAGGTAAGATACATCTTACATTCAGCAGCAAGGCTTCTGATTTGGAAGGTTGTGAGAAGCATGGAACCACCTCTTAATTGCTGTTCCCTGGTTCACCCTGACCCAGGGTGGTAACACTTGTTAGGGTCCCAGCTATGGGCAAATAGTTAACCTCCAAATCAGGATCATTTTAGAGAAAAAGAAGTATCTACTCTATGTATAATCGAGTAGGCTGAAATCTCTAGCCTTGATACATCATCTTTCCAGAGATGGTGTCTCAATAAAAAACATGGAGTTTCCAGTTTCCTAAACTGGTTGGTGTTAGTAAAGGCATACTGCTGTAAAACTTGCTCCAATATTTCATGATGGTTCAATTACAAAGCCATCAAGAAAACCCCATCCTATCATGGAAACTGTGTGTGTGTGTGTGTGTGTGTGTGTGTGTGTGTGTGTGTGTGTGTGTGTATGTGTATATGTATAAACTTAACAAAGTATAATCATTGGCTGTGAAAATTGTTTAACTTTTTAATTCATTTCTTTACAGGAAAAACTATTGCCATAGGAAAAGTGTTGAAAGTGATAAGAGATTAAATTGGAGTAGCTCCAAACTGCCCCCAACGAAAAATTAAGATTCTGGTTAAGAAAAGGAATAAAGCAAAAAAAAATAAACCTGCTTTACCAACATTCAACTCGTTTCTGATTCCACTTCTCTTCACTCCAGGCCCCCTGCGACTCTCTTCTCCTGACGCCATCCCCCTACCCCTCCCCATGTCTCTCTCTTAATTCTTGAATCTGGAAATGCATGGATGATCTGGAACAAGTTTGGAGGACAGTAGCTTGGAACTTCTTTGCTCCTATCTCCAGGCTGACTCTTAGTTAGCGTGGGTTAACCATTCTTGCAACAAAGAAAGGAAGCAACAATAACAAAAGACAGCAGTTTTTGCCTACTGTCTAATTAATAAAGAAATTTTAAAAAACTAAACTTTTTTTTCCTTTTCTTCAGGTATTTAAATTGAAGCAATGTCTTTTTTTTTTTTTTTTTTCAAATGCTCTTTTTATAAACTATTACCCCTAATGTTTTAATTCATTGGAGATGGCATGTTATAGGAATAAGGACATCTTTAATTGCCTTCTGATTTTTGTGTTCATCTTTTTAAAGAGTTTTAAAGATCAAATTTCACATAAAAATCTAGGAAATTCTAAAAAAAAAAAAAAATTTAAAAAAGTACTGAAATGCATTCTTTTATCCAACACTGCCTCCTCGACTTAACTCTGACAACAGATCTCAAATGGGATGACTTTATAGCATCAGGATATGCGTTGTGGTGCAGTGGATATCGGCTCGGAACGAGAAATCGGGGAGCGGAGTTCGAATTACAGTTGAATTCATTGCATTCACTTACGCGCAAATACCCTTGGGAGAGGTATTAATCCGTCTCTTCCTTCCAGTTAAAGGAAACATTTGGCATTTATTGAAATGCAGTCATCAGTTGAGATCTATAGAAACCCAGAAAGTAGGTTTCCAAAGTTCAATGTTATCACATTTCCTTTTTTTTTTTTTTTTTTTTTTTTTTTTTTAAACTAGTGTGGAACATTGACATTTTGCTTGTCATCATTTTCTCTTTGAGTTATGTGTGATATCTGTTTTAGTTGTTTGTATTTGTGATTCTGTAGCACCAATCCAAAGTTTAGAGAGGGATGGTCTTTACCAGGTTTCACTTGCAAAAACCCATTTTTAACCATTGATATTTTCAGGTTAATGTTTTGTAGAAATTTGTAGTGTTAGGCAAAACAACCTCTAGCACAAGTTTTCCCACTTTATACTAAATTTATTATCACTGATCCATACAGCAGGATTTAGTAATTCTGCATCCTGATTTTTTTTTTTTTTTTAATTTTTTGTGATGGATTCACAAAAAATGCCATTACTGCTTTAAGTTTGTTTTTTTTTTTTTGTTTTTTTTTTCCCCCCACACTCAAAAAATCTAGTCATACCCATTGAAACAAAGGGAGAGAGTAACATAAAATACTGTATTTTAGTTTTACTGGGTCCATTACATGAAACTTTACAACAAATGAACAGTTATTAAATAGTGACTTGATTTTAATAAAATACCTTTTTATACTTTTTAAGGCTGAGTTGATTAAATGTTTATCTGATCAACCTCAGTAGCATTTGGTGTAGTATGAACACATTCAATGTTTTCTATCCTCCCTGGTCGACTTTTGTGCCATACCCCTCCAAGATATTTCTTAGCCTTGTAGCACGAAGATTTTTGTCCCCACCCCACCCCACCCACTTTACACAAGCACATTAAGTAGCTTACTTGCCTTACTGATGAATGTCATTCTCAAACCTGCTGCTATTTGTGTTCCATCAATGCTATTCCCATGTCCATTTATATAGAATTACAGCACTGTTGCCTCTTCATCTGTGAAGAAGTTGCTCAGCATTTGCTGCTATATAGAAGGGTTGATGAGTTCAGCAATTGTTTCTAGTTAAAAATTTCCTACTGATATTTTGCTTAGTGCTGGAAAGCAACTTTCACTATGTTCAGATTTCTGTATCACATTTTCCATGTTATAAAATCTTCCTTTCAGTTTGCATCTTGAAATGTCTCTACTGCTAATGACCATTCACTGCCTTTTCACTTTACAATGTCAAGTACTTGTCTGCTTTTAGTATAGTTTCATCAGCATGTACTGATATCATTTCCACCAATAATAAATCCTGGTAGAATCAATGATCTTAAGATTTCCCAACTATATTTAAATCTAGCTCTTGGATTTTTTTTCTCTCCACTAAAAGTATTAAATGTACTAGTGTGATAATTTTTCTACACTATTCTGACTTTCAAAGGCTAAGAACTTGCACCTCTGCTTTCTTAAGCTTAGGCAGAGAGGGAGAAAAAATAGATTTACGTAGGTAATATACTTTTTCTGAAACTTTATTTTTCAAATAATTAACCAAATTTAAAGTATAATTTAAAACATTTACTCAAGTGTAAATGCATTTCAGTGATATATCTATGTTCTAGAGGCTTTAGTCAAAACATAGTACTTGGTAATTTATCAAAATGTTATTGAATTTGAGATTTTTTTTGTACTAAGCATTTCCATTTACGATTAGTATGATTTAATATCTGAAAGTGAAGTTAGTACAGAATTTTAAATGAAAAATAAATTTGCAAAAATTAATAAACTTTTATATATAAAAAAGCAATTAAAAGCTTTTCTAATTAATGTCAGTTTTATTGCATTTTGTTTTATTTTACAAGTCAGAGTAGATTTTTGGTAAGTTATTTTTGTTTAACTAAAACATTTAAATTCATTTGTGAATAAGTCATAAAATTTCATCAAAATCAACCTTGTTTTTAGCAATAATTTCCCATGCTAATCTTTGACCTACTGCCCAACGCAAAGGATTTACTAGGAAGTATTAAAATATATATTGGTCTTTCCTCTTAAACTATTTTTTTTTTTTTTGTCAATATGTTAAGTGCCTCCCTATATAAACAGACAGTTGTAGATTAAAAAAAAATTTTTCATAAATATAAATTAATTCAATAAAAATGTTTGATTTACTTGTAGAATAAAGATCATCAAATTATTGGATATGGAATGCAGGTTTGTGAAAATTAGTCCTTTACAATCAAGAACAGAAACGAAAAAAGCATGTGCCTCTTCCATATTTTGAATATTGTAATAATGCCAGAAAAACATTACAACTTATTCTAAATCTGGTTCAATTTCATAGATTAAAGGTTTTTGTTTCTATTGCAAAGTAAACATTGAGGCATGTAAACAAACTATGAATCCAATGCTGTAATAATTTTGATATTGAAATAAGCTGATTGGTCAATATTTTCTTTTTAGGCTTTACCTTAAAAGTTTGATAGAATATGACTACACAATGTCCAAATTAGTTGTGCCAAATTTTGGATTATGAAATATTCTTTCAGTTTGTCAGTCTGAATATATAAATTATAAACAAAGGCACTGTTATGCAAAACTGTGTTTGTAAAGAAGTATAAGATTGCTCATAGCTATGTGTTAAAAAGAAAAAATGGTTTTTACCTGAAACTTTAATTTTGTCAGTGATGAAATATTTAAGTTAAGGTATCACACAAGACAAATGATTTCGCAGCAATTTTATAATAAATTGACAATAGTTCAAAGTGTTTTTTTTTTTTTTTTTTAACCTTTGCTAAACTATTTGAAAAGGAAAATTTAGCCATTCAGTTTCCATATATTAACCAGCCTGTAACTTCAAAAATTTATATAGAATTTTAAGTATGCATTGATGTTTTTCTGGTCTAATTTCAGCTTTAGCAGTTCATTTTGTTATAGGCATGGCCTAGCAGATAGTGGTGACAAGCAAAACTAAAAAAGATGGTTTTAGCTTGACGACTAGGTAATATTGTGTAAATACCCATTGAAAGTTTTTTTTTTTTTTTGTAAAACAGTGAGAATATAGACTTAGAGGAACCATAAGCCTATAATTCAATACAATGTTAAATTGAGTCAGTACATTAGACCAACATTTGCTTATTTTCATTTCAAGTATTCCCCAACTCCTAATTCAAAAGTAGGATATTTCGTATTTAGTATAAATGTTAGGATTAAGAATTTTAAATTTTGATAAAGATTGTTTATTCATTGAGTTACATTCATCTTTAAAATAACATAAAATTTGACCAAACTTTCTGTGCAAAATTCATAAAATGTCAGTTTAAAAGACTTTCTTTTTTGGTATTTGTGTGGATAGGGGGTCCATGTTTGATCACATATTTAAGTAATCCTGACCAAAACATCAAATATCAAGGTTTGTTTCATTTCTTTATATAATACTAAATGAAAAAAAAAAAAATTATAAACCAAAAGACTCGAATGCCTGCACAGAAAATCTGAAACAGGCAGTTACTATCATTAAAAGCAGAAATAAGTATTTAAATCAAATAAAAAAAAAATTCAAAAGTTGAGAAGTACTTATAAACATAGGCTGCTCCAGGATCTTTGATAATGGTTAGAGAATAAAACCAACTGAAATAAAGGTGAAATTTACCATAAGATTGTTTATCTGAATAAACTGACTGAGTAGTAAAATTGTCACTTCAATATATGTCAGTAGTTGAGAGATATGGTATTACTTGAAATGTTTCAATTGAATCATCATATATGTAACATTTTAACCTGTACTCAATTGTTGCTCTTAAATTTAAACACTATTTTCTTTTCAATTTTTCTTCTACTTGAAGAAAAAATAAAATTTAACCTTTATCACTCTGTATGTGACTTCATCTGCAGTACAAAAAGTTTATCCTACCAATGAAGGTAACTGATTCCTGGACAATGGTGTTGGAATGTCATAGTTGTGTTTACCTACCCTGCTATGACAACAGAAAACAACTAAGTGAAATTAATAAGGATACTGCAATTGTGAAGCCTAGAAAAGTAGAACTCACATGTTGAACATTAACTACTTAGTTTTTTTGATAATTTATTGAAAAATATATCTCATTTGATATACAAAGAAATTTTTTCAGCTTTGATGGGTAATGAGTTTTGGGATAAAACTGATTTAAACAAACTGGTCTGATTGTAAAAAGTAAATTTTGGCGAGCTGAATAGTTTTTGCAGGTTAGTATTTTCAAGCCACAATATGTGTCAATAAATTTTTTTTTTATATATGAATAATTTTAAGGGCTGTTCATAATATAAATGCAACGTCAAATCAATCTCTGATTCCATAAAAAGTTATTTATACTTGTTTTTATTTATATACATTAAGTTTGAAACTTGTCATTTACAACTCCATATTACTGATATTGTCCTTCTCTCCCGCCCACATTTGTAATAGTACATATCAGTTTCAAAGTTACCATTTATAAATAACATACAACTCAGATAAATTTAACACTTAACAGGAATCCTCTTTATTTTAAAATTCAATAGTGTTTCTTACCAAATGCCATGATTTGAGGAAGAACTAATGAATGTTAATCTACAAAAGTTATTTAAAAAAAGAAAAAAATTTGACTAGTCTGCAGGTTTTTTAAGTACTCCAAATAAGTTTCATTAGGTTAATTCATTCATGTTTGTCAGTTTTATACAGAGAATCTCATCTTAGAATTAAATACCTTAAACTATGCTCCATTAAATTGCACATCTCATAACTTACCTTCTATTCTTAATTTCCCCTCCTGACAAAAATCAGTCAGTCATCCTTATCTCCCATTTGAAGTAATGAGATCCCATTGCTATGAAAGTAGGAGGTATCACTCAACATAATCAAATGTTTCATGGTAATATAATAATGGAATATCTCATTAGTAAGTAGGAGAGATCATAGATGGTTTTTTGGATTTTTCTTTTAATGAATTAAGAGCAGAATCCTTTCATACATGTGACAGAATTAATAAAAATCCAAAATGATTTATGCAGGAATTATAACCAATGTTAGAGCAAAATTAAATATTGCCATATATATATATTGAGCACTTTGTAGTGTATAGGAACAGACTTTGCATATGACTTTTTCACTCAGGTGCCAAATAAAATAGGTGGGGTTAGAATTGGTTGAGGAATCAGAAAATGTAATAAATGGGGAGGTGTTAAAAAAAAGAGAAGGTCTTAAACTATAAGATCTTGAAATAAAAGTAAAAAATTTCCTATCAATGTCTAAGATCAAAAAAATATTGCTATGATGAAGTCTGGCCAACATTACTATATAAATGAATGGTCAACAAATATATTTCCAACATACAAAAAGTTTTAAAATGTGTTAAAATCAAATATTTCCATAATGTTCATTTTCCTTGTCTGGTTAACTCACCCTTCTCTATCAGTCTCTTGGCCCCATACTCTCCTCTCTCTCTCATTCCTTGTAATTTAAGTTTAAATTGAACACATGACATAACATCACTAAAAAATTTACAGTGCAATCGTTTTCCATTAAAAACAATTTTATAACAGTGTATTAAGTTGGTAGACTGTGAATAGTAAAAAATTAAGGGTTTTTCTAATCTGGGGAGGTGAATTAACAAGTGGAAAGTCACTTGGCACCTGAGTGTGTGTGTGTATATATATATATATATATATATATATATATAGTGGAAATTCACCCTTTTGCTACTCTGCCTGGCCCTATTTTTATGATTAATTTTCATCAAAACTGTTAGTGCTTTACATGAAAATGATAAAAACATGTTTTAATGAATTAAACAAGTTGTATATCAAAACCAAACTTATCTTTATTTGATCTCAGTTCAAAAGTATTGAGCTTTAAGTTAACCCAATGTCTCATTATTCCTTAACAAAAATCTAATAAACAAAATGTTACAATAGATATAAAAATAGATCACAGCAACTATTTTTCTTATTCTTTGTATTTGAAAGATTTTTTTACAGCTGATCATCTTAAAAAAAAAATGGAAGATTGTCCTCCAAAATATAAACTCTCCTTCAGTAAATAAGTACAACAGTTGCTGCCCCACCCACAGCAAAATCCTGAAAGAAGATTTACAAATTTAATGATATCTTATATGGTGCTTTGGGATTATCTTTTGTCCTATCAAAATTTAGAGAGCGGCTTATTAACATTGTCTACATGATTGATAACTAGTAAGAAATAGTTTTCACTTTTATCCATGCATATTGTGCAACTACTGTTTACCAGCCATGTTTACAAAAGCAGTAGGGACTTACTGCCCATTTGGGGTGGCTTAAATTATTATTGCCTGCTTAAGTGGACAATAGCCAAGCTTTTGCATTTTTTATTTTACAAAAGCATTTGAATTATTTTTTTTTTTAAACATAAAACAAATTACTTATAAAATCAGTTTTATTTTAAAAAAAAAAAAAAATAAAAATAGTAAACAGGTGATAAATGTACCACTTTCCCTAAGTATGCTTGGTAAACAGTAATTGGGCTAGTTTGACTTTGTAAAGCTCGTGTTGTTTCAAGAATTCTATTAAAATTTATCAAACACTGGCCTAGCCATTACAGGTTTTATCAATATGAGTTTGATAAGGTAATATCCACAGATAGAGCTTGTCAGTTAATTTAACTAAACAGATCTTTTGCTTTTAAAAGATACGTTTGGTTGTTTATTCCTGAGAGAGTTTTAAAAATCATCATGAATAATGTTTATAGAACAAACTAAAAATATTAAGAATGAATTTATATGTATGCAAAAAAAAAAAAAAAATTCTCCTAGAAAAGTTTGTAACTATTAATGAAAAGAAAGCATTGTATAGTTTTAATCCCTTATTTCAAAAATACTGACAGGTCACCAGTAAATGGTTAAAAACCTGAAATGTCAAAACAGAGACCATAACCTGCAAACAATCTGCAGTAATATCTCCTAATTAAAACAAATAGTCATGGCATAGACATTTTTATAGTAACTTTTCATTAAAAAAAAAAAAAATCATTTAAATAAACTCAATCCCTTCAAACTTTTGGTCACCAATTTTGGTCTCAGACAATAGGACATGCCCATTGATATTGAATGCTTGAATATAAGACGCAATGTTGCCGTCATCTTCTTCTGACTTTAATGCAATTATCACAGTGTCTCGTGTGCTAGGCACAAACTTAAATGTTGAGTAGCCATGAGTTGGATTCAGGTTTCCAATACGAGTGACCTTAACTTGACCAAAATTTTCATTGCAACTTAACAGAATGTTGGTTGCTCTTCGCTCATCAGCGGTTTCATCATATGCTTGTTGGCTGAAGCGTCTTGGCAGGAAGAACCAACGCTGGTGAACTGTGCTCCATACAGCAGATTCATGGATCAAATAACCTACAAAGAGAGAGTCTGTTTTAGAAATGAATATTTTATAGTAGCACTTATATAGACCATCTACGTTGTCCTAGTATTTGGTAGAAATCATATAAAGATTGCAACCTTGGAAGAATTGAAAACTAACAATTTAGATCACTTGAGAAATTAGAGAGCTGAGTTCAAATTCCAGTTGAATTCACTTATGCACACATACCTTTGGGAAAGGTATTTATCTTCTTCCAACTTTGAGTTAAATAACAAGACAGATTGGGTTCTATAGCCTTGGTTAGCAAGCAGTCTACCACAGGAAAATTTTCTGCCTAGTCAGTCATGGATTGAAAGAGACATGATTGTCCAAGCATGTATCATGTGTGGCACTTAACTGATTTCTCATTTCATTATATTGTATAAAATTAGTTTTATGACTTTCTATATCAATTTTAAACAATTTTACCAATTCTCTATGAATTTCTAGATATTTAATAATCTTCAGTTTAACAAGATAAACCACTTTGAAATTTTATAAATTCCTTTCTCCTATAATACCAACAGAGAAATATCCCAATACATGAGCAGTACAATAAGAAGTTTAATCCTGTAGATTAAATAAAGAGTTGTTCAGAATTCCCTGTAGTTTTTACCCAGATTGATAGACCTGAACACTGGAGGGCACAATGGCAAAAAAACGTGAAAACAAAAATGAGGACAATAGTCTGAATATAGTGTCAATAATAACTCCACATTTCAGAAATTCAAGGGGGGGGAGTTTGCTTCTCTCTCTCTGAGATGGTTCTAAATCTGATATCTATAATTCTTTAAACTGAACAAATAACTTAAAAAGTTGAGTTAAAGGGAGATAATTAAACCATCTGGGAGTGCATGGCTCAGAACGAGAACAATAAACCCCAATGATTGAAATAATAAAAGGGTTCAGTTCAAAGTTTCAATCACCTGAAGAAGGCCAGAGCATACAACAGCTGAAACATCATGAATATGGCAATAAAGAGGAGGACAACAGTCTGAACAATATAAATAATGTAAATATGACCGCATCTCAAAAGCATAGACAAATATTCACCTACTTGTGCTGACTAAATAAACAAAGGCGTGCTCATATTCATAGCATGTAATATTTATGATACAATTTTACAATTGCAGAAGGTTTTTATAATCATTTTTATTTGATAATCAAACAGACACTCCATCAAATTCTATGCTGGGTTTTCATCTTTTACACACAGCTTCCTTCATTTTTTACTAATATTTCTTATCTATTTGAACTTCATTTCAAAAGAGGACAATATGCTCTCTTTACTCTCTGTTTGACCATCATATCTCATGATATAACCCAGGAGTTTCCAACCCAAGTGATTTCAACTGTTGGTTGGGTGATGAGCAACAGAAAATTGTCAGTAATATAAGATTTTAAGTATTAAAAAGGTATTTTTACAAACGTTACTTGAAACAAAATATTCAAAGGAGATATGCAAAGAACCTGTATAAATAAAAATAAAAAGGCTAAATGGGAATAACTGGGTCACATTTCCAGATAAGATATAAATATCCCTGTAAATAAGGTGGAGGTGGAGACAAAATTCTTGAAAAATCCTGTTCATGAAATTGACTTAAAAAAGAAAAAGAATCTAGCTTAACATCTTCTAGGGATGTGTAAAAAATATTACTCCACTCTTATTTAAAGTCAGTTAACTGTAGCTTTGTATTGATTTTGTCTTTTTGTGATCAAACAAGTCAGTTGAAAGGATGCTACATAAAAGGTATAATACATGTTGAAGGGTGCCAAAGCCATCACTTGGGTAATTCCATCTCAAATCATCCAGAAAAAAACATCTTTGAGACCCTTACCTCTCAGATTTTTTTCAAATTTTCACCATATGTTGGTATCATAGAAACTAGAAAATCCTGAAAATTTGAGCGTCTAACTCTAAGCAGTTCCGGAAATATCGCACTTTTAGTATTTTATGAAAATCGTGTTTTGTTGCAAATTTCCGCCATTTTGAATTTACATTTTTGGGCATAAGTCCATTTCTAGACAAGGTTCAGTCTTGAAAATTTGCACTAAAATGGTTTTCCACATGAGGAATCCAAATATCATATCTAAAACCTCTGAAAATGAACTGTTTTTGAGTTATTGAACTTTTAAGCCGAGGTTTGGGTATTGGTCTCGCGCGTCCCAAAAAAACATGTGGCACTATGGGAAATTGAATTTTTTTTGTTTCTACACATTCTTGATAGTCTGAACTTGAATTCCTCCAAAAATGGTGTTTGGTTCTTTTCTCGTTAGCTCACAATTGAACCTCAAAGATGGGCCAATCACAGTGGACATTCCCAAATTAACTGCATCATGTGGTGTGGATACAATGTATTTGCAGCATTTATGAACCCATAAAAATTGTCATGTGATTAACCCATTTTTTAGGTTTAATTGTGAACTTGGGAAGAAAGAACAGAAGCCCATTTTTCTGGTAATCAATGCAGGGGATATGGATACTAAGAAACAGTACCTATGCCGGGTGCGTATGTGGTATGATAGTACATTAAAGTCAAAAACTATCAAGACAACACAACATCTTATGAGTGTAAGGCAACATATGCTGTCACAGTTTTATCATAATCCTCGTCAGAAATAGTAAAGCTCCTTCCACTTGAGTTTGTTGTAGGTACATGGATGCTACAAATGATGTTTTTGAAAGGAACAGGACACTGGTCAGCATTGGAAGGCCAGTTGAATATTTTACGTGGACCATGGGGGTGCATGAACTGAACATCAACATCACCTTCATTGAGGTTTACTTTCTGCACCAATCCGACCCACCAGAATGAGTTGTACACACATGTTATATATGTTGAAGGAGCAATATCTCCAATGTCAACATGAGTGAGGATTTTAAAGTTGTGAATATCAACAAAGGATTCATCCTCACTACAGAGTTTGTGTCCAATCTTGCATCCTGATTGTGGAACAAAGTGATGGCTACTTCTCGTCCCGGGTACTGTTTTCCCATCCACAAACCTCTTCATTCTATTCCTCACCTCAACCATGTCTTCCTTGTCAATTCCAAAGAACACAATGGACTTCATTTCTGCTTGGCTCACTTCCAGTAATGCTTTGTAAGTTAGAATCTGGTTGTTCAATGGTCTCTGCAAGCTTCGCTTTGCTGCATGCCGTTTAACAGCACCACCAATCCCATCACAAGGGGATTTTCCATGGCTGGTTGCAAAAAATATCCACTCAGCATCGATACCATAATCATCTTTGTGAAAGCACAGATTAAGAAAGTTTTTAAAATTCTTATATTGGGCACCACAACCATCTGAAGCATAGTAGATTTTGTTGATACCTGTGAGATGTTGTTTGATGAAATCTGTCATCATGGTCTATATTTTGTGAACAAAGCAAGTGTCATGTGTATTGTCATCAGAGATAAAACATAGCGAA
The DNA here is from genome assembly GCA_037127315.1 of Ascarosepion bandense. NCBI lineage: Eukaryota > Metazoa > Mollusca > Cephalopoda > Sepiida > Sepiidae > Ascarosepion > Ascarosepion bandense. Next base: position 1,399,573 of record JBBBDQ010001831.1, read on the forward strand.
TGATGTTGTAGAAATCCATCTTTGTCTTTGTAGTATATTACAAGGGGGTGAAGAGTGCAGTACTCTTTGCTCCAGTGAAAACTTTGTATCTCATTCTGAATGAGAAACTGATAGTTTTCAGCAAAATCACCCAACACCATGACCTCATTTTTTCCCAAATTTTCTTTTTTTGCCTTCACATAACGTGCTTGGGCTTTGGCAAGGTACGAGTGTCTTGTCATTTCATTAATCTTCTCCACCAGAAGCAATTTGTACTCCCCATATGTTGTTGTAAGTGTCATCAGGGCAGCTCGATCAGTTGTCTGCCATTGGCAGTAGTGGAATTCAGATTCCATATCCAGGTGTGATAGTTCATCCTCCAGGAACTGTTTGAGGGCTTCACTCCCAGGACATGATTCACAACGATGCATCATACAGACCCGGTTATCTGTGTTACAAACCAGTTTCTGAATCAAGTCTTTGTATGTGCATTTCCAGTCAATTGCATCCACAAGCAACACTGCATTTTGATGAGTGCTGCACACACAAACTGAATGAGTCCCTGATGAGCCAGCAGGGACACACCACTTTGGCCTGAGAGAGCAGAACTTGGAGAAACCAATTTTCACATTTGGATATTTTTCTTTGAATGCAGCAAACATTTCTGACAGGTTGCAAAGAACCAGTCGCTTTTGTTTGTGCTCATTCTGTCTAACACTTACGTAGTCCTTCTTACCTGGCATCTGGCGACTGTATTCATCGTCCTCATAGAAACTCAGTACCAGGTCGAGAGTTTCTTGGGGAAAGGATTTTCCTTTCTTTGGATCTGGTGTTGCTATAATGCCACCGACCTTCTTCAGATCCCGGGCCGTCCGAATCAGGTACTCACTCACTCCAAATTGTTGAGCAGCAATTTCTCGTGACCATTTGTCTGGTACCAGAGTCAATATCTGAATCTTCTCAGGGTACGTAGCAGTTTTCAGTTTCTCTCGCATCAGATCATGCAGTCGATCCAACTCTGCAGCCTTCCACTGGACATCATTTTTCTCAAAATCAGAATCAGATGTATCAAGTATATCTCCTTTGACATTGTAGGCTTCTGCCAGGGAGGATTTGTATGTCTTTTTCACTTTCTTGAGTTTCTGTTTGGCACTGCTCACACGACTATGTTGGGCTAAACTATGAAGGTTTACTGGAGAGACACCAACTATTTCTAGACCAGTGTTGAGCCGTTTTTTTGGTGTTTCATACATTTCAAATGGTTCATCAGCTGGAGCATCTTCATCAATATCATTTTGAAACTGAACTACCGCATCATCTGAGGAACTTTCATTGATGAGATCTTGGTAGAATTTGTCACATTGTCGACAAAGCATGAACCCTGGCATAACTGTGTAGCCTTTGGTTTCTAAATGTTGTGCCATTTCAAGAGTGATTCGTTTCCTTCCCTGAACTTTACGTTTGTGTGTTTTCAAGATGCCACAGCACTTAATTTTATGGCATTCAAATGCATTGCCAAATACCTGTTCATGATGGAGACAGATGGTTGTTACATTTTCCTGCTCACATAAACCAGCTCGCCATAGATAGGTCGTTCGGGTTTCATAATCTAATTTGACCATATTTCTCAAGTCAGCGAACCTGGTATAGTGGAGCTCATGGCATGGTGAGTTCAAAAGTTCACCAAAGCTGCATTGTCCTGCTTTTTCTGCCATTGTATTTCCGATTTGTAAAAAACAGATGAGATAGAATCAAATTTTCATTTTCTCTTGCCTCGTTTTCCAGAAATAATCATAGGACTTGTCAAATGAAATGCCTTTTGAAAAGGAAAATGAAAAAGTTTAGGGGACAAACCAGGTCTTCCTGCGTGTTGTTGTTAGAAAAATTCAGTAGTTTGTACCAGTTATCTGCCAAGTCTGAGGCATGAACATTACCCCAATATTTCACATAGAAAATTAACTTTCACAGTAAAAAATTTAAAAAAGCACTTTTCATCTACTGTTTTTCCAAACCTTATGATTTTTTTAAATAAAACAAGCAGCAAGTCAAATTATTTAAACAATAAAAGGTTCAATAGAACAATATACTTTTTCTTGGAATTCTTCAAAGAAATATCTCTAAAATGAAAGTAATTTGACTGGAGTAATCCATTTCACTTCTTTTGAAGTTTTCTTCTTCAGCTTTTTATAAAAATTTGTTGAATTTTTTCAGATGCTTTTTAAACAGGAGGCTTCATTAAAAAAAAAATTAAAAAATAAAATATTGTTCTATTTTCTATTCTAAACCTTTGTGTAAATAAATTGACATTGTTGTTTATTAAAAAAAAGAAAAGGATTTTTGGCAATGAAAAATAAACATTGTTTTTAAAAGTTTCAAAGAAAAAAGTCAGCTTCAAGGTTTTACAAACTAAGTTAGAATTTCTAAAAATAGCACAAATGAGATTTGTATTAAGAATGCCCAATGGGTAGTTATTAAATAAACATTATTATTATTTTTTGTTTTTATTAATTACCATTTATTTAATTAAAAAAAGAATATAATTTTATTACATATAAAATCATTTAAACTGTTTTTTTAATTTCTAGGCTATTATTGATAAAAATATTTAAATGAATTTTTAAATATTATTATATACTTCTTAAACTAAATTCATTTTTTTACAAAACATTCTACAATACGAGAAAAATGTGAATTAAGTTTTATCTTGAAAAAGAATGGGAGTCAAAATTTCAAAATCTGTTGGGAACAAATATAACTAAATACTGAAGATGCAGTGAAAAGCTTCATTAAGGTATTCATGTACAATCATGACAGTCAGAATGTAAAAGAGAACTGATCCATTTTGTAAATTATGAAATAGACATTATTTGTGAATGGCTTAGAAAACTTCTGGTGGTTACAGAATGCAATATAGAAGTTGTTCATACAGAATGGAAACATATTGAATTCTATATTGCAAATAATTTCAGAGATAAATTTAAATATAATTAAAGATTAATTCTTCTTTATTCCTTTCGTCCTTATCCGGTTACATGGCTTTACCTGCTACTTGCACCCTTGCATCAAACAAAATAGTTTCATCCAACTTAGAGAAATATCAGAAAGCAGTAATACCACTTCTTAAAGGAACAGCAAGTCAAAATAAAATTCAAGTTTTCCTGTTTGTGATGAAGTCAAGTGACTCCTTGTACACAGCTCTGTCTGAAGTGAGGCCCCCTGAAACTGCCCATCTTTGAGGTTCAATTGTGAGCTAACGAGAAAAGAACCAAACACCATTTTTGGAGGAATTCAAGTTCAGACTATCAAGAAAGTGTAGAAACAAAAAAAATTCAATTTCCCATAGTGCCACATGTTTTTTTGGGACGCGCGAGACCAATACCCAAACCTCGGCTTAAAAGTTCAATAACTCAAAAACAGTTCATTTTCAGAGGTTTTAGATATGATTTTTGGATTCCTCATGTGGAAAACCATTTTAGTGCAAATTTTCAAGACTGAACCTTGTCTAGAAATGGATTTATGCCCAAAAATGTAAATTCAAAATGGCGGAAATTTGCAACAAAACACGATTTTCATAAAATACTAAAAGTGCGATATTTCCGGAACCGCTTAGAGTTAGACGCTCAAATTTTCAGGATTTTCTAGTTTCTATGATACCAACATATGGTGAAAATTTGAAAAAAATCTGAGACGTAAGGGTGTCGAGGTCTGGATGATTTGACATGGAATGACCCACTTGTGATTTTTGCTCAATATTTAAAGCCAAGAACCTATTATTTTCTTTACACAGAAAAAGTGACTTGAATTAAAAACTCAAAGGCAATGTTTGTTGACTTTCTATATAAACAGTTTAAACCTATATTAGGTTGGCCCTCAACAAAGTAAAGATGATGTTACATGCATGCAATGTCTACTTAACCAATAAAAAAAACAAATAGAAAAAAAAAAAAAATCAAAGTACAAGAATTTTCTATCTCTCCTCCATATTTCATTACCTGATGAAGTTTTAATAAAAGTAAAACATTTTAAACTTAAACGTTTTCTATTTGTTCATTATCCTATTATTCTGTTGGATTCTGATCCCAAATAATGATTATTAGTTTAATGGAGTTTACATGATTCCGAAGTGCTTGTACAGTTTTTTTTTAGTGGGGCCAAAGTTTGAAGGTGTTATACCTGAACCAAATTATTGGTTACCACAATGTGTCAAGAGTTGTTTAAAATAAATCTGTCTGGATAGAAGATATTACCAGAAATGATAATGAGCCAATAACAGAACCTGTGTGTGTGGCAAAATGGCTATAATGTTAGTCTTCCAACCATGAGAATGACTATGGTCAGATTTTGAACCAATTTATTAAGGCTGTTTTTATATCATTGGCCTGGTGGAGACAATCCCTTTTCTGTTTTCTACAGCTTATCAACCCTTTGCAGGTTATTTAAAGCCAAAAATTGTTTTTAGATTGTAAGAATTTTGGTGGGGAGGATAATAATAATTTACTAATACAAATCTTAATTATAATTAACCAATAGCTGAGGGGAAGAAGTGGGGGATTCATACCTTTGCAAGAGTATTTTGCACATGTCAATATCATGAACACAACTGGAATTAGCTCTCAGATTAACAATTCTGAGCCATTTTTCATTACACTACCCACATATCCAAGTTTACAGCACTTGGTATTCCTAAGTGGCCACTCATCTGGGTACTGACCAGATGGGTGGCCACTTAGGAATTAACTTTGATAATTGTATGAGAATTGGTATTTCAGTGTGATATGGCCATAAACAGACAATCACAATGTGCAACACTACTGAGAAGTTCCTGAAAAACCATACCAGGGGCTTACCCAAGTCTAGTGACAGTTCAGAAGTGATCAATGGTTGTGCTAACACAAAGTAACTAATCATCATAACCGAGAGTTTGAGTGTACTGGCTGCATTCAACTACTTATCACACCAGATTATGTGTGCTTTCAGATACTGTAACTATGGTTTATTCAGTACAGTTGCAGTACAAATTGCATTTGGCTCTGTGGGTGTTGAAGAAACACAAAGATTTCCTTGAGTAATCATCTGCAAAAGAGATCAGTTAGGAGACTAGCAGCAAACCTATTACTATTACTTATATTAGAGAAGTTCACAATTTCAATGCAAAGACATCTAATTGTAGGCTCACTTAATTAAACTGATTGTATTTTAGTCATTATCAGTTTTCTTGATAATATATTTTACTAAACATATTTTAAAATTAGCACACTAAGATTTCATAGAGTTGGTGGCTTAAAAAGAAAGTCATCAATAAACTTACCAGGCAGCAAGGTTCCAGTTTTCCTTCTTAATGCATTATACTTTTCATGCCAATCAAGGTGAGTGACAGCACCATTACGGTCAATTACTTTAACCCACTGAGGGTTCAGATTTTGTACAATTCCTGTGCGAGATGTCCACTCTTTGCCTAAACTTCCTACATAAAGTTTCTCATCCTTCACACATGCCCACTCACACTTGAAACCTGAAAATTAAAGGAAAAAATAAAATAAAATAATGCAGTAATATCTTACAGACATGCACATTGCAGACAAGTGTCCAAGTTTTTAAAATGTTATTTTGCAAGTATTGCAAATTTTTCTGAATGTAAAAGCCGTTTGAAGAGTGAAAAATGCAGATTTACATACTTTGAATTCATGAAGGTATTTTAAATAAATTTCACTTATATTTTGGTATAAAAGTATAGTGTAGTTTACAGGCACAAATTTACAATAAATAATTTTTTTTGTTTAACATTTAACACTGCATTATTCACAACTTCATCAAAATGTTATAGGTTATAAAAAAAAAAATTCCAAGTTTGAATCTGTATTACCCAACCCAGGGATTGAACTCACAATTACTACATCACCAAATTCACAAACCATTTTTTTAAATTCCCCTAGACTAATATCAAGAATAGTAAAACAAGAACAATCTATGCCCTGAGTTTGAATTACTTCAGTTTGAAATTCCATGGAAAAAAAAAAAAAAAAAAAAAAAAAACAGGAAGTCGTAACAAACATTACAATGAAAACATTAATCCAAATGTAAATCAAAATAATTACTAAAAATATTTAACCTCTAACACTTTCCTTTCCCTTGCATTGTTTTTCAAGGCTCCTCTACTGTATAACTTAATTTCAGTCATGGTCATTTTCTGTTGCCATAGCTGGATATGACAACACAACTGAAAAATTCAAACACACTATCATTCATTCATCTGAGTTAGTTGCAGTGACAGGATAAAATTTTTGCTTTGCAAGCAAAATCCCCTCCAAAATGTTAAAAATTAAAGCCATGTACCATATTTCTATAAAAAAAATGTACCAATTACCAAATTATTAAAATAGTAATACAAGTTAAATATATTATTGGATTGGAAACTGTTATAACAGTTCCATTTGTCAATTTATTCCTAAGCTATCAGCACATTTTAGTGATAATATAAAGGACTGATAAACAATGAATATTTAACACACATACAGATGTCTATTCTTTTGGTATCTTCAGCATTCAATGTAAGAAAAAAAAGTTGTTTTTTTTTAATGCTATGTGATACTTGATCAGTCACAGAAGCAAGCGAAGTTTTTAAAGGGCCAACAGGTCGGAATTAGGTTAGTGACACTTTTACCAGAAATTAATTTTAAAACATTAAAATTTGAATAATGTGCTATTTTCCCTAATAGCCAGTATAATACTTGTAAGATATGTAATGCCCACAAAACATTAATTTTAGCCACAAACTTTAAGCCCTCAACTTTATCCATAGACCTATTCCTTGGTATATAATGAATATGGTTTTAACCAAGTGTAGAAAAATACCAAGTTGTGCTTAAAACATAATCAGATTAGTAATATATACAAAATGGAGAGAAAGGGATTATCTACTTAAGCAAGGTGAACTTCCTCCAAATACATCAAAAAAAAAAAAAAAAAAAAAAAAAAAAAAAAAAATGGCATATGGATATAATTTTATCAATAAATAAATAATCAATATAACATGAAAAGCATTTAGAAAACAGTGAAAATGATTTACTTGCTCAGAAGTGAAAAAGCCATACTTAAACTATTAGACAGGGAATCAAGTTAAGTACAACAATGGGTAACACACATATATAGCAGTAACTGCAACAAATCAGAATATCTTCAAATTTACACATGATTTGAAACTATAATTGATAACAAAAATGACAATTCAAATCACAAAAACATTGGTTAGTTTTGTTTAGTGGCATATCAATTTCTATAAGTTTATTTAATGCCAAAATCTAAATATTTTGTATTTTATTTTTAGATAATGATGGTTTTAGTTATACAAGTCTTACTAATTAATCCAGAGCGAGGTGGGGGTAGAAGAGATGTATTGATCTCTGTACCAAGTGTATTTGTGCATAAGTGAATATAACAAGCCCAACAGTAATTGAAACTTGGTCCTTCGATTAACAATTAAGCCATTATCCATTACACCACGAACACATCCAAGTTTACAGCACCTGGTATTCCCAAGTAGTCACCCATCTGATTACTTAATTTCTATGATCTTACAAGAACCAGTGTTTCAATATAAAGTGGGCATAAGCTCTACAAAAAAATTAAAATAACCTTAAAATTGATACTAAGATTTTCGCTAAAAATAATCTATTTCTTTGTAGCCAGAGGTGGGGAGTAATTTTTGATAACAGATTAAAAATAAAAGTTACATCTTGCAGGATTTCTAACAACACAGAATGAGAATTAGAAAGATATTTTTGTAGCTATACTGCAGTGCCCTCAAAATTATAAAAAGCTAATAACATAGTTCCTACCTTTGTCTTAATGGCAGCAACAAGACATGGAGTCTACAAGGCACTGGAGTCATTACATGGGTATATTCCAATATTCTCTAAAACCAAATCATATTTATTAGGTGTGATTGAAAAGAATTTGAGATCTATGTCTCTTACACAATCAATGGGTTTAAATCTAATGAGTAGAAGGGTCAATGCTGCAAAGTTATCTTGTTACTAGTTTTGTGTCAATCATGCTTGATGTGGAATTGGTGTGTCATCTTGCTGGAACAAACAATCACTACAGGAAGACAATGCAAGCATAAGAGTGCAAATAATCTGCAATAAAATCTGTTTATTACACTACCAAGATGGACCCATTTTCATTTGTTGTAATTTTAAACTCCAGCAAAACAAACTAATCATTACAGAGTCACTACCACTTTGCACACAACGTTACTGGCAGGAAATACACAAACTTGGCTTTATGCATGAAAGAAATAAAATAAAAAAAATAAAAAAACACATGATTTGTCTGACCAGCTGATACAGCACATCTTAATAATATTCTCTGGGCCAGATGAGGTGTAGTAACCAATTTTGTGATAATACTGTTATGTACTGATGACTATAAAAACCTATGGAATTAATATTGGGTGGGATTTGATGCAAAGATTCTCATCTTTATCATTCCTCAGTTATTCATTCCATTCTTGCATAACCTATAGGCACTCACAGCTTCAAACCACCACTGAGGTCTGTCCATAATTTACATAAACCTTGGCACAGCCTTGTTACTACTCCACAGGAAAACCTAGAGCAAAGATGAAATACTCCATCTATCTAATCCCAACAATCATTCCACATCCCATGACTGTCAGTTACCTATTGCATCACTTATATACATCTGGCTGAATCAATTTCAGCAAATGAAGGATAGCAAAAACTTCTAGTGCAATTCAGTTTATTTTGAAAACCACACCCTTGAGACAGATTTAAAGAAATTTATACTGTTAACATATCAGCAAACAAAACCCATACTGTACTGATTAAAAGACAAAGCCACTTTCTGATATGAGATGGCAATATTTTGCTCAGATGTGCATATAAAAATTATAACAGATAAAAATTTATATCATACCTAAATAGAAAACATTTTTGTTTTTGGCTAATAACTGATCACATACACATTCAGATGGATTTTAACTGTCACTAATATGAACAAAAAGGCAACTAGCAATACATCAAGTGAATGTCGTAACTGAGAGGGTGCTGAAAATTTTGATATTTTGTCATTGAAATACTGATCTGGAGAAGTAGGTCAGAGTGCTTTTCACACTTAATCTTGCAATGTTAAGACATATCATAACCAAAGACTATATTTTAATCACATATACAGGGCGCGATGAATAAATTGTCATCTAAATTAAGCAAAACTGAAATTAATATTGACATTTCGACAGATATATTTACCAAAATTACATAAAAATATCTTGAAATACTAAAGCATAAATTTATTCAACAAAATCACCAATGGACTCCAAAAGACTTTGGAATCTCCTGCAACTCTTGTGAACGGTCTCCTTGTTTAAGTTGATGAATATTGCCATAATACTTGCCTTCAGTTCATCGTTGGTATTACAAGGAGTTTTGTTGGGGTCTCATTCAACTGCACCTTACACATGATAATCAAGTGGGATGCAGTCTGGGGAATTAAGTAGCCAAATGTAAAAGTTGATGTGGTTGCAGAAATTGTCTGACTGCCATGACTGGGTTCTTCTGCTTGTGTGGGGTGGCATGATGCAGAGTGCTGTTGCCAGATATCTGATCTTACAGCGGCCACCCTCTTGACCCAGGGCAGCACTACCTACTCAAAGCATTTGATGTAGACCTCTGTATTGATTCAAAGGCTCTGCAAGAAGTTGAATGGAGGCTTAATGTCACCATCAGTAGTGATCATTCCAAACACCTTTGTAATCACCATTAGACTCCTCCAATTCTTTCCAAATCCTCTGCACTGTCCTCAGATTGACACCCAAACACTCTGAAATGTTTGTACAAGAGATTCCAGTGCAAATGCCAAGCAGTACAGCATGTTTCCAGATTTTTTAATAGAGTGAACTGCATCATGGTGATTTTTTCTCAGTGCCCAACTGACCCTACTATACCATGCAATTGACAAAATAAAAAAAACAATGCACATGCACAAAATTAAAAATATAAAATGGCAAAAATTTACCATTGCACCCTGTAGATACATACTTGCCTATAATAAAATAGAAAACCAATTATATTATGTGAAAATGTAGTCGTTAATAATCTACAGGTAACACTTACTGGTGCCTCTTGTTACTAAGATTGCTGAATTGAATCTCCAGTAGGGAAATATCCAGATCAGCTCACCTGATATGCAAGTAGATAACTTCTACATAAAATACAGAATGGAATGGCTTTTTGAAAGTTCAGATTTCTTGCTAATGCTTAGCTTAAGCTGACTATGATTTTCTCCCTACTTGTCAAAGATTAACAGATTATCAATTTGAATTAAAAAGTAAATCACCTCTATTGTAATATATATTTACTCAATTTTTTTCAAAAAATCTTATGCTTTCAAAACAGGTCATTGGTTAAATGTATTATTTTTAGTTGCAAACTTCAGAATACTGAAAAGTAGATATATACTTTTGGTGATAAAATACATCAACACACCCAAATTCAAAGAATTTGTATTAAAAGTAATTTTTTCAAACGTTTCTATGTAGCACATAACTTCCAATTAAACTATCACTTTTTATTGAATATTAAATACACAATGTTTTAATCTTATTTTCAGCAGAAAGGTGAATATTTAGAAACACAATTTGAAAGAAATGGAAATTCCTGAATATGCAAATAGATATATCTATAGACTATACCTACTCACATGATTACCATTATATATATATATATATATATAAAAACACACACACACACACAAATGTACTGTGTGAGTTTTTATTAGTTTTTTTTTTTTTTTTTGCACAAAAAATTTTAAGTTGTGGGGGGTACACAGTAAAAAATTTGAGGCAATTTAAAAAAAAAAAAAATCATGCATTTTAGTAACTGGTTACACTATACAGTTTAATTTTCCTGGAGAGGTTAAAACTTAGAGAGAAATCCAGGAAATTCACTATATATGAAGTCAGCATTTTTTTTTTTTTAAAATCATATCACCCCGAGCAAGGCAGTAACGCCACTGACGTGCAGGGGGCTACGTAAGAGTGAAAAGATTTGGAAAGAGAAATCCAGAAACCATCAATCCTAAACAGGGAACAAGGGATGAGCCTCTTCACCTGTTCAGTAGATGAGGGTGGAGTGTGAACCAGGCGATAGTTTAGTCTATCTACCCCAATTATATATCATCGAAGATGAAGAAAAAACTTGAAGCAACTGAAACGTGGTTCCACCGAAGGATGCTGCAGATATCATGGATTGAGCATGTGAACAATGATGAGGTTTTGGAAAGGATGAAAACAAAAAGAAACCAACACTGAGCATCAGAAAAAGACAGCTTAAGTTCCTGGGACATGTTGAGGATGAAATGCTTGGAGAATCCGGCACTCAAAGGTCAGGTAGAGGGAAAGAGAGACAATGGAAAGCAATGGGTAACATATTTGACAGGCCTGAGCAAGTGGATGGCAGATCAGGGTTTGGGTGGGGGTAACAAGAGAAAGCATGCTAAGAGCCACCAGGGATAAAGAGACCTGGAAGTCCATGATCACTTACGTCCTGAAGGGACATAATGCATAGAAAAAGAAACCCACCCCATACTAATATTAACCCAACCTCTATCTGTATTACCCTTCCCCACACTTTTATATAGTATTTCATGTATAAAGACTTTCACATTTATAAAAATAAGTATGTTCATAATACCTCAAAAATACATTTTTAAGGTACTTTCATTTTATTTTTTACTTTCCTTTTAACAACAAATTAGATAAAAAGAATTTCCTAAACATGATTACAGTGTAAATAAAGTAAAAAATATACAGAGAGAGGAAATATAAGATTCACTAGTGACCACAGTAGAAAATTGAAATTGGATTTTGGTAGATTGTTAAATTTATTACATGCTACTAATGTTACCAAATACATACAAATAAAAGTTTGGTTATACTGTTATTGAACCATCAGTTTCCTTGAAAGTGGACAACTGAGAAATAAACATGAATTTGCAAGGTCATTTAAAACACTATGGCATTTTTCAATTTGGTTAAAATAGTCTCTGCATATTAAAACATTAGTTATTAGTCTCCAAAATATTTAAGTTTTTAATAGTTGCTTTGGAAAAATTATCTTCCCTAAAATGACTATGGATATCAATGATAACCACATTAAAAGTTCTAAGATAAAGGTGGGGTTTTGTTTTCAGTTTATTTATTATCACCTGGCTATTGGATGTGAAAGTAGTGTAGTGGTTATCAGCTTAAAAAAAAAAAAGGATTCAAGTTAGTTTCATACGAATTCCCTTAAGCAAGGCATGAGTATCACTTCTCCATAACCTAGCTGTAAGGTTAACTGAGCTCTGTAGCTTTGGTTGGCAACCAGTCTAGAACAAAAATGTAATTACAAACCATGAAGGCAAATGAAAACCACTGCCCTCACCATGCATAATCTATGGCAATACACAGATTTAAAGAAAAGGAAATCACCTGAATTTAATAGAAATGTAAAAAATATTTCATTACAGTATAAAAAAAAAATGCCAATATGTTGTCTTTGTTCTGTTTTTTGCAACATTGAAAAGCTTGATGTAAAACAAACTCACAATATGAGACAGGTAGAAAACATCAATTTCGCTCAATATTTAGTTTAAGCTGACTTTCTATGGGGAGAAGAGAAAGTGTAAAAAACAAAAAAAAAAGATTATGAAAGGAAGGACTTCAGAAGATAAAAAATTAAGGATATATGTTTTTTTTTGTTTTTTTTAATCTTCTGGTTTCTGTTAAAAACTGAATCAACATAAAAAAGTTAAAAAGCAATGAGAAAAAAAAAAAATAGAGCTTAACGGAATTGTAATTGACTGTTTTTGTTAATAATTTAAATGCTATTTTTGTTTGACAACACCAAAAACTCGACTAACACTATGAAAACAAAAAATTATTGGCATCACAGGAAATTAGGACTTATAAAAATTTTATTCACTACTGCTGTCATGTTTTAAATTATTTCATACATTAGCTTGAAAATCCATGAATTCCCTGATGGCCTTCCTTATCAAAACGGATTTTAAAATCTGTCTTTGCTCTTTTGGAAAAATCATATTTGAAAGTAAAAAATGTTTTTAAATTGTACTGCTTTATTTTTGTCTTTTATTGACATGTGTCTCCTGGTTAAAATAAATAAATATAAATAAATAAAATAAATAAAAATAAATAAATAAGTAAAAATAAATAAATAAGTAAAAAATACAAGAAATAAATAAAAAATACAAAATAAAATGAAAACTCTGAATTTCAAACAAGAGATAAGGCAATGGAAAACCACTCCACTATGTTTCTGAAGATGTCATGGCAATTCAAAAGAAAAGGAATCTATAGTAAGTCAGGAACACTTATATCCTGAAAGGACTTGGTTTAAAAAAAAAAAAAAAATAGTATAAAGTGAGTTATGTACATTTAAAAATCATTATATGCTCAAAAAAACAGACTGCCTGGTATGATCCATTTGGGGAAATGCTTTATGCTCAAAATACCAGTAGACAATTTATTGAAAAAAAAACTGATTTCATAATTTTTGACTATGTAATGATGGTTAGCAAGCTTGTCTCACCAGAACAATTACGACTGTGAAGGGAGTTTGAGCCTCACTAGATGTCCTATACTTTTGGCTTCAATTTAAAAATATAAGATAACTACTTAGAGAAGGAGAGGTTAATTGGTTTATATTAAAATGCCTGTACATTTTTTTTTAACTAAAATAAAAATAACATTTTATTTTGAATTTGAAGTTAATCACAAAAAAAAAATAAATAAATAAAAATGGCATGTACCTAGATTAAGAAAATTACATTGACATTGAAATTACATTGAAAGATGACTAAAAAGGGACGTTAATCAGCTATTTTTAGACCTCCCCCCCAGGTGAATGTATTGTATTCCAATCAGTATAATTACTGTTTGAAAAATAAACTAGAGTATTTTGATTACTGGAAATAGTAAATTTCATCCTTTAACTTTTAACTAAAGTAGGTATCTCCAATTTTTCACAATAATTTGAAAATTAATTTTGATAAATGAAAAAGCTTTTTCAAAGCTTTTGTGGTTAGGGGTCAGTTATACTCATGAATGACCTTGTGTCAAACATAACCGAGCCCACCAATTGAACAAGCATGGAAAAAAAGAAAAAGGTCTCATTTGTAATAATAAATATAAACTTTATTTAATAAGAAATTGACATATTTTGTTGATTTAATATATATATAATGAATGTCTGCAAAAAGTCTCTTCTGAGTGGACGTTTTTAGCATTCATATTTTTTTTAAGTCAGTTGAATGATGTGAAATGAATTTGTGTATGAGAAGACATATCTGTTTTTGTGTGAGAGAGAGAGAGAGAGAGTCAGTGAAAAGTCATTTCCTTAATAAGAAAAGGGACAAAAATGGTGTCGGATCTTTCTTTCTTTGCCAACAGTAAATGAGTAAAAAGAGAAAAAGGAAAATTAATGATTGCAGTGAAAAAGAGAAAGTGAGAGAGTAGGCAAATGCATGTCTCTTGGATGTGGAGTCCAGTTGACAACTGGATTCTCTCTGATGAGAAAGCAAAACTTCAGACATTTGAAATAGGCCTCAATTGCAGGTTTGTTTTGTTTTTCTAAATCCTGATTGAATAATAAATGAGAAGTTGTAACCAACTTGTTTACAAAGATGTCCACACATGGTAAAGTTTGTAAGCCAACTGTCATGTGAAAAAAGCTTTTTTATTAGTGCATGAATAATATGCATGCACTTTTAATTAGTTCATGGAAAGATGGAAGTAGGTTCAGATTTTTTTGAGCAATTAGATTTTATGAATCTGATACTTTCATGAGCTTTAACTGAAAGCTAAAGGATTCATTTTTTGAAACAGAAATTATATCGATTAATTTTTCTAAATTAGAACCCTTTCTAGCCATCTTTAATTGCAATGTAATTTCCTTTAAAAAAAATCTGCCAAAAAATAAAGCAGAAAAATGGATTTTAAAATGAATAATAGTAAGTAGTGGTTTACGTATCTTTCAACATCCAACAAGTACTGATAAGCTATTTGTTTATTGCTAAAGAAAGAGTAAAGAGTCTGTTAAAAAAAAAAAAAAAAAAAAATATACACGATGAATGCTTTCTTATAATTTCTAAGTACTCGGTAATTTTACAAAAAATGTCAGAAATGTTCTCTGTAATCTAATTTTAAGAATGTTGACTCCAAATTTACTATAGTATAGTTACCAATCTTATTTTCTGATAATGTTGTGTATGGGAACCCATAGTTTCAAAATGGGACCGTTTTATGAAAAATAAATTTAAATTATTTTAAAAATGTGTGTGAGGATTTGTATTAAGCTTTTCATTTCTTGCTTATAGCCTTTTCACCTAATCTAACACAGACAAAGTTTTGAATTTTAAGATTTTTGGATATGCGTTGTGGTGCAGTGGATATCGGCTCGGAACGAGAAATCGGGGAGCCGAGTTCAAATTCCAGCAGAATTCATTGCATTCACTTATGCGCAAATACCCTTGGAAAAAGTATTAATCCGTCTATTCCTTCCAGTTATGGGTTAAATAGCAGGACAGATTGGGTTCTATAGCCTTGGTCGGCAACCAGTCTACCGCAGAAAGCAATGGCAAAATATTGCGGGATAATCTTCTGCCCAGTCAGATTTTTGGGCAACTGTTTAAAATATTTTTTTAAATAAAAAAAAAAGAAAAGAGATTTTATAAAAATGATAATTTTATAGATAAATTCATTAATTTGTGAAGAAGTCCTGAAAGTTTCATTAAAATTCGACAATTATTTAATTTTTGCAAGAACTTCCCTTTTTGAATTGTTAGTTACTTTTTTCCCTTTTAAATCATTCCACACCAAGCAAGGCAGGATTGCCATTAGTGTGCAAGGGGTTCTAGAGAAATGAATGGGTACTGACGAAAGGAGACAAGATGAAATGGGATCCAAGAAGATGTTGTCATAAGGGAAGCAAGTAAACGGAAGTGTGAAAAAAGCTCTTGGACTGAAGTGGAGATGGCGGTCAAATTTCATTTAACTATTTTTGAACAGTAAAAAGAGGGTGGGACACAGGTACCAATCTAGTAGCACGCTTACAACCAGAAAAATATCAAACTTCTTTTCGCTGTTTATCTCACCCCGTAACCACGCTTCAAAAAATGTTATTCACTGCAGAATGACTTCATCATACGTAGTTTGCCGATTTTTCGACCAATTTACTTCCTTTTTGCAATTACTACGAGGAAACTGAGTTTCGAAACCAAACAAATGGGAGTCTTTGCTCAAAGGAAGTAAATAGGCCGAAATAAGTATCCTACGCCTCAATGACTCAAGTCATTCAACAGTGAATCAGATATGAGAACGGTGGTAAGGCGTGAGATATAGTCTGATTTTTTTCTGATCGATAACAGGGAAAAAGGTAGGTTTCTTTAATAAACAATTATCGATATGAGTTCAGCATTTACATTTTTGCACATAAAGGATGTTTTGGAAAGATTGTTGAAGGGGACAAAGGCCTTCTGGGAACAAAACAAAAAATGATTTTTTTACAATGCAATTGAAAAATTCGAGTGTTTTTATAATAAAATACAAACAAGAAAATGAACTTAAGAATAAGAAGAATGATTATTTATTGGCATTTTATT
The DNA here is from genome assembly GCA_037127315.1 of Ascarosepion bandense. NCBI lineage: Eukaryota > Metazoa > Mollusca > Cephalopoda > Sepiida > Sepiidae > Ascarosepion > Ascarosepion bandense. The sequence continues at coordinate 1,416,232 of JBBBDQ010001831.1, forward strand.
TTTTTAATTGAAAAAATTTTAAAATCTTACAATTGAATTTTTCTACTTTAAAAAAAAAAAAAAAAGCTTTTTGACAGTAAAGAAAAATAATCCATCAGCTCAAAGAATTATTAAATGATATGATAATGACCACGTCTCTTACGACAAAAAATGTGGTAAACAGAACTTGTTAGTGGCACGATGTCTTCTTTTTGTTTTAAGTACCTCTTGTTAAAAAAAAAAACAAAAAAAAAAACGAATGTCATTAAAAAAAAAAAATTTAAAACAAAAATACTGTTAAACATAAATAATCCTGTCATTTTTAAAACTTCGAATTTGCCTTACTTTAAAAGCAATAATTGCATCCATAAAGTCATCATTTCACTCACAGCTCTAAACTTTAAGCTATGAATGAAATGATTTGATTGTTTCTTTAGCAATCTTTAAAACACGTTGAATGTTAATTCGTTTTATTCTAGAGTTTATACACTAAAATAAACAGAGAAATAAAATTTATCTCTATAACCAATTTTAATTTTACTTTTTAAAACATCTTTTAAAAAAAGTCACTTCCTGCAATTAAAAAGGTTGTATGCAGACCCAAGCATTCACCGACAATGACAAAGTAAACAAAATAAGTCTTTCTTTTTTTGCCGCTTTACGTTTTACTTCTTTCTTTACTAAATAGGATTTATTAGTAAGTTAAAGAAAACAGTATTTATTTTTGCTCACACCTTTAAAAAATTAGGAGTTAAAAAAAAAACGGAAGAAAAGATATGCAGATATCTGTGTTTCACTTTTTATTTCATATCCTTTTTTTTTTTTTTTTTTGCTGCTTGCAAAGTGCCTATGACTTATGGTGTTGAAAGGAAGCGGCACGATATAAAGAAAATGAGAAATTTTTAAACCAACACAAAAGTGTCTCACCTTTGTTACTAATTCCATTGCCATCTGTCAGAATAACCCAAGGAATCACCTGTTCGTTTCTGATCAAGTAAATCACACCTGTACGATCATCAACCGTGTAGAGCTTACCGTCGAAAGTAACCAACTCAGAAAGTTCCATGCCACGTCCACCTTGAGAAAGCGACGATGTGAGAGTGAGCATATTGGGACCGGTTTCGATCTCTACTGAAGACCAGTCATTTGATATGGTCAAATTGCCAAACTTCATGAAACTGACCCACGTGTTCTTCTGGAACTTGCTCTGTGAGTTTGTGTCCAGATCTGTGATCATGGCGATTCTGTATTTCCATCCCTTAGCTGTTAAAACTGGCTTCGTTAATGGATAAGTAAAATTATAAGGGTTTGAAAATGTTATGCCCTGCTGCTGAGGTTGCCGGAGATCATAGTCTGGACATTTAAGAGCCAAGCTGCCAGGACTTGGTAAAAACATGACAAGAAGAATGAGAAGGGCGCTGGCGAAGATTGCAACATAGGCAACCAGACGAGGTTTAAGATGAAGTTTAGCATTGCCGACCCGGTAGGGTACGGGACGGCGTATAGCAACCATCCAGTCATGGACTGTGGAAGGATAGTTGCCCTTCATATCATAATCCATAAAAGTGTCTGGGAGATCCAGATGAGCAGATTCGATTAAGTAATTCATAGGAAAAAAGCTCGACGTGTTCCATGCTGGTTGTCGTCTGTCGTCATATTTCTCCCCCCATAGAATGACTCCGCACTAAATGCAATACCAATTTGGAAAAAAAAAAATAACAATTAGCTTTAAACTAATTTAGAATTAGAATATGTGTTTATTAATTTTTTCAAATAATAAAAAAAATTTTGTTTGACGAAAAATAATTTTAAAGAATAATAAATAATTCGGATATTTCACTGCCGAGATATTATCAACTTGATTTTCCTTTTTTATTACAGAAGATGGCGTCACGAATATCCGAGATAACTGAGCAGCAGGTAAGAAAGATGTTAAAAAATATACAGATATTTTAGTTTTTATCCCTAATGATTTTTAAAATCATTATTAATTCATAACGGTTGATTATTTAAAAATCGTTATTTAACCTATCATGATTTATTTTTAGCATTTAGCTATACACGTGGTCGCTACGCTAAAGGCTAATCGAAATATTTTTTCTTGAAGAGGCAATTTGATTATATATATTTTTTCTTGTTTTAATATTTCATTTCTTAAATAATAATTAAACTGCATTATTTTTTTTTTTTTACTCTAATTTGCTTTCTAGTTTATTTAACATGGTACTTTGATGCAATGTAAAGTAAACTCACTTTCCCCAAATAATTTTTTTTTTTTGTACAGCTTTTCGAACTAAATGAAAACTAAACTCTCAGATTCTGTTGTGAGCAAATTTATTTTTAAAAAAATATTCTAAATCACTGGCATTTAATAAAAGAACGAGATATAATCTTCCATTTCCTTTTTTCTTTTTTAAATAATTATTTATATAAACTTCGGGCGGACCTGAAGGAGACTACCAAACCACCACCTTTAAATTTGTTGTTTTTCATTTTTTTTTTTTTTTTTTAACTTTTTACAGCGCAGTCTTATCGGATATTACATAAAGTTTCCGATTATCAAAAAAAAAAAAACCCCAAGAATGACTTTATTCAAAAATTTCGCAAAGCCTAAGGGAGCCCTCCACCAAAAAAATTGTTTAAATGTTGAAATTTTTACAAATTTTGTTGTCAATTAGAAAGTTTAAGGTTTAATCGATAAGATTGCACTGAAAACTTAAGGAAAAAAAAATTGATAATCAACCAATTGATTGGTAGTGGTAAATGTACCGGCGATTGGTTCCAAAATGGAGGATCGATTTACTATAACGTTGTATGAAGATCTGAGCCCCCTTAAAATTGTTGAAATATTGAAATTTTTCTGTTTTTTTTGTTTTTTTTTTGTCAATCAGAAAGTTTAGGATGTAATCGATAAGATTGCACTAAAAGTAAGAAAGAAATGAAAAACAAATTTAAAGGTGGTGGTAGTCTCCTTCAGGTCCGCCAATCATCGCCTTTAAATGTGTTGTAAATGCTGTTTGTTTAATTAACTCGTTTTCAGTGAGCAAAAATTTAATTTTATACAAAGATTTGCATTTGAGCAATAATTATCAGATAAAAATAAAAAGTTAATAATAAATAAAATTAAAACAATAATCGGACCAGTTTGTACCAGAAATTAAAACACAAAAATACTGTAGTCACTGTGAGTCGAATGTAAGGGGAAAATTGTGCATTTGAAAATTGTTGAAAACGCTGAATTCATATAATTCTACTTGTTCCTTCCTTACTTATTTCCTACGCCACTGATGAAAGATAACAGTGTTATCATAACACACTTACTCTCTAGACGAGCTTTTCCTTCCCCTCTATCTTTTTATAAACTATTTATTATAATCTTTTTATAATCTATAAACACTATTCTCCTCAGCCTTTCTCTCACCTTTGCCAAACGGAAGGGTAGTAAAAAGTGAGTGAGTAGGAGGAGAGAGCCTATAGCATTGCAGTAGTAGATTAAGCTGATGGTTGTAGCAGTAATTGTGTGTGTGTGTGTGTGTACTGTACAATCGTAAATAGGTAGGTTTGATGACCTAATAATGAAATTTCTGACCTCTACACCCATGGCCTTCACTGCAAATACCCTTGGGAAAGGTATTAATCCGTCTATTTCTTCCAGTTATGGGTTAAATAACAGGACAGATTAGGTTCTATAGCCTTGGCTGGCAACCAGTCTACCGCAGAAAGCAATTGCAACCTACTGTGGGATAATCTTCTGCCCAGTCAGTCATGTCTCTTTCGAGACATGATCGCCTAAGCGTGTTTCACATATGGCACTTAACTGACTGACACCCTTGGCCATTGCTCAGTTGGTCTTTTCTGTTTACAATGGATACAGGAGCCATGATTTTTTAGTAATTAAAAAAAAAACATTCTCTTTCAAAATCTCTCACAAAATAACGTACAGTATTTTGGTTATGGTCTGTGCATATGGTGCTTAATATAAGATTACAGTAAAGTAGCTTCTATGGACATTACTTTTATAGATATTTTAATAAAATTGCACCTTGTGTTATCGTTATTGTATTATCCAATACCTTTATGTTTGAAGACGTTACTATCATTTGTAGTATGACAAAGTAAAACTTTTCCAGGAAATCATAAATATCCTTCCATGGAAATTCCACAGATTCCGCTAGTACCCATAAATTTATTTTCATTTTGATATTTACTTACTAAATCAACCGTATTAGCTTAACGTAAATTTTATTGAAAAATAAATTGTATTTCGGACTGTAGTCAGTTTATTTCTGTTGCATGTATTGTTACAATAATTACAATGCTATTGTAATGTAATCCCAACATTTTTTTAATACTGAAAATTTGCAGATTGCAATAGAGTTTCTAAACATTATTTTGTCTGTGTTAGATTACATGAAGACTATATTTACTAAGTGAAAATTTTAAAAGCCTATTACAAATCATCTCGCTCTAAGATTTTTAAAAAATAATTTTAAAAAGTTTCCATGTGTGCATAAAATGTACCCATTTTGAAAGTATGGATGACCATAACCGACATTATCAGAAAATAATAGTAATAAACTATTATAAATTTTTTAAAGCAAACATTTGTGAGATTGCTGAATACTGAAAAATTGCATTAAAAAACATTTCTTGAATTGTTTTAACAGGAAATCTCCACAGAGGTTATTATAATGAAAAATATGTAAATTACTACTACTGTTGGTTTTAAAATCCATTATTTTGCTTTTTTGCATTCACAAGAGAAAGAAAATAGTGTATAGTCTATCCTAAGAAGTTTTTACAATCTTTCTCTCTTTCCTTCTCCTATGACTTCTAGTATTGAACACTCAGCACAACAAATACTCTGTTTTGAGGAATGTGTATTTTCAGAAATAGTGCAGAAGACTTATAAACTCAAAGAAAAAATGAAAAACATTTTTGCTATTTTCTTTTTATTTCTTAATGCTGCTCAACAAATGTACCTCTTGTATTTATATAATTTTTTTTTTTTTTTTCTAGGTGCTGGAACCCACAGAAGCTTTGTTAAAATATCTGAAAAAGACAAAAAGCAATGCAGAATTGTTTGATGTCCCATCCAAAATACTTCTAACTGTAACTTTCAAATTGATACCTCTTGTCAAAAACAAAGTTGTCAAAATGTAAGTAGCACTTGTGTATATTCACAAAAATGTAAATAAAGATTAAAAATCATTTTATATGTGCAAGCAACACTTTTTTTCATTTAATCCTTTAGTATTCAAATCATCCCTTAAATATCAATTGTCAATGTCCAACCTGCTGTAACCTGCATATGTATATTCTGTTATAATATCTGGCATCATTGCAAATAAAACAAGGTCATGCAATCTTTGAGACATTGAAAGTCAATATTTACAGTGTGGGATTGAGTGTGTTAAGGATTAAAACCAGTTTTATTGAAGATCACAGCATAAAAATAGGGAAACTGATCTTTATTTGCAAAATCAAAAGTTCTATCCAATTTCTTTTCATAACTGTTGACTTTTTTTTTTCTTATATGTTTCTTAACAGTGTGCAAAATTTTTCATTGTAAAAAGTTGATTTCCGTTGTATTTATTTTTTCACAGACACAATGCATTACTTCATTGAACTTTTCAACAATAATCTGTAAAACAAGATAATCTGCAAGTCAAATATTGAAAGTGACCTCTCAAAATCTGAGCACTGGTTTTGGCTCACCAAGTGTTTTTTTTTTTGGGGGGGGGGGGGGCTAAAAGTGGATACTGGGGTCAAAAAACAAATTGTTGCTTCTTGGTGTTAGCTTCACCATCACTTTACATACATTTATATCTTTATTGAGCACTTTTACCCATAAGTATGGCATACCTTAGAACTTTGTCTATATATTTATATATAAAAATAGTGTTAAAGTAAAATATATCTTGCTTTTTCTCTTTTCTTTTCAGAAAAGTTCCAAATGGCTTGAAATTTGCTAATCAAGAAGTCTGTCTGTTTGTCCGAGATTTAAAGAGAGGAGAGAGAGATTATGAACCTAGTCAAGTTCATTTTAAAGAGATGCTTGCATCCAATGGCATAGACTACATTAGTGAGGTTTGTACAATTTAAATTAAAACTGTTTATCAAGACATGTGTAGCAGAATTTCTTGTTTGTCTGAAACATTCTAACTACTGTTTAGATTGTGCACAAGTAGAGGATTAAATTTAATGCTTAAATGAGATTAGGTCTGTATTTTTCTCCTAATTATTTTAAATTAAATATGGTTGTTTACTTAAATTACTGTTTTGCATTTTATAAAAAAAAATTTTCTTTACACAGGTCATTCCTTTGAAATGTCTCAAATTAGAATACAGGCCAATTGAAGCCAAAAAGAACCTCTGTAACAAATATGACCTCTTTTTGGCTGATGACAGGATATTTGGAAATCTGCCCAGAAAACTTGGCAAAGACTTTTCTAGAAGGAAACGGTAAGCAATTTCAATGATTTTTTATTGTCTAAATCTCTTATGAAGAGTAATAACTTAGAATCAATTCAGATTTGTTCCTTTGATTTACATAGATTGCTTTTTAGCTAGAGAAATTTCAGGAAAACCTGGATAATAATTTTTCTTAAATGTGTAACCTGTATATTGTGTTCCATATAATAAAAAGAAAAAAATTATGCATCATTTGTAAAAGAATAAAACAAGAAAAATTCTAGAAACATTATGACACTCTTTGGTTGCTGGTAATTAATAATTTTTATTACTTAGATATACAGAGACATTTCATGAAAAGAGTTAACCAGTATAAAAATATTTCCAGGGATTAAAACTCCGTTACAAGTTGAATGTCTGGCCAAGGACAAATCTAATCTAGGTGTTGACAGTTGGCTGATGGAAGAAACTGTAAAAACCCTACATGCCAGTTAAAAAGTGAAAAAAAAGTTACATGACAAATAAAACAGGTGTTCGAGATCCAAAACCATGCAAACGGAATTTAGCTGTTAAAATTTATTTTGGTTAAAAACAATTCACTAGTGCTAACTGATTCGTCTGTAAAAGTAAACCAGATTTTTGAAACAATACAGAGGAGAGGGACCTGCCTACAACTATTACCCGAGAGAAGGGAAGACAGCCAAGTTGGAAATATAATCTCCCTATCCATCTTCCAGGGCCGATTCCAATAAAAGTGAATGCATGAAGAAACACAAATAAAGATGCGAAACTCAGGCTGAGAGGACAGATTGACAGCACTTTGCTACTGTCTAAGCATAACTCCAAAACATCAGCCTTGAGCCAGACTTGCCAAGAAATTACCAAAAATCAACTGAACGAACTCCATTAACTATGTTCCTCCCAACCCTTACCAGTTTAACCAAGTGTCGCATCTGATTTTGGGACAATTTAGATTGACAACCTTGCATGTAAAGTCATTGTATTATATACTCGATAAAAAAAAAAAATTTTTTTTTTTTTTCCTTCTTTGGTATTTAATTTTATTATTATTACTGTTCAGTTTGAACCGAAGCAGAATATTTACAACAAATCTCTGCCTGTTTACGATCAATTAATCACAACATGGAGGAGAATGAGCTGAGGGCTGAAGGAATCAGTTTAATCAAGCAACCACAGTGTTGAACATTTTGGATACCCAAGAAGAGAAAGGGGAAAAAAACTGATTCTGGGTGAACCATAAGCTGATAGAGGGGGTGTTACAACATAACATTCCACTTTTTTTGTAGACATGTTTTTATTGTCTGTCATCTCATTATGAAATAATGTAATGATATAGATCAAGGTTTTTCAACCTGGGTGATATAACCCATCAGTGTATGATGAGCAACTCGGCAGAAAAAAATGGACAATATGTGATTCTTAAGTATTAAAAAGGTATTTCAAGATATGCTACCTAGAAAAAAAATAAAGATATAGAAAAAACTTACATAAAAAATAACAGAAAGCTAAATGGGAATAACTGGGTCATATTCTTAGATAAGATAGAAATAACCCTGTAAATTGACTATTTCAATTTTTTTTTTTTTTTTTTTTTTTATAGTTTGAGGGTCCTTAACATTCAAATAGTTCTTCAGATGTTTCTCTCTCTCTCTCTCTCTCTCTCTCTCTCAAAATGATATAAATTTGATAGGGGAGCACTAAGAAATGTGTCAGTAAAATTAAGTAACCTCAGGATAATGTTTATTTAATATAAAAATATTTTCTTCACATAGGCCAGATTTATCAGGGCAGAAAAGTGCTTGTTGAAGCATAAATTACCCATCACTGTATGTTTTTTAATATTTACTATACAAGTGTGCGAAGAAAAAAAAAAAGAGTGTGAGCCCCTGGCATAGATAACAGGTTTATGCTATAATGTCTATGACTTTAAGAAGCCATTCATATAATACGTCCAATATTGTTCAAATACAAAACTCTCTCTCTCTCATTCACACATATATATATATATGTGTGTGTGTGTGTTCAGAAATTATAACATGTAGTGTTACAATATCACTACAAAAGTAGCTATTTGTTTCAACACTTCTTGTGTCTTGTCAAGTGATGTGGTTATTTTAAATTGAATGGTTTTAAAAGGTTAACAAGCAAGACCCCTTTAATCAGGGAGGCATTATTATATGTACAATAAGGACCAATCAGAGTAAAGCAACTTTTAATTTGGAGACTATGTGGGCAGACATAAAATTAATTTTGGTGGGCATTGGTATTAAAATTTGATTAAATTGAGATCAGCATTATTAATTAACTATTTGACTAACCACAAGTGATCTAATAAAACTGGAACAAGGATAAAGACATTAGTATCCAGACTAACATTTTTAATGTTGACAAACTTTTAAACCATCCCCAAAGAAGTGTGGGTTTTTTTTTTTTTTTTGGTTTTTTTTTATAACTAGCTGTTTGTGTTCAAGTATCTTTGTCTATTAGGGCAAGTAGCCAATTCTTGTTGCAAATGCCTGCTCATGCACATTTACATTCATTCAACACCCATAGAGCTTACATGTGGTTTATACTAGGTCTATGCTGAGTAGACTTTAGTTAGTTTCTAGGATAAAGCACATCATCTGTGTGACAAACAGTCTGAACAAGGCCAGCTCACTCAAACCCTCATTCACCATGTCTCGTGATTTCATGCTAGCACTGCTATCAATGGCTTCCTAATGGTTCCATCTTCCAGATTTCACTTATAACCTGTGATATAGCTTTCAGGTACTTTCTGAAGGTGCTACATGCAGGGATTCTCCCCAGACTGATAACCTCAGTGAGTCACCTTACTGTCAAATTGACCTTGGTGAAATTCAAACTCTGGTTTCATGGTCAGAAAGTGAATGTTCAAACTACAAAGCTGTGTGCCCATATCATTTACAGTTGTTAACATACAATGCACAAATCTTTAAACTCTGATCTCCATGCCCTGTAGTCATTATTCTGATTTATTTATTTTTTTGTAAGTAGTTTTAACAAAATATTAAAGATTAAGGTATTAAAGTTTTAAAAATTAATAATAAAAAAAAACATTTTTATTGCAATTTTTATAAAGTAACTTTTTTACATTGTTCAGAGGACAACTCCTCATTGTCATTGCCATGTTACGGCTGTTATCTGCTCTAGCCTTCTTCAGATGCTAGGAATTTCCTCAAGGTCACATGGCCTAGTGGATATAAACATTGGTTAGCTCCAGTGATTGACACAGTTGTGAGTTCAATACCAGGTTACAGCAGTGGTGAACAAAATAACTTCTTAACAAGTTGAGTTAAAGGGAGACAACTACATGGCTACCGGAAGTGGCATTGTACATTGAATGAAAATGATAAACCCAAGTGATCAAAATGAAGGGTTTGGTTCAAAATTCCTATCACCTAAAGAAGTCTGGAGTGTAAAATGGCTGAAATGTCGTAAACATGACAATAAAGATGAGGACATACTACCACATCTCAGAGACATAGACAAGTAACTTTTTTACTTAAACATGTCAGTTAAACCACCTTGAATGATTTTACTTAGAAATGTTTTCAATTTTCCTGATGAGGGTAACTTTTATCAGACTCTCATTTAAAAATTGTACTGTGTATTCAGTTTCTATATAAATAGCATTAGGGCATTCCCACTGTTTACAATTATCTGCCTGTTAAATGTGGATTTTATGCCTACAACAAATAAAGTGTGTCAATAGAATGGTTTTCACTCATTAATTAAATTAAAAGTAGTATATTTACTTTTTATTTTAATTACTCCTTATTGTTTTGAAAAGTGATGATTAGAATTGTTATAAAACCTAAACATGACAAAACCGAATTTATTCCTTTTTTTTTTCTTCTTGATAAATTAGAACAAAAATATTGAACATTCTTTATTAGATTATTTACAAGAATAATTTTATATTTATAATATTCCAAGATCTAATATCGTATTAAGACTGGCACAATGCAATGTTTATCACTTACCAATTTATAAAGAAATAAATATGGAAACATTTTTTTTTAATTTCTTAAATTATTAAAATATGTGGAACAACTATAAGCAAATCCTTATTTACCATTTTATAAAGTTTTAATTGATAAGCAATTAGCCAATGTTTTACCAGTCAATCAGTTAAGTGCCATACGTGATACACACTTGTGCAATTATGTTTCAAAAGAGACATGAATGACTGGGCAGATTTTCCTCATAGTAGATTGCTATTACTTTCTGCAGTAGGCTGGTTGCCAAGCAAGACTATAGAATCCAGTCTGTCCTGTTATTTATGAGGTGTAAGACATTAGTAACAACAGTGTCATCATCTAGCTAATGTATTACTATTATGTGGGAGGTATTTCTGCTGCACCCTGTGTAAAGAAGCATAGTGGAGTGAATCCAAGGGTTTGTTTAATAGGACAAGATCGATGTAGTATTTAATAGTAAATTTACCATTTGCAACCTTAATAGAATAAATCACTTACAAAAGAACTGCATTTATAACAGACCTTGCGTGTGTGTGTGTGTGTAGCAAGCATAAAGATCAGAACAATGTTAACTCTAAATATGAAATAACTTTTTATTTTAAAGCTTCAAAGAACATTTTATCAAGTAGAAAAAAGGATATAAAAGTAAATTATATAATTCCAAAATATAAAGCTCAATAAACTTATTTTGATAAAGTTATAAGAATAATTATATAACATTCGAAAAAAATAAATGATCAAAAACATCAGAACGATTAAATAAATCCATAAAATCTAATAATAATATTGCATTATTGAAAATATTTTAGAATATAAAATCGGGTAATTTTACTAAATTACATCGGCTCTTTACTGGCGCTTGCATTGTAAACATGGCGAAAAAAATATGTGGCTTTATTGGAAGTTAGAAAATTTATAGTCAAGTTACGTAATGAAGATAAACTCTCGATTTCAAAGAGTGTGGGGAAATCTAAAAGTGTTATTCATAGAATTTTAAGAAAACTTGAAACTGGGTCATGTGAAGCCAAGAAACCACCTGGCAGACCTAGGAAAATGACTGCAAGGGAAGACAGATGGATTGGTAAAGAATAAAAAAGAGCTAATGCTAACTTTGGCATTAAATAATCAAGGCACACTATTTCCCAAAGACTTAATGAAATAAATCTGAACAGTCGAATAGCCTTTACAAAGCCTTACATTTCTAAAAAGAATCAAGAGCCAATTGAAATTTACCACTGAACACCTCATATGGACAGAAGAACAGTGAGATTGTGTTCATTTCTGCGATGAGTCAGTTTAACCTGTTTGGTTGTGACCGAAGAAGGTTCATTCAACACAGTCCTAAGGAACACTATTTGCCTCAGTGCACTAAAAGTAGCATTAAATTTGGAGGAGAAAGTGTGATGGTGTTTGGCAGGATTTCAGCTTCTGGTACGAGACCTCTTGTTAGGCTACACAGTAAGATTAACACAACTGTATACAAAGAGATATTGAAGAAACATGTACCTGATTTGTGAATGCAATTAATCAACCAGCTGTATTTATGCATGATAAGGTGTCATGTCAAACAACGAAGTCTGTTCAGACATTTCTTTCTGAGGAGTATGTTACTGTTATGGGGTGGCCTGCTCAAAGCCCAGATATGAATCCTATTGAGAATGTTTGGAAGTTACCAATAAAAAATAGCTAAGGCAAAGAGTCCAACAAGCGTCAAAGAACTATGGACTAATTTGAAAGGAGAATGGGAGAAAATATGCATTAATGCAAGACATTAATTTGCTCATGTAGCAAAAGATGTCAAGCTGTTATTGAAAGTAAAGGTTTTTTGCATCAAGTACGAATGAATTATGAATGCTATTTTCATTTGAATATGATGTATCTATTATAATAGTATGATTTTGTTAATCGTTCTGATGTTATTTCACATTTAAACTTTTTCTTAACATCATTCTAATTTTATGCTCGCTAGTGGATATCGGCTCAGAACGAGAAACCGGGGAGCCGAGTTCGAATTCCAGTTGAATCCATTGTATTCACTTACACGCAAATACCCTTGGGAAATGTATTAATCCGTCTCTTCCTTCCAGTTATGGGTTAAATAACAGGACAGATTGGGTTCTATAGCCTTGGTCGGCAACCAGTCTACCACAGAAAGCAATGGCAACCTACTGCGGGATAATCTTCTGCCCAGTCAGTCATGTCTCTTTCAAGACATGATCGCCCAAGCGTGTATCGCATATGGCACTTTAACTGACTGACTATATATATATATATATAAGCCAACTGTATGGGTATATACAGTTGTCCTCTTAATTTAAAGCTTGTTGAGAAGTAGCAGTGTATATTATTAAACATTTTTTCTCAGGATGGAGTAAATTTACTGCTTTTATATATTTTTGCATTCTATTTGCAATGTATATTATTTTCTAAACTTTGTTTCAGAAAAAAAGTGAATGTATTCTAGACCTTTTTTTTTTTTTTTTTTTTTTCAGGATACCTATCCAAGTAAAAATGACAGCAAAAAACTTAAAAATGGAACTTGACCAGGCTGTAAATAATGCCTATATGGTCATCACTGGAAAAGGTTCTTGCAGGTAAGAGGTTTCTCTTTTATTTTTATTTCTCTTGTTGAATGCAGGCTCTTAAGAATATGAGTCATTTGAAATTGTCTAATTTTTTTTTTTTAACTCCTAAGATATTGAACTCCTTGGGCTAGTATTAATATAAATGTGACAACCTTATCTCCATGATTTCTGTCTAAATCTTTTTGATGAGAAGTTACCATTATTTATAAATAAATGCAGACTATTGTGCTTGTCGATCTAGGTAGTCTTCAGGGAATTTTGAACTGAACCCTTTATTTAATATATGTATGTAGCTAATTCACAGTGGAAATGAGGCTCAGCAATAGCTGAGCAGTACTAAATATGAACTAGACGAAATGATCCAAGACATGGTCAATGGAACAAGAGTAATCTACACTTGTAGATTAAATAAAGTGTTCAGTTTGAAATTCCATGAAGGTTACCTGGATTGAAAAGCATCTGATGAAGGCCAGAAGGTATAACAGCTGAAACATTTTAATAACAGATGAAGGACAATAGTCCATATGTAATAATTGCCTCTATGGTAGTTGAATAAAAAATTCTATAAGATAACAACTCTTTTTCTCTGTTAGTATGACTGTTGAAATTACTACAAATGTTAGTGTCACATTTCTTTACTACTTATAATTTATATTGTATGGCTCTCACAAACAATAACTGCTTAAGATTCATCCTATACTTATTTTTAAACGTTTTTGTTGCTAATGAAATCCACAAGAAACAACTTTGCAAGAGACCAATATTGTAAAACAATATTTTTGTTCTTTTGGAGACTTTCTGTTGATGGCTTTTTAAAAATAAAAATTCATTTATGTTGATTAGAGCACAAAATTTCTGTAGAAAAAAATTGACCTGTTATCCCTGAGTAAAGTGCAATATATAAACCTACAAAACAAATTCATGGCACCCTTTCTAATTTGTCAGGTTTGGAGTCAACACTACAATAATTTTTTGTGATGATAATTGTAAAGATATTACAAATATTAGAAGTGCTTTACATCAAAAGAAAGCAATAAACTATCAATAAAATTTGTTGCAATTTAGGTAGTCATGTTAAAAAAATTATAAACTGTAAAAATGAAATAAAACTTGAGTGTTAAAAAAATTCTTCTGTAATATCTGTAAGTTTCTATGAAGCAATAGATGTGTTATGTTCATATTTCTCTACATGTAAAGTCATGGAAGAAATACAGTTAGATATTCATTTTGACATACCCAAAAATACAATTAGTACTCTGAATAGAAAATATGAGGTTTGCCCATAAAAGGCACCAAAAGTTGTAACTATTTTCTATCTTATGCTGTATGTTTAACATGGCGGGGTTGTCATGCAGTTTTGAATTGTCTTGTGAAATTGGTGTTTATAAAATAATAAAAATATAAAGCTATGAAAATTTGCAAATTTATTTTTATTATTTTTAGCATGGTTCATATTGGAAATTCCAACATGACAGCTGAGCAGATTACAGCCAACATTCTGAAGGCTGCAAATGTTCTTGCAGAGGTGGTTCCTGGAGGTGCTGAGAATATTCGCAACATTTATATCAAAACAGAAGACTCGCCTTCTTTACCTATCTACATTGCTAAGCGTAAGTACCTACAGCATAACCACTGAATAACAAAATTGTTCAAACCAAAATATCTTAAAAGTTGAATTCTTGTAACCTTATTTTGGAAATCCGTAATGCTTAATTCCTAATCCTTGATAATACTTCCTGATTTTCAATGCACAATACACATTTCTGTTGAAACTTGCTCAAAATTTTTGTTAATATACAAAACAAAAATGTTAGTATCTGCTTACTTTCTTTGTGTTGTCATTATATATGTAATTAACTTTGGATATTGCAGTCACATCTGGTCTGGTGCTTCTAGAGATTCTTAACAAAAGCCAAAGAATCTGCAATGTTATCAGTCTTGACATGGCATCTCGTTTTCAGTCACTTTCCCACTACCATAACATAACTTCCCTGTGTTTTTTCTATAAATATGAGTGCAACTAAATCTGTCCATTTTACAATTGAAATTGCTAGATGCAACTATAAATTCTATTCCAATAATTTCTTCTTACAAAGAATACATATTCTATTTATACGAACCTATTCTAAAAATCTTGTTGGCATTGAATAACCCATTGAAGTTGATATCCTGTAAATCAATAAACCAAGCTAAGCAGCAAGGGAACTAAAAATTGAAATTAAATATTTCTTCTAAGCATAAGAACAAAAAATTCAAATTTAACCCAGAAAAAGATAAATGCTCCCAATCACAAAAGAAAACAACCACACAATCCACAACACTGATGCAAACTGTGCACATACACCAATATAAGACCATCAGCACCCCAACAGCACTGACTGACAGAATATATACCACCACTAAACATCCTATAAGACCCAGATTTACCCCCTATTAGACAACTGACAGAACAATCTCAACCTTCCAAACAACGCATTTTAGGGTGTACAGCATCCCTAATAGAAAACATGATTCAAGCTTTTACAAAAAACTTCATCATACATTCAAACATAAATACGATCTATACAGACGAGTAATAAATCTAATTAATAGTAAATTCTCGTTTAATACCCTTAAATTACTGAGCAAAGGACTAAACTTTTGCTGTAGTCTATCACAGCTTAATAAGAATACCTTGGCAAGGGACTTAAAATCTTTCTTTAGAAGAATAAGGTTAAAAGCCCACTAGAATCCGCAAACATCACGCCTGCCCGCTTCTATCACCTTCACAAAATAACAGCCCAAGAAGGCTGGTCGTTCCATCATTTAACTGCCACACAGCTAAAATATAACAGTACCAGGAAATGCAATTCAAGTAACCATGGGTGGTAGATAGCTTTATTCCAAAATCAAGCACAATGAAGGACTGCCACCCTTAAAGAAATACTTACTAAAAAAACAAAACAAACACCTCACCCACAAAAGTAATCATAAAACTTATGGAGCACATCCTTACATTGAATAGTTTCAATTTCAATGGAAGACACTACCTACAAGTAAAAAGAAGTGCCAGTGGGTGTCATTGCAGCCCCATCATATGCTACGATTTTCAGAGGTAAATTTGAAGAGACCTATCAGTCAGTTAAGTGCCATACGTGATACACGCTTGGGCAATCATGTCTCGCAAGAGACATGACTGACTGGGCAGAAGATTATCCCGCAGTAGGTTGCCATTGCTTTCTAATTATCTTTTAATCAGTAATGACTGCAAAGTGTGTGTGTGTGTGTGTGTGTGTGTAAAAAGCAATGAAGAAAAACTTAAATTCTTTATGGCCCTGAACACAGTACACAACTCCATTAAAATCAGCACAATGATATTTCAAGATACCCATATCTAATTGATAACAATACAAACACTACACACTAAAAATCACAGACATCCACAACTATTGATACTAGTCTTCTCACCTAAAACATCTCAAAGTGAGTCTTCCCTATTCACAAGCACTTACACTTAGTTCTTCATTGTTGGGATCCTTCTAACACACTAAAAATCTCTAGCAACAATTCACAACATGTGGCTATAAATAACACTTAATCCAAACAAATAAAGCAATTTCAACCCCAAGAGAAGACACCCTAAACTTAAAAATTAACCCAAACACATCCTCCCTAATAACCATTTTTAATACTATTCTGCTTCCACTAATAATCAAACCACTGGAAAATACATCAAACTTTAAAACTTTCTTTGAGAAAGTCAGTCTTTTAGCATATCATAGACCAAAATAGATATAATAACAATAAGATTTTCCCAACTGTAACAAAAACAAACTTAATAAAAACACTATTCATTCATTAGCTAAGTCACTAACACTACTTTCCTAATCTACCACACTTCTAATAATTTACTTATTAGAATTCACCCTATACTAAAAATATGTGAGGAAAATCTGAATGGCTCTTTCACTGCAGCATTAATAATTATCAGAATTGGATTAAGGAAACTTCATACAAAATTCCTTTAAATTCATCAACAAAGGTGCCATAGTTTTTGCAGAACAAGATATTTTTGATCTCGGAGCATCCTCCAGTGAATTGTAAAAGCAAACTTATTGTGTGTGCGTGCATGCATGCATCCCTGTGTTTGTGTGTGTAAAATAAATTCCTCATTCTTTTCCTGCTAACAAGTCTAAAATGCACCGGCCAATAGAATGTTAAAAAATAATATGCACACCTGTATCCACTATACAGGATGCAGTGGCTAAACTGGTTGGCACCTCTTTTTCTTTTTTTTCTTTATATATATATATATATATATATATATTGTGTTTGTATGGTAGGGTCGGTTGGAAGAAAAGCACGATGACAATTCACTCCACAAGAAATTTAGAAATGGCATGCTGTACTTCTTGGAATTCGTGCCAGAAGCTCCAATATGAACATTTTAGAGTGTTCGGGTGTCATTCTAAAGGTAGTGCAAAGGATTCAAAAAGAGTTGGGTGAGCCTAATGGTGATTATGAAAGTGTTTATCACTCGTGATGCCAGCACTATGGCCCCATTTATCTTCACACCAGACTCATGCATGCCTTTATCAAGTGCCTGGTGTAGGTAGTTCTTATCTTGGTCAAGAGGGTGGCTGCTGGAAGAGGAAGACCCTATGTCTAACAACAGGGCTCTGCACCATGCCACAAAGTATAAAAACCCAGTCATAGATCACCTCTTACATCTGGCCACTTAACTCTCCAGGCTGCAATCCTCTTATGTTTGAAGCACAGTTGAGCAAGAGGCCAACAAAAATCCTTCTAAACCCAAAGATAAACTGAAGGTAAAGATTGTTGCAGCATTCACACACTTGAAGAGATTGTCCAGAAAATTTACAGGAGATACCAAAGTCTTCTGGAGGCCCTGATTGAAGACAATTGCAATTTTATTGAATAAATTTATTCTTTGGTATTTCAAGATATTTTTGTGTAATTTAGACAATTTATTCATTGTACCCTTTATATATGTATTAAAGTAGACATTGAGGTCAATATCCAGCAGCGACAATGTCTGCTTTTATATTTACGTACTTTCTGTCCCTGATATTAAGCACTCTAAAAACCTATAAATATAGCTATATCGAGGGGGGTCTAGGTTACATTGCAGGTTATTTTAAGAACCCCTTAATTTTGATACATTATATTTTGTACTCTTGTAACAAGGTTTCTAAAGTAGTGTTTTTTGTTTTTTAGTAAATATTTAGGCAAAAGACCTATTGGGCAAATCATTTTTAAAGTAAAATTATGAAGCTTTTAAAGATATTCCAATGAGGCTCCAAACATCAGAGCCCATTTAAATAGACTGAGCACTGCTTTTTGGGATGATCTACTCCCTACAAAAGCAAGTTGCCCTTTTTCTGAGTTACAAATTTATAAGTGTGATGATTCCACCAAGTATCACTCGAAATACAAATTATTTTTTTAACCTTATTTAAAACACTGATGCTTATCCTGTAATCAGTCAATTAAATGCCATATGTGATGCACACTTGGCAGATCATGTCTCGAAAGATACATGGATGACCGCGCAAAAGTTATCCTGCAGTAGGTTGCCATTACTTTCTACGGTAGACTGGTTACCAGCCAAGGCTATAGAACCCAATCTGTCCTATTATTTAACCCATAACTGGAGAGAATAGACGAATTAATACCTTTCCCAAGAGTATTTGTGTGTAAGTGAATGCAGGGAATTCAACTGCAATTCAAACTTGGCTCCTGATTTCTTGTTCCGAGTCAATATCCACTGCACCACAACGCACATAAATTGTCCATTTGTATTAAAATGTAGCTTTCTGTGCAAAGTCTTTATTTCTTTGCATGTCTTCTAGTCTTGCTTGTATACATGACATTTTATACAATATGCTTACTCCTCTCACTAACTAACATATTATAATGGACACTATTTCTTTAATTGCACTTCAGTTGTATTATTTGATTATTACATCGAAATGTTAATAGTATTGAACTTTAATATACACTGAGAAACCAGAACATCCATGTGACCTGTTGCAGTTTCTCTTTTCCAATATTTTGCTTTGTGGTGGTCTGGAATCAAACTTGCAATATCTACTTGTTGTGCTTGCACTGGGTTTGAGAATTATGTTAGCAAAAAGTTGTTGGTTGCACATGTTGCTATTATACCATGAAATATTTGAGAATTTGCTTATAGAATATTTTTCAAAAATTAAAGTATTAATAAAACAAATTTTATCAGGTTTGAATAATAGAGGTTAATCTCTGTAAACATACCACACAACTGTCTATCGGTCTTTTACAGACTGGGCAAATCTCTTCACATTGTGCTTCTATTTTCAAAGTGAATCTTGTTTCCAGTATATTTGGCTGTTTATTCAAATTCATTTAGCACAGATTATTAGGGCAAAGAATTGTTAAGTGACACTTGGGACAACTTTTACCTCTGTTACAAATGAGCTCTTTCCTTAGCTCACCAGAAATCTCTCCTACCCTCTGTCCATTTCTACATCGTAACAAAGGGTGACTGAAACTTCTACCAACTCAGTGGCTGGGTAGAACTTTTTAACTTCCTGCAGAGAGGCACTTGTTCCCTAAAATTCTCATTTCCTTTTAGTCCACTATGTGGCTCGAATAAAATTATTTATCAACTTGTATGTAACTGTACTGATCCAATCACATGGGTGGAATGAGGGGGTATTGTGCCACCTATGAACACTTTAACAAAATTTGCAATTTTATTTAAATATCTATAGTCAATCAACAGTGAGACCTATAGAAAAGAACTCAACAAACAAAACCTGGTCAATAAAAAAAAATGTCTATTATTTTTTCTCTTCCTTTGGTAAAGATGGATTTTGTTAGGTTTTTGTTCCTCCAAATCAAGTTAACATGTTTGCAAAATATATTGATGGATTTACTAACTTTTTTTTTTTTTTTTTTCTGTAGCTGGTTGTGATGCCCAGTTACCTGCTACTGGAAAGATACCAAAGAAACAAAAACCAGAAGTAATTAATTGGAGTCTAAGAGCAAAAGCTTATGTCACAGAAAACAATGATATTTATCTTTGTTCAAAAAGTGGAAAGAGAAAATTACTTTGGGGAGGAGAAGATTTCTCAAATATGCCTGAAAAGAAAAGACTTTTGCTTAGAAAGAAAATTGCAAGCTTGAAAAGGGGCAAAACAGCAAAGCCAAACATGAAGGGTAAAAAGAAGAAAAAGAAAAATCAAGGAGAAAATAAAAAGAAACTAAAGGAAAATGTTGACTTGAAAGAAAAACTTAAGATTAAGAAGAAAATTAAAAAAGTCGGTGAAAAAAAAAATAATGAAACTAAAGAAAGTCCAAAAGCAGAAAATAAAATAAAAAAGAAGAAATTAAAGGAAAATCTTACCAAGTTAAAAGCTAGAAAACAATCTGTGAAAATGCTGAAAAAAAGTGAATGAAATCATCACTTTGATTTAATCATGTGTAAACATTTGGATAATAAAATCATTAAATTTTGTAAAACATTTTTCTTGTTTTTTTTTGTTTTTTTTGTTTTTTTTTTTAATTCACGTTTTCTTTATTTGGTTTCTCCACAACAAATTGTCAATTTTAATTATTCAGTAAAGTTTCTTTGTTTTAACATTTTTAAGCAAATATAGCAAGCTTATATTGTTTACTATTACTAATAAGTATGATCCTCACTGGGTGCACTACATTTGAGAACTTGTGCCAAATCAAACAATTGAGTGATTTTAATTTCTTTAGTAATGGCACTGATGCTAGATAGAATATAAATTTTGTATTTTAAGATCAATTTTAGCAATTAGTAAATACTAGGACTTTAAAAGAATTTGTAAATGGAGATTAAAATTTGAAAAAAATAGTGGGAAAATATTTTAGACATTTCAAATCGTTTTAAGATTGATTGACAAGAAAAACAACATTGTTTCATTTAAAGTGAATGAGAAGTTATTTATAGAAACCTTCGTTAATGTTCAATTTTGCATCATAACTTTCTGCTCTGGTGAACATATTTCTTTACAAAAATTTACTTTGCCTGCTGTTTCAAGATACCATGAAATGTTGGTCCTTAGTATTTTAGTTAAAAACTAAATTAGCACTAGTGTGGTTTCCAAACCTGCACAGACACTAATATAAATTATGACCTACTTTTGTGTTTAGATTACTGTGGAGTAACTAATCAAGGCCAAAATGGTGATGTCTATGATAAATCACTATCATTATTGTCATTTCTTTCCCGTGAATGGTTAACTTTTTGTTATTTTTCTAAAGGCAGCACATGCAGGCTACAATTCAGCACTGAAATTATTAATTGAAAAAGATGTTTAGAAACTGAAACCTGATAATTCCTGGAAGGTTATGGTGGAAAAATGTTTGTGTTTTTGAAGCCATAACCCCTCAGATAATTGTGGCTCTGTACATCTTTTCTATTTAAAATCTGTAAATTGTGCATTACCAGGATTGATCTTAGGAAAGAGTAAAGTAACTTCATATTGTCTTCTCTATTCACTTATTCATTTAGGCTAGTTACCAACTAGGATAAAAGATCCGATCTGCACTGATATGTAACCCACAGCTGGGAGTTCATACATCATAGCTTTTTTATTTTTAAGTGATGAAACAATACGCATTCTAGTTCAGCATTTCTTTACCGATGTGCCCAGATATGTTAATTTGCCTTGAAAGGTAACCAGGTGCATCACAAGTTAACATGAGTAATTTCTGAATAATTTCTTATTTATAAACTGATTAAACCTCATGATCTTATAAAAGTTTAAAACTAAATCTCAGTCAGTCATAAAATCTGAAATTTGAGACTTGGTAGGAACATATGTATTAAGTAATAGAAATCTTTCAGTGACTATGGAATTTTTTTTTTTTTTTTTTTTTTTACCAATAAATTGTAACTGAACTATTTTCTAGTTTCTGTAGACACCTCTACGTGCTGTAATGGTTAGTAAGCTTGACTTGCTAAAACCTATTACAACTGAGTAGTGAGTTTGATTCTTACTTGGTACTCCATACTTTCGGCCTTGTGCCACATCTATGCATCACTTAGAAAATCAACTGTTCTCTAGTTTCTTTACTAATTTACAAAATCACATTTTATTTATATATATAACATTATTTCCAATATTCTATGATCATGGAAATTGCAATTTTAACATATAGAAGAGTACACACAAAGAATGAATTATTTATTCCACATCAAATACAATCTTGTATTAAAATGGGCTCCAGTTTTAGTTATACTACAAGTGTTGCATGAAGCAATTTAACAAAAAAAAAGTTGAGAAACTGCTCTAGTTACTTTATTAGGTATACTCTTGTACCGGGCTTGATCTCGTAATAACAGGATATAACACATCTATGAAATTCAAGCATTATTGTTCAAAGATCAGAGTCACCTTCAGTGGCAGGATACATTTTTTGTAAAGCAAATGAAGTCATAGTGATAAAGGTTAAAAGATATTTTCTCATCAAATATGTTTCTGTCTATATAAGTAGATTTCCTTTTGTATTGTCATAAACTTATCCACGAAAGGTGAGAGAAATCAACTTTGAAATTGTTGTCTCTTAGGCTTCTTATATAAATAAAAAGTATAAGCACAACCCTCTACCCACTTGATAAAATAAAACGTCAAAGAAGCTTAAAGACTGTTTCAAAGTTGAGGCGTTTTATAGAAAAGAGGTTTAAAAGCTTATATTTCATAAAATAGCTTAACAATCACCAACTGGTTATATGATCGCTTTTATCATGGATTTTTGTTTTGTTTTGGTTTTTTTTGTTTTTTTTTAATAATAATGTTAATTAAAACTGCTTTTTATCTGAATATTTAATACTTATAATAAATATTGTAGATTACACAATATATATGAGGTCTAGTTACACTTTTGCTGTTTTCCTCATCTTTTAAGTTATCCCAACGTCTTGTTCATTGTGCACTCCGGTCTTCTTTAGGTGTTTGTCAATCCGAGTAAACTTATTTCATCCACGGGGATAGATTTTTCTCATTCCGCATTCTATGCTTACAGATATCTCATCTAGTTCTTATGCAGCAGTAATTGCAAGTGAAAACAGCTATTGCTCGCTCGGTTTTCCACTGAGTTTGTATTACCCCGCCCAAGGACTGAACTCACCAAACTCACGACTCTTTAATTTATTAAGATATTGTTTAGTGAACAATTTACCTTGTAGATTAAATAAAGGATTCAGTCAAAAAAATCCTTGATGGTTATTCAGATAGGCAAGTACCTGAAGAAAACTGGGGGGCACAACGGTCGAAACGTTATGGACAATGTTCCAAGTGTAAATAACACTTCATCCCAGAAATCAGCATTTTTAATTTAAAAAAAGATCAACTGTTTTCTCTCGTGTATTATAGAAACTATAATGCACGAGAGAAAAAGTTGATTTTACGTCTTTTTAAAATTTAAAAAAAAAACAAACTAGGATGTGCGTTTTGGTGCACAATGAAACATCGGAGAGCCAAATTCGAATTCCATTGCATTCACTTATGCACAAATACCTTTAAGAAATCTGTCTCTTCGCCCTCCAGCTATGGGTTAAATAGCAGAATATATTGGGTTCTATAACTTTAGTTGGCAACTAGTCTTCTGCAGAAAGTAATGGCAACTTACTACAGGAAAATCTACCAAGTCAGTTATGTCTCTTTCGAGACATGATCACCCAAGCTTGTATCACGTATGGTACTTGACTGACTGATTGTAGAAACTATCTCACTTGTGGCATGTGGGGGGCTTCCTTACTTTGCTTGATTTAGCAGTAGCAGCAAAGAAAGTAGCGGCAGGGCACAACCGGAAGTCTGAGAAGTTATAAAACCCCTGACCGAATCTTACACGGCCTCATTTCATTTCAGCAGCCTCTGCCTTCAAGCCAAGCTCAAAGGGCCACTTACAACTTTTTCTGTAGAAAACACGTGGCCCTGTCTTGGTAGCTTGACTTCAGATTTCTCGTTCCTTGTTGGAACAGAGAAATCTCCCATCAAGATACCTACCCAAAAGAAAAAATACTTCACACAACACTTGCTGCGTACCAGTCCTAGCAGTTTCACACTCAGATTTCTCATTCCTCCCGTGGGAACAAGCAGAGAATTCTCTCTCTCTACAAAACATCTACTCAAGAAATTTGTAAACTGGGAAATTCAATTTTTAAACGCCAAATACCTCTATTGTGCACTCTCATTCAACCACGAAATAAAAGCTTTTTAAACAGTTATTTCAAGCCCTGGGCTTTTTTGTTCCTTCCACTCTCACTACCACACGCACATAACCGGGGAAAATCCTACAGTATTCAATATCTAGTTATAAAAAATGGACCATGAGAATTTTTGCACACACCTAATAAAATAGTATGTCTATTTCCCCGAGGAAGCAATAATAATAATTCAGTTGTTACAGAATCGTTTATTAAGGCAAACTGCTTCTCGTTATTGTGCGTTGTGAGGCAGTGGATATCGACTTGAAAGGAGGAATCGGAGAGCCGAGTTCGAATTCCAGTTGAATTCATTGCATTCACTTTCTCATCTTTTCTCCGCCATGCTATAGTTTAAATAGCAAAACAGATTGGTTTCTGTGGCCAGTCTACCGCAGAAAGTAATGTCAACATACTGCAAGAAAATCTTCTACTCAGTCAGTTATGTCTCTTTCAAGACATGATCACCCAAGCGCGTATCATGTTTGGCACTTAACTGACTGATTGTTCCTCCTCGCCTTTATATGATGAGAGAAGCATGGAAAAAAAGGTGAACACATGATTAAACAATACCAAGGGATTTTCTCTCTTCCTTCATTCCGACGCACTTAATTCGAGATGAAAATCTAAGTAGAAATGCTCAGCATTGCATCTTCATGTTGAGCTGACTTATTAGGTCATAGGTTAGCTTTCATATTATTCTTATTTGTTTAGATCATTTTGTAATATACTGAATAACATAATGAGTTTAAGAAGCATATATATGGAGAAATCATTGCTGTAGTTGCACACGTGTGTGTGATTTGATAAGTCTATTGAAATTTAAAATATATCAGAAAAACATGACCAATCAAGCACATAATAAAACGAGGATGGCTAAAGCAAGTTTCTGCTTCAGTAAAGGTCACGCGACTCAGGGTATATCAGTTAAGTGCTGTACTTGATACACGCTTTAGGCGATCATGTCTCGAAAGAGACATGACTTACTGGTCAGAAGATTTTCTCGCAGTAGGTTGCCTTACTTTCTGCGGTAGACTGGTTGCCAGCCAAGGCTATAGAACCCAATCTGTCCTATTATTTAACTATTTAGGGAATAGATGGGTTAATACCTTTTCCAAGGGCATTTGTGCGTAAGTGAATGTAAGGAATTCATCTGGAATTCGAACTCGGTTCCCCGATTTGTCGTTCCGATTCGATATCCACTGCACCACGAACACCGAATTCAAAGACCAATTCTCCTTTTCTTCTACCACGTTAATTAGCTAACACACAGTAATATAATTTTCTCATCACAAGCCCAGTCAGTGGAATCAAGTTACGGGGAAATGGGCTCAGAAATCTCAAGATAAATTATTACTAGCTCACCGAGATCTAGAGGGTTTTTTTTTTTTTTATTCAGCAAGGACTATTGGCAAGATAACCGAATGCCGTTTAACCTAAGCTAAGTCCACTGACGCACATCATCTGCAACCATTTTTCTATTTGCATTGTTATGGTTTATAAAATGGCGAGTGTTCTAAAAATAGAAAAAGGTAGACACACTGACGCCAAGAATTCAAAATTGGGCAGCAAAATAAAGAACCGTTTCTTTTGGTAGGAGTAGGAGTAAGAGTAGGAGTAAGAAGTAGATGTTAAACAGTAGTTTTGTGTAGGAGATTTGAAAAGAGGAAGACGTTAGTCAGTTGATCACTAGAGTCCAGAAGGGATAGGCTCGTTTACTACTAGCATCCCACAGTGAAGACAATTTAGCTAGTCTGCTCTTGTCTCCACACAAAATTTAAAGGTTGTAACTTGATGTAAAAACCTAAAGTTTTATACCAAAAATAAACATCATTAATTCAAGTTTGTGTTATCTTCTAATTATACCAAAACGAAGCAACACAACAGTGGTGACCACGACATACGAACAGAAAGCAACCTCATTTACAAAATATATATATATACACATATAAATGGATAAATGGAGCAGACAGGAGAGGAAA
Source organism: Ascarosepion bandense (assembly GCA_037127315.1). Classification (NCBI taxonomy): domain Eukaryota; kingdom Metazoa; phylum Mollusca; class Cephalopoda; order Sepiida; family Sepiidae; genus Ascarosepion; species Ascarosepion bandense. The sequence goes on from JBBBDQ010001831.1 coordinate 1,442,432, forward strand.
CGACTCATCAAGTCAATATCAAGGCATCGGAATTCATGGAAACTGCTGTAAATGGATGGTTTACGATATTAGAAGCCCAGTTTCACTTGCGAAATGTGACAGCGTCGAAAATAAAGTTTTATACAGTAATATTGTCGTTACCAGCCGAAGAAGTGGGTAAACTACCAAATGCTACCCTCGCATCACAAGACTACGAGGAATTAAAACGGACTCTGATAGAAGTTCACGAACAAACAAAACCGGAGCTTCTAGAAAAATTAATGTCGGCTACGACTATTTCAGGACGACCATCGACATATTTGCACGAAATGCTATCCGTAGCTAAACGGATAGGTATTAGGGACGACACTGTGAGACACAAATTCCTGCAGGCATTACCGTCAACAATAGCTCCAGTAATAGCCTCGCAAAAAGATTTAAACCATGCCCAACTTGGCAGGTTAGCAGATGAACTGATGCCATTATTGAATAACGATAAGGCATGTGTTGTTCAGCGGTCCTTATCTACTAAGAATAACTCACAAACAAATTATAAAGGAAAATACAGCCAAGACACTTCAGTGCCACTAAATGTCAGGCCGTATCGGAATAACCAACGGACAAAAATTTGCAGAGCATATATTTATTTCGCCAATGAAGCAAGAACATGTAAACCTTGGTGTAAATGGCCCAAAAAGAACAATCTACAAATGTTGCCTAGTTCCCGACCAGCAACACGTACGGGAAGTGATTCGGAAAACTAATAGAGCGAACAAGTTCAGTCCCACGAGATTCGCCGCTATTAGAAATTACCGCCAAATTAGGGGCTACCAAATTAAAATTTATTGTAGATACTGGCGCAAGTATCTCAATATTACCAACTTCTGCAGTAAATGGTATTACATTAAAACCGACTCTCATATCACTATCCACTGCAAATGGGGAGAAAATAAAATGCTGCGGACAAGCGAGTTTGGAAATTGGAATACCCAGTTTAAGGAGATCTTTTACTTGGATATTCGTGATCGCTGATATCACCAACCCACTCCTTGGACTGGATTTCCTCAACAAGTTTGGTCTAATAGTAGACTACAGTAACAAAACCATTTACGATCCTACAACAACCCAGAGAAAGAGTTTAAAAATATCTGCATCAGCGATGAATCTAGTCGTAAATGAAACGGAGCTCCCGTCATTCATACGGAACATGATTAAAGAAAAATATCCGAACCTAATCACACCACATAAGAACAGTAACAATAAACACTGCGGCGTCTACCACAGAATTGACACAGGAAGCCATACGCCAGTATCTGCAAAACCCAGGCGGCTTAATGTAGAAAAACTGGAAGCCGCGCGTAGCGAATTTAAAACCCTAGAAAAAGACGGAGTGATCTCCCTTTCCAAAAGCAAGTGGTCTAGCCCGCTACATAAACAAAGCGGAGGATTTAGATGTTGTGGAGACTATCGTTCTCTTCATAGCATAACCAAGAGTGACCCTATACCAAATATAAACTCTTTTTCAGCAAAACTTGCGAACAAACGATGATTCTCCAAAATCGATTTGATTTCAGCCTACCACCAAATTAAAATGCATCCGGACGATGTAGCAAAAACTGCTCTCACCACCCAATTTGGTCTTTATGAATATAATTATATGCCGCTTGGATTAAAAAATGCGTCAGCTACATTTCAACGGTATATGGACAAAAGGTTTGAAGACATTGATTGTGTTTTTATATATATTGATGACATTTTAATTTTCAGCAATGATGAGATTTCTCATAAAAAAGACATTGAAACTGTTTTTAATATTTTAAATGAACACAATTTAAAAATTTCAGCCACAAAATCTGTTTTCAATGTGACTTCCCTAGATTTCTTAGGCTTTCATATTAGCGTAGATGGCATTAAACCTACAACTAGTAAAATAGAAAAATTAAAATCTTTTCCTTATCCTAAGGACGCAAAAGGGCTACGCAGATTTCTTGGAATGGTAGGATTTTATAGAAAATTAATACCAACATTTTCAGAGATAGTCTTACCCCTATCTGAGAGAATGAGGTTATCCCCTAAAGGCTCGTTCACTTTAGATGAATCTGAACGACAATCTTTCAATTCTGTAATTAAGGAACTTAATGATACATCCTCATTAGCTCACTCTGAACCTAACTGTACAAATTATCAATTAGTCACTGACAGTAGTAATTATGCTGTCGGTGCGGCATTGCACTAAATGGTGGAAGGAAATCCAATACCGATCGGATTTTTCTCTAAAAAATTAACACAAACACAAATGAGATATTCTACATTCGATCGCGAACTTTTAGCAGCTTATTTGTCAGTGCTGCACTTCCGTCACCTCATAGAAGGTCGCCAAGTACTACTTTTAACTGACCATAAGCCATTGTGTGGTGCATTTTATAGTTTAAACCCCGCTAAATAAGACAGACAACAACGACAATTAGCTATCCTGACAGAATTTATTTCAGATATTGAACATGTAAAAGATAGTCAGAATATAGTTGCTGATTGTCTATCCCGACCAACTCTTGCTGTACAAATAGATGCGTGTGATTTACCTGCACTTGCAGAAGCACGGGCATCTGATACAAAAATTCAACCTTTTCAGAACTTTAAAAAATTCACCATACCTGGAGATAACCAATTTATATGGTGTGGCTTATCGACGTCTTACCCCAGACCTTTTGTTCCATCTAAATTGCATGAGTCCATATTCTATAGTATCCATTCCATAAATCACCCTGGCATTAAATCATCCATTAAGATGATTAAAGCTAGATATTTCTGGCCAAACATGGATAAATCAATCAAAGACTTTTGTACATCATGCACAGCCTGTCAACAAACAAAGGTCTACAAACATACAAAATCACCTATACAGGCATTAGAAATACCATCAGCTAGATTTCACACACTCCACATAGATATAGTAGGACCACTCCCACCAACAAAAAAGCCCAAATAGCAGTTACATCAGCCCGTATAGATATATTCTCACATGTATTGACCGCACAACTCGTTGGGTAGAAGCAGAACCCATCAGCGAAATCACTGCAGCTAGCGTAGCTGAGGCTTTTATAAACACGTGGGTCACATGTTGGGGTGTCCCGCTGCATGTTATAACCGACAGAGGCCGACAATTTGAAAGTGAGTTGTTTAGTGAAGTAGCAAAAATAATTGGTTTTTATAGACTACGTACGGCAGCTTATCATCCTCAATGTAATGGTTTGATTGAGAGAATGCACAAGACCATTAAAACTGCTATTATAGCACGAAAAGAGTCCTGGCTCTCAGCTCTTCCAATAGTACTTCTTGGGATTCGCAGTATGCCCAATAGCTCTGATTTTTCTTCTTTTTATGCTGTTACAGGTACACAATGATTGCTACCACAGCTACTAATAGATAATACAAGCGAGGAGGCTATAACTCAAAAGTTCACAAGAGATGTGAACCATGTCACACATTGATGTGAGAGACTTCACTAAAAGAGTTAATAAGTACGCAAAATCTTATGTCCCAGAAAAACTTCAAACTTGTGATAAAGTTTGGATTAGAGTGGATCGTGTTTGTTGCGAGTTGCATTGTGCAGTGAAAATAGAGAAAAATGGACGAGAACAAACGATATGAAGGAGGAACACAAAGACACGTGTGACGGGTATGAGAGAAGTTAAGTTGTAGTTTTAATAACAGGAAGTAAAAAAAGGGATTACAGAGGAAGGGAGGTAATTGAATTAAGGATCGTAGACACGAGTTATCGTACTTACTTTCAACACCCCCACTTGCTGTCAGCATGTTAAGTTCGTAAAAACGAAGATATGTGAGAACACATTATACCGGTTCAGTGTCCGAATAAGAATTTTTTAAACTTATCGAGTTTCACCTTAGTTGGAGGCTTTGTCATAATGTAGGCGACCATGTCTGCTGTGGGGCAGTAAATTAATTTTATTTTGTTGTCGCTAAGAGCCTCTCTAATAAAGTGGTATTTAATGTCTATGTGTTTGCACCTCTGTCTGTGTACGGGGTCTTTAGAGAGCGCTATGGCACTCTGACTGTCTCCGTATATTTTGATGGGGACGTGCTGCCGGTGTGGATCCATTTCCATGAATAATTGGAGGAGATATAGCCCCTCTTGGGTGGCTTTTGCCAGCGCCACGTATTCAGCTTCGCATGTGGATAATGCGACTGTGGGTTGTCTTTTGGACTTCCACGAAATAGGTGATCCGTTCTCGGTTAGGCTAAAACAAAATCCCGACGTACTACGCCTGTCTTGTTGGTCAGATGCCCAATCGGCGTCACTGTAAACGATTAGTTGGATTGGGCAGTCTGTTTTGGCATAGCATAGTCCGTGTTGCGTCGTACCCTTTATGTATCTTAGTACGTGTTTGGCCGCTGTCCAGTGCTTTTCCCGTGGTTTGGATAGGTATTGCGATAATTTCCCGACAATATAGCTTAAATCTGGTCGGGTGCAGATCATCAGGTAAATCAGACTCCCGACAACCTCGCGGTATTTTCTGGGGTCGATTAGGTCATCCTCTTCGCCAGCTAGATTCAATTTTTGCTCACAGGGAGTCGTCCTGGGCTTGCAATCGGACATGTCAAATCTTTCCAGTATTTTTGTTGCATATTTTTCCTGGTTCATTTGGATTTGGCCTTCAGTTATGTTGAAGTCTATTCCTAGGAAATGTTGTAATTTTCCGAGGTCTTTCATTTTAAACTCGGATGTTAGTGACTGCTTGGTGTTGTTTAACGAGTCGATGTTGTCGGCAGCTATGATTAGATCATCAACCCATGAGACGATAATTATTCTTTCCTTGTCGTTCTGTCGCATATAGACGCAATGGTCCACTTGATTTTGGGTGAAGTCGTGTCTGATGAAGTAATCATGCAGGGTTTGATTCCAGTTTCTGCCTGACTGTTTTAGGCCATATAGGGATTTATTTAGTAAACAGACTGGTTTCTCGCCTGTATCCCATTTCGTTTCGAAACCCTCCGGCTGTTCCATGTAAATTTCGTGATCAATAGGGGCATGGAGATACGCCGTTTTAACATCCATTTCGTGCACGATGAGGCCATACTGGACGGCTATTTGCATTAATATGCGGATCGATGTGATGTCGGCCGTTGGGGAAAATGTTTCGGTGTAGTCTACCCCTTTAGTTTGGTTGTAGCCTTTTGCAACGAATCTAGCTTTGTATTTAGGGGATCCATCGCTGTTTTCTTTGATATATAGGGATTTATTTAGTAAACAGACTGGTTTCTCGCCTGTATCCCATTTCGTTTCGAAACCCTCCGGCTGTTCCATGTAAATTTCGTGATCAATAGGGGCATGGAGATACGCCGTTTTAACATCCATTTCGTGCACGATGAGGCCATACTGGACGGCTATTTGCATTAATATGCGGATCGATGTGATGTCGGCCGTTGGGGAAAATGTTTCGGTGTAGTCTACCCCTTTAGTTTGGTTGTAGCCTTTTGCAACGAATCTAGCCTTGTATTTAGGGGATCCATCGCTGTTTTCTTTGATTTTGTATACCCATCTACCGCTCACTGTCGTTCTACCTTTAGGTAAAGATGTAAATCGGTATACATTATTTTCTCTGAGGGAGTCAATTTCTTCCTGCATTGCTTGGATCCAGTGATGTGCCGCTGGGGAATTTATAGCCTCTTTGTAGGTATTGGGTATACCACGAGCAGCCTTATAGCAGTAATCAGTGTCGATTAATGCGTGGCCGCTCCTCTCTCGGACTGTCGTCACATAGTCTCCTAGGTAGCTAGGCATTTTGTGTTCACGCGTCGGGTATTTTCGTGTAGAGCTATTTTCTTCCAGTGCATCGGTTTGTTGACTGGGCAGTTCAGGGTCTTCTTTTAATTTTATATTTTTCATCAAATTTCTTTCATGAAAATCTGCGACTGCATCATCATCACTTGGTGAGTGGGTTTGGGTTTGAGTGTATTGGTCATTGGTGTTGTTGTGGAATTTCACCAGTCTGTGCTTACACACTTTCCCGGTGTCTGGGTGATATATTAGATATGCCGGGCTGTTTCTGTCGTATCTGACAAGTATCCCCTTTTGGCATCTTGGATCTAATTTCCCCTTTGTGTTGTTGGAGTAGGCATAACAAGGCGAGCCGAAAATATGCATCTTCGATAGATCTGGCTTTCTACCGGTTATTTCGTAGTAGGGCGTCTGTTTTAAGCGGTTGTTGAAGCATCTGTTGCGTATAACCGCAGATGTCATAACTGCGTAACTCCACAGTGTTTTAGGGAGGTTGCTCTCTATGATGAGACACCTTGCCATTTCGAACAATGTTCGCCAATTTCTCTCGGCCGTTCCATTTTGATGGGGTGAGTATGGAGCTGAGGTCTCATGTTTAATGTGGTTCTTGCGTAGTAGTTTCTCGAAGTCGTTTGACTTGAATTCCGAACCGTTATCCGACCTTAGAATTTTTATTTTGCCGTACGGAGAAATATCTGCGATAAATTTTTCGGTGGCAAGTGTAGCGTCGCTTTTGTTTTTCATGAAATATACAAATATGGCACCTGAAAAATCGTCGGTAAATGAAATGGCGTATTTGTTGCCGTTCAAGTCCGCTGGCTCTATAGGGCCGGCCAGGTCTGAGTGGACCAAGTGTAGGATTTTCTTCGCCTTCTTATCGGGAAATTTATTTCGGTTCTGGGGGAATTTCCCTTGAACGCATATATCACAGGTCTTGTTGCTTGTGGTGGTCTTGTTTTTTATTTTCATTCCTTTAACTACGTTTGGTAGTTTAGCTATGTCTTCATAGTTGCAGTGGCCGAGTATTTTATGCCACCTGTGGGCATCATGGCATTGATGGCAACTATCTTCAGTATCCCCTTCCCCCACGGTCGTTAGGTAGTAGAGTCTGTTCCGCACGTGTATTTTAAACTTTGTCCCGTTTTTGTGTTTAAGAACATTCTTATTTTCTTCAAAAATGACCGTCGCTCCGTTTTGGGTCGCTGTTCTTACGGAGAATATATCTTGTGGGTAGGAAGGTATAAAGAGCGCCCTTTTGAGCGTAGCAGTAATGATATTTCCGTCAGTGTCTATTAGGCAGACTTCAGCGTCTCCTCTTTTTACAGCTAAACCGTTAGTTTTAGTTCCATCAGCTAGTTCCATATAGTGGTTTTCTGGACGGAATGATGGGTCGAAATTCTTAAATTTCTTCGCGTCCGTTATGATATGCGAAGTGGCCCCGGCGTCGACAAGTAGACCCATGTGCGATGTCGAGTTTCGGGTGTGGTAGTAGTAGTCGTCCGTTCTAAACGCGTAGGAATTTTCTTCGGTGTGTGCTGCCTTTTTCATCGTGTCTTTTCGTTTATAACGACAGAATTCCCTTTTATGGGTGTTACTTTTACAATAACTACACCACGGTTTTCGCTGTTTGTGTTTGTTGTTTGGGCATTCTTTTGATAAATGTCCCTTTTCGCCACAAGTGAAACATAACATTTCGTGTACATCGCTGTTGCGGTTCTTTATCGTATTCTTCGAAAAAGATGATGTCAGTTTCATTACTTCGTCACTGGTCGTTTGGACTTTGTGTTTCAGTGTTTCGTCGAAACTATGAAGTTCAGTTTTAAATTCTGGGAAAGTTATTTCCTTGTTGCTGTGCGTTACATAAATTGAAAAGGAATCATAGTAACTAGGTAGTCCTTTCAGTATCATAGCAATTATCAGGGCATCGTCGACAGTTTGTCCGGCATTTCTCAGAGCTGTTAAAATTGTCTCCGTTCTTATAACGTATTCTATGACGCTTTCATCTTCTTTCTTTTTAAGAGATGTTAGTTGGGTGTACATGGAGATTACCCTCGGTTTTCCTTTACTTGCGTAGTGTGCGCGTAATATTTTGAGTGCTTTTCTCCCGTTGTCGGTAGCTTCTCTCATTATTAAGGATAAACTTTTATCGTCGAGGAATTGAACGAGTTCTGCGTACGCTTCTTCATTTCTCTCAATGTCGCATCCGTCTCTGTTAGGGTTGGTACCTAAAATGGCGTCTTTTAGGCCCAGCGTGCGTAAGTGGCATAAAAATTTTGTTTCCCAAATTTCGTATTTGGTTTCATCTCCATCAAATAAGAGTCTGCTCCATCGGCTTCCATTATCTCTTCTGGGCTCATAACCTGTTGCGAGTTGCATTGTGCAGTGAAAATAGAGAAAAATGGACGAGAACAAACGATATGAAGGAGGAACACAAAGACACGTGTGACGGGTATGAGAGAAGTTAAGTTGTAGTTTTAATAACAGGAAGTAAAAAAAGGGATTACAGAGGAAGGGAGGTAATTGAATTAAGGATCGTAGACACGAGTTATCGTACTTACTTTCAACAGTGTTCGAAGACCATTGGAGGCACCCTATTCAGGTCCTTCAGCGAACACTTAAATATTTTCTGGTTAAGATAAATAATGATATGGATACTCAAGTTTCTGTGGACAGGTTGAAATCATATATAGAAGTACAAAAACAAATAGTAGAGAAACAAGTAGAAGAAAAGATGAATAAAAATAAAATGCTTAGTGATTCAGAACAAGAAATCAAAAAGAAGATTCTCCCATGATAAATACAAAATCTCGTTCATGTCGAAAAGTTTCTTGGAAGAAATATAACGAGTACTATTATTATTAGTACACTCCGTTCTAAAGGGGGGACTTCTGTTATGGTTTATAAAATGGCGAGTGTTCTAAAAATAGAAAAAGGTAGACACACTGACGCCAAGAATTCAAAATTGGGCGGCAAAATAAAGAACCGTTTTTTGTTTTTTTGTTTTTTTGGTAGGAGTAGGAGTTAAGGACAGTAGTTTTGTGTAGGAGATTTGAAAAGAGGAAGACGTTAGTCAGTTGATCACTAGAGTCCAGAAGGGATAGGCTCGTTTACTACTAGCATCCCACAGTGAAGAGAATTTAGCTAGTCTGCTCCTGTATCCACACAAAATTTAAAGGATGTAACTTGATGTAAAAACCTAAAGTTTTATACCAAAAATAAACATCATTAATTCAAGTTTGTGTTATCTTCTAATTATACCAAAACGAAGCAATACAACAGTAGTATTTAGTTTGTAGAGTCCCACTCTTAGATGAACAAAGAAATTACTATTAAATGTTTGCAAAATCGAACCGTTAGATACATGAAAAATAAAACGACAATTTTTACATTGCAGTTAAGCGACAATATTTCAATCCCGGGTAAGAAATATGACAAATTAAAAAAAAAAAAGGATGCAAATTCAAAGCTAAAGTGATCATCTCTGATTGGCTAATTTTTTCTAATATTTCAAATACGACTGCGCAGATAATTTTAGGTTGAAAATTGCGCCTCAAATTTGAAATGCTTTTATTTTTTATCCTGCCATGTTACCAAAAGTAGTATATATTCTGTATCGCGAAGCAGAATCCCTAGTGAGATCTGCAGCTTCAGAAGAAGCAGGCATCAAGAACCTTTCCCTGATAAATCGAATCCGAAAAGTACCGCTTATAATGAGCCCTTTCCCCCACTCAACTATTTTCGCGAACCTCGACGAGAAAGTTTTAAAGTTAATTAACAGTTAACACATGAACGAACGAAGAAATCTTAATATACAACAATAAAAAAAGACCTACACCAAGAAATCTCCCGTTAAAAACATCTGAACATCTACCTTATTTGAATCAAACTCAGCTTCATTGAAGAACAATCAAGAACTTTTTCTACGAACAAAAAATAGATAAAACATTCTATTCTCATTTTATGAATGCAAATAAAGTTAGATAAGTTTGAATATTCCTTATTTCATTATTCTGATTTGTTGAAAACAGTTAAATATATGGAAACATTTATGGGATTAGCCATTGTGTGTGTGTGTGTGTGTGTGTGTGTGTGTGTGTGTGTGTGATTGCACCACGTGATCAAGTGAAAACAAAGCGACAAAAAATGAACAATTATTTACACTATTTACATAGTTCAGACTGTTGTCGTCGTCTTTGTTGCCATGTTATAATAACAAGTAAATCATTAAAGAACATTTTATTCAACAAAATTAACTTCCTTTATTGCTTCACCTTCCTTTTCACTTTCTCGTCAGCCATAAAAAGGAAAGGAACACAGACTTTATTAATAACCTTTTAATCTTTTTACATACAGCTATTTACTACTATTTCTCTGGAACATTTAACTAGGTACATTTTCTCTTTGAACATTTAATTCTTACAAATTAATTAACTACGTACATTTTCTATTTGAACATTTTATTTCTTACATATTTGTTATTCTATTCAGTTAATAAAATTCCACTTATTTAACAAACAAAACACTCTTATTCTTCCAATCTTCAATCAACCTTCTGATATTTTAAACTATGGGGACTTCGGTTGTATCTGGTACAAGGCCAATTTGATAAACATTACTGAGGCCCCTACACTGCTGTGAACAGGTATTGAATTTACAATTCTTTTGGCCAAGTCACCGGATCCAACTAAAGCTTTTTATCCAATGGGTCATATGTCCTTGACGACAAAATAATTACGATATCTCATCTCAGAAATATAGACAAATAATAAAGAAGAGCAATATTTCTGTATTCGATTTGCTGACGCAACAAAAATGGATAGCAGTATTCAAACTTTAATAATTAAAATAGCGTGTAAAAATTTCAGAGGCATATTAAAAAGTCACAAAAAATGAGGATCAATGTATGGCAGTTTCCAAGAAAAATCCACCAAAAATTAAATGTAAAATAAAATTAGAAATTACGGACATAGTAGAAAGTAGTTGACGAGTTATAAAAAGAGAATTTCAACTAATTATTGTTAGTTCGGGTAAGTTCAGAAACCTTCGAGTTTGTATTTTTAGAAAACGAGAAAACAAACCTAGCAACAGGTCGTAGTCAGCCAGCCCATTTACACTGGTCTCTGAAACCAAAAGAGACCAGTGAAGCCGATTAAACATAAAAAAAAGATCACTGATAAGTGAAACTAACTTCTTTGATTCAACAGGCTTATGCATCCCTTTTCACCCCTGTAAACTGAGAATAATGACATTTAAACAGTGTGAATTTGATACATGACACTTGTACGAACATTTCAAATAATAAGACTGCTTATTATGAAAAGTTATATTTAAAGAAAATCATCTTAACACCATTACATAAAAAGTATTTACTGTAAAAATAAATTGCAGTTTCAAATTTTACTTATTATAATTTCATTTATTATCACCATCCATAAATGTTGTTAAAAAATGTGACAGGCAATGAAAAGGTAATGGAATACTTTTACGACATAAACCGCGAGAGGTAAGTAAAATGAACCACCACAACCGTTATATAACTGAATGGAGTTTACTTGGTTTTTGTCTAAGTTGAATTTAAAAGGAAATAAATTTTAAACAAGTAATTCATATTCAAGTTTATTTACATTTTTATACAATGATATTTTGTATGTTCATGTATGTTTTAATATGTTTTTATATACATGTTGAAGAATAAAATATTCTTATTTAAGTACACGGTCTGCGACATAAAGTTTGTATCAAAACTGTTGCTTTTTTCACTTTTTTTTCTTTTTTTGTTAGACGTCGTCGAAAAAGGTTATAAAAAAGTAACACACCAAGTTATGAATATTCTATCTCACAGTTTATTCACAGTCGTTAGCGGGTCGTTTGATGTTTCGCCACCGGCTTTCCATGAAGGAAGTAGTCGTGTCGAGTAGACACACTGGCATTCTTGAATCGTGGTGATTGTGTCTTTTCGAGCTAGCATTTCTGGGATGACTTCTTGTCGAACTGACTAGCTTATTTTTGTTCTTTATAGAATTATTAGAAGGATCATAAATTACTTATTTTTAATTTACTTAAAGTCAGTTGTGATTGGTGAAAAAAAAAATTACTAATTTTTGTAAATAAGACATTACTTTTCATGAAAAAATCAGCGGGAACTTATTCAAGGTCTTAATAATAGAATAGAACTTACAGTCGCATCTAGCTAGCTCAAGAGTAAAAAGGTGAGACCTGTAGTAAGTTATCCGTTCTAGTGAAGCGTAGTTGTGTGTTGAAGCAGATTAACCGAATTTGGCCTCGTTAGTAGATAGCCCACTATAAGGGGGTATAAACAAGAAAATCAAATTGAGTATAGAAACAACATTTATATATACACAGATATCAATTAAGGTTTTTTTTTACAAATAAAGTAATGTCTTTAGGATGGGTTCAAGGAACGTTAAAATGAATATAGCAGTAAACGCCGAAAAGAGAGTTTGTGTATATATATGTGGGAGCGTTTGTCAGTTAGGAATGTATTTGATGTCTCCGCTCTGTTGGTCGGGTAAGTAGCTCATGGGACAGCGAAGAAGAGGGTGAGAGAGAAAGGAGAGGCGAGCATAGTGGATCGCTTGACGAGGTCAAGGGACGTGCTAATTATGCTCGTACTTTCTCAACTGGCAATGCTTTCTGTGTCGGCTTTTTATTTCGCCTTTGTGGGTCCCAGCAAGTCATCTGGGAATTCACACCCGTATTTAATTCTGGGCTTCCCATTGGACGATAAATAAAATTCGCGTAGGCTCGCGAAAAGGAATTTGATATTTATTAATTTTTGGTTTTCTGCCGGAACATATGCGTGGAGCCGGGTGCGCAAAGACCAGTTTTGGTCATTTGCTTTCTGGACCTCCGTGGGCAAACATCCGGTCCCTCGCTTTGCTCGGTATCACCACAGACCTACTTAGCAATCTAGTAGCACGCTTAATTTCATGTAGTTATGGCAACAATTGTCATGAAAATATTTGTGGAAAATACGGAATGAAACCCTGGTTCTAAATTTAATGGCTGTCGCTCAGAGTTCAACCTCCTTTAGTATGAGAGAGAGAGAGAGAGAGAGAGAGAGAGAGAGAGAGAGAGAGAGAGAGATGATTGATCACAAGATGACACTCCAGCGGTGAGTAGAACCAGCAAAAAATGAATACAAATGCTGAACAAAGTCGAAGAATTTTACAGTTTGTATAGAACACTCTGCTGCTTTCACTCCCACAAAGTTCAGGCTATGTCCAACACAGGGGACATAGATGGCAAACTGATTGAGTTGATGAATCCGTGCATGCAAACCAGTATATCGTCCAGACATATTTGAGACATTATCGTATGACTAACCACGATGAACCGACAATGAAATTTTGTTCTCTTTAAGAAAATCCACAACAATATTTTATATCCTTTGCTCCATGAGAAAAGATGAGGATGAACTCCAAGAAATGTTACATACGTTAACAGCCTTTAGTGTATCGGACAGTAAATCTCAGTTGATCTGTGTGTGAGATGTCTAGAGTGGAATCTACACTCTTTGAATGATATTTTGACTCTTTTACTTCTTCAAGGACAGCACAAGGAACCTGCTGTCTCATTAATTCAATAAGTTCCTCAGAAATATTTGCAGATAAATGACAGATTCTCTTTTCCAGAATTTTCATACATTTTGAAATGTTCTTCCAAGAAAGGATCAAACCCATCCAGCAGCAGTAGTATACCTAAATAGCTGCTATTTTTCGCTGTTCTAATAATCTGATTTTTCCAGGAAATGGAAAACTCTGGAGGCAAGAAAGCGAATCCAAGACATCACATGTGTCAACACTTTATGACAATATTCCGTTCTGAGCGATGTTGCTCAAATAATAAATAATCTACTTTCAGTTTGTTTATACCTTATCAAATATGCTGGCATGCACTTTCGATGTTTTACTTTTCATGTTCTACAGTAACATTACTGTGCTTCCAGCCATTGATGTAGCAAAGGGAGTTTTTTTCTTGGATAATAGGCGACATACAAAGCAGTAGAAACGACGCTGGGGTGGTGAACACACTCCCCATTCTGCACTTAACGTTTGAACACATTGTTTGAGAAATACTTTGCCTTTTCATATTCTCTACTCCAGCTGTTTTATACACTCTACATGAGTTTGAAAGGTTACTATCATGATTCTTACATAATGATAGCTCACTACGACTCTAGTAATATATTGTTTTAGTATCATTAATGTTCCGTAGCTCCGTATCTGTCTCTTGGATTGCAAACTCTTTTACTGTTTCAGATTTGAGTATTTGAGTAAAATGTCACCAGCAGCAGCAGCAGCAGCAGCAGCAGCAGCAGCAGCAGCAGCAGCAGCAGCAGCAGCAGCAACAGGCAGTGATGGTATGTCTTCTAAAACTGGATAGCAGGAATGGATCTAGATATGAATGATATATCTGAAGGAACAGTACTAGTGGCTGACATTGCAGGAGTGAATGTTGATGGGGATGCTATATCTGAAGGAATGGTATGAGTGGCTGTCGTTGCACCTGTGTTGAGCAAACGATGTTAATTTTGGAAGTTTTCTTATTTTCTCCTTCTCCTCTGCTACTCTCTTTTTCTGCGTTCCACTCAAAACATTACGCTTCATTTCTGTTGAAAGGCTCATTCACCTGGAAATATATATGTTAAATATTTAGTATTTATTCCCACACCAGGATGTAGGGTTATATTATATAAGTGCTTGTAACACATATTTAAACATTCTTTTTCCATAATTTAATTTAGTCTTAATACAAACTTTCTACTGCGTGCTGATTCATAAAACTGGTGGACAAGCCAGAGATATAGCTTAGTGGCATAACTAGGGTATCTGGCACTGATCTAGCCACATCTATCTATAGATTTACAATACTACATTCAACACTTCTCAACTTGTACAATTAAAAAGCTTATCCATTTGCATTTTCACAAACTATCAATACTTGGTAATTAGTACTGTATCATAAATTCGTAATCTTAAATTAGCACTACATACTTGCCATAAAAGTATTCAATCTTGTGATTGAATCTCATGTCCTATTATTAATAAACTATGCATAGCCATATACCTATAAATATATCCAGTAATCATGTCATTGCTATTAATTGTACTACAGTAGTTCTAATGTTACTTCTGCTTTTTTCATATTTGCATTAATAATAATAGATAGATAGTTGCAATAACTGATTTTTTTAATAAGTGAAATTCCTTGTCCAAATTGAATGAAGAAAATTCTTCAACAGAAAATAACATTTTAAAACAAACACAAAGTCAGTTTTATTAAAAAAATACCTGAAGATAAATACACATTACTTCCTTTGTTGTTGTTGTTGTTGTTGTTGTTGTTGTTAAATGAACATCGAATGAGAAAATTATTTGTTTTTGTTAAGACAGTTGACTTGCTGATTTTGTTTTGAAATGAAGATCAAAGCTTGGGACGAGGCCCCATTTTCTCACAGTTGCGACAAAAAGAAAAGAGAGAGAGAGAAATTGAGAGAGAAATTGAGAATAAAAATACTATTATCAGCGTTAGAGTTTTATAACAATAAAAATGATTTATTTGCAAAAGTAAAAATATAAATATATTACAATTAAACACTCAAAGTAATATTGATTCAGTGTATGAAAAATTTCAGAATTAAATCAAACCAGAGAAAAAATAAAAATAATATTGTCTTTAATAGAAAGCCAACGGTAGTCTTGGTAACAAATATTAAAAGATAGAAATGAGAGTTTTACCGGCAAATCTGTGTTGGAACTATGCGAAGACTGATCGTTGAGAGTCAGGGTCAGTTCTTTGATCTTTTCCGTGATAGCGAAATTGTCTTCAAGTGAGCTGAACTGGCAAGACAAACCAGCCCTTCCATTTATATAGGTGGGCGGCCTCTTTGAAGAAAGTCATCGCCATTTCCGGTGTCTTCTAAGTCAAAAGTGAACATTCTGCCACTTTCATTTTTATTCGAGAACCAGCTCAAATGAAACGATCTTTTTATTATGACATATATTTTCACCAATCGCAATACGCGTGGCTTGTCGTATGAATTTCTAGTATTTCATAAAAAGGGGCTTCTGTAACACAAGTTACTTAACATACATAGATTAGCATGAAACCCCTATGCTCGTGAGCCCAGCGGGTAAGTTCTCATCGGGCCTATGCAATTTTAACATTAACTTGAGATTTTTCTTCTTGTTGAATATTTTTTTAACATATTCAATATTATGGATAAAAAATATTAAATTCCACATAGTCTTTTTTGAGACTTAAAATAAGCAGAGAAAATTCATGGATTTGAATGGAAAAAAAAAAAGAAAAAATCCTTCAGAATGATGTCAAAATCCACGAAAATTTTAATCTTTAATTGTACTTAGTTTAATTTATAACATATACAAATGTAGGAAGAAAAAAGCAAATGTTGATAAGATAGGTTCACAAAGCATTCCCCAGGGACTCCAATCAGTCTTGCTCTCGACCCCGGTCAGAGGGTTCGGGGTAGTAAAAACCGGCCCTGCTCTGATTCTAGGGTAAGTATAACTGCAACAAACAGACTAATAATTATAAGATGCTTTTTTTATCCAAATAATAAGCACTTTAGTGTAATATCAGCAAATAAAAAACCCGCTGCCTGAGAAAGATATCTAAATTAATCGTTATAGTAATGTGGCTTAGACTTTCTTAATGATATCGTGGATTTTATTCGCACAGTGTTATACCCAAAAGAATTTAGTGTTTGCGATTTTTAAAGTTTCTGTTACTATTCTACATTAAGAACTTCTAAGTCAAGCACATTATTAGTATTATTTCTGTAGTTACTTTTTACTGAAAAGTTTTTGGTAAGTGGAAGTTACTATGGTCACCTGATGACTACAAACACCTGGGAGGTAGATATAAATGAAGGTGCTAACTTGACTGCAGGCTATACTTCTCTTTCCACCCAGTGACTACTTTGTTCATTATGCGTTCAAGTTGATACCCGTTTAAATGGACGTCCTGTAGATTTCTTTTCATTGATCACATATTGGCAGTTTTACAAAAAATATATTTTCGTGTAATTTAAAGAAAAAAATACAACTTAAAATGCATTTTTCTTTTCATTGAAAATAATTCTTTTAAAAGGGAAAATGTTTTCTGTTAAAATTGTCTGAGAAACAGATCGAATATTCTATCAAAAATTTAATGAACTGTGGGTATTTACGATTCCCAAGGGTTTTGCAAAAATATTTTGAAAATTTTAGATTACATATAAATGATTTAATTAACATTTGATTTGAACTAAAATATTTTGATTTTTTTCCAAGAAACTCTCCCAAGCTAAACTTTAAACTACAGAAAATGTCACGTTTGAGTCTCTCTCGATGCTTATCTCAAGAATCCGACCGAACACGCATTCACACTTCAAGCTCAATGAGATCTTCTCTATCCTCAGTTGAGTCTTCATTCAACAAAAAATCTCCACTGAACCTACCCCAGATTCGACACCCACTATCCATACGGAGCCCAGAAGAAGAGATCGATATTAAGGGTTCTCGGTGTAGCGTCCAACACCACAAAAATTCGGCTGATCAGTTCGACCCTCCAGAATCTGCAAAACATAAAAAAAATTGGGAAACATTTCACCAAACCAACACACAGAAACTTAAAGAAAAGCGGCAGAGTGAGACACCATTTTCAGTAAACTCCATCCCAGAAGGCGTTAAGGTAGCTTTTGGCGACTCGAAAAAAATCCGCCTACCCGTATTTGGTAAGTTTAACATTTTTATTTTGAAATATTGGTGCAGAAAGTGGATTGTCATTATTAATGTTATCAAGATGTTATGATTTTCGCTTATTAACTTTATAATAGTCAACTTTTGACACGCTGCTAAATAATGTCCCTGGGCCTTCTTACCAGCATACATCAGCTCAAACACTAAGAGGCATCTGCCAGGCAGCACCTCTCCTGAGGTGCACCTCGCCCAAAAGGTTAAAATATCAAGGGGGTTTGTGCAATTTCTGTATGGCTTTTCCAAAATCTCACATTTCCGAAATCCCATATTTTGATCTTTTTGTGATATTCTGTTGCGATTTAAACGAATGGATACGTATACCTACCTACCTACCTACCTACCTATCTATCTATCTATCTATCTATCTATCTATCTATCTATCTATCTATCTATTATGACTGACAAGGTACTGCGGTTAAACATTTTATTCAATATTTCTCGAGTTTGTCAATGTATAAGTGTTTTCGTTATCTTTGCTAGAAATAAATAAGTGTGTAAAAAAAAATCGACCGATTGTTCAACATATCCGAACGCTTTCGAATAACCATTATCAAAGATTTTTTTGGTTTATTTTTTAACTGAACATGTAGAATTTTATATATGTTTAAATATTTAGTTAAAAATATGAAAACTTCATCGACAATAATAGTCAGTAGTAGAGTAGAATTTCCGAAAGCACTCGAGCATGTAGAACATTTTGAAAATTTTTACACAATTTAATTTCAGAAAAGAAAACAAAACACGTATTTATACAAACACAAGAAAAAATTAAACGCAAAAAGTTTAATCGCAGTAACTTGTAGTCATCTTTAAAAAAATCTGTATAAAAGAGAGATTGCTTCCCCGCCCACACACACAAACATATCTATCTATCTATCTATCTATCTATCTATCTATCTATCTATCTATCTATCTATCTATATATATATATATATATATATATATAGTTCAGATACATAAAGAGATAAGTTTTAAAACTTTTATTTATTTATTTACTACTAATACTATTTCTTAATTTTTGTTTGATCACTATTTACAAAATTTGCTCGCTTTCGTCAACTAGTGGTAATTTATTAGTCGACTGGATTTTTATTAGGCATAAATAGTTTTTGTTATATGTATATATATATATATATATATATATATATATATATATATATTGTTAAAAATTTGATAAGAGGGAAAAATGTGAAATCGTTCTGAGGCGTAACATTATCACCATGCAGTGTTGATAACTATGTCATTGTCCCCATTCTGTGTGTGTGTGTGTGTGTGTGTGTGTGTGTGTGTGTGTGTGTGTGTGTGTGTGTGTGTGTGTGTGAATAAGACAAAGATTTTTTTGATACAGTTTTTCTGGCGTCTCTCCATTATTTTTTCTTATGAAGACCAAGTGTGTGTATTGTAGTAACTCTGATCGTAGTGATTATTCTGATCTCTTTTATGTTAACCGTTTACAAGAAGCGGGAGTTAATGTATTAACAACGATAATTAACCCCCTCACCTCGAACACCACACCACTATTTTTTAGAAAAATAGTTTCCTTTCTTTCTTTATGAATTGTGCACGTGAAGAAGGTTGTAAAATACATCAGCCGAAACATTGCAAAAGCGACCAAAAGAATGAAAATATCTCTGGGGAAAACAGTGGCAATGTTTTCGTTTGACAAGAAATATAACTCTTTTTACCATTATAACTAACCGTAAAGTTAGGCACTTTTTTTTTTTTTTTTTGCATGGTGGTATTAACAAAAATAGAAATTTAAAAATAAATACATAAAATGAAAGAAATGCAGAAATTAAATCCATGTGGTCAACGTAAAAAGTTAAAAAATATTTTCTGTAGTACAAAAATACAAATTAAAGAAAAAAAGAAAAAGTTAAAAAGCGATTAATTGTGGTGACAGAGAAATAATAATAATAATAATAATAATAATAATAATAATAATAATAATAATAATAATTTTTACAGAGAAAACAAGATTTTTCAGACTGATACAAAGAGATTTTACAGGGAAATAGGTAAAAAAAGAATTGAAGTGACAGAACCCCCCAGAATGGAAGAAGTCACACAGTTCTGGGAAAAGATATGGGCTTGCCCTAAAGAACTTAACAAGGAAGTACATTGGATTACGCAGGAGATAGAACGAATGAAAAATAAACCCGAACAGACATGGTCTGGAATTACAGAAGACGATGTTAAATTTGCACTAAAAAAAGCACACAATTGGAAATTCCCAGGCATAGATAAAATTCCTAACTTTTGGCTATATTATTTAAATGCAGCACATAAAAAAATAGCCAAAGAACTTCAAGACATGGTTGACGATCCCACTAAAATTCCTGCATGGATGACCAAAGGAATTACATTTCTTCTACCCAAGAATGGTGAAACAAACAACGCGAAAAACTACAGACCAATTACATGTCTTCCGACAACATATAAACTACTAACATCTATTTTAACAAAACAAACATATTTATTCTTAGAAAGAAATGACATAATACCGCTTGAACAAAAAGGGTGCAAACGTGGCTGTTATGGTTGTAAAGACCAATTGCTAATTAACAAAATGATCCTGGAAAACTGCTACAATACAAACAAAAATCTTAGTACTGCCTGGATAGACTA
Organism: Ascarosepion bandense; assembly: GCA_037127315.1. Lineage (NCBI taxonomy): Eukaryota > Metazoa > Mollusca > Cephalopoda > Sepiida > Sepiidae > Ascarosepion > Ascarosepion bandense. Next base: position 1,462,625 of record JBBBDQ010001831.1, read on the forward strand.
CCGAAAGGCATTCGATAGTGTGCCACATGAATGGATTTTAAAGACTTTAAATATATACAAGATATCGCCCGTCATCATCAATTTCATCAAACAGTGCATGTCTATATGGAAAACAACCCTTTACCTCAATCATATAAATGGAACCTATAAGTCTGATGAAATAAACATCAAGAGAGGTATATTTCAAGGTGATTCTTTATCTCCCTTACTATTCTGCATATCATTAATAGCACTAACCAGTCAACTTAATAAGACAGAATGTGGTTATAAAATAGGCCAAAAGAAAATAAGCCATCTATTTTACATAGATGACTTAAAGTTATATGCTAAGAATGATAATGAGCTGGAAGGTCTTCTGCAAACTGTAAAATGCTTCAGCGAAGACATTGGAATGAAATTCAATTTGAATAAATGTGCTAAAGCTACAGTTTTACGTGGATCAATACAAGAAACATCCTCAATTAGCTTAGACCCTGCTGTAACAATAAAAGAATTGAAACCAGAAGAAGCTTATAAATACCTAGGTGTAAATGAGAGCGAAAACATTCACCATAAAAAATGAAATAAATAGTGCGTAAAGAGTACTATAGAAGGCTACGAATGATATTAAAAACTGAATTAAATTCACAGAACAGAGTTATGGCCATTAATAGCCTTGCAATCCCAGTTGTCTAATATAGCTTTAACATCTTAAACTGGACTCTAAACGACATCAGGCGAATGGATGCTAAAACAAGAAAGCTTCTTTCTAAGCATAAAGGTGCATCATCCAAAGGCTGATGTAGACCGTCTATACATACCCCGTAAAGAAGGTGGAAGAGGTCTTATTCAGCTGGAATTGTCATACAAGACAACAACTATTGGCTTACTAACATACATAGAAACAACAAAGGATTGGATGATACAATTAGTAAGGCAACATGAAGAAAGAAAGAAAAAATATTCAATAATAAAAGAAGGCAGTAAATACAAACAAGATTTACAGTTAGTAGATTCTGTAGAAAAGCAAAACAGAAGCCAAGAACCAACTATTGCGGCAAAAAAATATGAAAATGAAAGCCAAAGATAAAGCTCTTGAACAGATGAAACAGCGCTGGCAAGACAAACCTCTGCATGGCCAATATCCAGAACGTGCCAATAAATCCAATGTTGACAAAGTTAATACTCATCGATGGTTACGTGCAACTGGATTAAAGTCTGAAACTGAAGGCTTTATTCTTGCAACACAAGACCAAAGTCTTTTCACTCGAAACTTTCAGGCAAATATTATGCATAATAATATGGATCCAAAATGCAGGTTTTGTGATAAACACCAAGAAACAATAGACCACCTAATCTCAGGCTGTTCTGTGCTTGCTCCAAATGAAGATAAAAATCGCCACGATAGAGTTGGGCAATATTTACATTGGGCAATGTGCAAACATTATGGAAAAGCTGTAAACAAACACTGGTATGAACATCATCCAGCACCGGTTACAGAAATAGAAGATGTAACCATTCTATGGGATTACACCATCTACACAGACAGAAAAAATGAAGCAAACAGGCCAGACATTATTGTTAAAAACCAGAAGGAGAAAACTTGTCTATTAATTGATATGGCTTGTCCAGCGGATTGTAACATAGCAATCAAGGAATTTGAAAAACTGTCAAAATATAAAGACCTGGAAATTGAAATAGAAAAAATGTGGAAATTGAAAACAAGAGTTGTGCCAGTGATAGTAGGTGCACTTGGAATGATAAAAAATGGAACAAAACAACACATTGAAAGAATCCCTGGAAACCCCAGCTTAAGAGATATACAAAAAATTGTCTTATTAAGTACAGCCCACACACTAAGGAAAACTTTATCTATGTAATGCTAGGGATGATAGGGAAGATAGAAAAACATGAAATGGAGCCATAACAACACGCCTCTACCTGCCTTAGGTCTGCCCGCAGACTTGGTTGGTAAGGAGACCAAAGCAGAAATCGAAATATAATGAAAAATGACATAATAATAAAAGCCATTATTTTACATGGATGACTTAAAGTTGTATGCTAAGAATGATAATGAGCTGGAAGGTCTTCTGCAAACTGTAAAATGCTTCAGTAAAGACATTGGAATGAAATTCAATTTGTATAAATGTGCTAAAGCTACAGTTTTGAGGATCGCTTCAACAAACATCCTCAATTAGCTTAGACCCTGCTGTAACAATAAAATATTTAGACCCAGAAGAAGGTTATAAATACCTAGGTGTAAATGAGAGTGAAAAAATTCACCATAAAAAATGAAATAAATAGTGCGTAAAGAGTACTATAGAAGGCTACAACTGATATTAAAAACTGAATTGAATTCTCAGAACAGAATAATGGCCATTAATAACCTTGTTATCCCAGTGGTCCAATATAGTTTCAACATCTTGAACTGGACTCTAAACGACATCAGACGAATGGATTCTAAAACAAAAAAAGCTTCTTTCTAAGCATAAGATGCATCATCCAAAAGCTTATGTAGACCGTCTATACATACCCCGTAAAGAAGGTGGAAGAGGTCTTATTCAGCTAGAATTGTCATACAAGACAACTACTGGCTTACTAACATACATAGAAACAACAAAGGACTGGATGATACAATTAGTCAAACAACATGAAAACAGAAAGAAAAAATATTCAATAATAAAAGAAGGCAGTAAATACAAACAAGATTTACATTTAGTAGATTCTGTAGAAAAGCAAAACAGAAGCCAAGAACCAACTATTGCGGCAAAATATATGAAAAAGAAAGCCAAGGTTAAAGCTCTTGAACAGATGAAACAACGCTGGCAAGACAAACCTTTGCATGGCCAATATCCAGAACGTGCCAATAAATCCAATGTTGATAAAGTTAATACTCATCGATGGTTACGTGCATCTGGATTAAAGTCTGAAACTGAAGGATTTATTCTTGCAGCGCAAGACCAAAGTCTTTTCACTAGGAACTTTCAGGCAAATATTGTGTGGATCCAAAATGCAGGTTCTGTGATAAATACCAAGAAACAAAAGACCATCTAATCTCAGGATGTTCTGTACTTGCCTCAAATGAATATAAAAATCGTCAAGATAGAGTGGGGCAATATTTACATTGGACAATGTGCTACACTATGGAAAATATGTATGACAGGTGCTGGTATGAACACCACCCAGCTCCGGTTACAGAAGTGGAGGATGTCACTAATCTATGGAATTACACCATCTGCACAAACAGAAAAATTGAAGCAAATAGGCAGGACATTATTGTTAAAAAACCAGAAAGAAAAAATCTTGCCTATTAATTGATATGGCTTGTCCAGCGGATTGTAACATAGCAACCAAGGAATTCGAAAAATTGTCAAAATATTTAGACCTGGAAATTGAAATAGAAAAATGTGGAAATTGAAAACAAGAATCGTGCCAGTGATAATAGGTGCACTTGGAATGATAAAAAATGAAACAAAACAACACATCGAAAGAATCCCTGGAAACCCCAGCTTGGGAGATATACAAAAAAATGTCTTGTTAGGTGCAGCCCACACACTGGGGAGAACTTTGTTTGTGTGACGCTAGGGATGTTAGAGGAGATAGAAAAGACATGAAATGGATCCATAACAACACACCACGACCTGGTAGCTAGTGCGACCAAAGCAGAAATATGATGAAAAATGACATAATAATAAGAAGAAATAAGAAGAAGTTAATTTTCAGGAACATGAATAATTTATCAATCAAACAAATCCAATGCTATTAATAAACTGAGTTTTGTAAGACTGTCATATTTCGACTTCATTTGATCTTTTTCTAGTGAAAATTTTGACCCAAAGGAAATTGTGAATACAAAGAGTATTAGTCGTTAGTCTTTGGCATTAATAGTTAGCGTCCATTTCTTTATAAGTGATCCACACATTGGGTCCTAATGCAATTAATCGAAGAATACATGTTTCAACACAATTTATTTTCAGCTTCTGACCATTTATAGGGTTACTGATTGAGATTTTTATAACACATTATCACAGGTAATAAGATCTTGACGCATCACACTCTCTCGGAGATAAAAGTAGGCTTGTAGCGCAGGGAGCTGGTTAATGTTTCTTGGTTTCTGCCTTGTGTCTTACTTAACCGAACTCCCTACAACTTTCAGGATTTTATGCAGAATTATAATCATAAGAAGGTGTTCATCTGAAGGTTGGTTGTCAGTTGGAAGGTGTGGATTAGTGTAGAAGAGTGGAATAATAAAATATACATTTTGAATGTTAAAACAGAAATTTATTCAAAGAAGGAATAACAAGAGTTGTAGAAATTAATGTTCACTGAGAAAATTAAGGGATCAAGAGTTCGTACAAAACGTTCTAGTAGTAATTGTTGAGAGAGAGAGAGAGAGAGAGAGAGAGAGAGAGAGAGAGAGGACAATGTCCGGGTCGCTTGAAGTTTGAAGTTACATTTTTGATGTGTGTCTCTCGCTGCTCCCATCTCTGACTATCATCCTTAGATATTGAATAGTCACGTGGGGTGGCTCAAAGAACGATTTTTTCTTTAGCTGTGGAAAAACCGTTTCTCTGGTGGTATTTTGAATTTTGCGATTTGATGATTAATCAGGATCCAGAGTTCCGCTACATAACTTCCCTTCCACTTGAGGGAGTCTGCTTTGAATGAGTTTTATTGGTATCTGTTGTCAATTTTCAAATAATAGTTTTCGTTTTTGTTTGTTGCTTTTTTTTTTTCACATTATAAATAGAAATTTATTAAGGAAAGAATAACAAGAGTTGTAGAAATTAATGTTCACTGAGAAAGTTAAGGTATCAAGAGTTCGTACAAAATGTTCTAGTAGTAATTGTTGAAATAGATAAGGAGAAAGAGAAAGAGAGAGAAAGAGAGGACAATGTCCGGGTCGCTTGAAGTTTGAAGTTACATTTTTGATGTGTGTCTATCGCTGCTCCCATCTCTGACTGACTGTCACTGGTTAGAGACCATTCTTAAATATTGAATAGTCACGTGGGGTGGCTCAAAGAATGATTTTTTCTGTAGCTGTGGAAAAATTGTTTCTCTGACGTATTTTGAATTTTGCGATTTGATGACCAATCAGGATCCCGAGTTCTGCTACAGACTCCATGATCTGGAAGCCTTCATCGTCATCGAACTTACAAAAATTCAAAGTTCAGCAGTCAACGAAGAAACTGATGGCAAGTGTCTTCTGGAATGCAAAAGATGTGTTGCTTGTGAACTTCATAGCATACGGTTAGACAGATACTGAGACACTAGGCAGACTAATAGAAGCTGTTTGTTGAAAGAGATCAGGACGTTTCCCTAAGCATGTCGTACTACGCGAGAACGCTATTACAGACATGACCAACATTGACAAAAGAGTGTCTCCAGTGCTATGATTTGAATGCACCCATATTGTCTTGACATTGCTGATGCCATCTGTTTTGGTCGCTATTTATACAGGAAGCGTTTTCGCACAGATGACAGCCGTGTCGCAAAAGTTTGAGGGTGGCCTTATTCATTTGATACCACTTTCTCCGAGGCTATTTGTACCTCTGCGTCGATAAGGAATCAATTTCGATGGCTATTATATGGGAAAGTAGTATCGCAGTAATGTTAAACGATGCACATTTTGAATTAGTAAATGTTTGTATCCTACTTTTCAGACATCACTCGTATTTTATAAAGGATCAACCCATTTAACTTTCAAATTTTGATTTAATTGGGAAGAAGTGAGAGTATGTCAGTAAGTTAAGTTCCATACGTGATACACGCTTGTATGATCATGCCTCGAAAGACTAGGCAGAAGATTTTCCTATAGTAGGTTGGCATTACTTTCTGTGGTGAACTGGTTGCTAACCAAAGATATAGAACTCAATATGTCCTGCTATTTAACCCATAGCTAGAAAGAAAAAGGAAACTTTCCTAAGAGTATTTGCGCGTAAGTGAGTGCAACGAATTCAACTGGAATGCGAACTCGGTTCTCCGACGCACATCCAAAATGTCATCCTTGCACAGGGGCTATGCTAATCTTCTCTGTATCGTTCCAATTTTAGGATATGTACTAAAAAGCACGCTTATACGAAGGCATGCATGTACACATCTAAATAATGTATATGTATAATCCGTTCCGACCCACCTTTTTGTGAGTCTGTCTTGACGTAACTCGAATACCCTTGCAGTGAATAATTATAATAGTGGTATTGTGGGGGACTATTTTGTTTTGTTTTGTTTTAGAAAGTAAGGAAACTGCAGGATAAGGTATCATTAAGAAACGAAATAAGCCGAGATAAGGCTGGGAATCCATATTGGGAATACGCATTAAGTTTCCTCCACCAATACAAAATCTTTAGTACACATGCACCTGGTCATTGCACGATTGACACAAATAACATGCACACGTCATATTTCAAGGACTTCCTCTATATAGATATCCATATATTATGTATGTTTCGAAAGGATATTGCGATTCAATACTTGAACAGTGGTTTAAGGCCATATCACGTTGAAATATCACTTCTTGTACGACCACTAAAGTCAAGCAACGCCGAGCTTGCTCATTATCGAGATGGGTAACCGGTTTGGAATACCAGTTGTTGTAAGCTTGGATTTGCAGTTGGTGTGATGGATGACGATTCTGAATTAGAATTTTTTTTCGCGCAAATACTCTTAGGAGAAATATAAATAATCATCTCTCTAGGTTAAAAATTAAGACTTTTATCAGTAAATCATTATTAACGCCCAAAAGCTAATATTATGTAATATAAATATTTCATGGTTTTAAATAACACAGATGTCCATTTCAATTCCATTTAAATTTCTGTCCGAATTTATGGGATGAGTAGTTATCACTTCTCTAACTTCTTCCCATATTAAGGGATTAAAGTGTTCGAGGTTGAATTACACACACACACACACATACACATACACACACATATATGTGTGTGTGTGTGTGTAAAAATTCTGTTATAATCTGAGGAAAGGAAAAGTGTGATTAAACAAGAAGTCCGTCAATGAATGAAACGCGTAAGCAAAAATAGTTTTCTCCTTGTCTTCTTCTTTTGTTAATCTCTCTCTCTCTCTCTCTCTCTCTCTCTCTCTCTCTATATATATATATATATATATATATATATATATATATATATCAATATTGACAGATTTTAGTCAACAATACAATAATCCTCACTCATACACACAGTAAAAAGAAGCTTCAGATATTGGAGGCCATCTACATTAAATCCAAACAACCCACACTTAATAAAATCACGTTTAAATCTGGTCATAACACATTACATTGCATTTGAATATATGGTTCTGTTGTCATTTCGCGCTATCACGTGGTGTGACGTCATAGAACCGCATTGCAAATTTGAGAGCTGCGTTTATTATTTTTGGTAACTATTGCCGTTGCTTAGCGGAGTTTTATGTCAACACAAGAAAAAATCGTGGCTGATGGTGGATGTTATTGTGTTACAATCCTTATAACCTCTCTGAAGATGGCTTATGTGAGCCGAATGCTTAGAGCCAACTTAATAAAAAATTATCCAAATGTTGGAGAATTTTTGTCTTTATTTTCAACTGAAATTAAAGCCAAAATACGACGTTTAGAACGGATCATGATTAAACATAATATACATTCATTGTCTCTTATATTTAACTGTATATGTTTAGAATATATATATATATATATATATATATATATATATATATATATATATATATATATATATGAATAAGGAACGACAAAAATATTTGCAACGTTCAAAACATTCAGTGCTCAAAATAAAAACAGAGCAATTAATATTTATTATAAATTATACTTTAGATTATGGACAAACTACAATCTACAACAAAATTGCACATTTTGTTTCGACATTGAAAGAACAATGTCTCATCTCATATATATATATATATATATATATATATATATATTTCGCGGAGGCTTACATTAAACTTAAATGAAAATTCTAACATATTCCGACATTTAAAACACCACGGCTACCAACACACACTTCTTAGGAAAACACTTGTTGAGAATACATATATACTTAGACAAGAAAATAATAAACGAAAACTTAAAATTCTAGAAGCTATCTACATCAAACAGTTTAAACCTAGCCTAAATAAAATAAATTTCGACACCTCCAGTAACATACTTCAATGCCTATAATCGACGGGAGAGGTCTTAGTTATTATACTTATCCCCTACACCCATAGTAGTAGCAGTTCCCAGACCAATCCCCTCATGCCACTATACTCTCATTTGACCAAAAACCCACTACCACCATTCCTTCTCGGCCTGCGGCCATGTGCGACGCAAAAAAATGGACCTGTTGAATTTCTCTGTATAACTCCACTCTGTTAATAATTTAAATGTTCTATGTTCACTGTATATTAAATGTTCATCCTTTGAAAATGGCTTATGTAAGCCGAAAGCTCAGACCTGATAAAAAATCAACAATTACTGCGATTTCTTGTCCTCTTTTCATGACAACACTATCAAGCTAATCAGATCATACGAACGGATCTTACACAAAATAAATAGACAGAACTTGTCTATATTATTCAATGAAACCTGTATTAATGAAAAAATGCTGCCAAAATACACACACAATATATATATATATATATATATATATATATATATATATATATTGTTATGCCGTGAGTAAGAATAAATAACTCAACAACAGGAATAGGTTAATTGTTGTATTCCGTGAAAATAGTATTTACAAAGGTTATTAGTATCCAATACAAGAATAAAGGTTAATCGTCTCAACCGTCGTAAGACGTAGTATGAGCAATGGGTACTTCCGGGTCGTCACCGGAAGTCTACGACTGACTTGTCGATCGGCTGCTCGGCACACTCTCTTACGTAGATGCCACCATTACTTTACATAGTAATGGAATTGTCCATTATAGCCGAATAGGCGCGGGCGTCCCAACATATATATATATATATATATATATATATAATTCAACCTCGAACACTTTAAAGCAGAGAAGCGATAACTACTCATCCCATAAATATATCTTAGAAGTAGTACTAACTAATGGGTTGGCAGTCCACTGTTTTTTTGTTGTTTTTTTTTTTGTTTTTTTTTTTAATCATCTCACCCCAAGCAAGGCATTCTACTGCCACTGTTGTGCAGGGGGTTACATTGGGGAAAGTGATGAGAAAGAGGGGTTAGTTATAGGAAATGTCAGGAGGAGGGTAATAGACAGATGAGGATACCGAGGATGGGGGTGGAGTAAATGAAAAAAGTGCTTGAGAGAATAGATGCGAGTTAGTGTGATAGGAGATGTCTATTGACCTTACATTTAAATTCCTGGAGATTGTAGCTGTCGGGGAAGCAAGTATATGGAAGGGAATTCCACAGGTGGAAAGTGCGTGAAAAGAAGCTGTTAGAGTAGAAATTGCGGTTACATTTTATCGGTTTCACTGTAAACGGGTGGGACCTAGTTGCTAGCTCGTGTAAATTCATACATAGGGGGCACCAGTGATCTAAGTTCATTGTAGCAGAAGCCGTGAAAGTATTTATAGAAGAGGCACAGGGAAGCCAAGTGATTTACTTTATTAAGAGTGCTCGATACTTAATAGAGCATTATATGTAGCAATATTTTATTATAAGTTTATAATAAAAACATAGTTTAATGCAACACAAAAGCCGTTGTGTTTCGGTACTATTGTCAGGCAGGCTAAATCTCATTTAAACACACATCAGGATCTTCCAGGGCCTATCCGTGATATCCTTGTTGATAATACATACATAATAGTATCATCTAGATGCAAAAGAAGATTGAAAATAATGGAGGTATTACTAATAAAAAAGAGAAATCCTACACCTACATCTAACATCAATTATGAACACGGTAACAATGTACTTACTGTATTCGGAACTTAACATACACAAAACTCTATATGCATAATGGCTAAAAGTATAGCCGAAAGCACTCAAAAGTACAAAAGCTTTGGACAATCTAAACTTATTTATAAATGGAACTTTTTCTGTGTGTGTGTGTGTGTGTGTGTGTGTCCATTACCTATAGACTCCGAAACGGCTGAACCGATTTTCTTGAAAATTTACACAGTTGTACTATAAGCGTCTGCGAGTGTTCTTAGCTAGGTTTTGTGTCGAGGTACCCCTGATAAATATCGAAAATCGATAATCGAAAAAATCGGGTTATAGAAGAAGTGGGCCGATTTTCATCAAATTTGATACACTCATAGACAAAAACATAAGAAACGATATTCAGAGGTTTCAAGGTTGCAGTTCTTACAATAGTGCAGATAATCGACAATATATATATATATATATATATATATATATATATATATATATATAAGGCAAGATGTTTGTGTCTGTATATCTGTATTTTTTTCAGCCATTTTATTTTAGTTTTTGCTTCGGGTTTGGCTCTAAGTAGGTATAATTGTAGTTCTTAGTCTCAGCCATGATACCATTTACTCAGAGGATTTATTTAGCCTTCAAAATTCAGTTTACGATGAAAAAAACTTATTTGATATCGATACCAGGAAATCAAAATTTGACTTACATCCATTTATTTTTCTTTCAGTCTACGGTTTCGCTTTAACTGGAAATATCTATTGTTTTTCGTGCCAACGTCCAAAGAGTCTGAACTCTAGGACCACGGATTAGTTTTAAAGCTTTCATTACACCCGAGCAACGCCGGGCTATACTGCTAGTTCTTATATAATTTGAGTTTCCAAAAGAAAAAAAATTATACGCACACATGACAAATTATATAAAAAAACTTAATGATAATACCCTGTCTATCATTTTTAATGAAACCTGTATAAAAGAGAGATTGTTGCCCAAATACACAATATATATATAAAAGCTAGGATGGGGTCATAAAACCATGAAACTTTCTTAGAGATGGTGCCTCGAAAAAAGCACTCGGTGCTTTTATCGAAGCATCATGAGTGTCTGAATTGTGTGTCATGATAAGCATACAGCCTTGTAAAACCTTGCCTCGAATTACTATAACAGATCCTCTGTCGGGCATGACCCACCTTGCTTTGTGCACGATTAATCTTGTTCCTGTCTCAACAAAAAAAAAAAAAAGAAACAATGGCTATGTATGTATGTATGTGGTATTTGGTATATCCTGTCGCTTTGTAGACAAAAAGATTATCAAATTTCAAATCTATTATTTTATTTAAAATTTTATTAGAAAACATATTCAGTGTAACGCCAGAAGTCATAAAATGAGTTTAAAGAGCCAGACATTTCAGCATATACTCTTTTCCTGTTACACAGAGGTTGTTACCAGACAGAAAAGGAAATTATCCCTTGTGATGCAAATGTCGATTTCAATTTTATGCAAATTGTATGTACGCATGTTTATGTATGCATATGCAATGACAGGCCTAAAAAAAAGAAAACAAGAAAAATTTTAAATATGATTTTATTTATTACCAGATAATACCCGAATAGTTCGATATAATTTTACACTTATTATCTGATTTTTTAGGGGTTTTATTTTTTAAAAATTAAATGTTTTTTTTTGTTTGTGTGTGTGTGTGTGTGTGTGTGTGTGTGTGTGTGTGTGTGTGTGTGTGTGTGTGTGTGTGTGTTTCTCCAAAATTTCTGATTTTAATGCTCAGCCCAGGATAGGTGTTTCCAGACTGAATGAGAAGGGAATATTTCAATGTTTTATTTCAAACTCAGTCAAATTGTGTGTGTGTGTGTGTGTGTGTGTGTGTGTGTGTGTGTGTGTGTGTGTGTGTGTGTGTGTGTGTGTTGATTAAATGACACAAGTAGTCGTAAATCACTCATGTGCAACACGTACATACACGTATACATTGTACAGTTACACATATGCAAAGTCACACGCATACTGTTAGTTCCTGCGGTGACCTAAAAAGATGACGGATTTACACTTTACACTACAGTATGTATTTATTGAATTAAATCTTATTTGAAAATTATCACTTGTGGATCACATTTCTGTAGAATCCAGAAAAGATTTCAAGACACACATTTTTTTTTAAATTCTAGAATTATTATGAGGTTTTTCTTGTTGTAAATAAGTGCAAACTATGTTCGTGTGAGGACTTAAGTTAATTAAACATGGTGGCAATTGTCCATGCGACAAATAACAATTTATGGTAACTGGAAACAAATTATGGCTATAATTAATCTTTGACTATAAAATCTCCGACTAGATGCATAATGATGGGTTAAACAAAAACTGTTAGCATCTAAACTAAATCTAAACGTTAGCTAAGTCGATGGATACAGTAAGAGTTCAAAGTTACTTATATTAATTAATTACCGTAATCCTTAATGTATAAATCGCTAAGGAGCATAAGACGTGGTTAAAAAAAATCAGAGAAACTTCAAGGGGAAATGCTGAAACACACCTGATTTTATTCGAGCAAAGAAAATGACTCAGATGCTTTGTACGATGCTCGAAATGTGGCCATGGCTTTATTTAGAAAACTAGTAATAAACATACTTGAACTTGATACATTTCAGTGAGTTATAAGTTAATCTCGGAAAAACCCTAGTCTAGTATTTAAATATGACTCTGTCAAGTTTCTTAACATCTTAACACTTACTAAAATTCCTCAAACTTATAAAATTATGAAAAATGTATTGCAATACGCCATAAATAAATATTATATCTCCAGTAAACAAATAAATAAGATGGGCACGATTTTGGATGAAGGGGAAAAAATTGCATCTTACGCACGCAGGATTAAGATATATTCAGGTATATTTCACAGGATTGCGGTATATTAACATTAATTAATTATAATTAATTATATTAATACGAGTGTACTCCTTCTGTCAAAAAATTTAAAAGGATTAGAAATATATATATATGTATGATGAGCTGTGATACAGCGAAACAGGCTTGTATGTGGATGACTAATATATATTCTTCATTACTCGAGATAATTATTGCAAAAAAAAATTATCTCTATTGAACTGAGCCTACGTTGCTTCGCTATTCTCTCTATCTATCTATCTATATATATATACATATGTGTGTGTGTGTGTGTGTGTGACAGGAGGAATATATATGTATATAAACCTGTTTCGCAGCTCATCAGTGTGGCTAGACATTCACTTACTTCCAGCCGGGATCGAAACTCGACCGATTTGATGTTAGTCGGAGTGCCTACTCCCTAAGCTATCGACGAATGGAATGAGAGAAGAGGAAATTTTAGCGTCTTATATAGATGCGGTGTATACCCGTACCAGCCACCGGGAGAACTCAATTCATTACTGAAGAAGGATATTGATTGTACGTATAAGTGTACATAGTGGATATTGTACGTATTAGTGTATATATTGGAGATTTTACACATAAGTGTATATATTGGAAATTGTACATATAAGTGGATACTACTATTGTCTCAACTAGACATTAAAATTTGAATTAAAAGTAAAAGTTCCTTTAATTTTTAATAATTTATTTCTTTTTATGTATGACATTTATGAGGCTGATGTTATTCACTTTTGGCATAAAAGGTTGGGATTCTATCCACTGAAATTTTGTTTGTTGGGATTTTGTCCTGTTACCATAGAATTATGCACCCGACTCAGAAGAAACCACCCTCTAACTCGCCGGCACTTATCTGAAATATTTTTTACTCGTAATATATTTTCGCACCATTTACATAACTTGAAGTAAACTTATTGCAAATTCTTTAAATAAACCAGAATAGCTATCTTTTATTTGTCAATAAAAATATTCTTTAAGAAACACTACTATTTATTGCAAACGAAATTAATACATATTTCAACACAGCCGTCGTAAAAAGCAGATTTTTTTATAACCAGCATTATAACCAAGCCTGAAAGGCCCTAAACTGCAGCCTATACTTATGTGATAATCCAGTCCTGATGATATCGTTCTAATTTGGACACCTTTTAATTTGAACACCAAAATATGATTTTTTTCAGGACTTCATGTGTTCTACATTTCAGTACAAAGATTGCTACGAGCAAAAATTTCAGCAAATTGTTCTGAAATATTTTGCTGGTGTTTTAAAACCTGGGTAATTACTTTTGTAACGCACAGACATTTTTCTCACAGTAAATATAGCGAAGGCATTGTCACAATGGCAATATCAATCATCATTCTATTGTAAACAAATGTACTTTTTCACTACGCAGGTAAGCAAATCTTTTCTAAAACCTTTTTTTCACTGATAACCTCTCTTCACCTGAGGCATTTATTATCTGAACCTACTTATTTATGACTTTATGTTAACTCTTACTTGTCTTAGACATTAGCAGCTGTTTACTATTTATACGTGCTCAAATTATTGCTACACTGGTATTTCTTATATAAAACTATACCAGTGTTTTCTTAATACTAAAAGACTGGAAATTATAATATTCTTTATACAAAGAGTCACGTACGGTAGATGGTAGCTGTGTGGTATTGTATGAGCTTTTAAGAAGACAAAAAGTGCAGATTATAAAGTTATCTAGGAAAGATAATAATTAACTTTAGATCTGAAGAGGTCAAGTGATTGGGAAAACATTCTGCTAGGAGTATGTTCCACAAAGCAGCTCAGTGAAACTTTTTTCTTAATAATGAAATACAAAGAGAATGAGGATTATTCATCCTTGTGTACGTAGCATGACGAGTCCCAGCTGTAAAAAAACAAATGGAACCAAGAAATGTAACTCATCAGAATACTTACTATGGAAATAGTGATAAAGCACAGAGAGATTGGTTATGTTTATCTGTGGGAAAAGTGTTGCAGGAGGTTCATCGCCCGCAAAGCCACGTATACGCTTTTAAACTTTATCAAGTCAGGCAAGTGAGGACTGGGCAGCTCCAGGTATAGCAGCAATACTCCGTTTTGGTTTGATCTGGTTCTTTTAAAGATAAATTATAGCAGTCAAGTACTTACTAGAGCAATATAAGGAACCGACCATTTTCCAGCATCTTTAGCAATAGATCGTATGTATAAGTTCTACTAGAGGTCTAAGATTCATTACTGAACTCCCATTAAATTAATCTCGGCTAAATCAAAGGTATGTGGCTTTTTGTAATTCTTCAAATGTTCGCTCTTGTTCTTGCGAAAATCTAAAGGATCATATGTACTTCCTTCATATAACAAACGTTTTAATAACTGTCTGTTATTCAACTATCTTGTGCGTATGGGCGCGCGTGTGTGTATATATAACCTAAGTTCAGCTAGGTTCATTTACTTGCTTTTGCTTAGTGCAAAAATCAACACTCTATTAGGGCCAATTCTGCACTTGATAGATGTGCAGTCACTTTATAGATCAACCTTTTGGGCTCTTAGTATTTGTGACTTTCTGATGTGACACCGAGTATAAAACTTACTTTGGAATTTCTTTAGATGAACCCGGTATATATTAGGGTTTCTGACGAGCATTAAATTCAATTCAGATGGGTGATATTTCTTGCAGTCTAGGTATCATCTAAAAAATTGGCATGAAAAATATTTATAGAAAAGGCACAGAAAAGTAACCTTACGGCGGGAGTAAAGTTACTGAAGCTGAACCGCCAAATCAGAACCAATAATATTGCTGATTCTGCTTTGGATTTTATCAAGGTGCTCAATGTAAATAGCAGGGGCACTGAAACACATGCGGTAGCAATATTCTAAGCATAGACAAATATATCTTATTCAACGCCTACTTTCGTTAATTACTGTTAGCTAGTGTGTGTGTGTGTGTGTGTGTGTGTGTGTGTGTGTGTGTTAGAGTCCCTCATTTGAAGCATTAACTTTACATTCTTGAGGGCAATATCTAAGAGATTCTATTCCCCCACTAAAGTGGTTGTTTATATAACTGAATATAATACAATTCTTTCACATGTTTGCAACCCATATAAAGCTGGACCAACATGTGAGTCTGCGCTTCGTAGCTGAGAAGTCACCTAAGGTGAAAACTGCACCTGGCCCCCTCGTACACCTTGAGGTGAGACAGGCACTACACTTAAATTTTTATGAATATTAGTTTTTAAAGAAGTATAAATCATTTCACTTTTTGTAAGTAATTGTTGGTATAGTATATGGCCTACCTCTTTAATTCGGGTATAGTATGTGGCCTACTCGGTTCGAATGTGTGCTACCTCAGTAAGACTATATTTATAGATATAAGTATTCAGCTATCTATTTAAACTAATTATTTTCCCTAACCCTAAACCTAACCCTGCCCTAACTCTAACACTAACCCTCACCAGACAGTTATAATACTTCCTTAGAATACGCTTTTTAAGGTAGGCCATATACTATACAGTTGATAGAATTTCGTAGGCCACATTTAAAAGGTAGGCCAAATATTACGCCAGTGACAAAATGTCGTAGGCCATATACAATACCAATGACAGAATTTCGTAAGTCACATTCAAAAGGTAGGCCAAATACTATACAGGTACTGTAATTTCTTGACTTTTACAACTTCAAAAGCAATAAGCCAGGATACAACATTTTGGCAACGAAGGACGAAGTTCAAACAAGGATAAATTTGCGAAAAATGATATCACTAACAGGACCTACAAATTCTGTGTAGGGGAGGACAATAAGCTTTTATAATAATAAATATTGTTATCGTTATATTTTGAATCTAAAGCCTTAACCTATATGTTGACCATGTAACTCTTTTTTGTATGTTAGTAGGTATATCTTCATTTTCCACAAGGATTACAATGATAAATGATAGAACTTAATCTGTAACTTCAAAGATAAACTAAAGACAAGTATTATGACAGCATTGTAACTTAAACAAGGAGACCGTCCAGAAGAGATGCAGGAGATTCCGAAATTGTCCGGAGGCCATGGTTAAACCAATGGCGATTTTATTGAATAGATTTACTCTTTAGTATTTTAAGATATTTTGTGTAATTTTAATAAATATAAGTTAAAATGAAATGTCAATGTTATTTTTTATTTTTCATTTAGACGACGATTTATTCATCGCATGCTCTTTGTCTCTGTGTGTGTGTGTGTGTGTGTGTGTGTGTGTGTGTGTGTGTGTGTGTGTGTGTATATACATTTCAACAGATTTTTGTGGTACAGAACTTGTGTATTGCTTTAAAAGTAATAATTTTAAGATTACAGGGTATAACATTTAAAAGGAAGAAAAAGAAACTATTTCATTCCCGCGGAATGAAAAACCCACTACCACCATTCCTTCTCGGCAATGTAAGTCACATTGCACTTAAATGAAAATTCTAACATATTCCGACATTTAAAACACAACGACAACCAACACACACTTCTTAGGAAAACACTTGTTGAAAATACATATATACTTAGACAAGAAAATAATAAACGAAAACTTGAAATTCTAGAAGCTATCTACATCAAACAGTTTAAACCTAGCCTAAATAAAATAAATTTCGACACCTCCACTAACATACTTCAATGCCTATAATCGACGGGAGAGGTCTTAGTTATTATACTTACCCCCTACACCCATAGTAGTAGCCGTTCCCAGACCAATCCCCTCATGCCACTATACTCTCATTTGACCAAAAAGCCAGTACCACCATTCGTTCTCGGCCTGCGGCCATGTGCGACGCAAAAAATGGACCTGTTGAATTTCTTTGTATAACTCCACTCTGTTAATAATTTAAATGTTCTATGTTCACTGAACATTAAATGTTCATCCTTTGATAATGGCTTATGTAAGCCGAAAGCTCAGACCTGATAAAAATATCAACAATTATTGCGATTTCTTGTCGTCTTTCCATGACAACACTATCAAGCTAATCAGATCATACGAACGGATCTTACACAAAATAGACAGAACTTGTCTATATTATTCAATGAAACCTGTATTAATGAAAAAATGCTGCCAAAATACACACAATATATATATATATATATATATATATATATATACAATGAAACCTGTATTAATGAAAAAATGCTGCCAAAATACACACAATATATATATATATATATATATATATATATATATATATATATATATTGTGTGTATTTTGGCAGCATTTTTTCATTAATACAGGTTTCATTGAATAATATATTAATTTTTTTTATTAATATATATTAATATATATGATGGTTCGCCTATACCATGAATATATTTACCATGAAATAACGTGTCTGCCTTAATTTTTCTTATATATATATATATATATATATATATATATATATATATATATATGATCTTATTTCTTTTAAGTTAAAAGATTATTTTTATTGGATATATGTGTCTGAGTTGCTCTCTTTGTTTTTTATTAAGAAAAAAAAAACAGAAAATGCCCAATGGCCACCGTAGATCCCAGCATGGTCTTGCCAGAGGCTTAACTGTTGTACCCGCTCCCAAAAGCTGACGTACACAAAATCATTCTTGCTTCAATATTTTATCAAAGAACCCACCAGAAGATGACTTTGCCAGTCTTAATGTACATTGGTATCGTTGAAATGATGAGTTATGATTTTTTGGGTACTTTTCTTTTCCCTGACTGTTTTTTTTTTCATCTTTTATGCCATCGTAATTCTGAATTTTTCTTTTTTTTTTGTTCTTCTTTCATTGTTTTAAATTTTTTCTAATTTTCTACAAACTATTCTATGCTTAATTCCCAATATTGCATTGAATTGAATTCTTCCTTGTGTAGGAAACTGAAGGGAATTATTTTTAACAGGTTAAAAGTAAATGAACTCACATGTCGTCCTGAACTACTTCTATGTCTATTGAACAGGAGTAGAGGTTCATTCCTTTGTTGTTCCCTGTTCAGGATATGCTTTACTGGCCTTTCTTCTACTAGAGCCATAATGATTTAAGGTTTTAACTTTTTGATGATTGGACTGGCCAGTGCCTGTGACTTTCCATTGTGAGTGTACCAAGTTGGTAGTTGTCCATTAGGAGTCCGAACTCTTTGGTAGCACTTAAAGAGGCTAATATGACAGCAGTAACTTAATATCTGGGTATTTGTAGTGCTATGTCGCACATGAGTAGGTGCCCCTGCATATATTTCCGATGGGCAACCCTAAGGCTACGTTGTTCTCTGTTCTCGGCCATGCTCTGGCTGGTTTGTATTGTCAGTGACAACAGATAGTGACAATTATGGTGCTCTCTCCCTCACTCTCTCCAAAACAAACTCAAGGAAAACATATAAAAAAAGTAATACGATAAAAAAGTATATTAAAAAACATCTACCATCTTCAACCTTTCTTTCATTAATATTCTTGGTATCTGTACCAACTTGGAATAGTGCCACATATCTTCACCCTCTGTGAATCTAACTTAAACTCTTCCATTGTTACCAATGAATTCTTGGTTCCGGGCTATCTTTCCTTTTGCCGAAAGGATTCCAGCATTTACATGCATGGCCTTAGTTATCCGGGATAATCTTCTGATGACCAGGGAATTGTCTCTCACTAAACTTTGTTACTAAACTCTGATAGCTATCTCTTTTTCCTTTACCGCGCCCTCTCTGCAATATATAAGATATGGTAACTGACAGTATAGACATTTAAAAGGTACTTTCTCTCCATCCAACTGCGGATATCTTTGTCTTCAATGACTTTAATGCTCATCATAACATGTGACTGAAACATTATAAAAGTAGTGATGTTAAATTAAATTTTTCCGTTGTTCAATCCCTTACTCAAATCATAGACTTCTCTACTCGTTTTCCTAGCAAAACCTCCTCTCCTCCTCTTTCCGAGCTTCGCAATGCTGTCCTCTTGGTAACTTGAGCCACTCTGTGGTAGCTATTTGTATATCGTTGCAATCATCTATTAAACAGAAACCCCCTATCCATAAGTCCTCTTTCCATTACCAGAATGCTGATTGGGACTCACTCAATGATTTTTTTCGTGACACCATCTTCAACATCCCAACTGAAAATTGTGCCACTGACGTTTCTTCTTGGGTCATAGCACACAAAAGCCACTATTTTCGGCTATACCAGTGTGACAGCTCTAGTCATAACAGGTGCCTATTCATTGCTGTTCGTAATAAATTTAAGCAACTCCTCAAAGTAGCAAAGTCCCTCTTTGCTGAGAGAATGGGTCACCGTATAGCCTCTAACAACTCTGGCTCTCGTGATTACTGGCGGCTCTGTAATAGAGCACTAAACAAGTGCAAAGTCTCTATTCCCTCCTCTTCAATCAACTATTGGCCTATAAGCTTTTTATCTCTTTTTGGGAAACTCTTAGAGACCTTAATCAATGCTGAATTGGTTCATCATCTCTCACTGCAGGGCCAAGTAGTATTTCTCCATACACATTTTTGAGCTGATCCAGTCTTTCCTATCAAATCGTGAAATGAAAGTCATCCTGAACGACCACTCGTCTAAATCTTTTCATATTAACACGTATGTACCCCAGAATTTCATCCTTGGTCCTGCGCTGTTTTTAACACCTCCAAGACTAAACTTCTCTCCATCTGAGAGTCCCTTCTCTGCATTCTATTAGTATGGCTAATGCTAACCTACAGGGAAATTATTTGTGGTGCCTTCTCAGCTAGCACCTCAGCTGGCATGAAGTGGTAAAACTATATTGAATCCATTGTTAGGTCACCTGCTAAGAAAGTCAGTTCACTGTGTCAGGTGAGACAATTTTACTCTCCAGAATCTATCTTACATATCTATAAGTCTACCATTCATCCACGCTTAGAGTATTGCTGCCATATATGGTCCAGTTCTCCTATTTACCTTGAACTCACAAGGAAAAATCAGCAATATTATTGGTCCTGATTTGGTGGTTCAGCTTCAATCACTTATCCACCACCATAAGGTTGCCTCCTTGTGACTTTTTTCACAAATATTTTAATGGCAATTGTTCAAAATGATCTCTTCACTTTGGTACCTAGACTTTTTAAATTTAAGTGCAATACTAGGCTGGCATCAAGATCTCATCAATTTACAGTTGAGCTGGTTAGACGTAGCCATAAATTCTATGCCAACAGTTTCTTTTCCTGCGCCCTTCTCACTTGTGAAACTTCCTTCCAGCTCCATTCTTTCCAGTCAACTTTAATCTGCAAAAATTTAAACACAATATTAATCACTATCTACTGTCTTCTTAAATACTGTTTTCTCTTTTTGCTCACTGTTAATGTTTTCATTCGTAATTCTTCCACACCTTGTAACCCTTTTTGTCTTAGTGGCTTCCCTGCCTTGCTTGTGGTGATACCAATTTAAAAAAAAACAAAAACAGTGAAAGTAATAACAAGTGGCCTAAATTGTAAAGTCCTACAAAAGAAAAATTGTGCTTCCAGTGTAATGAGAACAATCTATGGCTGTAGATTAAAGAAAAGTTTCACTTTAAGAAAATAGTGGATGTAGCAAAAATAAAAAATAAAAAATAAATAGAAAAATAAAAAAAATGATTTTTTATTTATCTTTATTTATTCATTTATTTATTTTTATTTTATTTTATTTTTTAAAATCTCCTTATCTATATATATATATTATCAAGCAAATTAACCATTTACTAACTGATGATGGTATTATAACACTGAAACTTATAGCTATTGAGTTGCAGTGTGCTATTATGATAATAACAGTAATAATAATTACCATATATACAAGGGGGTCCTCAACTTATGACAGAGTTCTGTTCCTACGATGTGTCATAATGTAATTTTCTGTGTTGCTCGGAATGTATCTGTGATTTTTATTTAAAACAAACAGGGAGTAATCTTTTTATTTTATAAACTATGTGTTGTATACAACACAATATTATCCATACTCTGTCTCCTGTTCAAAAATAAAATGTAGTAAAATATACCTCAAGCAGCTACAATAATAGCTCTACTACAACCTATCATATAAATATCAGATTTTGAGAATTATTGTGAGTAAATATTGCATAATCAATGTTTTGAGAATGACAATGATTTTTCTATGTACGATTCCTACTATTTAACCCAGAGCTGGGTGAAGAGATGAATTAACACTTTTCTCAAATGTACTTGTTCATAAGTGAATGTAACAAACCTAACAGTAATTTGATTTTGACTCTTCAATTTTTCATTTCAAGCCACTCATAATTATACAACACATACAGTCCTTCAATACTGCTATAAACTGATGATCCCCATAACAAACTAGTAAACTGATGCCATTGTAATCTTGCTGTGTTTTATTATCTTGTTCCCCTTTTTTCTTGTATTATTATTTTGAGAGAGTGTATTAACACAAGGAACCATTTCCATTCTTGTGTTTTGTAAATGAAGTACATAAATATTAAATTCATTCATTTTTGCAACTGATGAAATTGTTTACTGATTTTTGTTAAGTTATTCACAACTAATCTAAACAGGCTTCCACATAAATATCAACTTTTGGATTCTGTTAAGTCCCCTGTTGGTTTTTTAGAATTAGGTGTGTATTGATGTATGTTGTCATGTAAACCTATAGCATTGTGCTTTGTGTACTATGCTTTGTTGCATTCAATTTGACATTAAGTTTGCTGGTAACCAAAAGTTGAATGGGGAGACAAAACACAACCTATCTCTGAGGCATCACATGACTGAAAGGAAAAAAAGAAAGTTTTAGACTCTTTTGTTTGTATAGTGTTTCATATAATGCCATCTAGTGGTTATTGCTTTGGTAGACAAATGGGAAAATCACATAAGGGTTATCACTTCATCAACCTATGAGAAACATTTTTAAATTAGATTTCAAACTTTCCTTCACAGAAATAAAATGAAGATTTATGCTGCACTACTAAAATAATGTTTATAAAAAGATAAGGTTTCTCTCCTCATGATTTCGATAAATTTTTACTTTCAGTCAAGCTTTATTCATAAGTGTTATGCTATTGGTGCTGAATAATTCTCTGCCTAATCCACTTCCTGAAATCATTATTTTGATTGGTCATTGAAATATGACTTTTGGGTTGGGCCAAGAACTTTTCTGCATTCCCTTGTAGATTTTTTTATATAAAATCCTAGATTTTTTTCAGCAAAGAATAAAAAAGATTTAGTTTTAGGCTTTTAATATTTGCTTATAATGAAAATTGCTTCTAAACAAAATAGCTTGTTAAGAAATTGCCTGTGACCATCATTGTCATTTATCTATTATGAATACTTAATAAATTATATTTGCTAACTTATATACTTGGTATGAATGATTGAGCTTTATTTATTAAATTTTTTCTTTAGTTCTTGTACATTGAAGAGGCTCATCCCTTGTTCCCTGTTTAGGATGTGGTTTCCAGTTTTCTCTTTTCCAATCTTTTTACTCTTTTTTTTTCTTTTCCAATTGGAGTAGATAGACTAAACTATCGCCCGATTCACACTCCACCCACGTCTATTGAACAGGTATAGAGGCTCATCCCTTGTTCCCTGTTTAGGATGTGGTTTCCGGTTTTCTCTTTTCCAATCTTCTTACTCTTACATAGCCCCCTGCGTATCAGTGGCGTTACTGCCTTGCTTGGGGTGACATGATTAAAAAAAAAAAAAAAAAAAAAGTCCACAAAGGGAATGATATTTCAGAAAGATAATTTAAATTTTACTTTGTCAATGGCATGTAACCTGTTATCTGTCAAATAATATTTGATATATAACATATATGTTAAAGCCTAAGTGTCTAAAGTCACACAGATTAGGTAGATGGAACAATTTTGCTCAGGTTGGATCCTGTTTGCTTTAAAATTGTTGACAGATGAAGGAATGTTTTGCTTCAGTGAATGAGTTTAATGCTTAGCCAACTAAGGTATAACTTGTTTTCTGTTTATATCAAATATACTGCTTCATTTAGCAAGTAATTGTTTTGTCACTTCTCTTCCCATTATCAAAAATCTACTTGTTATTGATTAACCAATGACAATCAATAAATTGCCAAATGGTTTTATATTTATTCAAATGAATTAAAAATTGAAAACTAAGTCTGATTAATGTTAATTTTGTGACAAGATGGAGATATTCATGGTGCTATAATGTTGTATTTTCATGTGTAAATGAGTTGATTCACACATGTGGGAAAAATTTAACAGATGAAAGGATAAATAGACATGAGGGTATTCATTAATAGATTTATAATCAACAAATATACAAGAAGAAAAACAGACAATTGTAAGATTTTAGTTGAACTTGTGGAACTAAACTTATCTTAAAGGAAGTGTCTGCTTAAGTTGGTTCAAGATGATGACTTAAAAGATGGCTCTAGAGCCATTCAACACATTTCACTTTAACAGATCCAGATCCAGATCTGAATATCCCATGACTCATTAGAGTCCTAGTGGAGCACTACATGTACTGCAGCTGCAGTACAAGTGGCGTTTCTTTGTGCGCAAAAGCCTGATGGAGCCTGAACCTCTCCAGGCTGGTTTGAATTCAAAGTTTTTTTTTTCCCCTAGACTGGTTACACTCAAAGCTATAGAACCCAGTCTGTCCTGCTGTTTTACCCATAGCTTGGGGAAGAAGAAATGGATTCATACCTTTCCCAAGGATATTAGCATGTAAGTGAATATAATGAATCTGACTGGAATTCGAACTCAGCTCTCCAGTTCCTCATTTCAAGCCACTAACCATTACTCCACTGTGCCTCCTGTCCTCTGTAGCTCTTAGTAAATTTTGTATTTTTGTAACCTCTTCTAAACCCAGTTCGTCTTGCTATTTTACCCATAGCTTGGGGGAGAAGAAATGGATTCATACCTTTCTCAAAGGTATTAGCATGTAAGTGAATGTAATGAATATGACTGGAATTCAAACTCAGCTCTCCGGCCAATAAGTACACAGTCAAAACATGAACAAATCAAACACCGAAGATGGTTGTCCAAACCAATCATATATAAAACTGTTTATCAAATAAAAGGTGTTCAGTTCCAGTTAAATGAAATATATGTTTTTGTTTACTCCAAGTTAAGATGTGTAAACATATATTAAAACATCACCAAAATAAAATAGTCTTATAATAATCAAATGGATGTATGGTTGGTGAAACAGATATTGGCACAAAAAAATGAATTACATGAGTCAAGTTCAAATTCAGTGCTAATTTGTTGTATTTACTTTTGAAGAAATGCTCTTGGGAAAGATATTCTTCCTCTTTTCTAAATTATTTCACCCCAAAACAAGGAGATAAAGCCACTAAAATGCAAGAGTTAAAAATATAAGAAAACATTAGTGATGAGAAAGAGCAATAAGCTTTCATACAAATGCTCTTGGGAAAGGTATTTTCTTTTTTGTAGTTATTTAATCCCAAGCAAGGCAATAAAGTCACTAAGGCACAAAAGAAGGAAAAAATATGAAAACACATTAGTGAGGAGAAAGTGTAATAAAAAACAGGATTCAAAAAGACAAATGACAATTAACATGACATTAAAATTTTTGAAGATCTTATTTGACAGGCAAGCAGGAAGTTCCACAGTTGATAAGCATGAGAGAAGAAACTATTAGTAACTTACAATTACACCTAGCAATTTCAATAGTAAAATGAGACCTAGCTACCAATCTAGTACTATGCAGGAACTTGAGGTACCAAAGATGAAAATTCATCAGAACAATTGCCATGAAAATATTTATAGCAAGGATACCAGGAGTCTATATTACAGATGTGGGAAAGTAACTGAAGCTGAGATGCTAAGTCAGAACTGATAACATGGCAGATTCTTCTTTTGATTATGTTGACCATCTCAAGATACCATCAGACAAATAGTGGTAGACACATTCAATGTATGAATGATTTAAAAATGTGCAAGATAGATCCTGGTGAGAAAAAATCAGATGACATGGCACAATGAACAAACTTTCCCAGCGGTAGACTTAACAACTAATTCAATATAATTGTTCCACTTCATCCATTTCTTCTTTTCTCAACTCTGGGTTAAATAGCAGATTAGACTGAACTCTCTAGCCATGGATGGCAACCAGTCTACAGGAAAAAATCTCTGAATTTAAAAGTGTGGAGAAGGAAAGCACTTTCCTATCTTTCCCAAAAATACATATTAATTCACAAATAATAAGCAAAATTAAATATAGGAAGGAAGAGTCATGTTCCCATATGCCCTGAACGGACAGGGCATTAAAAATATTTGAAAGAGTAAGATACATAAAGCAATTTTTAACTTAAAGTTTATAAAATGTTCTTGTTGCTAAATCTTACAGGTGCTCAGGATCAAATTTGTTTGAAAAATTTTATATTCTTAACATGCACTGTATTGGAGTTTTGCCAACGTCTTGTGTAGTGAGGCAAAATCATGCTTATTAGATTACACTGGAAATGAGTTTTGAAACAAGGTCATTTCTAGTCTGAATAACCTTTGTAAGAACAAAGACTAACACTTACTCTTTTGATTAATATCTAAGGGTTAAACAGGTGGCCTTTTCTAACAACAAATAGATTAATAATTGCCCAATCAGACAATAGTCTTTCATGGTGCTGTGCTCTAAAGTGACTTGTTCTAAAATGTAACTGAAATAAACAGCAGTCTATAATTTATTTCTGGATATTAGCAGCTAGAGCTTGTATTACAAAAGAAAGACTTGAGTTTTAAATCTAAATTATATAGAGATCTAAAATTTATCTTCTAATATCTCTGTATTTTCCTCCTAAAGATTGATATTAAATAGACTATTATAATCCTGTTAATTATAATATGCTTGATTTTTGTTGGCTTTAATCATTTCATCTTAAGCAAGAAATAAAGACACTAAGATGCAAAGGGTTACTGAATAAGAAAGACTATGAGAACAAAAAACACCATTGAGAAAGAACAATAAAAGAACAAGTTTTTGAAAAGACAGAAGATAACGATTGATACTGAATTTAAATTTTTGATGATCGAAGTTGACATTGAAGTAAGAAGCCAAAAGAAAGTTCCACAAGTGAGAAAAAAAAAACTCTTATCATTGAATTATGGCTACCTCCAGCCATTCCAGCTGTAAACTGAGTTGACCTTGCCACCAGTCTAGTAGTAATTCATAAAGTCTAGTTACTGAAGAGGAAAGTTCATCAGAACAATTACCATGAACATATTTATAGAAATGGCACAGGGCAGCTACATTATGAGAAAATGACTGAAGCCAAGATGACAGGTCAGGATCAATAACATTACAAATTCTTCTTTGGATTTTAACAAAAGTTTCTAAATATAGAGCAAAAGCACTGGACCAGATGTAGCAACATTATTCAATGCATGGATCATAGATGGTAGACTTATAAATGTGATTCTGGTGAGAAAAAATTATCCAGAACAGCATAGAGAACTAACTTATATAGCTGCATTAAATAATAAATGGATACTTAATAATTTTTGAAAGCAATGAATTAATTTCATTCATATCAGATTTACTTTAATCTGTTCATAAAAGCAATTTATGATATTTGAAAATCCTTACTTTCTATCCATGACATTTTAATTTAGATATGACAGTTTTTAGGAAAAAATTATTGGTATACCAATGGGTTTATGCTGTCTAAAATAGCAGCAACATATATACTGATATACCTACTATTGAGTATCTTACATTAAAACATAAGAAAATAAAACAAAAATAATCTAAACCCCTGAGGGAAATATATATATGTGTACGTGTGTGTATGTGTGTGTGTGTGTGTGTGAGTATATATATATATATATTGTTTAATTACTTAGTTTTTGGTCATAATAAAATTAAACCAGTACACAGTTGTATTAAAAAGTGTTCAATACAATTATATTGTAGAACTTTTGAATATTTTTCATTTATAAATGAGTTATTCCTTGACCTAGGTTTCTACCATGTGATGTCTTCAGGCAATTTGCAATAACTGATTTTACCGGGGTTTTTTGTTTTGTTTTCTTTACCATTTTCTTTATGAACACTCATGTGACTGGGAATTTTTGAACCAACAGTTTTTAAAATTAGAAGAAATTATAACATTTCCATCCTTGATTGTATGAACCTAATAGGTATTTTATTGTATGGTTACATTTAGTCATAATTTTTGTTCTTTCATTCAATAATTCATTTTTGTTTGGGAATAACATAATTGTTAACTTTTCTTCCTGGCACAGTCTACATATTTTGCCATCATTGCTAATCATTAATTCTAGCACTAATATATATTACTCTGATTCTAGGTAACACATCAAGATTATCCAGTTATACTGAAAGTGAAAACAGTCAACCTAGTAGAATGACCAATACCATTTCCCGTTCAGCACAGGCCCGAATTGAGGTGGATGAGGTTTGTAGAAGAAACCTATTTTGATACTGATAATTTTTTGTTAGAAATATTTGGTAAGAGTCATGATATTCAAATGGAACTTTATGATTGACAATCTCTACTGGTATAGAGCAACACAAAATATTTATAGAAACGGTAAAAAATAATATCAGAAACATTGATGCTTGCATCTGAATATTCAGTAACAGAATCAGTAATTCATTTATTAATCCATCCTGGGTATGATGATAGACTACATTTGGCAGCAAGGCCTTGGATTAGGAGATTTTTAGGAACATGGAACTACCTCTTAATTGCTGTCGTGCCCAGGTTCACATTGAAAAATTTAGTTAGAATTTAGAAACAAGAATAGGTAATTAATTAATCCAAAGTCATGACATCCAATTTTGGAAAGCTCTGATTTCATATTTCGAAACTGGTGTCGCACTAATTTGGAAAGCTCTGGACTTGCAATATTTTTAAGTGAGAGAAACCAGTTTGTAAATCTCTAATTTTGTTCTACCTTTAAAGTGTGAGAAACCAGTTTAGAAAGTTCTCATCTTGTACTACCTTTAAAGTGAGAGACAGCAGATAGAAAGCTCTGGTTCCATACTATCTTTTAAGATTTGAAAAATTTGAAAAATTTTGATATTTACATTTAAGGTAATCCTCTAGTTTGGAAAGTTCTGATCTAGACTTAGGTATTCGGTGATACCAGTTTCAAAAGCTCTGTCACATACAAGTATAAATCAAATATTCAAATGTTATTAAAGTAAATATACACACAAATAGAAAATTCTTCTCACTACTAACTTTTCATCATAATTTTGTGACAGAGAACACAAGTTGAATGGTGGAAATGAACAAGACTTACCATATTCTTAAAAAAAGAAGGTTAAACTTTGTCTGGCACATAGGACTTTGGTTGAATATCAAACCTGTGTTCTTCTGAATATGAAAAACACAACTTAAGCATAATGTGGATGTTTAGTTTAATTCAGATGACAGGATGCTTAGTTTAATTCACATGCTCAGATGAATGAAACACTGCATGGACTCTGGCGTCAATAAATAGAGAAGACAAAAAGCCCAGAGAGAAGCGATCTCCATGAGATCCAAACTCTCTCCAAGCTCTCTCTTAGTCAACTCTCTGCTTCCAAGCACAGAGAAACCAAGACGAGGCTCCACTGAAGTGTAGAGTCTTGTCTGGGTTGAATAAACAAGAACCTAACCCTGCCTTAAGCAAGGTCTAAGAAATACTTTTTGCTGAGCTTAAGGGCTGGAATCCCCACATTAATTGACCTTGTGTTGCATCTGCCTTGGGTGTTTGCCCTAATGGGGAGGTAGTAAATACCAACAATCTTCATGAGATCTTATATGTAGTAGCTGAGAGTGAATTAAACACAAGTGAAAAAGGCAGTTATGAGAATACAAAGAGGAAGAAAGAAAAGGAGCAGGAAGAACAACTGATGAAATTGATTTTACCTGTTCATTTTTCTTTTAAAAACCTAGAAATTTATAGAAAATAAAGCAGATTACTGATTTAATATTTGTTTAATTAATAGCAAAACCCATCCTTTGCTTCATGTAGTTTATTATACTTCTTATAAGTTTTACTTTTATATCAGTTTCCCCATTAAAAATTGATTATCTTTTCTAAAATTGTGTGGAATTTTGTATTTTAATAGATTGAAATGTTGCTCAGAAACAGAGTCAATAAACAAAATCTTACAAAAATTAAAAAGCGCTTTAAAGACAATGACCCTGATGGAAAAGGATATATATCACGGTAAGCATTTACTGTTTATTTATTTCTTCTTTATATCATTAAAATACACTTTGAATGCATCTATAATGATATCAGGAATACAAATTCTTGATATGATTAGAATTCTTAAGTACATCTGTAATCATATCAAGAGTACAATTTTTTGATATCATTAGAGTATTTGAATACATCTGTAAGCATATCAAGTATATGATTCTCAATATCATTAGAGTACTTCTCATGAATACTAACAATGTATTGTTCTTTAAGTGTTTTTTCAATCAAGCATAATTCTTGCATTCAGTAGTGCTGCTATTAGGTGTTCATTATTTTGCTAAAATATATATTTTTGACTAAAAATTGCCTTCAGGCCCTTTATGAGCAATTTATAGACTGAATTTGTATAGTTGTCATGATGTCCTTCTTACTCTGTTAAAATATAAACCATGAAAATTTCACAGTGTTTCTATTTGAAATTTCTGATGAATCTTAATTTTTCAGTTAATGATTGAATAAGTTCATGGCAAATTCTAAGACAACAAAATATCCATAGAAATTCCCTATCCCATCATTAAGTATTTGAGCTTAACAACTTTAACAAAATATTGCAATAGCAATCATAATTATGAATTCTGGTCATTATTTTATGAAGTGGGTACAAATGAAAAGATTTGAAATTGATAACTTTTCCCATTTCACTGAAACACACATTAAACACTTCTTTCTTTCTGTTATTTTCTCACTGAAACCAAGTAGTGTTTTTTCTCCTCTTTCTATGTAATCAAAATGAAATAGACCATTAGTTATGAAGTATTGGCAGAGTATAAGGTTTGTGTTAACTAATAAAGAGGGAGACAAGCACAATATTAATAGAATACTATATTGTATCATTGCATGTGTGTATGTGTGTGCCTGTGCAAAAACAGTAATAATATCAACTCAATGTCACTCAATGAAAAAGAGACACATTTAGTCAAATGTGTATCCAAAAGATAACAATATTTGTTGGTGGTTTCAAAAGCCCAGATACTTTTAAAACTGCTATTGTGCAAGTCCTTATTTGCTTTTCCCACTAAAAAGCTGATTCAGTATTAGAACTTATCAATCCCCAGAGAGGTTTTTGAATAAGGCTATCAATCAAGATTTACTTTTTGTCTTTAACTAAAGTGACTGTCTTCTTATATTACTATGTAATTGAATTAAATAAGGAGCTTATAAAAACATTAAATGTTTCATTCTAAATACAACAGAGCAAAATTTAATTCTTTGTTTTGGTTCCTCACTAACATTGTTTATTTTTTCCAGAGAATCTCTACATCGAATCATCATAACTCTAGTGAAGAAGGTTTTCTCCCAAACAGTATTTGTGCGACTTATAAACAGGCTTGGTTTGAGCAACAAATCATCCATAAATGTTAAGGAATTTTGGAGATCCTTGCATTCTGCTGATGAAGAGAACAGTTGCTGGTTAGATCCTATTCAAAGACAGAAGAGTTCAATGGATAATTCCAGTGCTGAAAATTTGGCTTCTCCACACAAGTAAGTCACATGCACATGCACTCATATACAAATGCTAGTTTCCACATACAAGCAAGGCACACACACACACACACACACACGGTTCAGTTCACCCCACTGACTGTTCCTATCACTAGGTGGATTTGAAAGCAGATTGAAGTTTTTCTCCATTCCAGTTTGTCTATGTCCTGAATCAAAAGATTTTGCAAGCTCATGTCTGTTGACTCTATGGCATTTTCAGACCAGCCTGTCTGTTGCTTCCTTCATTTGTACCTTCCATTGATGGTGTCTTGCATAATGGACTTATGCTTTGTAGTATGATGAAACCACAACAACTCGCATCACTCCAAATTTGCAAACAAAGGTTCCTGGGGTGGGGTGGGGGCACAAGACTCATGTTTTTAATTTTATATATTCTTTGGTCATGTCCTGCAGGTAAGAATTGCAGATCAGCAAATCTAGTGTTCTATTACTGTCAGCAATGTCCATGGCTCAGACCAAAACTGCAGAAAGGAAAGCACCAGAGATTTAAACAACATTTACTTAATAGAAAGTCAATGTTGTATTTCCAAACCCAGTAGATTAGATTTCCAAACTCAGCAAAATAGATTTTCAGACCCTGTGAATGAATTTCTAAACTCAATGAAATGGATTTCCAAACCCAGTCTAATAGATTTCAAAACCTAATAGAATTGATTTCCAAACACAGTGAAATAGATTTCCAAACATAGTCCAATGGATTTCTAAACACAGTGTTAAGAAAATAATTTTTCTCAGTATTTACATTTTGACTATTGTCCTCATCTTTGTTGACATTTGGATGACGTTTTGGCCATTGTACACTCTGGCCTTCTACAGGTGCTAGGAATTTCGAACTGAACACTTTATTACAATCACTAGGGTATATCATCCTTGTTCCTTGCGTAAAGCCTCGATTGGAAGTCATGAGTTATCTCCCTCTAATCCTGCAAGTTACTTGTTCATCACTGCTGTAGCCTGGTATTGAACTCACAACTCTAAGAGTCAAGTCAGGAACTAACTGAAACATAATACAAACAGCAAAAAAAGATCAGGAAAATCGTCCAAATAGTGTAAATACTGTGGGTGTTGCCTCATCTCAGAAATATAGATAAATAGAATGATCTATTATTAAACATTGTATATATGGCAACAAAGATGAGGACAATAGTCCAAATAATGTAAATTCTGTAAACAGTACCTCATCTCAGAAATATAGACAAATAATTTTTCTCTTTAATTTGCATATGTCAAAGGTGCTGAAAGAAGTGTTTTATTTGGTAATTGCAGTTTGGCAATTATTAATTTTTTCTCCCTTGCTTTTGTTTTTTTTTTAATTTTGAAATACTGATTACCATTTTAGTATCAGTATTAAGCAACATTAGCTTTGGTTAATATTAAATGAGTGTACTTGTCAAAATGAAACATCTGGTAAGTTGAAATGAAAACCAATTTGATAGTAAATTATTAGTCTTTTCTATCAATTGATTTTATCCCCATTTTTTTCTTCTGTTTACCTGTTGATTTCATTCCCACAGTCTGTTTTTTGTTCCTTCCTGTCTTTATTCGATTTGTTCCTTTCTAACTTTATTCCATTTGTTCCTTTCTAGCTTTATTCCATTTGTTCCTTCCTAACCTCTTTCCATTTGTTCCTTTCTAACTTTATTCCATTTGTTCCTTTCTAGCTTTATTCCATTTGTTCCTTCCTAACTTTATTCCAATTGGAGTAGATAGACTAAACTATCGCTCGGTTCACACTCCACCCACAGCTATTTAACAGGTGAAGAGGCTTATCCCTTGTTCCCTGTTTATGATGTGGTTTCCGGTTTTCTCTTTTCCAATCTTTGGACTCTTACATAGCCCCCTGCACATCAGTGGCGTTACCGCTCGGGATGATATAATTAAAAAAAACAAAAAAAAAACATATTTCTAAACCGAATGAAATGGATTTCCAAACCAACTGGAATAGATCTCAGAACCCTGTGAAATGGATTTCCAAACTAAGTGAAATGAATTTCCAAACCCACTGCAATAGATTTCCAAATTTAATGGAATAGATTTCCAAACCATGTGGTATAGAATTCCAAACAATGTAGAATCAATTTCTAAACCCAGTGGAATAGATTTTCAAACCCTGTGGAATAGATCTCTAAACCCAATAGAATGCATTTCTTTTGGTACAAGTGCTTTCCTTTGCTCTCATTTTAAGTTGCTTCCTTCTCCTAACAACTTCACGTTTATGGTGTTGTTAACACTTGTGTTATTTCTGTGGTTCACCTTAACTTTGAACATTTTTATGCTTAACATCATGCTATACACACTGATACTTGCAATCAGTCTTTTTCAATATTTCAAGCACTTTTTATGCATCTTTGATATGATTTGGCAATTAATCAGAGGAGACCTTACTACACGTGCATATACAGACACTCTCCTGTAGGGTTACTCAGTTGACAGTTGCTATAAACTGAATTTGCATTCTGCCACAATTTTCTCGTCCTACTTTCAATTAAATTTGAAAACAAATTTTCTTTCTTTTATAGATGTGAATTGTTATATGAAGAGCAGTTTTGAAATACATGTCTTTCTACAAGTATTAATCATTATTGAATATGAAACTGTGTATTTATTACTAATTTTCTGATTATCTTATTTCTAGGCTTCAACAATTGATTAAATTTCAAATTATAACACTTATAAATTTATTCAAAATTTAAAAACAATTTTTTAGAGTAATTCAAAGTATATGATATTTTGGTAATGTTAATTAAAAGTTTAATATTCTAAAATTGTTTTGAGTCAATATTTAGTAATTAAATGCCATGAAAATTGTCATTATATTGATTAGATTTGAAATAATATCAGTTTTATTGTCTCCTTAAACATCATTTAATAGGAGTGTAGTGCCTTAATAAATCAGCAGAAGCCCTGAAGATGTAAAAACACGATGAACCCTTAAAGCAAGGGTTGGCAATCTACGGCCCACAAACCTGATTACCAATGACTCTATTTTTAACATGAGAGATGAGGCTTTCAAATTCAACAAAAAGCCTGCTGTTATCTTTAATGTCAAATAATGGATACATATTTGTTATGACCCTTGGCTACATTAAAAGATAACAGAAGTGAAAGAGGCCAGGGAGGGACTGACATGCAAGGTAGCAGAAATCTAAAGACAGTTAAACATACACGCATTATACATACATGCCTCATGAATGTGTGGATGATACCACATGTGTACATTATATGTTTGCAATTATTTGTACTTGTATGTATGGGTTTTGTTTTTGTTTGATGTGTTTGTGTTGTTCGTTTGTGGTACAATTTTGAATAAGTTTCAAACCTGCATGTCATAATTTCATCCATTTCACTTTGGTTGATTTTTTTCATTTTGAAGTATTTTGAGTTTTTGACATTCCTTGAGGAAAAGTAATTTTTGTTAGGTGTTTTTTAATTTTAGATTTTCTTTTGTTTTTCTGATTTCTCAATGTTTATTTTCATTATAGTTTTAAATATTTAGGTTGACAGGGGTCTGCATATTTAATTTTCCTTCATTTTTCATGAATGGCCTTCGTCCGCCCCGCAACCTGTCATTATAACAAGATCCAGCTTGCGGGGTCAAATGAGTTGCTGATCACTGCCTTAAAGTAACTCTCTTCCTGTTTTCCTTCTTTTGAAGTGTGTGCCATTGACTTTTTATACTGTAGGGACTCTTCATGCACAAACACACTTACACAGGCAAGTCACACTCAAATACATTCATTAACAATTTTGGTTGTGTATTCAATTTATTTCTAGGAAAAGAAACTCTTAAATCTTCCTTTTGTTATTTTAATAAATGTTATCTTGCATTGCAAATCAATCAATCTCTGTTATTTGTGCATGTACCTTTTACCCACCATTATTTCATGTATTGGAAAATATTTTTCAGTGAAACCTTATGTATTAATTATAGAAGTAGCCAACACAATAAAGGAATATTATCTTATTTAAAGAGGCACTGAGTAATAAATCTAATGAATAAAAGCATCTAATCAAATACAACAGTTGGAAGTAAAGAATTTAACATTAGAACTGCAACAATATAAAAATAAAAAAGAAATTGTTTCAATAGGGCATTTATGTCATTCTTTTACCAATTGCAGGATACTAAAAGATATCAGCTAAATTTAAAATGTAAATATATATTTCTCTCAATAAATGAAAGATTTTAGGATTAGTGAATCTGTTTTTGCTTACAGCATTCGTTTGTCAAGAATGGCCCCATTTTTGTGTAGCCATAAAATGTCTGTACATGGGGAAAATACTGTACCTGTTTTCTTTACCCTCATTTAGTGCAATAAAAGTGAAATAACCCCCAAAAAGTCATAGCTCCAAGATCACAAACAAATTATAATAGTGACCACTGTGTAGTTATTTTTAAAACTGTAAAAAGCACAGATTAGAAGGCTGTCAAACCTGATTTGAATGGTTATAATGTACTGTTCTATCTTCTTTTATGAGCCATGTCCCTTTAGGACGTAGGTGATCATGAACCTCCATATCTTATTCTGTCCCTTGTAGTTTTTAGTAAATTTGTCTTTTTTGTTATTTATCCCAAGCCCTCTTCTGCCATCAAGTATGTTACCTGCCACTTTCCTTTGACCATCTTTCTCTCAATCTGTCCCATGAGTATCAGATTTTCCAAGCCCTCTTTTTTTATTAAAATTTCAACTATCTCTTCCTGATGTTAAGTATAAGTTTTCTTTTTGTTTCCATTCTCTCCAAAACCTTGTTGTGGCTCTCATGTCCAGTTTACGATATTCACAGCATCTTGGCGAAAAACATGACCTAGCCCATGTTTAAATTCAGACATGAAATAAACAGTTTAAAGTGCCTGTAACATTCATGTATCATAAAGTTTGATCAGCCAATTTATTTTCTGATACAGCAGCAGTTTGTGAAGAGACACATTTTATTGCTCCACATGTTAATCTTATGATTATGATCAGAACATTGAGACCTATAATCTGTGCCATTGACTGCAAAATAAACGAGCCAGTAGAGAAACAAGTAGATCTTGTCAGAAAATATGCAACTGACTCACAGTGTGTAGCAGGACATTTGATGTGCCAAATGAACAGACAGCACCTAATATGTGGGCAAAGTGGACATTGCAACAACATACAAGTGTTGTTTATGAATGCAGAATCACATTGTAACAAAATGATGGCTGTCAATGAGTATGAAACTGCAGAGGCAGGAGAAGCATTATGCCACATTTATAGAGATGGTGATGTAGATATGCAAAGCGCAATTATTTCCCTTTGGTTAAGATAAGGTCATGTGGGTCATGTAACAGCCAGTGAGTGACATCAATTCAAAGAATAATGGAAGCCAGTTTTTAGTTTAAACTCCGCACATTAAGACATGCCTTCTCACACACGTTACTTTGTAAGCTGCAAATTAAACAGATATGACAAGCCCACAGTGGTAGGGCATACAGAGAAAACCACATGTTTTCATTAGGTATATAGAAGATATCAATCCTACATGTTTTATCCATTTGGAAATATTGCAAGTAAGACCCTGTCTGTTTTTTTTTTTTTTGTTTTTTTTTCATTTCACACTTTTTGCTGTGTACATATGTTATAGTTTCTCTGTGTTGAACAAATTCTCTTTGGGAACAATTCATGTTTGTCATTTCTTTCTCTGAGATATTTTTTATGTCTATATATCAAGATTTAACAATATTGTGAATATAATAGCTATAATGGGGAAATGTAAACTGGGAATAACCCTTTCTTGTATAACACCCTAATTAGTGGCATAGCATTCTAGAAAGTAATAAACAACAGCAAAAAATTAAACTAGTCATCATTAAGATTCATTTCAACTATTTTTCATTAAGTCACTGTCAATAGAAATGTATTCATTTCATATATTGTTATTTGAATCCATAAACCATTTCTATGAATTTTCAATTTTCAATACTCAGTTTCACATGTCCTTTTAGTGTTACCAGCTCCAAAATGGAATCAAGTAAGAAAGAAAATATTGCTTTAGCTTCAAAAAGAGCAGATTCTCTTGCAGAACAAAACAGAAATCAAATTGGTGAGTATTTGTTTTATTACTTAAACATGCACACATATAAGTTCATAGTTATGATTTGATTAAATTTTCCTCTAAATTTCTCTGAAGAGACATTATCATTATTATTATACATTGATTTATTTGAACTGATTTTGAACTCATCTTGGTTGTTATAGTTGCTACATTTTTGTTGCTGTACTTTCTGATTTTTAACAAATGCCTGTTGTATCATGTAATGTTCTTAGAATTTCAAAAGAGTAAATCTTATATTAACAAGGTTTCCTCTAGCATGGATATTGGAGTGAGAACTGTCTAGTCATGTGAATTGAATAAAGGATTTGGTTGGAAATTATTTTGTGTTAATTTATCCTGTGATAGTGCTTCTGATCATTACATTGAACCAGAGTATATTTAGATTTCACTGTATCACCCAGGGATTGAACTCATGACCATGAGACAAACTGCATACAAAAACAGAACAATAGCCTACTATATATTTAGAAAGCAAATGTTTAGCATGGTCATTAAGTAAATATTATCATTCCCAATTTTGATTATGCAAGATTCTTTCCTCTGGTCCTGTGTTTTGATAATCCATATTTTAGAAACAGGAACCATTAATCAACTGTCCAAGTTTACCACATAGCTTCTCTTGCTGTTTACCTTTTACTGGGAAAAATTTCTTTGTGTTTAGAGATTCCACTTTTTCTAAAAAACAAGAAAATTCTCCATTTATTTCTTTCAGTATGACTTTCAGTCTATCAATCAAACTTTCAGCACTAAATAGTGTTGCAATTTGTCATTTAGATAATTCATGTTATATTCAGCACACTGATGCCAGAGTCTTGTAGCTAGAACTTTTAGTAATCATTCTGTCCACTCATCAAGAGATACCAGCAACTGACTGCTTATTTTTTTCATATTTAAGTTAAAAAATAATTTATGTTTAGTTCACGTAGTGAGCTTTTGGCTAGGTATATTTCTACTGCAGAACACTCTTGTTATTTCTCTGTCCAAATTAAAGTTCATCTGTTTTTCCTTCTATAGGAAAAGATTTCCTTCCTCCTCATCATGTTTTATGTATAATTTATACGTTTAGTTGTAGTTGTGGTAGTAACTACATATGAAGGACTTCACAATGCTTAGATTGTAGAATTAAGCAGCATGTCCCATCTAGAATTCTTAAACTGGATACCCGTACACATCAACTAGTTAACACATCCAGGTTAACAATTACCCAATATCCAATAAATAGCAGAGATTGTGTGACTGACTTTAGTGTGGATCAATTCTCCGTTTTGTCTGGTTCACACTCTGTGTTTCACTTGCAGGCATTAGAATCATTGTATATTAGGTCTAGGAGGCTGTCTCTTTGTAAACAGAGAGATTGCCTCCTTGGACTTCACACTGTCAGTATCTAGAGCTTGCCCCCTTTTTTTCGGTTTTTTTCCCTTTACATTTTTCATCTTCATTTTTAAATATTTTAAAAAGAAAAGGATGAAATAAATATTCCCAGATGACCCTGATGAAGCTTGGGATAGAAATCGGTCAGTCGTTTTTCCTGTGTCTCTTTATTCTTTATTTTCCATCTTTACAAAATGCCTGTAAGTATTAAATTTAATTTATTTCTTGCCATATATATATATATATATATATATATATATATATAGTGACTGGTGTGTGTATACACTGCTTATATACAACATGTTAAAATTTCCCTTCTCTGATTCCATGCGCCTATAGCTTAGGGAGTAATGACTCCAACTGATACCAAATCGGTTGAGTTTTGATTCCGGCCAGAAGCAAGTGGATGTGTCTAGCTACACTGATGAGCTGTGATGCAACGAAACAGGCTTGTATGTGGATGACTAATATATATATATATATATATATATATATACGAAAAAAATCGCAAGATCGCCAAGACCTACCGCGGTTTCGCACAACGGCTCGTCGAGCCGTTGTGCGAAACCGCGGTAGGTCTTGGCGATCTTGCGATTTTTTTCGTGTGTTTTTGCTCTGCGTAACTGCCTTTTTGTTAACACTTTTTGGTTAGTTTAGTATCGAGCACTTTTCTTTCCTGGTGGTTCGTTCCGTTCGAGGGTTTTTTTTCTTTACTGTGAAGAACCGTATGCATTGTCGGTCCTACGCAGTTTTCTTTTTTTTTCCCCTCTTTGTCCAAAGCTCTATAGCCGAGGACGATAACGGAGTTAGATTCTGCTGGTTATTCATGGTCTTTAAAAGTTTCTTGTGTAACATTTTAAGATTAGAATACGTACAGAGTCGGTTTTATTATTATTATATATATATATATATATATATAATGGTTAAATGGATGCTTTTCACAAGGTAGTCATTTTAGCTTTAAATTCCCTCTGCTGTTAGGTAGCTCCTCATATAGGCTATATATATATATATATTTAATGATGTTTCTCTCTCCCTCTCTCGCTATCTCTCTCTCTCTCTCTCTCTCTATATATATATATATGATAGGATGGGAACGAATAGAAAACATTTAAAAATTTAACATGTTTTGCTTTTATTTAATCTTCATCAGATAGCTTTGTAAATCAATTATGAAAGAGAAAGTTCTGGCACATTTTGTTTTGTGCTGTTTGTTTTTATGAGTCAAAAAGAGTAGGCATTTAGAAAAATACAAAATTCATTATCCTACCCACCAACACTCTATCAGCAACATTTGAGAACAAACTAGTTATCTCAACACTTTGATCATTACCACCAAATAAACATCAAACACTGTTTATTATATCACCAACTTTTGTAAAATTTATTCTTAAAGGATAGAAGATTAAGCTGTCTACAACCATAACGGGTGTCACCTAATTTTTTCAGTCCTGCATAAATCTTCCTTCAGTCATCAATATGGACATTATCAGACAGAAATAAAAATGCCTATCATATATGTAACACACACACACACACACACACACACACACACACACACACACACACACACACACACACACACACACACTATCAACTGAATCTCACATAGGCCAACTAGAATTATAATACACAAACACACATGAATTATACACATGAATGCTATTGAACAAGACATGTGAGATCTACTTAACCAATGAAAAACAAGTAACACAAAAATAAAAATACCATAATTTTCTTTTCTTCTCCATATTTCATTTTCTGGTGAAGCTTAAATAAAAGCAAAATGTGTTAAATTTATAAATTTTCCTATCATTCTTTCAGATTCTATATTTGATCCCTATTCATACATATATATAAACAGGCATAGATTTCCTACATTTAAAAATGTTTATCTATTTATCTCTTTGTTTTTTAAAATTTTCAAATCTGTGTCTTATAAACAAATCTCTGAAGAAACTTAATGAAGTGAAATATGTTAAACTAAAAACACTTTTCTTACCTGTTTTTTACTTATTCTATCATATTTTCAGATTTCAATCCATATATTTAACTCATACATAAATAAAGTTAAGACTTTCCCTATATAAGCTAGGGAAAATGTCTTTCAGAAACAATGCCAATAACACTAAAAGTATCAATTGATGTTTTTCTTTTCAAATCTATTAGGTCTGTGTAAAAGTTCATGGAATTCTATCTTTCAAAAACTGATAACTGGATACACAGTAGAAGAAGAATTTTGTTTTCATTAAAATGCTGGAAACTTTTCAGATAACTTATAAAAGTAGTTTATAAATCAAATTTGCATATGAAGATACCTGTAACCATTCTGAACCTGTGCAAATTTAGATATTTTCAAGTTGTTACATGTGCTGCAGGAAAATACATTAGCCCAGATATCAATGTCTACAATGCTCTACTTTGTTAAAATGGCAGAAGGTTCAGTTGGCTTTCATCTGAATATATTGCTTCTGTCTACGTTTTTAGATTTAAGATAGACAAGTTCAAAGCAACATGTGTTCACATTTCTGAAAATGACAAACATAACTTGATTTGATATGCTTTTTTGTGGAGAAACAATGTCAGACTGTTGTGATATGCTGAAGAAAGAAAAGGAAATATGAATTTTATATGGACTCTTAATTTATAATATTGAAGTATTTGGTTAGTCAACACTTCATTTTTACAAATAGTGGCTCATCAGTCCAAATTTAAGTTAATCATGTTTATGTCAATATAGCAAGCTAAGTATCAGTTATTATCATTCATCATAAATGGGTTGAATTTATTGTGTTTGAGCAGATAGAAATGTTGTCTATTAATTTTTTTCTGTTAAATTGTAAAGCACTCCAATATCGTAGTAAATCATTTTCTTTTCAAATGCCTTACAATCATCACATGAGATATGAGGAGTATCGCTGCAATGTCCTGAGTTGTATGGCGAGGATTATTTTTAAACATTATTACAATGACTGAAGGCCTTTCAGAATGTTCTTGGTTTTCCATTTCAAAAATTCACTTTTGAACCTAATAAATAACTTACAAATGGTATTCTCATCTATGGCACATATATTTTGCTATTTGTACAGTGAATTTTCCTCTCCATATATAAAAAAAGCTTCAAGTAATGCATCTCATTTTCTTCTGTTTGCATTTTCAACATAAAAACATTCAAATTCACAATCCCTACATGAATTGCATATGAAGACCTGCTGAATATAAGTTTCACCTTTCAGAATATGTATGAATTTAGTTACAGGATGTGTGTTGTGGTGCAATGGTTATCAGCTTGGAATGAGAAATCGGAGAGCTGAGTTTGAATTTCAGTTGAATTTTTTCCTGGCAAATACCTTTGCAAAAGACAGGAGTCCATCTCTTCTCCCTCCAGCTGTGGGTTGAATAGCAGGACAATGGGTTCAACAGAATAATAAGGGAATTAATTAAAAAGACTGATATTTAGCACATTATTGACTAATTTTCATCAGTAAAAGCAAGAAAGATGCAGCTAAAATTGTTATATTATGCCATAATATTGCTTAGTAAAAGATTAACAAACTTTATTTGTATTCCTAAATGATAATATGCTAAAGATATTTGAACCATGCCAGATGGCTAGATAAGGACAATTAATATATAAGCACTTGAAATAGGTACTGTTTGCTATAAGTATCTTCTTACATTTAAACAAGTTATTTCTAATATTTTGAAATATATATATATATATATATATATATATATATATATATATATATATATATTAAATATATACATATCACTATTTCTTATTACTGTAAAGATTATTTTTAGTGGGTACACATGTTTGAGTTGTAACCTTTATTTATTTTATTTTATTAAATAGTGAAATTAATAACAACCAGCCTGAATCAAGAAGTCCTCCTAAATAAAAATTCAGACTCCATCAGAAATTGAACCTACATCCCTTTCTTACTTCAGGGAACCCGCTTCTTAAATTGAAACATGCATCTAGTAGTTTGGTCATGGAGCCT
The DNA here is from genome assembly GCA_037127315.1 of Ascarosepion bandense. Taxonomy (NCBI): domain Eukaryota; kingdom Metazoa; phylum Mollusca; class Cephalopoda; order Sepiida; family Sepiidae; genus Ascarosepion; species Ascarosepion bandense. Next base: position 1,505,486 of record JBBBDQ010001831.1, read on the forward strand.
GACTGACAGGACAAACTCAGAATAACCTTTTAAAGAATACATGATTTTCTCATTGAGAGTTCTACAAATTTATATCTGCTAGCTTCAGTTTCATACCTGAAATGTAAACAACAGTAATATTTTTAAAGCATTTTAAGGTGATTCATTTACATATGAAGTCACCAAGAATATAAATAGACAGCAGCTATTACCCATGAGATAGTTGAGTACTTACCAAGCTTAAGTGCTTACTACAGACCATTTTAAATCTTGCCACACACCAGATGAGATTTTGTCCCTACTCCCTTTGAAACTTTGTTTTTTATTTGTGTTTTGAAGAACTGTTAATTCTCCCTTAAGTTTAATTTTTAATTTTTCTTACTTTTTTACTGACTGCTTTTTGTGAAAAGTTTTGAACTATTTTTTTCAGTTTTCTACCTCCCCTGGGTCTAAATTTTTAACAACTATCAACTTTTTTTCATGTAAATTATATAGAATTTTCATTTTTTTTTTCAAACCTGGCATTGATTTTATTTTAAATTGTCTTTTTGCATAATCTTTGTAATTTTTACATGTTACTTTGTTCATTGATTTTTAGTGTTCTAAGTAAACCATTTTTTATCCCAGTCCAGACAAAAGGCTTTTTTGTTTTATTTTCTAGTTTAATTTTTTATTTTATTTTTGTGTTACATCAGCCATTTGGTTTAAATTTTAAAGTCTCTTTTTATTTTTCCAATTGTAGTATTTTGTGTTCATAATTTGTTTTATTTCTCATTTCTAATTAAAAAGAAGAAACCCCTTTTTACATCATTTTATTTAATTGTAACGTTTTAGTGATTTATTCTTTTTAGTTTACATGTCAAACATTTTTTTTATCTGTCTTTTTGTTCTTCTTTGTAAAATTTATTATTGTCCTTCTCTTTGTAGAAGGTCTTTGTTTTTTAATTGTATATATTTTTAAGTTGATTTAAGTTTTTCATGTTATGCCTGTTTGTTAAACTAGCTTGTGTTGGTCTTTTTTGTATTTTTTCATTTGTCTCATTAAATTTGTTTTACTTTGTATTTGTATAGTCAAAAATGGCCAACAAATCTTGGTCGATTAAAAAAGATCTGTTTGGGTCTAAAAAGAAAGACCCTTTCCTTTTAAAAAGACAGTAGCTGTTGAGATTTTTCTAGTACCAAAAATGAAGAAGTAAATGAAAAGAAAATTATGGCAGCCACATTTGGCCAAAATCAAGAAAATCAAAAAACAAATGTTTTGAAACCAGCAAAAACAACAGAAACATATGAGACCAGTAATAGCAACAAGAACAGCAACAATGTATCAACTGGGGAATCACTCCCATGCTGGAAGTCTCCACTAAAGTGTCTCACCAACATGACAGAGTTCCTTGAGAAAGCTATGAGCTACACACAGCTTATCAAAGAAGATAAGCTCTAAGTAGATCCCACAAAGTTACAGAAGGTTAATAAAAGAATTGTGTTAGTTTTTGTGGTCGACAAGTGTCACGCAAAATTTGTCATTTCAAAAAAGACACCCTTAATAAAACTTTGAAGTCCCTGTGAATTCAAACCTCAGAGAGTTATCAAAGAAAAGGGATACTTCATGTGGGACATACATTTGCTCATGCCTACTGATTGTGAGGATACCTCCAGTAATGATTTAATCACAAAAGACCTCATTCTAAGAAATTATAAGGGCAGGTGTTAAAGCAACATCTCCATATTTGAGGTCTCTTCTCAGAGCATAGGGGTGCACTTGACCATCTATCTAACCTCAAATGGTCAGATACTCAGTACTTCCTCCTATTACCTGAACGGCGATGGAGCTTTGATATTATGGATGCTTGAGAGGTGTATCCTTGCTGGCGAGAAATTCTGCGTAAGTGGCATGTGTTCTTATCTTCACAGATCTGGCGGGCAGGTTTTGTGTGCTGGATATTACTTGAAAAGGATAGAGCTTTTTTGTCTCATTGAGGTCTATGGGCCAAATAACTTTACTTAGTAGCCTGATTTGCTTCAGTGGATTGAGCCATTTTTTGATGACATCTTGTCAGATAGTTTTAGTGGAAATTGGGATGCCGTCCTTGACCTTGATATAGATTGTACAAGGGAATGATTGAGTACTAACAATCTGGGTGTGAAATCATTTCAGGACTGCAGGTTTGATTTTGTGGATAAGTATTGCAATGAGCACCCTTGGGAGGTAGTGTGGACTAATAGGGACAGCTCAGCTTCAGTGGTGTGTCCTAGTTACATTGACCAAGTCCTAGTTAAGAGAGTTAACACAGGATTCTTAGGTTGTCTATGTTTACATTCGATAGTTTACATGGATCTTGTCTGAGTTCATGTAAACTTTGATAAGATAGCTTGGCTGGTTACTGGAAATTGAATGATTCATTATTTTGTGAGAAAAATTTCCAGAATCAGCTGTTACTAATATTATAGCAGGAATTAATAGGGGCTGTGTTTGGGAATAAGTGGTGGGATTTATTAAAATCCAAATTTAGATTGTTTGCTGCTGATTATAGTTGTCAACTCAGGCAATTAAATCCTGTGATAGTGAAGAATTAGCCTCTGCTAAGGCAAAGCTGGCCTTCTTGCTTATCAAAAAGGATCAAGCTCTAGTAGTCAGGGCTAGAGTAAAAAGAAAGTTTTCCAAAGCAATGACCATGGCTGCTGAATTATGTGCAGAGGAGGCTTGAAATGCATCTTGTCAACATATCATGAGCATCACATTGCTGGACAAGCAGACAAAGACTACATATTAGATTTTTCAAGACTACTTTCAGGATCAGTTTACCAGGGCCAAGATCAACTGCAATAAGTCTGTTGGCTTGCAGTTGGGTGCATGGAATTGAGTTTCTCTTCCCAGACCTTTTCTCTGGACAGACAGGTCAGTTAAAATACTCAACATCTGGTTCAGTTCCAGTCTCCTTTTGGAAATAAATTGGTCAAAGGTGCAAAAGAAGGTCAAGTTTGTCTGTGGTCCTGGAGCGTTTTTTCTTCAAAGGGGAGGGTGGAAGTATGTGCCTTGCACATCTACCCAATTCTCTTTTACCCAATTCTCTTTTACTGGCTCTCCATACTTCCACTTGATAATTTGTAAATTTTTACAGATGATATATAGAGCAATACTCTGAATATAGAGCAATACTCTGAATATAGAGCAATACTCTGCATATAGAGCAATACTCTGAATATAGAGCAATACTCTGAATATAGAGCAATACTCTGCATATAGAGCAATACTCTGAATATAGAGCAATACTCTGAATATAGAGCAATACTCTGAATATAGAGCAATACTCTGAATTGACTGAATCTTTTGCTGCTTTAAGAAAAAAGAATGTGGAGTTTATTTGAACAAAAGTACAAGTGACATTTAAAAATTTAAAAGTTGTTCTGGCAAAGAAACCAGTTGTAAACATATTTGACCCTAGAAAAGAAATAGTAGTAACAACTAATGTATGCAAACACACAATTTTCTGAATATTCGCTCAGGATGGTCATCTTATTATGTATCTCTTAAGAAAATTATCAAAGCTGAATCAAACTACTCAAATATTTAGAAAGAAGCTCTACTTATCACCCATACTATGGATGATAAATAGAGCTTGTCATTTTTTTATTAGAAATAAATACCTAATAAGGTCTGACCATAGAGCTTTAGAATTCATAATTGATCCTAGGAAAGAACCTCCTAAGGTAACGTCATCTAGAATTCTAAGATGAGACTTAATGCTAATGGCATTTGACTTTGTTATTGAGTACGTGAAAGGTAACACTATTTCACATGTAGATGATTTGTCGAGATTGAGGCTCATTACTTCTGAAATTGAGAAAGAGGAGGAAAAATTCAAAGAAACTTTCTGACACTACGTCAAAACATATTTTAGCTGAGTATACAAAGCAAGATCTCATATTGAACAGTATATTGCTCAGGATAAAAAAATAAGTGGAATAAAAATTATAAAAAGCATACATGATATTTATTTTGAAATAACATCTACTCAAAGGAGGTTAAGGCTAGAAGCATGGTGGCCAGTCTATTCTACAAATGTAGAAGAATAAATAAAAAGGTGTAAAACGTGCATTGAAAGAGGAAAATTTAGACAGACAAAAACACATAAATAGCCTAAAGAGTTCCAACCTTGAGACAGAGTATACATGGATTCTACTCATGTTAATGGAGTGGGATTATTACTAATACTGGTAGATGCTTATTCAGGCTGGCTATAAGTAATACAGGTCTCCAACAAAAAAAGTTTGACTACAAAACAAGTGTTAAGGATAATATTTTCAAGAAATGAAATTCCGAAAATGCTACTATCCAACAACATTCTAGAGTTCTGTGATGAGGAATTATGCCAATTTTTTAGCAAAATTGGATGCAAATCATATCAAATCCCATTGTACCATCTGCAATCAAGCTGATTTAGCAGAAAGGATGGCACAAGCTGTTAAAAACGGACTGAAAATATGTCTACAAAGCAAAGAAAAAATAGAAACATTTCTTCCTAGATTGTTGCTAAGCTAGACAATACTACTTGCTGAAAAATCACAATGCTTATCTGCTTTAATGGATAGTCAGATTAGAGCCCCAGTGGCTATGATTTATGCCACTAATGAAAACTGTGATATAAAAAAGAATAGTGAATCTAATCTACAAAAGGCAAGATTCGTAATGCAAATTGGACAGAATACTGTGATTATAGAAAAAAATGGAAATGGGATATTAGATTGCTACATGAAAGTGATGAAGAAATGTACAGTGAACCTGAGAGTAACATCATGTCAATGCAAAAAAAGCATGGCAGTGAAATCAAGAGCAGTAGAGACACCAAAAATGAGCAATTGTTGGAGGAACGCACTTATGAAAAAAAGAAAAAATCAGGATCTCCAGTATCAAAACAATCTCTTAGGGAGAGGGAGGTAGATAGTGAGGAGACAAAAGTTCCCAGAAGAATTACCAGGGAAAATAATGGGATAAAATCTCTTCAGTACAGGGAGATTCGATGACTCATTTACATTAAAAGTCACCAAGAGTATAAATAACTACAGCTATTACCCATGATGTAGTTGAGTGCTTACCACTTCCTGGAGTCAATAACACCACATAATAGATTTTTTATCCAGCATTATTTCTTATTACTAAAAAGGTTATTTTTAATGGTTGCACATGTTTGCACTCATGTTTTTTTTATTTTATTAAACTGTGAAATTAATAACAACTGGCTGAATTGTTTTTTAAGTTCAGCATCTCAATTTAGGCTGGCTGTTATTAATTTCATTGTTAAATAAGATAAAAATTCATAGCATTTTTCTTTCAAATATTACTTTTTTAAAACATAGTTGTATACCTTGGTAAGATTACTTTTTTTCTCAATGTCTAGTCTATTCACCAAGAAAACTTATGGCCAAACACAAAAAAGCAGTGAATATTGAAAAATGGCTGAAAATGAAATTTCGAGAAGGATTCAAAAATATGAAACAGGAATTTGAAAGTCGAGAATCTGAACATAAAGGAATGGTAAGTAGGAGTTTATGTCACAATTTATAATAGATATTATTTACTTATTATTCAATTATTTGTTTTAGCCTGTGAAAATTTCTGTGCTGCAATATAAATTAAATTAATTTAACTAAAAAACAAATTTAATTATATTATGCTCTACAACCTATATTGTAATGAGCACTTTTTAAAAAGTAAGTGCCAAATAACTTTAGATTCTAAGCCTGTTGGTTTTCTTTGCCTGGGCATATATATATATATATATATATATAGTTTTAGTGCAAAGAATTTGTCACTGAGCAGGTTCATGCTGACTTCAAAGTTATATGAGGACACCATTATAATGCCCTCATTCAATGGGTCTGTCTCATGCAAGAAGCTCAGCTTTATTGATTGAGGGCATCATAACGGTGTCCTCATGAAACTTCAAAGTTGACAATAACCTGCTCAGTTAAAGTGAAAAATGTATTGCACTAAAACTATCTATGTTCTATCTCCACCCTGATATTGAGCACTTTATGATAAAATACTTACTTGCCAAAATATCTTTTATCAGTAAAACTAATGCAAAAACAACAATCTTGGCATTAAACATTATCATAACTCAACACTATATATATATATATATATATATATATATATATAGTCATCTGCAGAGAGATCTGTTTCGCCGCATCACAGTTCATCAGTACGATTAGACTCTGATTGTTTTTTAACCCAGGATTGAAACCCGACCAAATTGGCGTCAGTCGGCAATTCTACCTCTGAGCTATGGGCACTCAGTAGAAGGAGGCAGACTTTTTAGCGTGTATATTATCATTATACATGCCCAATAGCTGAAAGTGTTCTAATTCAGCAATGACTTAGTCACTGAGCAGGTATATATATATATATATATATATATATATATATATATATCAATACAGTCATATGTAAATGAGTCATAACTTATTTCAATATCACTACAAAATATTAAACAAGAAAATTCAGAAAAAAATGTAATATTAATACAAGGTAATTACAAAATGACTGAAACATAGCTGTCATTTTATATGGAAACTGTAATGGCAATATTAGTCATTTCTTTATAAGAAAGTATTTGGCATTCATTGACCAATCAGCCAGTGCTACTTAAAATTTATAAAATCTTACTCTTAAACAATTTTTCAGGAAAATAGGTTTCTCAGCTCCAGTAAATGTTATTACACTTTCCAGTATCGATTGAAGCTTCCTTTATAATTTTTTTTTTAAGTAGTGTGGTATATTAACATCTTGATTATATCATTTTCTCTTCAAGTTACTTAAGCTATCCATTTTTATTGTTGCCACTGTTGGGAGTTTTCAAGTAATGTGATTTCTGATATTTGGTACAATAAATTTGGTTGTGATTCTGTAGTGCCAGTTTTCAAGAAGCATGGTCCCTACTGAGACCTACAGGCTTCATTCACTTGAACACATTTTTAACCATTGATTTGAGAAAGTAGTTGTATACAGCTGATAGCTTAGATATTTCAGAACACATTTGGTGCCATGAATGACATCCACATGAAAGTTTCAATCTGCCAAAGATATTTAAGAAAATGATTCAAGTCTTTAGGTTGATGTTTTGTTTTTGCAGCAACTTGCAGTGTTGCATAAAACTACTTCTAACACAGCCTATATTCAATTTTGTTATCTCTTATACTAAATTTATTATAACTGGGCCACATACCAAGGCATGATTATAGATAAACTAGTTATAAAATAAACCACAAATATTTAAATTGGGTAAAGTTTTCTGCTGATCAATTCTACAGCCTTCTTCTTGTGAATGTAGCTTCTAATGTGTAAAAATTTGAAAATATTATACAAAGATCACACTCATCTTTTGTGCAAAATGTAAGAATTTTAACTCCCTACCAAAATTAAGTTCTTGTCCCAAGCACGAAACCCTAGTTGGTAAGAATAGAAAGAGAAAAGAGAATATGTGCTTCTCTTCACCTTGAGGTCAAAATAGGTGCAAATCAAAAAACAATACTCAACCACTGCATAAAATCTTAAAGGAAAAAAACATAAGTAAGGGCAAAAAAAAGGTACAATACAAAGTTTGTGCAAAAAATTTCCTTTTATGGCAGGATGACAAATTTCAGACAGTTTAAAAAACGTTGTTGTCTCAAAGGGCTTTATATACTCCTTTACTGAGGAGTTTGAGGACCAGAATGCCTGCATTAAAAGAAAAATTTAATACTGAGTATCCTGTCCACAAAATACAACACAATCTTTAAGCAAAACCAACACATAAAGAAATGTTTTGTAGAAAAATATGAAGAAGAATCATATATTTCATACATACACACTAAATAGACAATTGATATTTTTCAGTGTCCTGTTTGTTAGGGTAATACAATACCTTTAAAATTCAAATGTTCAAAGAGTTTAAGTGAAATGTAATTTGTGAAGTTAAGATAAGTCTGTGTGTAGACAATAGTAGCAATGTCCAGATATGGACTCTTTCTTTTGTAAAGAAAAAACAAAATGGTGTTGTCTTCAGTGTAAAATGAAAGCAAATATGAATTGCCTTTGTTTTTCTTTTTTTTTTTTTGTTGTCAGTACATGAGGAAAAGTAAATGAAGAACGTAGTGTGAAGAGAAGGTGAGATGCAATTGTTTTTGGAAAAACCACAGAAATAAATGATCAGAGAAAAACTATTTATCGTGGTTAATTTTGAGGGTCATCAGAAGCATCTTGTTGTTGTTGTTTAGTATCCAGTTGTTCTTTGACTGCCTAATGACTAACTGTCTTGACTTGCTACCAAAAATACAAATAATTAACTAATTCAGTCACATGATCAGCTTTGAACGCAAACTTATATTTTTGGTGGCAAGAATTATAAACATGGATCACTGAAAGTTCCATTTGTTTTTTGTCCAATCGGCTACCAGAATTACTTTATATTGCATCTTATTTTTCTACTGAAATTAGTGATTCTGATCTGATTTTATATGTGTGTTTTCTACTTTTGGGGGCTTCAGTTATCAGGTGTAAAATACAGGATTTTGTATCCTATAAATTAAACTTGAATGTTGGTTTTTTTAAATTCTTCTTAGGAAGATGCCAAAAAAGATTTTCTGTGCTAGGGGTTGAATCTACCTATTGCTGTCAGCTTCCCTTTCCCGCGCCCAATTCAGATGAACTAATACTCAAGCTTTCAAGCATGGCTACTAATGCTTCCTCCATGAGGGTTAGTTGCTTTTTCACCTTATCCGCTAATAGTCGTTTTTATTCACACTGGCTCCATCTAAGTTTCCACGAAGGCTTCAGAGAAAATCTCTTATTAGACAGTTAATACGAAAACTTATTTCTCCATAAATTTAAAAAATGAATCCACAGTAATTTACAAATAATTTGGGCAGTTTGTTAACTGCTAATTAACACACAACATTGCTGATTAAACATTTATTTATTACACTAAAGACTAAGTTATAAAAATAAAACTTTTAAAAATGAATATTCTTAAAATGATAATGTGAAAATGAAATAAATATTGAAGATTACTAATAGGATAACTTTTAAATATTTATTTCATTTTCACATTATGATTTTAAGTGTACAAATTTATAAAATTTAATTTTAATTTTTTTTTTAATTTGCTTTGTAGTGCAATGGATTCTCAAAATGAGAAATCAGAGAAACAAGTTCAAATCCCAGTTAAATTCATTGCATTCACTTACATGCAAATACCCTTGGAAAATGTGTGAATCCATCTTTTCTCCCTTCAACTATGGGTTAAACAGCAGGACAGATTGGGTTCTATAGCCTCAGTTGGTAACTAGTCTACTACAGAAAGAAATGGCAACCTACCACGAGAAAATCTTCTGTCGAGTCAGTCATGATTGCCAAAGTGTGTATGGCACTTAACTGACTGACTGATCTATCTATCTATCTATCTATCTATCTATCTATCTATCTATCTATTCATTTCATTCACTTGTACAGAAATACCCTTGGTAAAGGTATGAATCCATCTCTTCTTCTTGCAGCAATGAGTTGAATAGTAGGACTGATTGGGTTCTATACCCTTGGTTGGTATCTAATCTACTGTAGAAAGAAATGACAACCTAGAGTAGAAAAATCATGGAACAAAAGAGACATGATCACCCAAACATGTATCATGTATAGCACTTAATTGACTGACTGAATAAGATACCATATTTGCATAGAAAAAACTGGAAATTTGAACACTGAAAACATAATAAAGCATAGATAAGAATATTTGTAAAAACAACAATCAAACTATTAAATGCTGACACTATCAAATAGTAATAAATCAGAATTATATTTACCAAAAACAGTTTGTAACTTTTTAAAAAGAGTAAAGTATTCAATAATGCATATTTGATTTCTTAATTGAGAATAACAAGAATGAGTGAAGCTGTATATAAAAAGAAATTAATGCTTGACATTAAATATTTTTTTTTTTTTTGTTTGGTATTTTTTGCAGGTGACCTTTGATGAGTTCTTAAAAGTTCTTTCCCTTCATGGTTTACATCTTGAAAAATCACTTCTAGGTGCCTTTCTTTCTCGATGTGGAGTAAAACCCCAACTGAAAGGTATCCCATATAGAGATTTCCTCCAGCGTTTTCAAGATCGTAGTGAAGCAGGTATAACTCATCAAGTTTTGGCCAACACAAAACATAGGTAGTGTAATTAATTAGTACTCTTTTGTAAAATGGCTTATACATAAGGCTCTTCTTCCTTAGTTGAATTTATTTTTACTGATACATTTTTTTACAAGCTAACATTTACTAAAGCACCATTTATATCTATACACTAATTTAATGGATGAGTTATGTTCAAGACATGAGCGTTGTGGTATAATGGATATCAGCTTGGAATGGGAAATTGGTATAGCCAAGTCTGAATTATAGTTGGATTTGTAGCATTTACTTGTGTGAAAATATGCTTGGGAAAGGTATGAATCCATCTCTTCTCACTTCAACTATGGACTAAATATCAGAGCAGATTGGGTTCTGTAGCCTTCGTTGGCAACCAGTCTATCACAGAAAGAAATGGCAACCTACTGTGGAAAAATTATCAACCTAGTCAGTCATGGATTGTGATATGTCCTGAAAAGAGATATATATATTATTTGAATTAGCTAAGTGGTTTTGGCAAATGTAACCGGGTAGGACAATCTAGCAAGTAGCCGTAATGGACTGGTATTCATCGTAATCATATGCAGTATGCTTAGGTGTAGGCTTATGCAATAGGTGTAGTCAATAGGCATTCCAATAGTCATAGTCCTAGACATCCCTGCCTTAGTCTGTATTTAAGGCAAACACCAGCCAATCATATTACTGTGAGGAGGAACCAAGGTGTATGTATATTCATTACATCAGATTGAAAGAGACATGATCATTCAAATGTATATCATGTATAGATTAAATAGCAGAACAGATTGGGTTCTATAGCTTTCGTTGACAACCAATCTATCACAGAAAAAAATGGCAACCTACTGTGGAAAAATCATCAGCCTAGTCAGTCATGGATTGAAAGAGACATGATCACTCAAATGTATATCATGTATATATTGAATAGCAGAGCAGATTGGGTTCTATAGCCTTGGTTGGTAACCATTCTCTTGTAGAAAGAAATGGCAAACTACTGCTGGAAAATCATCTGTCTAGTCAGTCACGGATGAAGAGAGTTCTACAAGCAAGAGAAAAACAAGAAAATGTTAGCATAGAACTTATGGTTACATCTTCTAGCCCATTCAAATGTTAAATGATTAGAATTTGCTACCTATCTAGTACAGTGACTAAATTTATAATGTCGAAGAACAAAAATGAACAAAAAAGCTCATCAGAAGAATTACTATGAAAATGTTTATAGAAAAAGGCAGATAAAAACAGAAAGAAGAGGATTAAAATATACACCAATCCTTTTTTTTTTTTTACTCATTTGATAAGCTAAACTTTGAAGGAGGAATTTACTTGATCACCTGTAATAACTTTTATGAAAAATAAATAGGAGAAACCTCAAGGAATCTAAATAAAAAATTATATGAACACAAAAAGGACATTTTACAAAACAATTCATCAAATATGCTGGTATCCCACTATAACAAGACTGGCCACAAGTTTGACATAAAAAATGCTACTCTGATCAAAGGAGAAAACAATTCACAGCAATGAAAATGTTTACAGAGTGTTTTAATCCCAAGGTCATCCACAGTAAATTTGCATCCAGCTTCTTACAACATATCACCATTCCTGGCAGATCTTCTATTATCACAGTGTGGGATAACTAATAACAAAAGTGATGGAAAGAAAGAGAAAAAAGAATCTAAATGAAACTGAAATGAAAATATATTTTTCACTATATACGTAAAATCATATTTTAGATTTTGTCTGTGTCATTTTTTTCCTTCAAGACAAAATAGCTTTCCTTAGCATTAAGCCAACAGGCACATATTTTATAACAGATTGTCATAATTATATAGTGATGAAAAACATATAAAAATGAAATTGTTTGTATATACATATATATATATATATATATATATATAGCAGACTTTATATAATAAAAAAAAATTGCAGACATAGTAGGAAATAGATTCTGAGTTATAAAAAGAAAATTTATAACTAATTTCTGTTGATTCGGATAAATTTAAAAACATTTGAACTTTATACCTCTAAAAACAGATATTATATGAAACCTTGTAATGAGTTGACTGAAAATAACTACCCTGCCCACATAAATCTATGTTAAGTGACTGCTTTTATCCAAAATGATAAGCAAAGATAAGCCAAGTTAAGCAAAGTGATGCAAAGCAACTAAAGATCAAAAGACTTTCCAACAAGTCAAAATATGTCAGCTTCTCAATAGGCTTATATTGCTTTTTCTTCTTTACACTGATTAATGACATTTACTAAGTGTATGAACTTTCTCGATATCAAATAAATGTCCATTTCTGTGCAGATTTGAAATAATTAGACTGTTTACTATGAAGAGATATATCAACAGAAAATTAACTTACGCACATCTTTGCATACAAAAAACTGTTGTAAATCTGTAAATAAATTGCAGATTTACAATTTATCACAATTACTGGAAGTTTATTTACTATATTCATTTTTCATGACTGAAAAATTACCAATGCCGCTAAATATATATAACTCTTATTTTGAAAGGTTTCATAAAGATCTCCATGTAGCTGACATGGAAAAAGAAGCAAACTGTAGACCAACAACATCTTTGAGTTCTGTTGAAGCCAGGCTTGTCCAACTTTTTCAGAAGGATTTTTTGTTACTACTGGGTGTTTTAAAGTAAGATTCTCTAATTTTTAACTCAATGTTTATTTATTGACTAACTTAATAGTGTTATTATTTTTATATCCACAAGTATTTTAATGGAGTAAGCTATTTATTAAGTTTAACTTTGTTTCACACATAGCCATATGAACTGGGCATCCTATTGCTAAACAATGTTTCATGAAAGGGAGGTAACTTCTGGGATTTGAAAATACTAAAATACTGAGTTGTATTGGAATCAACAAAGTGGAACCAAAATGCCAAGTTCTAATTCTAAGTTAGTCTGTTGCATTCACTTTCACACTACTGTTCTTGGGAAATACATGCATCTATTCATTCCTAGTCTGCATTCAAAACCATAAAAATGGCAACAAGAAGCCACTGTTTTATCTTTTCCAAGAAATAATGGCAATTCACAGACAATAAAGAAAAGAAAGCTGTGGAAAGCCATGATTGCCTACGTCCTGAAAAGAGGACAATATCTTTTAATTCAAAACCTTGAACAAAGCAATGACAAACCACTCTATTATCTTTCACAGAAACTCATGGCAATTCTCAGATAATAAAGAAAAAGAAGCTGTGGAGAAACATGTATCCTCAAGGGACATGACCTATATACATTATTTATTAAAGTAAAATTAGCCTGCCTTGATTATTAAATAATATTTCAAATATCAAGATATTCATGAAAACTCACTTTTACATGTAAACTTATAATCTACATTTATAAAACAATGTGCATCCACACACACACACACACACACACACACACACAAAATATATATATATGTGTGTGTGTGTGTGTGTGTGTAACACTTTTCTTAGTACAGAGGAACTAAACTTTGATCCTGTATTTACTTTCCTCCCAATGTTGGTGGGATATGACACAATTTGTTTTTAATGTGGTATGGTTAAAGGCCAAAGACGAATATTGCCCATTCCCCACAACCACTGTCATCCTGTCATCAGTATGCAACAACCCTCCTTCTTCAATGCAATGAGAGTGGTGAGTTGGAATCTCTGGAACAAGGCATTTCTCAAAGCTTTTCCATGAACTGTCTAATGCAGAAACATGACAGAGAAGTAAAGAACAGAAACTACACACTGATCCCAGCCCAAAGACCGGGATGTATGCCCTCTGATCCTGTATTTACTTACCTCTTCACAGACAGGTACTTTGATCCTTAATAGAAATGTTTGGAGAACCAAAACTTTTATCTTAAGTAGTACACAGTGATAATCTTATTTTAAGTGGAAGCACTGATCGATATCTAAATAATACCAATAAATAATTATGATGATGCTATTAATTAATGAATGTAATCATTTAAAGAGAAAGTATTCTGATATACTCAATAAAAGTTTTATACATGAAAAACAAAAAGGTTATTGAAAATATTTCACAAAATGAAAAATAATCTCATTTAAGTGATAAAAAATAGATTACATAATGTAATAATGATCTGTAAAACTATTTTAACCAAACCAACCAATGTTAGTTATACTTATTAACGTATATAACGAAATATTAATAAACTACAAGGCAAACAAAGAACCTAAAGTATATTTGTTACCATACCCAAGGTTTTTCTTCTGGTAAAGACAACTCTAAGAATCAACTCATGCTTGAAAAGTGAACTTATTTCCATTTCTACTAACACCATGAATATCAATTATGAAGGTCAAATAAAGCCAAAGAAAAACAAAATCGGAGATCCTGTTCACTTACTTAGAAAGAAGTCTTAGTATGACTTATACCAGTTTGCTTTAGAAAAGAAACTTGGTGGGACTTGTATCTACTCTTGAATTCTTGTTAGATAATGCACAAATATTTCACTGTTACCTCTAACATGGTTTTTCTTCTGGTAAAGACAACTCTAAGAATCAACTCATGCTTGAAAAGTGAACTTATTTCCATCTATACAAACACCAGAAAATACTGAAAGAAAAAACAAAGGCTTCACGTTGCATATGCTAATGCAAAAAAATTGTTCAGAATAGCATGGAAATTCAAAGGCAACTGATGTGTTCTAACCTACCTTGTGTACGGTTTGACCAGAATTTAAATGTAGGTAAAAGTCCTGCCAAGCTTCTTTTCTAAAGTGAGACAGAAGAGTTGGTATATGTCATGTTAAGCCTTTTTTCTTATTTTATAGGTGTTCAACAAAATATTGACTTGATAAAGATGTTTGGCAACCTCGACATATTAGGAAAAGATATTATAATAATCAAGAACCTATACTGGCAGCAAACCACCTGCATACGGACAGGAAATTAATTTAACAGATATCCAAAAATAGAAAAGGATGTAAGACAATAATGTGTCTTCTGATCGGATCTCTTCAACTTGTACAGCAAAACAATTCTAAGAGAACTAGTAGTCCTGCTATGATTCATCATTAGCGGCCACAGTTTTTACAATCCAAGATATGTAGATTACATAGTACTGATAGCAGTCACAGAAAGGAAACTACAAGACCTTCTACAGAAGGTAACAAGAGAAAGTGAGAAGAAAGAACTAAACATAAACTTCAAGAAAACTGAATGTATTGTCATCAGCAACAAAGAAACAAAGAAAAGAGTACTGGACTCTTATGTGATATCTGTCCTTCTATATGGCAGTGACTGCTGGACAATCTCCTCAAAGATGAAGGAGAAACCCAAAGCAAAAGAAATGTGGTTATACAGAAGGATGCTGAGGATACAATGAATCGAACATGTGAGCATTGACAAGGTTTTTGAGAGGATGCAAATGAAAAGGAAACATATACTTAACATCAGAAAGAGACAGTTGAAGTTTCTGAGGCATGTAATGAGAAAGGAGGGCTTGGAGAATCTAATACTCACAGGATGGAAAGAGAGACAGGGAAAAACAATGGACTTTAGTAAGTGGATGGTAGAGCAGGGTTTGGGAGAAGTACCAAGAGGAAAATTGTTAAGAGCAACAAGGGAAAGGGTTAAGTGGCCAATCCATGATTATCTATGTCCTGAAAGGGCATGGCACATAAAGAAGCAGGGGGCTCATGATTACCCATGCCCAGAAAGGACACAACAAATAATGAAGAAAGAAGTACAGAAATTATGGTTCTGTTTTTCTGTCCAAAATATGAGTTGCCACGTGAACAGTGCTGATTGAATTATAAGATCCCTAAGTAGTTAAGACCCTTGCACTGGCCCCAAAACAGCTACAATATTTTTTTATTTAACTTGTAACTGTATTATTTTTCTCAGGTCCTGTGATGCTTTAGAGAAAGGTTCAGTGCCAGCTGAAACCTTCCGCAAAATTCTCAGAGAACAATATGGTTTTGACTTTTCTGACAATGAATTTAATCTTTTATTGGAGAACTTGCCTTTAGATAAGAATGGTGATGTTAAATATGTGGACCTTATGAAACAGTTTGATACAAGGTAAGAAAAACATTCAGAAGTATACATGCATTTTATTTAAGAATTTTCACTGATGAGAAACAACAAAACAGTTGAAACTTGTTGTCAAAATTCTAATTAAATCTTATAAATTTTTATCTTTGTAGCACAAATATTTTTTTAATAAAATACTACCTTCTGAGTGGTGATTATCATAATAATATAATAAGTGGTAGCTATAATAATATAATAAAACAAAGATTATTATGTAATGTTTTATTTATCAATCTGACAGATTTTTATTACTTAAACCAGGGGTACCCAATTTTTTTGTTCTTCTGTACCCCTTGGCATTTTTATAGATTCTTGTGTGCCCCTAAAAATTGAGGATGAAAAAGAAAAAAACAATGAAATTGAAATTTTGATATTTTATTATGAAGTCTTTTTGACTTTTTTACAAATCTAATAACCACATCCTGTCATGGGACTGATGGTGATGATGGTGGTGGTGGTGATGATGATGATGCTGATGATGATGGAGAAGGATGTAGGAAAGCAATAACAATAGTATATCCAACAAGTGTATAAAGAGATAGTCTTTCTTATAACAGTAATGTTTTCTTGTTAAAATTATTCCAGATGTTCAGAACCAAGTTTATTTAGAGAGCAACTCAGTGGTTCTATTATATCCAAAGACTTTCAGAAAATTCTTCCAATTCCTCCAAAAAGATCACAAAGTCCAGAGCTACCCAACAACAATGGGACCCAAAATACCAGCAACAATTCCAATACAACAATGTCTCCACGTCGTTCACACCAACAACTCTATATCATTATTCAAGATCTTATAAAGAAGCAATATCGAAATGTGGAGCAGGCATTTTATGACCTTGATGAGACAAACAGTGGACGTTTAACACAAGAAATGATGTATCAGTTGTTGAAAAAGTGAGTTAAGACTTTTTTCTTATTTAAGAAACATTTTTTTACTTGTTATCCTATTTGTGAAGTTTTTACTTTATTTGTGTTGGGATATCTTTTTTTGCTTTTCCCTAATTAGTAGGTGCTATATCCCGGGAGGGGATAAACAGAGAAAGAATAGTGCAAGAAATAATTCTTAACACTGATAATATAGGAATAGAGATTTATTATACATTGGTACAATAAACCAATAAACACGTACACCAACGAACAGTTAACAGGTATAACACTCAAGAAGACAATGTCTCTGTATAGGACGTATGAGTCCATCTGGTGAAGAATGCTTCCGTCTAGTGATGTCTAACTCTCGTCTAATGACGATGGCTCTCAACTAAGGTTGATGACTCTCATATAATGACGATGACTCTCGTATAATCACGATCACTCTCCAGCTCATTCTAGTCCTGGTCTTTTATAACCCGGGTCATACCCATTCCTGGGTAGGACAGGATATTTCACTACAACAGTAGGCATTTCACTTTTCTGGTCATGTGACTCATAACCAAACACTGAAGTCTTGTTTTCATAGAGCCACAGAATTTTCATAGACATCAAAAAGGAAAGATGTTCTCTCAACATAAAAAAGCAGAAAAATCTTTTTGCAATATCCTCTAGTTCTTTTTAAAAGCCCAGAGAGGAGGCATGTAACATATTTTAATGGTTTGTTAGCATATTATTGTTTCTTTTTTGTTCTTCTGACTTCTCTCTTGTCATCTTTAGCTTATATTTCTATTTAAATGATGGGGTAAGTACCTGTTTTGATGTCCAGATATCAGCAAGGCTGTGCAACATTTAATGACCCAGCACTTGTTTGTAGTGTCTGCACTCTCATGATTGTTTTTTTAAATATCTTAAATAACTTATAAATTGGAACAAACAGTACTTTTTACAGTTTGTTCCTGTTGTGAAATAGTCATTAAAGTGCCATTATGGATCAAATTTTTATGAGGTTTGTATCACTTTCTCCTTGTAAGCTTTAAGAACAACTGCTACCCTAAACTTTGAGCTATTATAGTTTAACCAATGTTGTTCCTAATTTTCATCAATGAGCTTCCTGATAACTTCAGCTCTCAACTCGCCATCTATATTGATGACACAATTATTTATTCCTGTTTTAATAGTAAGTCTGATTGGATTGGTTGAGTCAAATTAGCACGTGATCTCAAAAGTGACTTAAATCTGCTTAAATTCTTCCATACTTTGAATATTGCTACCCCATATGATCAAGTGCTCCGACTATATATTTAGAGATTTTTTATAAAATTCAAAAAAGAATCTGCAATCTTATCAGTCCTGAGCTGGCATCCCTTCAGTCACTCTCCCACTGCTATAACATAGCTTCCCTGCGTCTTTTCTATAAATACTTTCAAGTTAAGAATATAAAATAGTAGTAAGTTCAAATACTGACTTAAGTGGAATCAGGAGAAGAATTTGTAATGAAAAGATGATGAAACTGTTACTGTTAATACATAAATGAATGGAGTACTAAAAACTATAGTGAATAGGTTCTACAATTTTTATTGGATAAGGTTACTATTGGTTACCAGTTTGTAGATATGAGCCATTGCAGATGTGAATGAAACCTTTCAAAGTAAATGCATTCAACACAATGAAGACATTTATATATACATTTATATAAAGAACAACATTCCTTACAAAAAAGAGAAAGTGTGTGTGCTTGCATGCATATGTGTATGTGTAATTTTCATGGCAATTGTTCTGATGGTACCTAGACTTTATTAATTTAAGTGCAGTACTAGATTGGATTTGTGTTGTGATGCAGTGGATATCAGCTCGTACAACAGCTGAAACATAGTGAATATTGCAATACAGATGATGACAACAGCCCAAACAATGTAAATAATGTAAATAATAAACTTTAAATTTGCAAATATGCAAAGAATATCTAAATAATGTAAATATTACCTCATTTCAGAAGTATAGACAAATAAAAAATATTATATTGAACAAATGTTCTATATTTTTTCTTTGAAAATAATTAAAATTTATTGACAACATAAAATGATTGCAAACTTTCTAAAATAAACTAAATATTTCAAGCTACAGTTTCCATCAATCACAAACTGTTTATAAAGATTGCTTTTGATAAATCTTTTTCAGATTTGATATCAACCCTAAAATATCTCGAGGTGAAATCCGCAGTCTATGGGAGATATGCATCACCAATATGGATCACACTTTGGACTTTTATGAATTTGTGCGTTATTTTAGTTTTTCTCAAAAAACAGCCTCATACCCAAATGCCAAGGTCTGTCCTCCTGTCAAGGGTGATTCAGATTTCATGATGCGTTCAAAGAAATTAAACTGCGCCTCTGACATGTTAAGAGATGGGCTCCGTGCTAAGGTTAATAAATATTATAATTATAAGACAAAGTTTGAAACAATGATAATGATCAAAAGAAAAAAAATGGTTTGCATGGATGAAAGAGAAATAATTTGTTTGATGATACAAAACAGAAAATTATTGTTTTTTTTATAAGTGGATTATAATAATACGAGTGTACCCCAGCCATCAAAATGACAGCAAATTATTTGAGATGATTATTAGCTGTTTTCTCATAAGTTATTCCCCCTGAGTGTGACATAAGGGAATATATATATATATATATATATTATAATGAAGTGAAAGAATAGATAGATTAAAACCCACTCTTCCTGCATTTACTTTTATAAAAAGTGCTCAGTACAAAGTAAAGCTTAATATTATAATTTTATTGCAATGATTTATAAAAGCATTATATCATCACACAAAAATTTTTATGTTTCTGAATGATACTGTTCTTCTTTAAATGGGATTTTAAAAATAAATGGTGAAAATTATTTATTTAGAAAATATAAGATATTTTCATGGTTATTTAGAAAATTAAGGAGTGGTGGTTGGAGGAAGTTAAACAATATGATTGTAGGTGTGTCAATATAGGTCAATCAAAAGTGAGAATTAGGTTGAACTATGGAATTGAAAATTTGAGTTGCAAAAGAGAACAGTTTAGCATAATATTATGATGCTTTTTAATTTTATCTGGGTAAGATACATACTAGGAACGGACATTATTAAATGGGTACACAATCATTTTTAATAGCAGGTTGGATTCTAGTTTTTTTTTAATTTGCTTTTGTACTACTTTATCTATTAAAGGGGCTGGATTGTTTAGATTAGAATTAGTATGAAATTAATGAGGAAATACCTCACAATCTTTCCTAAGAAATCATGGTAATTTACAGATAATAAAAAAAGAAGTCTGTAGAGAGCCGTGATTTCCTATGTCCTGAAATATATTGGAGTTATGAAAACCAAATAAGTAGTGTGTGGGTCATTTATTTTAGTAAAATAATTTTTAAGTAATATTAGAACATAAGTTATAAATGAACAATTATAGTTAATTAAATTTTAGAGAAAAATATTTGTGGTATTTACATAAAACCGTCAATTCATCTCTTTGATTTAGTAGTACTTTATTTTTAGGGAACCTTATAAATCTACAGCTTTTCATTCAGGCACAGAGGGCAAATGTCATAGAATGATTTACAGATTCTTGTTTTTCCAGAATTTTCCATTTTACTTTGGGTTTTTTATTTTATCTTTTAACTGCCAAAAATACCCAGAAAGGGATGTTTGGTTTTGGTATGTGTTTAAGGAAGTTAAGTGTAAATATCACCTCTGCTTAAAAGTGTTCTTAATAGATCCAGTGTAAACTTTTTTAATAGTTGGGTTTTCATTTGATGACATGGTACATTGGTAAACAATAGAGTTTGTTAGACACCTATTTTCCAGTGGGCAATTGTTAGGATTTTGACAATTACATAAATTTGTATTATTGTTATTTTCATTATTTGGATACTTTGGTCTATCTGCTGATTTAAAATATTTTATTACGATTGTTAATAATTTTTTTTGTACAATTATAACCTAATTTAAGGATATTTTTATTAAAAATTTTACTAAAAGGGTTATTATTAGGAAAATGATTATTAATTAAATTGAGGAAGGAACTTCAGCCCTAAGTTAGTGCTAACCATTTGTTTAAATGGGAATGTATACCAAATGATGTTTCTATTTCTATTTTTCCCGTTATTGTCATATTTTTTTATGCATTTGGTATCATGGTTTTTGTTGCCACTTCCCTTCAGGGCATTATTATAAAAATTGCTATGTTTATAAAACATATCTTCATTAGAAGAGTTTTTACTAATTCTATATTCTACAGAGGAGGATACATGTATGATTATACTTGGAAGGTGATTACACTTTGGGTGAATGTATTAGGGATATTTGTTAGGTTTCAAATATATATATATATATATATATATATAATACACAATGGTCTTTATTATAATACGGAGGATAAATATCTATTCTTCACTACTCAATGATATAGCAAAAAATAAGATAGTAAGCTACTGTTAAAGAGCAAGCACACAAGAGCTTTCATAACTGGTGTTATATATTCTGTAATCCACAAAATATAATTTTGCTCAGAAGTGTATTTACATCAAACAAATATTATTTAAAAGCAGGAATGCAGGCTGATGAATAAAAATTGTGTTCACATTAAAGAAATATTCTTCAGTCAAAAGCAGCATTTCAAGGTCAGGAAATATAAACCAATGGCAGGAAAATGCAGGATGGCAAGCAAAAAGTGTGTTTACATTAAAGAAATATTATTTTTGAAAAGCAAGAATACAAAGACCAGTGTTTTCCTTCAAGAAATGTAATTGCATTTTTGTGAGTAGCTGTGTTCAAGGTCGAGGAATATAAACCATAGAAAGACAAGAATTAAGATGAAGCATCTGTGACCCACAGAATATTAATTTGGTCAAACAGGAAATATTAATCAATATCAAAGAAATGTGATGACATCAAAGGCAGTTGGCCAAAGGCAGTTGGCCAAAGGCAGTTGGCCAAAGGCAATAATAATTATGCAAAAACAATTAACAAGTGGCCTAAACAAACATGACGCAATTGGGTGGAGTTCAATAAATCTCAACTTGTATAAGATCAGGTTTTTTCAGGTCAAAAGAGAGAACAGCTGAGGAGTCGGAGAGAATATAAAAGAAGACAAATTCAGCCAGTCAACTGTCCTCATATGCATGAGTGCTATCTCTCTGGCTGTCTCCTACTCCATACCAGTGTCACCAAAGAAGAATGAAAATATAAGTAATATTTTTATACATATGTGTTTCTGTTTGTCATTGACGTGAAGCCAATCGTTGGGTACCAGGTTATACAACACTTGTAGTAACATTTAATAATTGGCAATGAAAAGAATGAACTGAGCTGACACTGCCTCACTGTTGTTTCTATCACAATGAGTGTGACAGGAGGGAAACATATATATATATATATATATATATATATATATATATATACACACAAATAAATATGCAATGGTCTTTATTATAATAGAGAAGATGTCATGAATGATGATTTTCAATTTTGTAAGTACCCAATTCCTCCTGCTATGCTTTGTTTTTACAAGAGCCAGATCAGACTGTAGTGATATGTAAATGACTTCCTAATTAGCATAGAGACTATATAAATGTCCAAGCAGAAGAGGCAGAATATGATATTAACAACTACCACAGGTGTAAGAAAAACTGAAGGAAATCACATTTCATAACACAGTACTGCTTGAGCACCTCAAGGTGGTGTAATGTTTAACAAGCTTGTCTCACTAGAATTATTACAATTGAGTAGTGAGTTCAATCCTCACTGAGTGTCCTATACTTTCAGCCTTGTGCCACATCTAAGCTGCACTTAGAAAATCACCATAACACAGTACTGCTACCATATGTTGGCTGAAGCTGCCTGGTCCTCACTTTCTAGTTTTGGTAGAGTTCAGAACCATTTTTATGGCCTTGGGAATAATGACTAATTTTACACTCTACAGTCAAAACATCACAAGACTCTTGCAACTCTATCACTATTTCCATGGCAAATGTTCTGAGAAGTTACATTCCTTCATTCCACCAGTTCAAGACCTGCTATATTACACTAAGACAAATCACTTTCATTTCCTACATATATTCTTAGTAAGAAGGATTTTCCATTTGGGCAGCTTCTTCCCAAGAAATACTAATTGAACAGATTCTCAAGAAGATCTTTTCTCAATCAGTAAACATTATCTTTTCAAGTCTAGGATTAACGAATATCCTACATATTTTCATAGCCTGTACTTCTTCCCTCTTACATTTATATAACAACTTCAACCAATAATCTTCCACCTTCAATGGCTCTTGGGCCCTATCAATAATAAGTAAAATTGTGAATGTTTAGTTAGTATAATGGTGATTATTAATGTGGAATGTGAAATTGATGAACAAAGTTCAAATTCTGGCTTAGTCTGTTCCATTCACTTTTGCATTAATGTAAAAAGGCAGGAATCCATCTTTTCTCCCCTCCAGCTTGGGGTTAAATAGCAGGGCAGACTGGGTTTTCTAGCCTTGGATAGTAGCCAGTTTAGAGGAAGGTCTATTTTGAATTCAAGACTATGGGAAAATTAATGAGAAAATACCTCACAATCTTTCTTAAGAAATCATGGTAATTTACAGATAATAAAAAAAGAAGTCTGTAGAGAGTCATGATTGCCTACATCCTAAAGAGTCATAGCATTTAAATAAGAAACTCTAACTCTGACTGTAAATATTTGTTAAAGTGTGCTATTTTTTAAGACTCTTATGCAAAAATGTTAGATTCATATGAAAAATGAGGTTAGATAAGAATGTTTATGAAAATAAAGTTTCACAGTTACAATTTATATATAATTCTTTATGTATATAGTGTACAGCCACTCCTCACTTAATGACTGACACATTTAATGATCCCCAAACTTAAAACCAGCTATAAAATCTTATGAAATAAAAAATCTCATCAGTTGACATTGTACATCGTACAGATTGTTTGATCATGATATTTTCTTTTTTTTTTCAAAATGAATAAAGTGAAAGAATAAAACAAATAGTGAGAATAAAAAATTAAAATTAATTAGGTTAAAGAAATACATGCAAAACTAGAATTTACAGGGTGCAATGGGTAAACTGTCATTTAAATTCCACAAAAATGAAAATAAAACTGACATTTCATCTTAACAAATATATTTACCAAAATTACACAAAAATATCTAAAAATAGTAAATTATTTCCAGGTTTAATATCATCTTAAGAATATTACTTTTCATGCATGCATTTTTCCATATATAATAATATATTTATAATAATTTGTAAAATAAACCTGAAAAAAGCTGAATAGTGCTTCGTTTGCAATCAATCGTGTATTTGTGAAATACTTGATATTCTCATGAGATTCATTTTCTCTTGAATATTTTTTTTTGTAATGTCTTTCTCTTTACCTTTCAGATTGATTACATGTGGGAAGATTTGCAGAGGGAGTTTCTTGAAATGGACCCTTATCATACAGGATTTGTATCTAAAGAAGAATTTCAAGAGATTGTTACAGAATTATGTCCACATATCAGTGATTATGAACTAGAAATTATCACCAAAAGATTTCAAGAAGATGCAGATAATAGGTCAATTCTTTCACCAAAATTATTTCTTCTTAATTCTCTCTCTCTCTCTCTCTCTCTCTCTCTAGTATTAGAACTCACTTAAAAAGTGGTGGCTTAAATCTAAATGATAATATTATAGAGTCTACCGTATAACATTTTTTTAACTCCGTACCAAATCAAAATTCTTGTGCCAAATACAAAACCTAGTTTGTAGAAATAGACTACTGTATAAGGCACAATCAAAACTCTAACTACTGCATAAAATTTTAAAGCATTTCTGGCAGAAAAAGGAAAAAAATAGAAAGATTTACATTTGAGATTCTTGTACAAAATTTCCTTTTGTGCACCTTATAAATAATTAAGGCAGGACAAACTTTACAGATAAAAAAAAAAGATTAAGCATCAAAAATAGAACAAAAGGAATGACAGTTTAGAAAAAGACTCAGGATTAATTTTCAAAAAAGGCAAAAGTAATTCAAGAAGGCAAAAAATAAAAGTGCAATCACTTTTTTACAAAAAATGACAAACCTTCTTTGACTTCTCCCCAAATGTCTCTGGAAAATAAAACAATTTTGTAATTTTTTTTATATTCAAACTGTGCTTGGGAAAATTTCTGTGAATTTATTTTTGTCATTGTCCAACTGCAGGAGAATTTTCATTGGAACTTCAAAATTCCTTTGAGCTCTCTGCAGCTGGCTTGTAACTCTGATTTCTTGTTTAAATGTCTAAATGCTTTCAAATGCTTTCTGATTGCTCTTTTCTTGATGTCAAAAACCTTCTACCTTTATCTAGCAACCTGAGTTCTATTCATTAAGAAAAATAGGTTCACAGAAAACCCCCATTTCAGTTTTTACGAAGACTTGACATCACATCTCTCATTAGACAGTAAATATGAAAAAATATTTTTCATGAATTTAAAATGGATCCTTCACAATTTTAGGGGTTTTAATTCAGTCAGTTAAGTGCCATACGTGATACATGCTTGGGCGGTCATGTCTCAAAAGGGACATGACTGACTGGGCAGAAGATTATCCCGCAGTAGGTTGCTATTGCTTTCTGCGGTAGACTGGTTGCCGACCAAGGCTATAGAACCCAGTCTGTCCTGCTATTTAACCCATAACTGAAAGGAAGAGATGGATTAGTACCTTTCCCAAGGGTATTTGCGCATAAGTGAATACAATGGATTCAACTAGAATTCGAACTCGGCTCCCCGGTTTCTTGTACCTAGCCAATATTAATTACTGAACCTAAAAAGATATTCCTAATTCTTACACTTGTTTTTTATAAAATACACTTCTTTCAAAAGAACATGTACAAAAAATAACTTAGATTATTAAACATTTCCTAACATTAACAGTAATAAAAAATAAAATTTTATAGAGACTTTTCTGCCCTTTGAGTTTTCTTCTATATTTGTTTCTTTTCTGTTTTTGTATCTTGCCTTTAGAAGTTTCGTTTCTACCTTTTTGTCTTTCACTTACATCATGTTTTTTTTATTGTTAGAGCTCTCTTCTACATTTTTCTCTCCCTTAGATCTCTCGTTTTTACCTATGTATCTCTCTTAAAATTTCTCTTCTAACTCTGTGTTCCTCATTTAGATTTTGCTTTTCTACCGCCATGTCTCTTTCTTTAAATTTTCTTTTCTTCCTCCCTTTGTCTATATATTTATTTACCCATGTTTGGACCAATAGAGAGCAATTCTGACAACTGACAGATATAGACATCAGTTTTAGAAAAGATGCATATCACTTCAGAACAAGGTTCAGCATTTCTAAATGCAACATACACCTGGAAATTAGGGTTTACATAACAAAGACATATGGTGTGTTCTTGCAAATTGTTGGTGACTATGGTTTTTCACTGTTTTTATCCAGACTTTGTATTGACATGTATGTTTTTGCAAAGGATAGTAGACTTTTTTCTCTTCACCATAGTTTTGATTTGTCCTTGTTTGAATGTATAGGTTAAAGAAAATGCTTAGACACTAGTTAACACATCACTCAATAAATCCCCGGCCTAACTAATAAAACAACAACTTTTAGGCAAAATTCAACTTTATTCATCAACATAGTCTCCTTCTAGGGAGATACACTGATTTCAACACTTCTCTAACAATTCGATGCCTTTTTTGTAGTACAATTTGTCTTTGGCCTCAAAATACCCTTCATAACATTTCTTCATTGGAGCTAAATCTCTTTCCCTGGAGCATTCTTTTGAGGTCTTCCAAGCAGCCAGTAGTTGCTGGGAGCCAGATCTGGAGAACAGGGTGGATGTGGAAGCAATTTGAAGTGCAATTCATATAGTTTTGCCATTGTTGCAATTGACTTGTGACAATGCATTGACTTGGTGAAAGATCACATTTTTTCTTCATTTGTGGCCATTTTTTGGTGATTTCTTCCTTCAAACATACCAATAATACTATATAATATTTGTTATTTAAGGTTTTTCCTTTCTCAAGGTAATCAATGAACAAAATACCTTGTACATCCTAAGATACAGAGGTCAAAACTTTGCCTGCTGATGTTTGTGTCTTTGGTTGCTTTGGACGGCTTTCACCTGCTGCTGTCCACTCAGCTGATTGCCGATTTGACTGCAGAATGATGTAGTAGATCCTTGTTTTATTCATTGTCACAAACTCCTTTTTGTTGGGTTGAAATAGTTGCAAACAACGCACTGAATTGTCGACGTATTGTTGTTTTTGATCAACTGTGAATAAACACGGCACCCACTTTAAACACAGTTTTCTTGTTGACAAAATTTTCATGCAAAATGGTGAATACACTGTCTTTTGATATATTCAACTCCTCTGCTATCTCATGCAATTTCAATTTATGATTGGCCAAAATGAGTTTGTGGATATTTTTGGTGTTTTCCTGGACAACTGCTGATTTTGGGTGACCTGAGTGTTTAGCATTATTTGTGTCTGTATGACCACATTTAAAGTCAACATACCACCTCTTAACTGATGTTTCCAATGAAGTAGAGTCCAAATAACACTTATCAAGCCATTGCTTTGCTTGAACAGTATTTTTCCCATCAGAAAGCATTGCTTTATCAACACACTAAATTCAGATTTTTCCATTGTTTTGAAAATTTGCAACAATAGCTTCACTTAAATAACTGTAATTTGTAAACTAATAATCTGATTGGGCCCACATTTTGTCACATGCCATTTGAAGGTTAGTCTTTCATAAAAATCATATGGATTTTTATTAGTGGTGACATCTATATGTTAGGCCCGGGACTTATTGAGTTATAATGATAATATTTATTATTATTAGAAAAGCTGATACAGACATTGTCCTCCCTTACATAGAATATATCACATGACTTATCAGATGGCTCTGTTGTTGACACAGATAACAGGTATTCATTTTATTGAAAAAGGTCTAATGTTCCCTTTGCCTAGGAGCAGGTCCCAGATCCTTGGATAAACATCTGTCCCCTACAACAGTCTCTGTCTCTCTTGACCTTGATAGCTATGACATGGTGTTCTACTTCGATGTAGAGGAGACAAACTTTTTTACCAACCCAACATGCTTTTAGACTGGTTGCCTAGTATACTCTGTTATTGCACCTAGTTGACTCCTACCTTTCACAAAGGAATGACCATAAACTGTTTCTACTGAAATTTGATCTCGCTCATTAAATCAGTCTTCTGTGCAACATTAGGCTACACTTCCAAGTGCTGGAGACTCAGTCAGTTGCTTAATTGCCATACATGAGACACACTTGGGCGACTTTGTCCCTTTTGAAACATGACTGTCTAGGCCAAAGATTTTCCTACAGTAGGTTGTCATTACATTCTACAGTAGACCAGTTGCCAACCAAGGCTATAGAACTCACTCTGACCTGCTATTCAACCCATGACTGGAGGGAGAATAGATACATTAATAGCTTTCCCAAATATTTTTGTGTAAGTGAATGAAATGAATTCAACTGGAATTTGAACTTGGCTTTCCAATTTCTCATTCCAAGTCAATATCCATGACACCACAATGCACATCCGGAGAGTACAGTGACCAAAATGTTGCAATAAAACGTAGAAATATTAGTCAAAATGAAAAGAATACAATTAAATATTACCTCAAAACTGGTGCCTTTTGTGTGCTGCATTATATATATATATATATATATATATATAAGCAGTAGCTACTCAACACTATTTATGCATAGTTCATCCAGTAATGAATTTGAACACTCTCAGCTACTGGCATGTGTTTACACTGTGTATATAAAATGCTAAAATCTACCTTCCTCCAGTGTGCAGTGATAGCTTAGAAGTAGAATTTCCGACTTATATCAATCATGCGGACTTCAATCCTGGTTGGAAGCAACTGGATGTCTAACTGTACTGATGAACTGTGATGCAGCAAAACGGGACTGTCTGCGGATATATATATATATATATATATATATATATATATATATATATATATATAATGTAGTATACTTGGTATGTAATCCGGGTAAATTCCAAAGGAGACGAACTTGAGAGAACTCAATGTTAAATTCGTTTATTTAAAAGAGTAATATTTTACATAACGGATTTTTAATTATTAGTTTGGATTATGCACATTTCGTTGCTCTTGTGTTCTTGGCGGGGCTCTTCTGATCCAAATAGTACAACAATGGATAATGTAAATATCATCCCCCCCCCAATTAAAAAACCGAAAATTCCTTCTCCTTTATTTGGTTTGCGGTAGACGCCCACATGTCCATATTAGGACGGGCATTTTTGACGTTTATATACGCAAAGGGTCTCGTTCATTCAAGACTCCCAGATTTTGGCATGTGGGCGTCTACCGCAAACCAAATAAAGGAGAAAGAATTTTCGGTTTTTTAATTTGGGGGGGATGATATTTAGATTATCCATCGTTGTACCATTTGGATCTGAAGAGCCCCGCCAAGAACACAAGAGCGGCGAAATGTGCATAATCCAAACTAATAATTAAAAATCCTTTACATATATATATATATATATATATAGGATTAATGTAGAGAAGTTTGTCACTTAACTGAACAGAGTTATGCCAACTTCAAAGTTTGTGAAGGCACCATTGTGGTGTCCTCATTCTCAGGGCTTTTTTCTTATCTCTATCTTGATATTGTGCACTTTACAACAAAATACCTACTTGCAAAAATATCTTTATCAATGAACCATTGAAACAAACACCAACCTTGGCACTAAGCATCATTGAAACTTAGCAGTATAGCCTGGCGTTGCTCGAGTGTAATGAAAGCTTTAAAACTAATCCAAGGTCCTGGAGCTCAGACTCTTTGGACGTTGGCATGAAAGACTGAAAAGCAATAGTTGTTTCCAGTTAAAGCAAAACCTTAGACTGAAAGAAAAATGAATGGATGTAAGTCAAATTTTGATTTCCTGGTATCGATATGAAATAAGTTTTTTCATCGTAAACTGAATTCTGAAGGATAAATAAGTCCTCTGAGTAAATGGTATCATGGCTGAGACTAAGAACTACAATTATAGCTACTTAGAGCCAAACCCAAAGCAAAAACTAAAATAAAAGGGCTGAAAAACTGATTTTGATCACACCCAGTAGGATATCGGGGTATCGATTTCCAATATTGGAGTCAAATAAGTCATCCAAGGATAAACTAATCTAAGTAAGTCCATGAAAACTTATCATACCCATCGGGAGTAAAATTGGAGAAAATGAGCCATATTGATGGCTGAATATCAGTTTTTGATCAGATTCGATAGAATATTGAGAGTATCGATCTCTGATATTGGGGAAAATGAGTTGTCTGAGAAGATCTATTAATGTTCTTCCCATTCCATTTGGGTCCAGTGGCACGACATAGGCGAGACTTACCTGAAACTGTCAAGGATGCAGTGGATGACCAATAGAATATTGTTTTTTCACTGTGCCTTGAATGCTCTCCATTGAGCTTAGGTAGGCATTTTTTTTTAGTTATCTCGCAACAGGTTGCCACTACCTGCTCTGGTAGACTGCTTGCCAGCCAAGGCTCTAGAACCTAATCTGTCCTGTTATTTAACCCATAACTGGAGGGGAGGGAAGGGATGAATTGATACCTTTCCCAAAGGTATTAGCATGTGACTGCAGGACATTCAACTGAAATTTGAACTCAGCTCCCCAATTTCTCGTTCCAAGAAATCAACTGCATTACAACAGATAGATGTACTATCAAGAACACTTACAGCACCTGGCATTCTCAAATGGTCACCCATCTAAGGATGGGCCAGGCTCAACATTACTTAACTTTGGTGATCAGAGGAGAACCAATGCGTTCAATGTTATATAATGTCCTCTAAAGAAAAAAATCATGAGATCACATGAAAAATTACATAAAAATTGTAACCATCAAACCTCATCTGTCATTTTTAATCAAACCTGTGTATATATAGTATTTAATTGTGATTGTATTTAGCACCAAGGTTGTGCTTTTTCAGTGGTTATTACTGATAAAATGTATTTTGCCAAGCAGATTTTTTATCGTAAAGTGCTCAATATCATGGTGTAGGTAGAGCGTTGATAGTTCAGAGTTTATCTCTTTAATAGAGCAGATTCATGCTGACTTCAAAGTTTTGTGAAGTCACTCTTATGATACTGTTTGTCATTAAGTTATGGTTTTTTCTTATTTATATAGAGTATAGTGTGATATTGTGGGAGTAGTCTTGTGATTGGTTAGTTATTCTTTCTCTTCTTGTTTATGATTGGTTGATTTTCTATATTTTTCTTTTTTATTTTGTAGTTGTTCAATTGATTTTATTTTAATATTTTAGTGCATGTGTGAATGGGTTTGTTTAGTTGGGATGGGCCCTTTTGTTTTGTTGACCTTAGTTTTACCTTTTTCTTAGTGTGTGTAGTATCCTTTAAAGAGGTTGCAAACAGACAAGGTGGCACTCGAGTGAAAGAATAGCAACATGTATGTAGATGAAAGAATGGTGGTTTATAATAAGAATTGATGTTTGTAAAGAGAATACACTACAGCAAGACAGGGAATCTGGTGGCAGACTAGTAATTGCCGAAGCAAGTCACAGGCATCTGTGCTCACTATATATAGCTATTAATATAGTCTGTCCACATAAGCAATAAGGAGTGTAGGACATTCCATTACAACAGTGTTAGTATATTTTGCAACATGATGGTTTATTTATTTATTTTTTTCATGCTTGGGTTTATTGCATTTGTGTTTGTAAGCTTTATGTGTGTTTGTTTGTTTTTTTTTTACTTTTATTTTGTTTTTATTTATTATTTATTTTATTTTCTGTTTAGTGGTTGTTGTATTATATTTTTGTCATTACTGGGTGTTTGTATGTACTTTTATTTCTCATATTTATATTATTTGTATGTTTTGCTTATAATTATATTTTTGATTTTTCAATTTTTAATTTTTATTCTTTTTATTATATTATTTATATTGTTTATATGAAAAAAACATAACATATTGACAGCCCTGATGAATGAGAGCATGATAATCATGTCCTCATGAAACTTCGAAGTTGGCATGAATCTACTCCATTAAAGAGATAAACTCTTTAAATATATATATATATATATATATAAAAATTTCCCTTCTCTGACCCCATGCGCCGATGGCTTAGGGAGTAGAGACTCCAACTGACCAAATCGGTCAAGTTTCGATCCCAGCTAGAAGCAAGTGGATATGTCTAGCCACACTGATGAGCTGTGCTACAGCGAAATGGGCTTGTATGTGGATGACTAATATATTATGCTCTCATTATGATTGAGCTCTCTGGAGAAGAAAATTTTAAAAAACAGTTTCCACTTCAGCTATAATGCGTGACTCTTCAGAAATGAATTGAGTTCTCTCGGTGACTGGCATCTGTATACACTGCTTACATACAAGATGTTAAAATTTCCCTTCTCTGACTCCATGCGCCGATGGCTTAGGGAGTAGAGACTCCGACTGACACCAAATCAGTTGAGTTTCGATCCCGGCCAGAAGCCAGAGGATATGTCTAGCCACACTGATGCGAAACGGGCTTGTATATGGATGACTAATATATATATATATATAATTTTTTTTTTTTTTTTCAATCAAGTAAGGCAATAATGCCACTAGGATGCAAGCAGTTACAAAAAGTGAAAGAGAATGCGAAAACTTTAGTGAAGAGATGTAAGAAAAAAGACAATAAAGGAAATGTATTCAGGAAAGCAGAAGATGGTGATTGATACTGCATTACATTTGAATTAGACATTTTAGAAAACTAAATTGAAATGTAGTAACTATAAAATATTGCCTTAGTAATTATTTCTCTATCTTTCTTAGTAGGATCTCTTACGTACAATTTTTGAAGCCATTTGCCATAAAGCGACAACCATGGCGCCATGGAAAGAATATGTTTTCTCTACTCCACCAAACTAATTCCACAGAGAAAAGATTTGCTCAACAGAAAGAACATTCTGAGCTGAGTTCTCGTCTCAGAAATAAGGTAAGTCTAATAACAAAATTCTGGCAATGTTTAACCTTTATGGCTGCAAAAACAACAATGTGTCAAAAGGACGGTTCTTCCCATGACACCACTATTATTTTGTACTACCGTTACTCCCTCAGCAAAGTTTATTTACAAGTTTATAAAATATGTGAACCAAATACAATGTGATATTTATTATTTACATTTTATAAAGATTGATTATTTACTACTTTATGAAGAAATAAATTTTAAAAGAATCTTTTTAACAAAAAACTTGAAAAATTTACAAAATTACTGAAATATATAAGCTATCTATTATACAATATTTATTATTTATTATAAATAACTATGAAAACAAGTTTTTTTTTCTTTAAAGTTTGATGAGCAATAAACATTGCATTGTATTAATTGGTTTGCATTTTTAGGATGTTGTAAATATAAAATTATTATTGTAAATAACCAATTCAATAAATAAATAGTGTTTAACATCTTTGTTGTCATTTCTTAATAATAAAGAAAATGTATAAATCTATTTTCATGTCAGGGTTTTCATAAAATTCTAATCATCACTTTTTAAAACAATGAATATTGCCAAGAGAGTGATTATTTATACAATTTAGTAAATTTTTATAAATTTATGAATAAAAAATTGTTTTCATATTTAGTTCTTTATAAACTGATAAATAATAAACAGTGGATTAGTTGGTCCACATTTTTAGAATTTTGTAAATATAAAATGATTTTTGTAAATAAACAATCTAATAAACAGTATTTAATATCTTTTGTTGTAAATTGTTAAAGAACAAACAAAATGCATAAATTTACTTTCATATGCTTGGGTTTTATTAAAATTGTAATCATTGCTTTTTTTTTTAGTTACTAACTTCCTCAAAAGAAAAAAAAGCTTTTTCAATTAAGAATAGAAATGTTTTTAGTTTCTAAATAATTTTCTCTAAAGTTACTGTAAAGAATCACAGTTATCAAAATGCACTCTATAGATACAAATATAAAAACAATATTGTAAAATATCATTTAAAATTTCTGTTGAGGCTGTGTGTGCATATAGCATAGTAGTTAACAGCATGGAAAATGACATTATCAAACCAGGTTCAAATTCCACGAGGCCAAAATATTTGCTTTTGCGCAAATACCATTTTATGAAAACTTATGACAAAGTGGGAAACACTTTTCAAGTGATGTGTTTTATCCTTTAGGGCTTTATCAGACTAAAGGGATGTTTACATTCATGCAGCTACACATATGTATAAAAGGGAGGGGACACTGAAATTTAAAATTAAAATTTAATTTTTTTTTAATGTGTTTCATTTAGTTTCTTTTTCTTTTGTTTGTTTTTTATTACTGTTGTTATTAAATATGCCACATTGTGATTATAGAAGATCTGCCAAGAAAGGTGAAATGTTGGAAGAACCTGGATGCAATTTTTTTTACCATTTCACTACAAGGCAATAAAGCCAGTAAGATGGAAATGGTTACTATGTGCTAGATAATATAAGAAAAATACTATTAAGGAAAGAGTACAATAACAGAACAGGAAAGAAATCTGAAGATAACAATTGACAATACATTTAAATTTTTCATGATCAAAGCTGACTGTGAAGTAAGAAGCTGGAAGTGATATGTGCAATAGAAGAAACTGTTAGTATAACACCCTGGAGGTTAATATCAGGTTCTCTCAGATGATTAAAGAAGATCAGCATAATTTTGTAGGCATTACAATTAAAAAGCCATTCCTTACCCCAGTTAACAACAGACTGTCGATCATTTTTTAGATCAGTTGCCAATCAGCTGTGATCACACTTACTATTAAAACAGGAGAAAATACTTGGGTCATCAACATAGATAGCAAGTTAAGAACTGATGACATCAGGCAGGTCATTGATGAAAATTAGGAAAAGTATTGCCCTGGGGACACCTAGATTAGTTCAAAAACATCTAAAAGAGTGGCCACTCAATACAGCTTTTATTTTGGGATTTCATAAGAAAGAGTGTATCAGTTCAAAAATTTGTCCAGAAATATCACAACCTTTCAATTTTTGAAGAAGACCAGCATGCCAAATTCTGTCAAATGCTTCTGAGATGTGCAAAGCAACAGCTTAAGCTTCATCATTCTTATCTAAAGCTTGGTAGATTCTTTCAGCAATAATCATTAATGCATCAGAAGTTGACCTAGAGAAGTGAAAGCCATATTGCTTATCTGTAAGAAGACCCTGCGAAGTTTAATTCAGATTTAATTAGTACATTGCCAAAAAGAAGTAAAAGGCAAATAGTCTAACATTTAAAAGAATCAGATGAGAGAGGATTTCTAACAAACAGAAAAGCAAGATGTACTGTAGATGATCTAGAGAATAATGCACTTTATCTCTATTTTCAATGAAAATAAAATGTTTAATCAATTCAGAGTTGATTGCTAAAAAGAGGTTAAAGACTAATAGGTTGATACAAGGATCGGATGGTTTGCTTGAGTTCTTAAAGACTGAAACTATAGAAGAGGATTTCCAAGCAGGAAAGCAAAAAGCAGCAGGGCATTTCCTGTAGAGTTTAAAGAGAACAGGAGCCACTTCAAGAGCTTATTTATTAAGGATAAACATTACTGGGATAACATCACTTTCACATGCTTAATAAGAAATTTAAGCACAACTGTCCCTTTTATGCTTTGATAAAAGTAAAGGCATACAGATATGGATGACTCTCTAGTTTGATGTTGTATGTAGTAAAGAAGAAACTTGCTCTCATGTCTACATGTGGAAAGTTATTCATACTTTTTATTGAATGTCAATCTTTATGAACAAATTCTTTTCTCAAAGATGATGATTTGAGAAAGAAAAACAAAAGTATTTACAAAAGTATTTACTGAAGTAGAATTATTTTCTACATCAGCAAAGAAATAGGTGCTGTTGATTTGAAATGCAGTGTACACATCAGAAGATGGCTTGGTTTGCCAAAAGTGACAAACCCATCAGCACTATATGGTAATTGCCAAAGTATTTAAGCTGGGGAAAGTCAGAATAATGATGTGGACACAGGACTTGAAGAAGGAAAAAAATCGATCTAATCAATCACAGATGAAGACAGCAAGGAAGTGGGATACAGCAGGTGAAACTGAAAATATCTTGTCAGAACTAGAACATCAAGATATAGCTAAAGCAACACAAAGTAGCAGGGCAGGATCAGTTGTGAACCTCTTTAAGCCAGTAGAAAGAAAATATACAGCATTGTAAAAAAGAAAGAGGATGAAAGAAGATTACACCGGGTGCAGTGTTCAGTGCAAGGAAAAATGATGAAGTGGGAAGAGCATACCATAGAGAGGAAGATCAGCTGGAAGGAATTATGGGAGTGGGACACATCAAGGTTAAGTTTTCTGATTCGTGCAACTTATGATGTGTTACCCACACCCAGTAACTTGGTGAGATGGCTTGTATCTGAGGGCGACCAGTGCAGATATGGAATGGAAGGTACAATTAAGTACATAGTATCAAACTGTCAGTTAGCCAGGTATTAATTCATAACACTTTGACTCAAGTCACTGGATCTAATCAACACTTTTATCCACTGGTCATATGTCCTTGAGGATGAAAGCATTGATTGGATTCAGTGACTTGATCCAAAAAGTTGCGAGTTCAATACCTGGATACAACAGTGGTGAACAAATAACTTACAGAGTTAACAGGAGATAACTTATACTGAAACATCCAGAAACGGTATGACTCAAGGAATGAGAACCATTATGTCTGGTATATCTCATATCTTCAATACTCGATATGTGATACACTGTTACATGTGACATAATGGAGTGCCAACAGCAGCTTAGCACTTACATACAACTCAGCTAATTTACAGAGGATACTACACCCTCTCTGAATTGAAGTGCTCATATCTCCTTGTTTTTCCTTCCACTACATCTAACTACTCTTGATTTATATAGTTCTTGCTTTTGCTCCTCTGTTCTACTTTTTATTGGTGAACTTGGCCTTTCTTCATCCTCTTCTTTGTCAGTTTTTTCTTCTCCACTTATGTTCATTTCTTGTTAATCCTCATCACTGTACTTTTCTCTCTCTCTTTGCTCTTGCACTTCTGTTCTCTGCTCTGTCTCCTCATTGTAGTTACCTTCCTCCTCCCAACTTTCATCTCCACAATGTCCAACACAATCCTTTTTCTAAATCCGCATGAGCCAAAACATACTGCCTATTCTTCTTAATCAAAGTCGTATTATTGCCTCTCTGCAAAAGGAAATTTGCTTCTTTGGGATTTGCATTTTTGTCTTTCTTGTATCATACTCTCTCCCTTGTGGCAAAAACATGGTAATGGGGGCTCTAATCTGTCTACCCATGAGGGCTGAGAGGCTCAACTTCCTCTCTGCATGTGACAT
The DNA here is from genome assembly GCA_037127315.1 of Ascarosepion bandense. Classification (NCBI taxonomy): domain Eukaryota; kingdom Metazoa; phylum Mollusca; class Cephalopoda; order Sepiida; family Sepiidae; genus Ascarosepion; species Ascarosepion bandense. Next base: position 1,542,957 of record JBBBDQ010001831.1, read on the forward strand.
CGACCTATAACTGAGTAGCATTTTAGCTAGAATTACCTCAATGCTTTCAGTGATGGGTGAAAATGTCTTCAATGTCATTTTAACTGTTTGTACCATCCACTCTGCAATTCCATTGAATTGAGGATGGTACAGAGTAGTTTTATACGACATGCAGCCTGTCCACTTCAACCATGTACACAAATTTATGTTCCAAAATTCAGGAGCATTATCTGACACTAACATTTGCAGAACTCCATTCTTTGCAAATACATTTCTCAAAACCAGTGTGACTGTAGACGCTCTCTGATCTTTAACCTTGATTACTTCTGCCCAACCAAAGTAGGCATCCACCATAATGAGAACTGATCCTATGCTATTAACATGTGTGCGATCCACATGTACTCTAAGCCATGGTTGTGCCTCTTTAGACTATCAATGAAGCTCTTTTTGCCTGAATCTTCTAATTTCATTGCATTTTGGATATTTATTAATAAATTCTTCAATATCCTTTGCATAGCCCAGCCATCTTGCTTGTAATTTTAATCTTCTGCGTGTTGCCATGACACCACAAGGTATGTCATCATGTACCCCTCTCAATATGTTTGTTTTTAACATCCGTGGAGCTACTATCACTTCACCATTACATATAATTCCACTTACAATTGTTATTATGCCATATCTCATTAAATGACAGCTCCACTATTGAACAATTGTTCCATTTATAATCCCTAATTCTTTCAATTATTCTGCTCAGTACTGGATTTTGCTCAGTCTCTTTTTTAACCTGTTGACCAAAAGTATGGTCTTCTCTACCAATTGAATATTTGTTCCTTTTACAAATCGTAATCTCAACAAAGCATCTTCATAAAGGATGGTATTTCTCTTAACAGATACAATGTCAAAATCAAATGCCAACGATTTTAATAACCCTGCATAAAATTCCTGATGACATGACATTCAGTAATTCCTTCTTTGGATTAAAAATAAACTCTAATGGCTAGTGGTCCAAATTTAGTAGAAATTTCTTAATTAGTAAAAAATGTTATCACCTCTCCTTACTCCAAACAATTGCTAGGGGTTCTTTTTCAATGTTTGAGTAATTAATCTCTACCATTGTCAATCTCCTAAATAAATATATTATTGAATGATCTTTCTGTGGTAGAATGGCAGCATTCACTTTCTCACTCACATCTGTGATCCCCATTATCTCTTTCTTAGGATCAAACACCTTTGTCATAGGTTTCTTTTTATAATTGCTTTTAGTATCATAGAAGTGGTATTTCATCTTTGTGGCCATTCAAATTCAATGTTCTTTTTACTCAACTCTGACTATGGTTCAGTTAGTCCACTATATTTTGGTATGTATCTACTGTAAAAATTTATCAACCCTAAAATAGACTCCAATTCTTTTTTGTTAGTTGAAGTCACTACCACCATAATCTTTTTGTTATCCTTTCTGCAGATGCTATAGCAGTCTTCAATATTTGGTAGCCCAAATATGCCAGGTTCTTGCAATCAAAGTTACGTTTGTCTCTGTTAAACCAACCATTTTTAATTGCCATAATATTTGATCCACTTTTTGTCTTAATTAGGTAAATAATCATTTTAGTTACCTTACCTAACAATCTTCCTTTGATTGCCTTTTGAAATACATGACTAAGTTTTAATTTTGAATAGTAAGCAAGTCCACCTTAACAGGCCTATAGGGGTGTTGATCATGGTGACTTCTTTAAATTTTTTGTCAATCTGAATATGATTGTAGGCAGATCTCAAGTCAGTTTTTGCAAAATATTCCATGTTTACCAGTTGCCATTTTGATGTTTGATAATGGAAACAAATCTGGATATATCCGGTGACTTACTCCAATTTTATAGTCATCGCATATCTGAAAAACTCCATCGGCCATTTTTATTGCTATAATAGGTGAGGCCCAGTTACTTCCACTATGTTTAACTTTCTTTTGAGAATACCTTGTTTGATCATGCGGTTTAATTTGGCTACCACTAAAAGTAGAATATGTACTGGTACTTCTTGGCTTTGGGGTAGTAATTTTCTTTTAATCAAATACTTGTTTTGTATCCTTTTAGAAGTTTTAGCTCATTCTCTTGTGCTTCCAAATAGTTTATTAATTTGGCCATATCTACTTTTATTATATCAATACCTAAAAATCCATGGACCTTCTCGAACACTACTACCACAATTTGAATAACCTCGAACCGAGTATCCATTTCAAAAGTGCCACAGAAGGTACCCAGCATCTTTATTGTTGTTCCATCAAATTGTTTTAACTTAAAAACACTTTCTTTTAAATTGGGTCTGCCAAGCTTGGAATAAAGCTATCTCACTGTCAGTGTTAACCTGCATGCTAAACGTACAGCCATTTATTTTTACTTTCTCTTTACCATTCTTTTGTATATTTATCGCAATTACACTGACTTCCTTCAGGAGGTGGGGTTTATTACTTTCATTATGTCTGCAAGTTTTTCACTTATGCAAGTCTCAAAATTATTCTTTTTTCCACATTTAAGATACTGTTTTCCCAGCACCAGACACTTGAATTTATTCTTCTCAAATGCCATTCTTCGATAACTGCATTTTGTTTAGGTTACGTTCAACCTGCATGAGTCTAAAATGCATCTCTTGGCTGGTTGAAATTTCTGATTTGCTCCAGCTGCCATAAATAGTCCATACTTAATTCTAAGTTTATATGACCATCTTGCATGCAATCCAGTACTTTTCATTTATGCTGCTGTTCATTGTCCTTCAATTGTTCATAATAAAATCAGCTCATCTTTGACATGCCTTGAGTCCCTAGTTTTTCAAATTTGCAGTGCTTTGCCTGTCCCTTTGAGTCATACTGCATAATAGATTCCTCCGCCCACTGCCTGGCTTCTAAAAATGTTGTCCTTTCAGCAATGAACAGTTTTCTTTTTGGCCTAATCTTTCTTATAATTATGCTGACAACAACCTCATAAGACATTTGTTCTAATTCCTGTGGATATGCCATTGTGGAGATTTTCTTTAACATCTCTCAACCCACAGAAGCCATAAATAAGTCTATTACTTGGTTCTGTCCAACTTTCATTCTTGAATCTTTGAGATTATGCACTCCTGCTGTAGCCACAAAGGCTTTTATCCAGATCTCAACATATTCAGGATTGTCCATGGAACCCAAGCATCTTATTGGCAATGACATTTGTTATGTCTGGTATATCTTGCACATTCATGACTCACTCATTACAATTTCTTCATTCATCACAAAAATTTGTTCATCATCTTACAGTCCTACAGTCCTACCCTAATACTTCATATTTGCAGGGGAAACTATAAAAGTGGAACAAAACCCATGACATAAAAATTTCATTCTATATATATAATATTACAAAAATATAATTAAAAACTTAATAATATGAAAATGAAAGGGATAGGGGATGAAAATCCAATAAAACAAACTAAAATATAACAAATGTTAGTAAGACCTGTCCACCCCCAAGAAAAATTCAGAGTGGCTGCTGTATTCCGCTTAATGGCAAAATAAAATAGCACACTTGTTAATGAAGGAGGAATGGATAAAAATAAATAATGGAATGGGAAAATCAAAGACTGACTCAGTCAAGATGATAAGTGGAACCAAAAACAAACTGGGAAGGTTGGGAATTTTGACTTGGATCATATCAAAAAAGAAAGCCGGGAACAGGCTAGGAGCAACATTTACTCACATTAACTATGTACATAAAGAAAGTCTTAGTTAACCAGGGGAGGGTTTTCAGGAAACTGCACCATTGTATAATAAGGGACTTAAAAAAGAAAATCAAGATTGGCCCCTTTCACATGAACCGGACTAACTATAGTTACCTACCTTTTGCTGAGACTTGCCAATATCATGACAAGTTGTTTGGAAGCAATACAAGCTGTCAACTAGCTGACATGGTCCTAGAAAGGGCGCACCTGATGACAATGGTAGAAGGTATGCTCAACCGTTTCTTCTAAACCAATGACAGTCAGGTAAATCTGCTCTACCCCATCTGAAGGCAATGTCATTACAAGGTAGCCCCAAAAGGAGCATGACTTGGTCGTCGAAAAGCCAAGCCGATCACATTAAAGGTCCTCTGTCGCGATCTCCCCAAGTACCTCTGAGGCCAAGAAAGGTCAGTGGACTGAGGAATGGTCCACAAGGCTTCTCAAGTAAGAATTTTGATTGATTCTGGGGCTTACGTTGGTGCTCAGCCCTCGAAAAAGAAGGAGTGATAGTAAAGCTTTCCAAAATCGAATTCTCTGTCAACATGTAGCATAGGTGTCAATGACAACCTCAATGTGTGTCAATGACTCACCATATGTGGTATTCCCAACCCCCATGACATGAATGGTTTTATATCTGCTTTTTATTGCTCTAATGGAAAAAAAAAACAATTATCTCTTGGAAATGTACATTTCTGTAAAAACATCCAATGTTTTACTTGAAACTTGAAATATCCATATTTTTTTCATCAGTATTTGTATGTAAACAATTAAAATAATCATTTGTAATCACTCTTTATTTTTTTATTTTCAGTTGGCAAATGAATGGAAAAACCTCCGGCAAGCTTTCCATAAGCTGGACAAAGAAAATACAGGAGTTTTACCTTTGTCTGAATTTAATTCTGTTCTCAAAAAGGCCAACATAATTTTGGACAGTGAAGAGAAATATCAACTGATGAATAAATTTGATGAGAAACTAAGTGGCAAAATTACCTATGATAAATTATTGAAAGAAATTATAAGGCCACAAAGCAAACAAGTTGGGAAAAACTAACTACAACAGCAAATTGTTCTGCTTATTTCTTTTTCATAAATTGGTTTTAAAATCTCATGACTAGAAAAATGCAGTTCAGATTCTTCCCTTGTCCCTGAATTTGATTTTTTCATAAACCATCATCATTTCTTCTTTTCTCTCTTCTCATCTCTCTTTTTCCTTTCTATCTTCTTCTCCACACACACACACACACACCCACACACACACTAATACATATACTTACATGTCATCATCATCTTCACCACTCATCCATTACAGATCAAAAGCCTTTTCAAAATCATTCCATGACAATAGTGAATGTGCTATCCTCTTCCATGCCTATTTTATCCCATTTGCATATTTACCACTTGTTAAGCATCAGTCATGCAACCTTTTGCTCCATCTGTTTTATGTGTCCAATTCATCTATTTTTGTCTTTGACTCAATTCTGTAATGTCTCTTATCTTGGTCTATCCTCTGATCCATGTTAATTTCATTCTTTCTTAGTTATCTTTGTTCTATTGATCTTTATGCATTTTTTAGTTTCTTTTCAAATGATTTTATTAATTTCCTTGTTATACACCCACATTAACATTCATAATACATTTAATGTTTTAAACATATTGACAAAGTGCTTTTCATTATATCTTTGTTTTTGTTAAATGCTTTCAAACATATTGTCATACATCTTTTACATTCATTTCTCATGTCTTTCTTTGATGTCCTCTCCTGTCCAAAATGTATGTATTTCTTGATTTCTTTCAGTTACTTCCTTTCATATTCTTAGAACATTACAATTTGTTTTGTTTCTGTTCATTCTCAAACATAGATTGAGACTTTCCTTACTTAGGTCATTTAGCCTTTAATTCATTCATTCTGATACTAATAAATATCAATAGCAATGAAAAGTTTAGGCAAAATTGCATACTTTCGCTTTAATCATTTCCTAATCCTTATTTTAGTTGCATCTTTGTGTAGTCAAATTATTGCAGTAAATATTATATATATTCTCTATAAGTTTTACCTAATTTACTTTTTGCATATTTCCTGCTCTTTAGTTGTTAAATACTCCTATGTGTTCTATTGAGTCAAATGACTTTTCACAGTTAACAAAAACTCAACCAAGTGGTTTAATGTATTCTGTTGTTTTTCAATCTGTTCGGCTATTGTTGATGGGTATAGTTCATGAGATTGGTTTTTATTTAGTCTTTGCTAGTACTTTTGAGAATTGTTTTTATATGTTCAATAGTAATATAATAAAATGATAGTTGCCAAAGTTTTTATATCTCCTTATAAAAGGAATATTCCTATTACTTGACTGAAATTTTAAAGTACATTTATTATCTGCATGCTAATTAGTTATGCTTTATAGAATTCTGCTTCAGCATTCTCAAAAGGTCTGTTGCTATGCCATCTTCATTTGGTACTTTTCTGTGTTTCACATTTTGAAAGATTTACTTTATTTCATTAGTTGTTAATATATATCTCTACTTTTTAGTTGATTCCTCATCTCTGTCTTTTAGTGCAGGCAATGTCCGTTTACCTACTATGATTTACTAGGAACAGATCATATTTCAAAATCTTCTTTTTTAGAGTTTTCCTTTTTACACTTTGTCAGATATTATTATGCAAGCCAATGTTTTCAGAATAAAATTGGTATTAACTAACCTGTACTAGTGAAATATTTAGTATGTAATTATGTTTATATAAGCAATATATTTTGTGAGTTTCAGCTTATAACATCCATCCTTCTAAAAAATTTGAAGTATCAGGTTTCATTATACAGAATACAATATTTTTTTTTTCAAATCCTGGGCATCTCATGCCTTGACTACATCACCAATAAACAGGTACTCAGTAAAATCTCGCAGCATATTGTTCCCCAAGAAGATCTTCTAACTATAGTTAAGAAAAGGAAGCTGAGATAGTATGGCCATGTAACACAATCATATGGCCTTGTAAAGACAGTTCTTCAAGGAACTGTAGTGAGACATAGGAGGAGGGTAAGACAGAAGAAAAAGTGGTATAACAATATCAAGTAATTGTTAGAGAAACCATTCGCAGAGACCCAGGCTCTGGCACACAACAGCAATAGATGGAGAAGACTGATGGACAACTCAGCACATTGACGTTCCAATGATTGAGTAAAAGAAGAAGAAAAAACAAAGAAGAAAGAAGAAAGCCATATAAACAAATATTTATCCAAAACAATATCCCATAAAACTGGATAAATTATTATTTTATCATGTTACATGTTAATACAGGTATCTTGAAATTTTATAAGCTTCATTACTCTTTCATCCTTTGATTTTGCTAATGTCTCTAGTTTTGCAAATTTGACGTCACTTACAGCTGATGTTATTGTTTCACAGGGATCTTCTTTATTTTAATATTATTTTCCATTTTTTATTCATTTTATGGATCACAGAATTTCTATTGTCCTAATATACGAAGAGGCTGGAAGCCATTTTATTAATTTGTTGGCTTTGAAACATTTTTTGACAGAGTAGCTTTGCAGAATATAATGCACATATATACTCTATTTCAAAGCAGCCCTGGCAAAGAATTACAATAAGTCTTTGTATTTATCTTGATATCATTATAAATTTTGAAGAAGCATATAATTTTATTGGCACAATATACTAACCTAAAACATTTTAGCTTCCACTTGTTGTCTTCTAAGTCATGTTGATTGACTATTTCCATGAAGGACATAGCTTCTAGCCCAGTAGCTCTACATTAATTATTAAAAATTACTCTTGATAAAATCACTTTACCTGATATATAAACTTCTCTTTAGGATGCTTGGTGATTTTCAGATGTTTGGCCAATATTCTGCTATTTTCTCTTTGTTTACATTCAGGAAACTGGTTTTTTTCATTTTAATTTGATATTAACAAAATTTAAAAAATTTCTTGTTGATCAATTAATTTTTCTTTCTTATTCTTCTTCTAATTTTTTCAAATATCCTTTTATAATCTTCTTAAAACTACTTTTGCTGGTTCTTAGGTTGCCAATGTTTTCACTTGCTTTTTATTTGTTCTCTGATTTCTGTTCCATTCTTTTCAATTTCCAATGCTGCGTTTAAATAAGTCAATCACTTTACAATATCTTCTATCCTATTTGAGATTATATCTTTATGAGCCATGACAATTTTAGATACCTGAAATTAAAAAATAAATATAATTGTTCTAATGTATATATTTCTTTACAACATGATGAACAACACTTGAGTTGCATAATAAAATCTCACACCACTAAATAAATTATTGTAAATTCTTTTATAAAATAAAGTTCACCATGTATAATGCCCAAGAGCCCCTCAAGGTAGTGGGTTACAGAGTAAGAGGCACAGTTTAAATGGATATGTGGGGAAGATAGTGATTAGCTTTAGACTTGGACAAGTTAAGATTGTAGCGATTGGGGAAGCATCCTCTTGGGAGTCAGTTCCACAGAGCAGAGGTCTGAGAGAAGAATTTGCTTGAGTTGAACTTACATTGCACCAACAAAATACAAAGAAAATGGGGGTGGTTCACTACAATATGCATGATATGGTGGGTCTTAGCTGGTAGAACTTTGGAATATAGTTTGTCTGAACACTTTCCATGGAAATAGTAATAGAGCAGCAAGAGGCTTGGAATGTTTCATCTGTGAGAAAAGGGGTTGTAAATTGGAAAATAATTCATCAACCACAAGAATGCAAAAACACTTTTGGACTTTATTGAGGCTGGAATGTAAAAATTGGGCAGCTCCTGCACATATATGGCAGCAGTACTCCATTTTCTGCCTGATGATTTGGCACTTGTAAAAGTAAAAGATAGCAAGAAGAGTCAGGTACTTAATGCAGTGGTACAAGGAACCAACTGTTTTTTTCAGAATCTTTAGTGACAGATCATGTGTGACTTCCACTTGGGACCTGGGATGAGTTAGTCCTAATAGGAACTGAAGGGCCTTCTTGAGGGAATATACATTCATTGCAGTTAGTGAGCAATCTGGATTTGATTGGCAATGATGAAATGTCACTAGTTTGGTTTTCAAGTCATTGAATGTGACCAGCTAGTTTCCCCCCCCCCCACTAATATGCTAGATCTAGGTCAGGGGAGAGACCAGCTGCCAATCTCTATTTATCTAGAGTTTTGGAGGTACACCCTTATACCTTTGTATCATCAGCATACATATTCACAAATGACTAGAGTGTACTCTTAGGTAGATCATTTATGTCAAATAGCAGGTTGGGCTGAGAAGTGAATCTTAGGGGATGCCTGTGTGGCTTGATACAAAAGTAAAAAATCACATAGAAAATTTATCAAATAAAAATATCTTGAAAATTTTAGCAATATAATTTGGTTAATACCAATTGTATTGTGAATATATTACCTTGTGTAATAAAATCTTAGTATAGATAACACATATGCAAGGTAAATTCTATACAAGCCAGTTCTATATGACACAGCAACTCATATCAGTCTACTAGGGCAGCTGGTTAATCCCTATTGCAGACATCTGCTCAGGCACATTTATGTTTGTTCAACACCTACAGAGCCCACTCATGTTTTACATTGTAGCTGGGCTGAGCACATGTTAGTTACAGTTTCTGGGAGAGTGTGCATTATTTAGCATGATCAACAGGCTGAATAAGGCAAACGTGCTCAAGCCTTTGATCACAATGACTATAGCAGAAGCACTGGACCAGATGTGGTTGCAATATTCTAAGAATGAATGAATGGTAGACTTGTAGATATGTAAGATGAATTCTGGTGAGAAAAATTGTCTGGCATGACAGTGAACTTTCCTAGCAGTAGACTTAGCAATTGATTTGATATAATCTTTCCAATTTGTGACAGTAGAAAACATAAGCCTGAGAAGACACAATGAGCCCCAATCCTTGAGGCTATCTCCAACTATGCTGATAAAAGGCAAAAAGGGTTATCTCAGATGATTATTAGAGAGCAGTTTTATTTTGGAAACATTAACAATAAAATGTAAATCATCTTTTGAGATCAGCTGCCAATTTGACCATATCAAAATGATCACACTTACTATTAAAATAGAAATAAATGGTTGTATCATTAGCATAAATACTGTGTTGAGAACTGATGCCATCAGGAAGTCTATTGATGAATATTAGAAACAACTTAGATCCAAAGATAGAGCTCTGTTGGATGTCTGCATCAATGCAAAAAGATCTAGAGGAGTGGACATTTAAAACAACTTTCATTTTGTGATTTGATAAAGAAAACTGAATCTGTTCAAAAATCTGTCCAAAAATACCAAAACCTTTCAATTGGAAGAAGACCAATATGCCAAACCCTGTCAAATACCTTCAAAATATTCAAAGCAAGAGCCTGAGCTTCATCATTTCTTATTTAAAGTTTGATAGACTCTTTCAGCATAATCTTTCCTTTTGACTCCGGATGTGATTGATTGCAAATCTTACAATGAATTTTATTTTGAAAAGTAATGATTTATGGTTAAGTGTAAATTGTAAATTATGTATTTGATAAGTACTTGAAGGACATGCAAAGTAGTATATATATTATTTTAATCATTTCACCCAATGCAAGACAATTAAGCCACCAGGATGCAAGGTGGTTAGTGAAAGTGAAAGAAACAGGGAGGACAATAAAAGAACAGGTAAAAGAAGACAGAAGATGACAACTGTTATTGTATTTAGATTTTCAAAGATCATAATTGACAGAAAAGTAGAAAGCTGGATACGAATTCCATAAACAAGAAATATGAGAAAAGAAACTATTAGCATAGAACTTATAGTTACAACTAACAATTCCAACAGTGAAATTATGAGATCTACCTGCCAATCTAATACTGTGCTTAAATTCACAAAATTGGGGTACCATCAAGGAAAGTTCTTGTGAACAATTACTGAGAAAATATTTACAGATGTAAAGAAAAGCTATGTCATGACAGTTGGAAAGTGGCTTAAGCTGATATTCTAGGTCAAGACTAATAACATTGCAGATTTTTTTTGTACTTTTATCAAGCATGTCAAAATATATAACAAGAGCACTAGACTAGATGCCGCAGCAATATTCAATGCAGAGACAAATGGTAGACTTGTAAATGTGTAAAATGAATTCTGAATAATTACTGAGAAAATATTTATAAAAGAGGTAAAAGTAGCTACATTACAGCAGTCTGTTTCCTTTTTCCCCCATTGTAGTTGGTGTGATTAATGTAGTGTTTCTGTTTACAGGTGAGTTTTTTGACGAAAATGAAAATATTACTATGAAATGATATCAAGTAACTGACAAGTGAAACAGGAAATAGAAGAGAACTGAACAATTTAGTGTTCAAAGTTTTTGTTGAAAGTTCTATACTTTGATGTATATGAAGTTTATTAATTATGTTCGTTGCTTGAATTTATGTAGTAAGTTGCTTTCAGTTCAATTCAGTTCTTGGTAAATGTTCATAAATTATGTAACAGAGTTTTGAGGCATTAATATTTGCATAGAAACATTGTGTATGCATTTTATGATTTGCTAATGAGAGAAGATTTGAGTAATGGAGACAATAAAGGAGGTGATTTGAGTAATGTAGGCAATAATGGGGAATATTTGAGTAATGGAGGTAATAATGGAGAGGATTTGAGTAATGGAGGTAATAATGGAGAGGATTTGAGTAATGGAGGTAATAATGGAGAGGATTTGAGTAATGGAGGTAATAATAGAATATATTTGAGTAATGGAGACAATAACAAAAATGATTTGAGTAATGGAGGTAATAATGGGGAATTTTTAAGTAATGGAGGTAATAATAGAGAAAATTTGAGTAATGGAGGCAATATTGGAGAGGAATTGAGTGATTGAGACAATAACAGAAAAGATTTGAGTAAAGGAAACAATAATGGAAAAGATTTTAGTAAGGGAGACAGTCATGGAGAGGATTAGAGTAATGGAGACAATAAATAAAGCTTAAAAAATAGGGTTTACAAAACAGTGTATGTCAGTGGTTCTCAACCTTCTTTTACCTATGCACTACTTCTATTCTTAATTTTTTTTTTTTTTTTTGCAGACACCCATAACTATTTGATGAAAAAAAAGTTAATTTTATATTTTATTAATTGATAATTTTAGGAATTGTATTATTAAAATTGTAAGCATATTTTCTTTATTTTGATTTAAAACTAATTTAATGAAAACAAACTTGTATTTAATGATTAAATTCTATGGAACATTTATATACACTAGTAAAATAATTATTTTGTGTGAACACCAGTAATTTTACATAGACCCTCCCAGGGTGATTATGGACCCCAGTTGAGAACCATTGGTCTCAGCGCTGTCTCTGAATTTAATAATTGTTCTTTGGTTTTAATTTTAGCGTTCTGTCAAGAAATGCCATTTGGATTCTTTATAAATAATAAAGTTACTTCTATCATACTCTTCTTTATCTGAAGCCATTCATCATAAACCTAAATGTCTTAATACTGAACTGCATCATCAACTTACCTGCAAATTCACAAATTAATAAACAAGAACGCTATCATTTCTGTTTTAAATCCTGTTTATTTTTGGCAAAGATAAATAGAACTTAGCACTTTTCTTAGAGCCTAATTCTGACCAGTTCTGTTGACTGCCAAAATATCTTCATGATGAGTTCTCAGATGAATATTTATATGTATTTGTGGAACTTTTCATTTTCGAAAGATCAAAAAGCATTTCTAACATTTTTCACTGCTTGGTGGCACAACTCATCCAACTCACCATCACCCCCTAAAAGAAGGAAAAAAACTACATTTTAGTATTTAAGATACTTTAACACCAATCAGTTATATTCCAACTCCATTTTTAGTCAGATATATAAGAAAACATGTGCGTATAATATAACATTTTTAGAAATTTTACAAAAAATAATAGAATAATATTTTAGTTTTTAGAAATAGATGGTATATGTGGGTGGTATAATGGATAGCAGATCAGAATGAGAAATTGGCGAACTGAGTTTGAATTCCAGTCAGGTTCATTGTATTTACTTACACACAAATACTCTTGGGAAAAGTATGAATCCATCTTCTCACCTGTCTATGAGTTAAACATTAGGACTTGTATCTGGAAAATCATTATTCTCAAAAAATTTGTTAATGCAACATTCCCTTAAAAAAACAAAAAAATTATTCTTACAATCAGTAACAAAGGGTTGATCACTCAAAAAAAAAGCATTCAATTTAGAAATAGACATAAAATGTAAATTATTTAATACTAGTGCATGATAGCATGACTCAGCAAATTTTCAAGAACCTGAAAATGAAGTGTTTCAATTACCCTCTGACAAAATATGTATATAGAGAAACATATTACACCATGTGTAGATTTATTTATATTCAGTTTGGATATAAGAAGTAAGTAATTTTTTTTAATGAAATTGGATTAACCTATATATCATAGAAAGCATTAGTGCAAGTAACCAATGGTGAGATTCAATTATTTTAAGAATGGTTTTTCTCTTCTTTTTTTATTTTTTGGTTGATGATTCTAAGTCAACAAATAAGTAAATAAACAAGTTCTAAAAACTTGTTTAATTTTATCAATGATATAATGTAAACCCTTGCATATACTCTGAATCCCATCACTGTAAATAAAAGAAAGAATTTAGAGTTCAAAGTTGTCTATTGAAGTTAACATTTAATACTTATGTACACTATTTGATGAGCACAAAAAGAACATTGATTTTGGAGAGAATAAGAAAATGGATTTTTCCTGAATATATTTTCATTATTATATATTACGTGTGTGTGTGTGTGTGTGTGTGTGTGTGTGTGTGTATGTAAAGGTTTGCAACATTAAAGAAATTGAATACTCAGTAGAAAGTGTTTTTAGTGCACAATAGAAATATTACTTTTTTAGACAAAAACTTTTCTTGAGTACAGAGTAAAAATCATTTTTTGAGTGCAAAATAAAAACCATTCTTTTTTAGACAGAAGAAAATTTTTTTTCAGTATGCAGTAAAAACCTTTTTTGACTACACAATAAAACCCTTTCATTTTAAAACAGAAGAGAATTTTTCTTTAAAACAGAATTAAAACCTTTCTGAGTACACAATAGAAACTTTTTTTTAACAAGAGAAAACTTTTCTTACATATACAGTAGAAACCTTTTAGGAAATTTTGTATTATTGATATAAAGTAAAAATGCATCCCTACAAACAGCAGTTCTAGCTATTTTATGAAAAATGAAAAGTAATTTTTATGAATATTTTATTTGCATTTATTTGCATTTGTTTTCATTATGCAATTTTGGAAATGTAATCAATAATGTCATAATAATGTTCCTTTAAAAGCTTTTGCAACTTTCTAAGAAATAAAATTTAAATGACATATTTTGTTCATTGCTATATCTCTACTTAGAATTTAGAACATTTCATAAGTTTGTTAACTGGAAAAGTAAATAAAATACTTTGATTTTAAACAGAGAAGGAAAAAATCAAGAAAATTTTTTGCTGCATTTAAAGTCTTTGATCCAAAACAAATTGATTCATCTCCTGATACTGAAGTTAGTTTTCCAGAAATATATTTTTACAACTTCTAAATCCTTATTTCCTGCTTTATAAAAGGGAATAAGAGTCACCCAATTGTACAATAAAAGACCTCAGGTGGTTTTGCATGAAATTAATTTGATTAAATCAGTTCAATAATTGTGTCAATATAATAGAAGCTTAAAATAACTTACCAAAATTAAGATTTGTGATATCACAGCTAAACACAAGCTCGCCATTAACCCAGAGTTTCACAACATTTAAGTCTTGAAGTTGTTTTAGTTGCACATTGTGACCATCTTTGGTAAGCATTGCTATTTAAAAAAAAAGGTTTTGTCAGTAAGAGAACACTGCACTCTAATACAAACTTATTTTCCCAAAGTATACTCATCTTGGTTGTTATACTTACAACATTTTGACCATTGTATCCTTCTTCAGGTATCTGTCATACTCGGCAACCTTTTCAAAATTTGGAAATCGGGTTTGGAGGTTAAGGATGGTCATCAGTCCCTGTGGAATGAAGTTAAAAAAAAGAGGCAAACACTGGAGAATAAGACAACTGAAAGAATCAGCACATATGCTAAGATCTGACAACTGCCTCAGTAGGCATAGGATAGAAATGAAACCAACTGAGAGTTTCTGATTAAGAAAGAAAGGACAGTTAACAAAATATCCAAACACTTAAGTGCAGATTTATGATTTAAGGCTCCATAATTATACAAATTAATTGTCTAATAAATGTATTCTTATGAATTAAGGCATTGATTGGAGCATTCTGGTTTCTTAGCAACCATGAGTTCAATCCCTGAGTCAGGTAGTGTAGAAAAGTCAGAGATTCTGGTTCAGTGAAAGAAATGAACAAGTGACACATAGGCAAATAAATTATAGAGAATTAACTGGTACAAGATATCTGTTAAGCATGGAAAGAGAAATGAATATAGAGTTTGGTTCAAAATTCTAAAAAGGTTAACAAGTAAGACAAATACCTGAAGAAGGTCAGAGGTTACAACAGTTGAAATGTTTTAAGTTACAACCAAGATGAGAATACTAGTCTAAATGGAAAAGCAGATAATAATCTTGATTATTAATATAATAAATACAAGTTAATTAATTAAGAAAAAATGTGAATAAAGTTTGTTACACTTCATTAGTAGAAGTAGTAACTTTAAGTTACTTTGAGACATTTTAGTAGACTTTACTCACTGTATTTATTTTAGATAGTAAGAAAATAACATTTAGAGTAGATAAAAAGACAATACATTATAAAAACATTTTATTAGTTGATAGTATAAAATAATTAAAAATAATAATTACTTTAAAAGTGTAAGTTAATAAATCTAAAATAGTCTGAGATTGTCATACATTTACTTTTATGAGAAGGGAAAGCCAGATGGAAAGCCAGAATTGTTTCATTTGTGTGTAAAAATTTTTTATTTAGAATTGGCTCTAAAAAGGACCACAAGAAATAACTGTCATGATGTACTAATGGGGAGTATTTTCTCAAATTCTGAAAAAAATATTTTACCCTCATATTTTTTCCAATGAAAAGGGTGGCTTATTCCCTTGTAAATTTAAAGTGGAAACTCATTTTAATCACCCTGAGGAGATTTAAGGTAGGTCAGAGGATGAATGGCAGAAAATAGTTAAATATCAGAAAGCATTAGATGTCACATGGGACCATGGTTAACTGGCAGATGGGTTACAGAAGAACTTGGATGTCAGATATAAAACTGACTGCAGAAATTTTTTAGACTTTTTTGTGTGAAAGTCACCAGCAGAGTAAATGGCAGAAAGGTTTCAGCATTCCAAAAAACTTTGCCAACAAAAGACATTTCACAATAAGGTAAAACTTTCCAGAAGAAATGATGAAATCATATGCCATAGAGAGGCTTGGTGGAAATGTTATTGGCATGAGGAGCATTACACATTCAGCTCGCTTCAAGTGAGTTTCAATTACTTTCCAGTAATTTCCTTCTTCTATAAATGGATGGTGTATCTATATACCATTAACAGTTAGCAAAATTTAAAGCTTCCATTAACCCTTTTTCAGATATTGATGGGTAAAAGTTTGTATGTCATATTCTAGAAAAGTATATTTATTTTTGTTTTAATTTTTTGAAACCAAGAAATACAATTACTTGTGTCTTTCCACTGATGGGATTGAGTAGCAATCCTCAGTAAGTCACAAATGTTTTTTAATATTTGTTGGCTTATCTTACCAAATTCAGTCTTTGTCGGATTTATAAGCCAGTATGAGGGGCTATTGGGAAAATTATCTTCATGGTCTTTTATCATTAGGAAAGCTTTCATACCAGTTAAAATTTGTACCCTGTTGTCTGTCTGTTATCTGTTTTGCCTCCTTGCTTATATTTTCTGGTGCTTTTTTGTAACATTTGGTGACTTCTTCATTTATTTTTTTCTCATATTCCTTTAGGCTTATTTTATATATGTTATTAGATTTGTCTCTCTTAATAAAGATATTTAGTGTTTTTTAATTCTTTTTACTTCAATGTTTAATAGATTTAGAAGTAGTTATTGATTTTTTAAATTTCATTTCTTTTATTATAAAAATCATATCTTTTTCAAATTTAATTCTTTAACACATCATCCAATAAATCCCAGGGTTAACTAATAAAACAACAACTTTTAGGTAAAATTCAGCTTTATTCATCAACATAGTCTCCTTTTATGTTGATACACTGATTCCAACATTTCTCTAACAATTTGATGCCTTTTTTGTAGAATGATTTGTCTTTGGCCTCAAAATACGCCTCAGTTTTTTATATCACTTCTTCATTGGAGTCAAATCTCTTTCACTGGAGCATTCTTTTGAGGTTTTCAAAACAGCCAGTAGTCGCTGGGGGCCAGATCTGGGGAATAGGGTGGATGCTGAAGCAATTTGAAGTGCAATTCATGTAGTTTTGCCATTGTTGCAATCAACTTGTAACACGGTATGATGTCTTGGTGAAAGATCACTTTTTTCTTCTCCATTTGTAGCCATTTTTTGCCAGTTTCTTCTTTCAAAGACACCAATAATGCTATATAATATTTGCTATTAATGGTTCTTCCTCTCTCAAAGTAATTGATGAACAAAATACCCTATGCATTCAAAAAATACGGAGGCCAAAACCTTGACTGCTATTGTTTATGTCTTTGGTTGCTTTGGATGGCTTTCACCTGCTGCTGTCAACTCAGCTGACTGCCAATTTGACTCCGGCATGAAGCAGTGGGTCCATGTTTCATCAATTGTCACATATTTAAGCAAAATAATTCTTCTTGTTGCATTGAAACAGTTACAATGTTCTGAATTATTAATGCATTGTTGTTTTTGATTGATTGTGAGCAAACATGGCACCCACGTTGTACAAATTGACAAATGTTCATGCAAAATAGTGAATACACTGCCTTCTGATATATTCAACTCCTCTGCTATCTCACACAACTTCAGTTTATGATCAGCCAAAAAGAGTTTGTAGATTTTTTGGTGTTTTCCGAGACAAGTGCTGATTTTGGAAAACCTGGGGGTTCGGCATCATTTGTGTCTGTACAACCACATTTAAAGTAAGCAGACCACCGCTTAACCATTGATTCCAATGGAGCAGAGTCTGAATAACACTTATCAAGCCATTGCTTTGCTCGAATGGTATTTTCTTCATCAGAAAGCAATGCTTTATCAATACACAAAATTAAGATTTTTCTATTGTTTTGAAAATTTGCAACAATAGCTTCACTTAAATAACTGTAATTTGTAAACTAATAATCTGATTGGGCCCACATTTTGTCGCATGCCATTTGAAGGTTAGTCTTTCATAAAAATCATATGGACTTTTTATTAGTGGTGCAATCTATATGTCAGGCCCAAGACTTATTGAGTGATGTGTTAATTGCAGGTGGGGGTAATTCCTGGTTTTGAATTTGAAATTTTTTAAGTTTTTACTTTCTTCTGCATATTTTTCTTAAGAAGAATAATGCTTTCCATTTTATTCTGCTAAAACTTGTTCAATTTTTTTAAGTAAGCATAACATGCTTTTTAGTGAATGTGATATTTTAAATTTTGTTTTTTCATGAATCTTTATCGTGTAGTCCATTAAATCATGTATTAAATTTTTTATTGGAATACACTGATGATAAAAGTACTCAATTGTAAGACAAGAGCAGATTAATTAGTTTTTGGTCATAATTAAATTAGACCAGTATTCAGTTGTAATAAAAAGTACTCAATACATTTATATTATAGAGTTTTTTAATATTTGTTTCTTTGGAAATGAGTTATTTCCACAACCTAGGTTTCAACCTTTTGGTAGCTTCAGGCAATTATAATAACAAATTTTCCAATGTTTTTCAAATGTACAAACAGGGATTTTTATGAATGCATAACTGAAGTTTTTAATCAACTGAATATTTTTGAAATTATATATATATATTTGTGTGTGTGTGTGTGTGTGTGTGTGTGTGTGTGTGTGTGTGTGTGTTATTTACTTTTTTTATCATTTCACCCCAAGCGAAACAGGAATGCCATTGGGGCACAAGAGGTTATACTGAGAATAGGGAAGATTAAGAAAAGGACAAAAGAGAAAGTGGATTTAAGTTGACAGAAAATGGTGATTGATGTTACATTTAAATTTTTGAAGATTGTATTTATCAGGAAAGCCAGTAAACGAAATGGAATTCCACATGTGAGAAGTGAGAGAAAAGACCTAGATGCCATGCTTAAAGTCATGTATTCAGGGCACCAAAAAATAAAGCTCTTTAGAACAGTTGCCATGAAAATATTTGTAGACAGAGTGAAGCCACGTTACATTGGTGAATAAATGACTGAAATCAAGATCCCTGGCTACATTCAATTACATTACAGATCCTTCTTTAGATTTTGTCAAGAATCTCAAGATGTATAGCAGGAGCACCAGGCCAGATATGGCAGCAGTATTCAAATGGTAGATGTGTAAATGTGCAAGGCAGATTAAGAAAGAAAAAGGGTATAATATACACGTTGGACTCTCTCATTACAAACAGCAAATGAAGACCTAGTAAAAATAGAGGGGCTTAACTTCTATGAACATACATGTGTCTCCCAAGGCTTGCAGGTGTTTTGCAAACAGAAGGAACATGTGGTAGACCTATTTTGCTCAAGTGGTTGAGTATCAATTGTAATATATTTTTGCAAGTGGACAGCAATGCTTACTTTACTGTGTGCGACAAAGCGACAGTGGCCAGTAAAGCTATCATTGAAAGGAACAGCATCTTACTTTACTATTTGCATGCAGTTGATCACAATGTTTGTTGGCTTTGCTCAAACCATTGTACGGATGAGAAGCAGGGCAGGAGTCAGCTCCTTCGTTCAGACACTTTCTTTTCCCAGGAAGAAAAAGTGATGCTGCACTGCTTCAGATTGTCTTTGAGTTTGTCATTAAAATACATGATTAGCTTTTCAACAGATATGCTTGTTAGAAGTTCGCCAAAGAGAAGTTGTTTCAGAAATCTGCTATCACTCATATGAGAAAGATGCCCAACTCACCTGAGTGGGATTTTCATGAGGATGGTGTCAATACCTGTTATGCCGCATTTAGTCAAAACTTCCCATTTTCTAATGCTATCAGTGATTTTATGTTGCAGTTGTTTTATAGTCAACGGAAGTGGAAAGCAGCAAGTTGATTGATGTCTTGTCAGTACAGAATGCAAGATTCTGAACCATAGTGTAGGGATGCCAGTACTAGTGATTGTACATATCAATTTTCACCTTAAACAAAATTCTACAGGTATTCCAAAGCCTGTAGTAAAGATTAACAAAGGCAGAACTAGACTTTTTAACCCTACATTCAATTTCTTTGTCCATCTTAACATCTTTGGATACAATAGAACCAAAATAGATGAAAGAGAAAACAGTTTTCAAGACTTTTCCATCAATACAAGCAGTGGGAGCAACAGCTGGGAGGTAGTTACAGATAAGCTGATGGACAAGTTTCTTTTTTTTTCTTTGTTGATGGTTAGACCAAAAAGTTTAGATGCACAAGAGAATTTGTTAATGATCCATTGCATATCCTTAAGGATGTGCTCTACATGTGCAGTCGTTTGCAGATCACAGTTTGCACACCCGACATAGATCTTGCTTTGAAGTGTTGTTAGTTGAATAACCCACTTATCCTCATATCTTCTCTAACATTCTCAACTGCTGTTTTCAGCATGACAGAAAAAATACAAAGCAAATAAGAGAGGTGCAAGACCACAACCTTGTTTTGTTCCATTAGAGACATTAAATAGGTAAAACACCTCTCCACTGGATCTAATTTGATAGAAGGAAATGATGACACTAAGCATACTTTCAGGGATACCCAGTTACCTGAGGATGACCTAAAGAGCATCCCTTGAAATGGTAACAAAAGCTTTAGTGAGATCAACAGAAGTAGCAAATAAATCCTTGCCATGCTCTCATACTTTCTCCTGTAATTGCCTAAAAAAAAAAGCCATGTCAACCAGAATGAAAGCTGCACTGAGATTCAGACAAGACTGAATTAGATAAGAAAGAGTTGAGTCTTTTTAATATAATCCTGACAAGAATTTTTCCAGTGACACAGAAGGCTGTCACATTCACATTTATTGCCTTTGTGTTTATAGAGATGAACTAGAAGCCTGACCAAATGTTTGAGGAACTAATCCTGAATCCCAGAGGAAAAAAAAGAGATCACAAAAGTATATTAATCAGGAAAGTGTTGCCTCATTTGTATATCTCTGCTGGTATAACATTATGGCCTTTTTTTTATCTCAGCAATAGATGGAGTAGCTGAATTGCCCTTCAAGAATAGGCCTCTGTGTGAGTTACTGATAAGATTTTCATCAACATTTGACTCCATGTTTAGAATATTTTAGAAATGTTCTGTCCAGTGTTTAGTGAGCTTCTTTTTGTCAGTGTTGTATCCTTTAAAGAGGTTACAAACAGACAAAGTGGTACTTGAGTGAAAGAACAGCAACGCATACATAGATGAAAAAAGAGAGGTTTATTGTAAAGAGAATACATTATGGTAAGACAGGGAATCTAGTGGCAGGCTAATAATTGCCAAAGCAAGTCACGGGTATCTCCTGTACTCAATATATATGGCTACTAATATAATCAGTCCACATAGGTGATCGGGAGTGTGAGACATTTCATTACAAAAGTCTGTTAGAATGTTGTCGTCAGTAGAAAAGATAAGAATTGTGCCATTTAAAGACAGTCCTAAGACATCCCTTAGATCTTGATATAATGATTCATACATACATACATACATATATATATATATATATATAGTCATCTACAGACAGTCCTGTTTTGCTGTAGCATGGCTCATCAGTACGGTTAGACATCTGATTGCTTCCAGCCAGGATTGAAACTTGACTAATTTTTACATCAGTTGGAAATTCAACCTTTAAACTATTGGCATGCAGTGGAGGAAGGCAGATTTTAGCATGTTATATACACAATGTATACAAACACCAGTAGCCAAGAGTGTTCAATCCATTGCTGGAGAATATACATATTATCCCTCAATTATCCCTCATTGATAGTAAGACTGAGCATTATCTAATTTAAATTTACTGGAATAACAGTTGTTTAATTTAAAATATATATTTAGCATATAAAATAAACAGGATTTGCATATATATATATATATATATATATATATATATATATGCAGAAAAAATTATTCGAGTTGTGAATATTAATCGCTTATATTAAACGTAAATGGATATTACTTGTTCTTTCTAAAAAAAAGTTATAATTAAAATTAAAAATTAATCTTGGTCAACATATTTAAGCAGATATTTATTTTTATGCCTACATGTAATCATCAGCTGGTTTCTCTTGTTTAATAAGCTACAGTTATTTAAGTATTTTAAGATAATCAATTTTTCAACAAGGCATAAATTACATGTATTTCCTTTCCTGTTGTAAGATTTGGCTCTTGCTACTATATCCCAGGTGTTGGTAGATGAATTATTACCATTTTTTAATTGCTAGTAATATTTAGAGAGAGTAGTATGTTTTTTGTATTTTGTATTGCCTAAAGTTATTTGATGATGGTAGAAACAAAATTTCCAAGGATTTTCAGTGGAACTAAAATAAAATTACTGGAATGTATGTTAGCTTGATCAGTCATATATTGACCTTTTAAGGGAGAGATCATATTTTTTTGACAGTTGCATTTATTTTTAAAATTAATGTTGACTTTGTTAAAAATATATTCATTTAATATACTGTTGTTGGGATATAGATTTATCAATGTTATTAACACAGCTGTAGTTGATCTTAATATTATTTTTGTTAGAACTTTTTTAATGTTGGTGAATGGTTAAAATGCTCATGAATTAAATTTAGGAAAATCCTTCTGATATTCATTTCAATATTTCAATTAAAAGGTGGAGTAAACCATACAATGTTGCACTTACAGTGTTTCTTTCTTTTTTTCTAAATACTATATATTTACTTTATGGTTGCTTTTTTAAAAGCTTTTATATAATTAATTTTATAATTAGGACCTTGAGTAAATTCTCACTGAGAAAAGAAAAGTTTACAAAAATTAATAGAAACAATGTCACTGAAAGTATTAAACATTGCTAGCCACTATTTTTTCCCATCTTCCAGACAGCATTTGAATTCCACATCCAAAATAACATGTCTTTTGAGGCTGGCCACAAGTTAACCCATTTTTGGAATTTTCATAAAAACCAAAGTGCTGCTCAGCCAAGTCATGTGCCATCAATCATATATGTGATAACCAGACATAGCAATGTCTGGTGAATATGACAGGTGAGGTAGGACTTCTCATTAAATCTTTCAAACATTTCAAAACTTGTGTGATCAACTCCTAATGATTCTGCAAGTTTAGTTTGTGCCTGACATGAGTCTTCATGAAGTAATGCCTCCAATTCTTCATCTTCAAACTTTTTTGTGTGCCTGAGCATCCTTTATCTTCAACATCAAAATCATTATTTTTGAAGCATCTAAACCAATCTCTGCATGTTGTTTCCAACAGAGCATGATCACCGTATGCCTCAATAAGAAATCTGTCCTTCGGCAGCAGATTTCTTTTGAATAAAGTAGTGCAATAAAATGCACTGCAAATACACTTTCTTTGGCACAAAATTTGTCATGTTTAATGCTATGAAAAACAAAGTTGTTTACATTTCAGTGAAATGACATACTCTGAATTTCAAGCTAGCATATAGCACTTCCCTACAGATGTGTTACTATCTGAAACTACATGCATGCATTTCTAGGAATGCCATGTGGTGGAAAACAGCAAGAACTTATTTAAGGCACTAATATTATCAAATATGTCCTCATTGCTGGTGTTGATATCTGGACTGATTTATATAAATTATCTAAAATTTTATAATGTTGGTTTGATTCTTTACTGATGTATCTATGGTTATATAGATCATTGATGTATGATTTGTAATAACTAGTATTCAAGTCCAAGGTCACATCTAGAAAATTGATCACTTTAGTATTGGCAGTAGTAGTAACATTTAGCACATGATCTTTGAAAAATTTTATCAGATCCTTTCTCAATCAGTCTATATTTCATGAACTTGTTTTACAGAAGAGAATTATACCATCATCTCTATAGAGTACGGTGTCCTGAATATCAAAAATAAATCATAATTGTCATAGTAACAAGATTTCAACTACTCCACATGCATCTGTCATTCCAGTAGCAATATTACATTCTGGGTTACTTCTCGTGGTCTTGGAAAAATATTTTTGCTATGTGATAACAAAACGTTTTGCTGAGTCATGGTCATATGATGTAAACACCAGAGCTTTGAAGTGAGTAGCCTGAGGTTACAATAGTAGCGAGGCTGTTTCCATTTTAATGTTAGTAGAGATAGCTGGTGAGTGAAGTGTCTTATCTGATGTTGTCAGAGGTTGCTTGCTCTCACAATTGTGAGTAGATCATATTGATTCTCTCCTGGCAGGTCTGAAGACCTGTTATTTCCTGTGATGGATGCTCCTGTTGTCCTCCACTATATATGATCTTGACTCATTTGTGGCTTGTATGATTACACCTGGTTCCCACAATTTTGTTTCCTTATCTTCAATATAGACTTTTTGAGCTACAGTTAGTGGTGAATGCTGTTACTTATTCTGCCTGTCATATGCCTGTCCGTCATGTGATCCTTAGTCTGCTGTAAGTTGTTTTGGATATGTTTGTCTGCTGTTTGGAGACCAGGGGCATTCTTATTGGTCAACCATTAAGCAGTTCTGCAGGTAGGGGGATGTTGGCTGATATGAGGTGTTACTCTATATTCCATCATTGTCAGGTGATTGTCTGTACCTGTTTCTCATGCCTTCATTTACACCCTTTTACAAATTCTCAGCATTCTCTCAGTGAATCCATTGGATTGAAGATAATGAGGTGATGAAGTTATGTGCTCAAAGTTGTACTTTGAAGAGAAGTTGACAAACACTTTACTTATGTAAAACAAACATTGAATGATATTTTTAGAGGGAATATCTTTGCATTGAATGACAAATGGGAAGCATGAAAATTTGTCTATTGCAACAAACAAGCATGTATTAGCCATTCATCAACATTTAGACATTCTAAAGGTTGAGTAGCTTTAATAAACTCATTTTGAGATACAGTAGCAAACTGAGATTTCAGCTCAGCACATGTTCAACAAGACAAACACATTTCTTTTACCCATTCAGTGGAGAACATTAGATTGTTTGATCCTATATAGTGTAAAAATCAAGTAATTCCCAGGTGGCATAAATCATCATGTAATTTTTTTTAGAGATGGAGCAAAAGAAACATTACAGGAAGCCGTACTTAATATATCATTAACCACATTGTAGTGTCCCTGGTGATAATAAATAGCAAAACTGAAATCAGCAAGTTTTAAACTCCAGTTTTGAATTTTATAATTTTTATTTTAGTTCTTTTATGATTGTTCATTATGAAGGTAAATAATTTTGGATTTGACCCAATCATAAAGTGTTAGCCAGAGAGAAACTGAGACCATTTTCTCAAATCCTCGATTAGTGCAGTAGTCTCTTTCTCAACAGTAGGATATTATAATTCATGCAAATTTAAGATTTGTCACATGAATGCAACCAGTTATTCAGACTGGTTTAACAAGGCTGATATTGCAACATCTGAAGCATTACATTCTATCATGTATGGCTTATCTGTACAGTGAGGCATGCATAAGTAACTGCTTCAAGGTGTTGAATGTTTCACATACTCTAGCATCCAGTGGAAAACTCTTAATTAAAAATTGGGCATGATCTGAGAAATGAAGGATCCACATGGTATAATATGCAATCATGCCCAATACTCTTCAAAGGGTATCTGTCTTAGTTGGAACTTGGAGATAAAGGAGCAGGTATAGTCTGGATCCATCTGGTCAGGCTTCTTTGAGATAGAATCAATTTAACATAATTTAAAATGAGTCCACAATGCTGTGCAACCTCAAGGAACACCTTCACACACCTGTCATGCTCCTTCTGGTCCTTCCCAGCATTGTGTTGTTGATGTAAGGAAATGTATTGATGAGATTCTCCTCCACAACAAACTATTTTGTGCATATTCAAGTGCCCTAGAAGTACTATAGGCCTGGTTAAGGGTTAGTTCCTTGCATTCTAATAAGTGCTACCATATAGTTTGAGACAAAATTCTGTTTATAAATGCATCTTGAGCCACTTCTTGTTGATATTGTTTTTTGTGGTAACATCCCCAAGTCAGCAGTTTTTGTTAAGTTTTTGTAACTCCTGGGGGAATTCATCAATGTTCTCTGACTCTGCTCGTTGCCTTGGGAATGTCAAGCAAAAATGTTTTCTTTTCTTAATAAAGAATCTGTCCATGACATTAATACTTGCTTCAAAACTGTTACAATCTGATATGACCTCATTGACTGATGGAGAAAAGTATTTAATCAGACAGCATAACTTATTTGGAATTCATCAATGAAGTTATCAAAGATTACTTTCAAATGAAGGTGTTTTTTTTTTCTGCATCAGTCACATTTGGGTCAATATTCAGTCTAGCAAGACATAGTAACTGTTTCATAATGATATTCTTTTTTATTTTTGAGTTAAATAATTTTTAATGAATTAAGAAATTATTAACAAGAAATATGTTTTCGTAGGATTTATTCAACTGAAAAAACCCACCTACAGAATTTTACTAGTCACTTTGACCAAGGGTAGACAATTTATAAGTTTCCTGTCAAGGGGAGACAATTATGTGAACCTTACAACAGTTTCCTTTCAACAAAACATCATTTTGTATGCTAATTTAATCTCTGAAATTACAGTATGACAATAGAGTGCATGAACAATCATCTGGCCATTCTACTATAATGATGTTGGTTAGGTCTCTGAGGGTTGAATCTTTCATTGTTTATTGTTTTACGAGTGTACCCCTGCCATCAAAAATGATGGCAAAATATTTTACAGGAATATTACATATATATATATGAATAAATACACAACGGTCTTTATTACAATAAAGAGGATATATATATTCTTCACTACTCAATGACATAATTATTGTAAAAAATAAAATAATAAGGCACTGTTAAAGAACAAACATGAAGCAAGAGCAGGTAGTAAAGTTTAATAACTGGCAGTAAAGAGAATGAACTGAGCCAATGTTGCCTTGCTATTGTCTCTCTAATGAACTGAGTCAACACTGCCTTGATATTTTCTCCCTCCATGAGAGCGACAGGAGGGATATATATATATATATATATATATATATATATATATATATATATATATATATATATAATGGTCATTGTTATAAAAGAGAGGATGTTTTTTAAACTATTTTCATTTCTGAATCTAGCAAACCAATTAAAAACACTACTTTCAGCTATGTCACCATCTCAATAAATAGCACATACTTTTTGCTGTTTATACAGCATATTTTCCTTACAGAAATAAAAAGAGTATAAAATAATAAAAATACATTTTATTTTCTTCCATTTTCACTTCCAACATAAAACATTTAAATTCACAATCCATACATGAATTCTATATAAAAACCTGTTAAAATTTCACCTTTCAGAATATGTATGTCATCAATTGCAGTCATGTCCACATGGCATCTATTGAAAAATGCTATAAACTTATATTCTAACCCAATACATATATGTAAAAAAACAACAGATTTTCCTTATTCATAAGATGTTAGTAATTTCTATCCTAATTCAAGTCATGTACTCTTAAAAAATAGTTTAAATCATAAGAGAAACAATGAGAATAGTTCATTTGTATCTTACTGATTAAACCTTCAAGTCGTTTAGTTCTGTAGTCAGTAATCCAACAACTTTCATAAGGGCCGTAATGAAGAAACACATTAGCATTCTTTGGCATAATGGAATTTCCTGGGAAAAGAAAAACAAATAACCTCTAGTATCATCTTGCTATTTTAAATGTTGATAAATTAAAATAAAGTCATATGGTCTCAATATGTTTATTAACAGTAGCCCAACAGCAGTTGGCATGTTTTTTTTTCAACATATTTTTGTATTTTTGTCAATGAAATCTTTGAAAATAAAACCCAGTGTTTCTTCTCATTTATATTACTTCTCTTTCTTTTACAATTGTTTATATTTAACTGTTGGTCAAAATACATATGGGGAATGAAAATTTGCATATAAATAAGTATATACCCAATTTTTATATACTAAAAAAGTCTATATTTCTGAGATGAGGTATTGTAACTATTTATAGTATTTACATCATTCGGACTGTTGTCCTCATCTTTATTTATGACATTTCAGTCATTGAACACTATGACCTTCTTCAGGTGATATATGTTGGAATTTTGAACCAAACTCTTTCTTTAATCCACTGGGGTAGATTTTCCTAGTTCCATGTGCCATGCATTTTCTCAATATCCCAGTTTCAGATATTTCCCTTTAGTAACTCAACTCTCCAAATTTTTTTGTTCACCTCTGTAATTACCCATGATAAGTAGTCCTAGGTAATTATTGAAGGATGAAAATAATATTGTTGCAGTGACTTGTCAAGCTCAATATTGAATACTACTATCTTGAATAACTCTGTTGAGTTAAGTGTTGTGTCTTGTCAAACCCCCACATTACAACAAATACATAAGCTCATTTATTCCAAATATTTCTGACTGTATGGCAGAACTGATAAAGGAATATATGAAATTCTATTGGACTAGAGTCCATCAAAAACATTTAATGAACTCAATATATACAGTATAACCAAGCTCTACTATTGCAAATGAAACAATCCAGTAGAGTCACAGGTAGATGCATCTATCATAGGTTAAGTGATAGTATTGCTTCAGATAGGAATATCAATAGTATTTGCATCAAAAGCACTAATGTCATTGAAAACTAGGTATGCAAACATCAAGAGAGAGTTCTTGGTAGTAGTATACAGATGTGAAATGTTCCATAACTATCAATATGCCAGAGAAATTTCAGTAGAAAGTGACCATTGTCCATTAGAACAAATCCATAAAAAGAACCTACACAAAGCAAAAGCCAGAGTACAATATTTATGGTATAACTTCAGTCACATACAAACCAGAAAAAGATATAGTGCAAACTAATGCCCTGTCACACGTGTCTGCAAATGAAAATTTTGGGATGAGAGAGATGAGTATAAAAATACATCATCTCAACAGCTTGACTAGCAAGAACCTAGAACAGATCAAAGAGAAGTCCATACTGACAGATTCCTGAAGAAGGTCAGACAAAATGCTTCAGATACTCTGACAACAGGTTATACAAGGGTGACTACAACATTGACACCAAATACAATCTGGGATACAACATTATTGGTCTATGAAAGACAATATCTCATTAGAACATTCTGTTCTACTAGTGAGGAAATGTCTTGTAATAACCATAACATTGCAACCAGAAATCCTTCAGAAAATCCACCAAAGCCACATAGGAATAGAAAAAAGCAAAATGAGGGTATAATCTGTCGTGGACAAGCATATACAAAGACCCCAGGTACAAAGACATCAAGAAGATGATTTCAAAATCTCACCTATACCAGAAAGATAAAAATTCACAGCCAAAAGATGTTTTTTCCTGAAATATGAAGCAGACTATCGCATATAGTGTGATCAAACCTACTTTTTATAAAACAAAAATGATATCTACCATGGTCTGTTACTATTCCAAATTACTGTTTGTCTTAAAATTAAGAAACCTAAAAATTGAACCATCAGCTCAAGCGATATACATGAAAAATTATATATGAAAACAGGATCCAATTCACATCATGTGGATTTAGGGAATTAGTCAAAAGTTATGGATTCACAATCACAATATCATTCTCACATTGCCCCTGAACTTGTTGAGAGACATCTACTAACAATAAGGAAAACTATCATCAAATTCCCAAAAACAAAGGAGGACCCATATTTTGCTTTACTTTCATTAAGATCAGGAGGAAGCCAGAAACTAACTGGCTGATACCCAGAGAGAAAGGAAACAATATTCTCTCTCTCTCTCTCTCTCTCTCTCTCTCTCTCTCTCTCTCTCTCTCTCTCTCTCTCAGGACTCAGAAAAGAAAACTTGAAGTCCAGCAGAAATTATCAGCAAAGTTGAAACATCCAGATCCTCCATGATAGAATCCAGCAAACAAATTAGGTAAAACAGAGTCTGCATCTGTCCAATACTAAAAGAGATAAGACAAAGAACCAAACCTATATTCACAACCACCCAAATAGCAACAAGCAAAGTAACTATGACCAAAGTAATCTCAAAACTTATTCATCAAATAACAGATGACACCCAACCAACATCACAAGGTACACATCAAACGTCATCATAAGGTTTATCTCAAATTAACACCCCAAGTGGGAACATACAAGAGGGAGAAAGCAATGTTTAGCCTTCATATCCATAGAAATGGTATTTCAAAAGAACAGTTTTTCTGTTGATGCCACTATTACTGTATACTACCAAGACACCCATGCAAACCTTTATTTACAAAACTATAAAAATATGTAAATCAGGTACAATGTGATATTTATTATTTACCATTTTATAAAGATTTACTAATTATCATTCTATAAAGAAATAAATTTGAAAAGAAATCTTTTTATTCAAAAATTTATAAAAAATTTTAAAATTATCAAAATATTTGAATCAACTAACAAGTAATATTTATCATCTATCATTTTATAAGTAAATATGTAAACAAGTTTTTTAT
Source organism: Ascarosepion bandense (assembly GCA_037127315.1). Classification (NCBI taxonomy): domain Eukaryota; kingdom Metazoa; phylum Mollusca; class Cephalopoda; order Sepiida; family Sepiidae; genus Ascarosepion; species Ascarosepion bandense. The sequence continues at coordinate 1,573,394 of JBBBDQ010001831.1, forward strand.
TCACAATTTTATAAAAAAAATATCAATAAACTATAGAACAAGAACATTTAAATATATGATTACGTTTTCTTTTAATTTTCTAACTTTTTGTATAATTGTGATTTAGAATCAAGGGTAATTAATCAATAGAAATCCCAAACCTGAAACTAGCAATTATAGGTTACCCCACCTTCTACTCTTTTTTTTGAAAAACATAATTTCCAATTTTTTTTAAAATCATTGCTAATTTTTCTAAAAATGACTAGAAAATCTGTCAATATTAACAACCAAGTGCTTATTGATAAAAAAAAAGTCTTAAATGAAGAATGGACACTAAACTAAGCACCTTGACTAAAGCAATTGGCAAAGCTGGCACATTGTGTTCTTTGGAATGGTTATCAAAACATTAGCTAATTACCAATCAATTTGAATTTTATAAAATGGTAAATAATAAAAATTTTATTATAGTTGGTTCATATATTTTTATAATTTAGTAATGTTTTATAAATTTATGAATAAAAAAATTGTTTTCCTATTTATTTCACATTGCATTGTATCAGTTGGTTCACATATTTTCATAATCTTGTAAATATATAATTATTCTTGTAAATAAACAAGCAAATAAATAAATAGTGTTTAATATTTTTGTTGTAAATTTTCAAGAACAAAGAGAATGAACAAATTCACTTTCAGATGTTTGAATTTCAGTAAAATTCTAATCATTGCTTTTTAAAACAATAAACATTGCCAAGAGTGAAGGGAGTTTACAGTAATAGCTATGTCAAGGGAAAAAATTGCATTTTGGCACAGTTTGGTGGGGGTTGTTAGCACAGTGGTTAAACTTTGCCATGGAGAATCTATATTTTACCATCTGCTCAAGTTCAATTAATGAAAAACAAAAAAAAACTATTATAATTTTTTCTTTCAGAAAAATAAGGATATTATATTGTTAAATACAAATTGTAGCCAAACACCATGCTAAATAAATATCTTTACTAACAAGAATTTTAAATCAGTCCTTACTAATGCAATATGAGCATGCATAGATTTCATGACAACACAGACATACAATGACTATGTTGCTTGCAAAAAGAATGGATAAATAAAGATAAATAAAAATACAACAAAAGAAAATTAAGTATCTGTTATTATTAGCAAATTATGAATACTCACTTTAGATCATGTACATTTTTTTGCTACACTTTGTACATAAACCTCACATGACCAACTACACAGCTGTGAGCCTGTTACACTGCAGAGACTCAATTCACATTGTTTTCATGTACTTTATTACCTAGCCTCCAACCTACCAACCTAATAATTTACAGTTGAGCTGGCTATATGTAGCCATAAGTTCTATGTTAAGAGTTTCCTATCTCTCACACTTCTTGCTTGTAGAACTCCCTTCCAGCACCATGCTTTCCAGCAAACTTTAATCTGCAAATATTTAGATGTAATGTCAATTACTAGCAATTGTCCTCCTAATTACTCTTTTCCCTTCTTGCTCATTATTAATGTTTCTGTTCCTAATTCTTTCACACTCTGTAATCTCTTGTGTCTTAGTGGCTTTACTGCCTTGCATAGGATGATACTACAACACTGTAAGTATCTTTTTTCATTTGTAACTGATTGTTATATACAAAATTTATTACAAATTCCAGTCTATGTTTTTCATATTTAGAAATAATCTTACTCTTTTGCAGCACTGAGCAATACTAAAGACAAGATAACCTTAGATATGGGCAGTGAAACAAGGACAATTTAGTCTGTAGATTAAATAAAGAGATCAGTTCAAAATTTCTCAAAGGTTACCTATACTGGCAGATTCCTAAAGAAGGTCTGATAATGTCTTAATGACCAAGTAAATAGAAAATAGTGAAACAAACAAAAATTGATATTATAAATGTCTACTTACTGACATCAGTAAATTTTAAATAAAATGCCATTACAAAATTAAAATAAAATTAAATACTAGTAAAAAATTAGTAATAACAATGGTTGGCAATGCTTTATATAATAAAAGAATGAAATATAAATTGTCCCTCAAGCAATAAGTATTGTTTAAACAATCTGACACAAAACCACAAAAAGAGAGCACCCAATGAAAATTGAACAGTAGTAATTGTTTTTGAGATCTGAGTTACAACCATTTTTCTGACTTACAATGTACTTTAGGACATATAAGAATATTTTGGTGCACTTTGTACATAGACTTTATATGGCCAACTACACAGCTGTGAGCCTGTTACACTGCAGAAACACAGCTCACATTTTTTTCATGTTAACCAGCCTCCAATCTAACAACACTGTAAGTGGAATGAAACATCTTAATTTGTAAGTGATAGTTATGTATGAACTTCATTATGAATTTCATTTTATATTTTTCACATTTCAAAATATAATCTGGAACAAAGAACTTAATTTTTATACTCAGAATGTTATCAGAAAAAGCAATACAAATGCAGAAGAACATGTTCCTGTATTTTATAGAGTACACAAAGACATTCAACAAAGTACGCCACAAAGATCTGTTAGAGCTGCTCAGCAATCTTGATATATTTGGGAAAGACATTAGAATAATCAAGAATCTATACAAGCTGCAAACCACCTGCATATGGACAGAAAATGAGTTCAGCAGATATACAAAAATAGAAAAGTGTGTAAGACAAGGATGTGTCTTTTCCCTGGATCTATTCAACTAATACTGTGAGGCAATTCTGAGCAAATTACAAGTCTTACCAGGATTCATTATTGGTGACAACAATCTGAACAAGATAAGATACACAGATGACACAGTGCTGATAGCAGACACAGAAAGGAAACTACAAAACCTAGAGAAGGTAGCAAAGTAAAGCGAGAAGAAAGGACTAAGTATAAACTACAAGAAGACAGAATGCATGGACATCAGCAGAAAGAAGAGCTGAAAATGGAAATTACAGGTTGGAGATATTAAAATCAAGCAGGTACAGAAATTTAAATATCTGGAAAGTGTTCTAAAAGTGGACAGAAAGTGTTACACTGAGATCCAAAGACATATTGGGATAGCCAAAGTGCCTTCCAAAAGCTAAGCAAAGTACTAAGAAATAGAAAAACTTTGCTAGAAACGCGGAAAAGAGTACTGAACTGTTATGTGATATCTGTCCTCCTATATGGCAGTGAATACTGGATGAAGATAAGAATAGACTTGAAACAACAGAAATGTAGTTCCACAGTGGGATGCTGAGGATATCATTGGTTGATCATGTGAGCAACAATGAGGTTTTGGAGAGAAAGGACATCAAAGAGAAACTTATATTTGACATTTGAAATTTCTGCAGCATGCTTAGAGAGCTTGGCAAATCTTATACTCACAGAAGAGATTGAGGGAAAGAGGGACAGAAGAAAGTAGCATGTAACAAACTTGATGGGCTTGAGTGGATGGATGGCAGAACAGGGTTTGGGAGAAATAACAAAAAGGCAAAACTTAGTAAGAGCTACAAGAGACAGGAAGATGTGGAGGGCCATGATCACTAATGTTCTAAAGGGCCATGGTATAGGAAAGAAGAAGAGCATGGTTTTCAAGAAAACAGTTTTAATGTCTTTTTATCAACAAATTAAACATTTTCAAAATTAAGATGTGTGTGTGTGTGTGTGTGTGTGTGTGTGTGTGTGTGTGTGTGTGTGTGACTTAAAAAGGAAATATAAAAATACCTTAGTTATAAATTAATTTTTTTTAAAACTATATTATGATATTGGTCAATTTTTTTTAAGTCAATTTATTTGGAAAAGAACTAAATATTTAAAAAGACTCAGTACAAAAAAAATGACTGTACACAGCACATGCAGGTAAATTTAAATATATCAGTTAATCCTAGTAATTTCTCCGATATTTTTAAACAACTAACCTGTGACAGTACTGCCAGAATAATATATATATAATTATATATATATATTAAATTTTCGGGACCCAAAATCTGTAAAAATTGGAAATGTACTGTATTTGTTATGTTGTTATGGTAACAAAATGGCCGACACTTTCAGGAACAGGAAGTCATGATATTTTTTCACCATCGAAAGCGATACTAAATCCTTTAAAAGTTACGTTGACTTTGATTAAAATTTACAACTTAAATAGTCTTCAATAATTTATTTAGTATGCTTTGTTTATATTTTGAAAATGACAGGATAAGTAAATAAATAAAACCATGCTCTTTTACATCAATCAATCATGAAAGTTTGTCTTCTTCATTTGATTTTTAAAAGTAAAAGAAAAAACTGTTACTATTTTTTTTACTCGCGGTGACCACTTAAAATGGATGCATTTATTTTATTTCTAATTGGAAGAAAAATAAATAAATAAACGAAAAAAATGTAAGTAGAACGAAAATCCGCTAAACAATTTTTAAAAAAATTTGCCCCGAACTAGGGAATATCCGATTTAGATATAATTTTCTGCATTTTTTTTTTTTTTAATTAATCAATTAACATTGAATATGCTATTTTTATTAGAAAACTTTGTGGAAATATTTTGGGGGATGGAGGGATCAGTTTATTTCAACCTTTATTTATTTTGATATGTTGCGCTTGATTTTAATTTGGTATAATCAAGATACTAATGCGCATGCGCTAAGTTACGAGTTAATTAAATTTTATTTAGTTTTTTTACTTTCAAATACATTCTTTCGCAATATTACGCTTGTTGGTTCTTTTTTTCTCGGAGAATTAAATCTAAGATGAAGTCAGCTTCATTTTCTATATTTTGAGTATGAAAAAATGAGCTTTTTTTTTTAAAGATATTTTTTCTTTTCCTACAGCTAGTTTTTTTTTTTTTTTAGCCTAAGGACATATCCAAATCATCCATCCATCAAAACAAAATTTTTGGATACCAAGGTCATATTGCACTGTTGCAGCGACAACACTAACAGTCTTCTCAAGTTATTTATTCTGCGATTAATTTGTTTTCTTTCAAAAAATTTTAAAAAAAGTTCTGGTAAATTTTCTACTTTCATTTTTATGCATGCTAGTTTCAGTTACATAGCCGTGATTCTATATACTTTTATCGAATTATTTTTTGTTACAATTACTCGAGTGCCTTCGTCATTTTCATCTTCCACTAACCTCCTCAATGTAGGTAAATTTGTGGTAATACCGAGCAAAGCGAGGGACCGGATGTTTGCCCTCAGACTTCCAGAAAGCAAATGACCAAAACTATTCTTTGCGCACCCGGCTCCACGCATATGTTCCGGCAGAAAACCAAAAATTAATAAATATTAAATTCCTGTTCGCGAGCCTAAGCGGATTTTATTTATCTTCCAATGGGAAGCACAGAATTAAATACGGGTGTGAATTCCCAAATAACCTGCTGGGACCAACAAAGACGAAATAAAAAACCGACACAAAAAGCATCACCAGAGTTGAGAGAGTGCGAGCATAATTAGCACGTCCCTTGATCTCGTCAAGCGATCCACTATGCTCGCCTCGCCTCGCCTTTCTCTCTCACCTTCTTCTTCGCTGTCTCCTGAGCTACTTACCCGAGCTAAGGAGCGGAAACACCAAAGACATTCCTTTTATTTGTAAAAAAAATAAAACGTAATTGATATATGTGTATATATGTGTAAATGTTGTTTCTATACTCAATTTGATTTTCTTGTTTTATAACCCTTTTAATAACTTATAGAGGGCTCTCCACTAACGAGGCCAAATTCAGTTAATCTGTTTCAACATACAACTACGTTTCACTAGAACGGATAACCCACTATAAACTGGTGACCACCCGACGTGATTTCAACGCGCGCGCACACACACACACACACACACACACACACACATACATATATATATATATACAGAAAAAAAATGTTGAACTTTCAGCGAAATTTGAATATTTCTTTTCCACACAAACTCAACATGGCAACTAACGCTGAAGAAACCTCAACAAATCAAAACCAACCAATCCAAGCTGCTGCGATAAAACCACCAAACTTCCTTGAATCAAACGTAATGGCTTGGTTTGCGATAATGGAGGCGCAATTTAATATTGCAAATATAAGACAGCACAGTCAAAAATTTTACAATATTTTGGCAGCACTCCCCGTGGACATAGTAGGAAATATACAGCCAACTATACTGCAATCAAATTATGACGCACTAAATGAAGCAGTGACGGGCGCTTACGAAAAAACAAAACCAGTGATGCTGGACAAATTAATGTCGTCGTCAACAGTAACGGATCGTCACTTAGCATACCTGAATGAACTCATGTCATTAGCAGGTCGAATTGGCGTAGGGGGCGATATTGTACGTCACAAATTTATTCAAGCCCTACCTCACTCTGTTACACCAGTAGTAGCTGCGCAAGTCGATTTAGACACAGATCGTCTTGGAAAAATGGCGGACGACTTATTATATTTTAATACACAAGACACCAAATATATTCCACAGATTTCCGGGAAGCAAAAGGATGGACAGCAAAATAAAGATAAAACCAAAAGGATACATGGCTATTCCCACAGTGAAAAAAAATTCCCTACCAGTGACAAGGACCAAAAACCCAAAATCTGCCGACCGCATTTATATTTTGCGGAACATGCAAAATTTTGCAAGCCGTGGTGCAGGTGGCCTCATAAACGGAATGTTCAAATGCAACCCAGCTCTCACCCAACTTCACCAATTCCTCGCGAGGAATTCAAGAAACTCCTAAAGGCAGGAATAATTTCCCTTCGAATTAAGAATGGAGTTCAGCCTTACACATGGTACCGAAGTCAGACGGCACATATAGACCTGTTGGTTATTACAGACATTTAAATACCATAAAAAAAAGCCGATCGATATCAGGTCCCAAATATAAATTCCTTGTCTTCGAAGCTTCATAATAAGAAGTTCTTTTCAAAGATAGACCTGTCGTCTGCTTATCACCAGATATCAGTTCACCCGGAGGATGTCTGCAAGACAGCCATCTCTACCCCTTTCGGATTATTTGAATACAACTATATACCTTTCTGACTACGGAACGCATCATGCACTTTTCAAAGAATGATGGACAATATCATTCGTGATACTGATTGTACCTTTGACGATATCCTGATATTCTCAGAAGATGAAGAAACTCATTCCAAGCATGTCAACCCAGGACTACAAAAACTGAGTAGGACTTTAAACGTTATCTTTCCAAATGCATATTTAGTGCTAAGGAGTTAGACTTTTTAGGATTTCACATTTCTTCTAATGGTCTCAAACCCAGTGCTAAAAAGTTGAATGAATTATGTGAATTTCCTCAACCAAACGATTCTAAATAACTACGCCGATTCCTCGGAATGTCAATTTTTTATAGGAAACTTGTGCCAAATTTCAGCAATATTATATTACCTCTCACGGAAAAAAAAAAACAAAAAAAAATGTTTAAACCAAAATTCAAAATCCTTAACCTTAACAAAGGAAGAAATTGAATCTTTCGAAAATATAAAAAACTCTTTATCAAATGTAACGGTTCTGGATTTTCCCAGCTCGAAAGCTAACAACTATCAACTTGTAACAGACAGTTCAAATTATGCGGTGGGTGCAGCACTTCAACAAATGATTGATGATCAACCCATCCCCATAGGTTTCTTTTCAAAGAAATTATCCCAAACCCAACAAAAATATTTCACTTTCGACAGAGAACTACTAGCTACATATCTAGCAGTACTCCATTTTAAACATTTAATAGAAAGCAGAAATGTAATGTTACTGACGGATCACAAACCACTTTACAGTGCTTTTAAAAGCCAATATTCCCTAAAATCAGATAAACAACAGCGTCACCTCTGTTTTATCAGCAAATATGTGAATGATATTTCCCATATAAGAGACTCACAAAATATAGTAGCTGATTGTTTAAATGCGATCACTATTGATGTATGTGACTTACAAGAAATAAGGAAACATCAAGCTACTGACAATGAGATTCAGGCATTCAAAGATCAACTGAAACCATACACAATAAATAAAAATGAAACCATATTATGCGACACGACATTACCTATTCCACGACCTTTTGTGACAGAGAAGCTCAGAAAATTGCTATTTGACAGTCTGCATAATCTATCACATTCGGGAATAACATCTTCAAGAAAAATAATAAAATTCAGATACTATTGGCTGAAGATGGACAAATCAATAAAAACCTGGTGCACAGAATGCCAGCATTGCCAACAAACAAAAATAATAAAACACACAAAGAGTAAAGTAAATCCATTTGAATTACCTTCCAGCCATTTTGAAACCGTACATGTAGAAATTGTCGGTCCCTTACTACCAGTAAAGACCCAAACTGACTCTTATTTTTCACCATACCGATATTTATTAACATGCATCGATAGCAACACGAGGTGGATAGAAGCATGCCCAATTACAGAAATTACGGCGAAATCAATATCAATGTCTTTTGTCGATCTGTGGATCTCCCAATTCGGGGTTCCTCTTCATGTCGTTACAGACAGAGGAAGCCAACTTGAATCCGAATTATTCGCAGAACTATCAAAAATAAAAGGTTTCCACAGATTACGAACAACAGCGTACCATCCGCAAACGAATAAATTAGTTGAGCGAGCACACAGAACCCTAAAAACGGCTATTATAGCCAGGAAAGAATCGTGGTTATCAGCTCTACCTATCGTCATTTTGGGAATGAGGATAACACCTAACGAATCGAACTATTCTCCATTTACTGCAGTAACAGGGAGTCATGTACAAGTTCCCCGGTTATTAATCGACCCTACCAAGAGCGAGAACAGCAAAATAACAAACTAGCACGTTAAAATTTTAACCGACGAAATGCAAAAATTTGACATGGACAAATTATCCAGTGGACACCTGCATTCAATACCTAATTCCTACATTCCAAAAGACTTACAAACATGTAAAAGTATCTGGCTAAGAACTGACGGAGTAAGAAAACCGTTGGAAGCTCCGTACACAAGACGATTCCAGGTATTAAGTCGTCATGAAAAATATTTTACTATAAAAGATAAGACGACGTCCATAGTAATGTTTCAATAGATAGACTAAAACCTGCATATATTTCTGAAAATATAAAATCAAAAGATTCCATCGAATCAAGACAGGATTTGGATAACTCCCTCTCTTGTTCCGAGGAAACTAATGATAACAAACCAAAAATGAGAACTAAGTCCGGTAGAACGGTTAAATAGAAGAAAGAAAACATATCTTTATTACTAACAAAAATAAAAAAAAACCAAAAAAAAACAGCAAAACGAAACGAAAACTACTATATAAAAAAAGCGACAACAGAAACCAACAACAGCTCCGTTTTCTGGGGCGAAAGTTATGTGGTGATAACGAGCAAAGCGAGGGACCGGATGTTTGCCCTCAGACGTCCAAAACGCAAATGACCAAAACTATTCTTTGCGCACCCGGCTCCACGCATATGTTCCGGCAGAAAACCAAAAATTAATAACTATCAAATTCCTGTTCGCGAATTTCATTTATCTTCCAATGGGAAGCCCGGAATTAAATACGGGTGTGAATTCCCAATTACTTGCTGGGACCAACAAAGACGAAATAAAAAGCCGATACAGAAAGCATCACCAGAGTTGAGAGAGTGCGAGCATAATTAGCACGTCCCTTGATCTCGTCAAGCGATCCACTATATTCGCTTCGTCTTTCTCTCTCACCTTCTTCTTCGCTGTCTCCTGAGCTACTTACCAGAGGAAAGGAGCGGAAACATCAAAGACATTCCTTTTATTTGTAAAAAAAAAAACCCCAAAAAAAACCGTAATTGATATATGTGTATATATACAATGTTGTTTCTATACTCAATTTGATTTTCTTGTTTTATAACCCTTTTAATAACTTATAGAGGGCTTTCCACTAACGAGGCCAAATTCAGTTAATCTGTTTCAACATGCAACCACGTTTCACTAGAACGGATAACCCACTATAAATCAAGTGTTTATTTTAACCCTGAAGTTCCAAGCCACTGAACTTGGATGTGAGTGGGCAGGATGTGGAGGAGTTGGTACAACTGATAACAAGGAAGCGCTGACCACTGAAGAATTCCAATACCTTCAGCTGTACCGCAACAAACATTAACTGAAGAAATAACTTATGAGGGAGAGAGAAGGGAAAACGTGTCTTCTTCAGTGATTAAGAACACTTGTTCAAAATGGAATGAGATGCAAAGTTTGGATGAATAATATAGGATACATAAGGCGCTGATCTCCCTTTTGTCGAGGTGTGAGATGAGAGTCGCTTTGTGACGTCACTCCAGATAGTGACCCAAGCGCTAATCATTACACAGTTCGTGAACAGCAAACAAATGAGAAGGTTGTTCTCTTCCTGCCTGGGCCTTGGCTCAAGCTGAGGCAAAATCTGCCTACACCAGCAGTTTGCAGGGACATAGATAAATCCTGGTGTGTCCCGCTGAGACAAACAGCTTGCAAGCTCATGGTCCCATCACGCTGCTATATAGATGGATCCGGCCACCTTCCGCTTGGACATAAGATGAATCTGTCCCTGCAATTTGGGGGTCATAACAATGGCTTTTCCAGACCAGAAGTAACAGTGTCGTAATATATAAAATCACTTTGAGAACAAGCGTTCGTCATTCATTTTCCTTTCCAACATTCTTGTTACAACCCTAATAAATAAGTTGCAAGCCGGGTCGTAAACATGCTTAATGACTTTTGTCACATTACAAATTTTAAAGCGGAGACAAAAGACAAAAACAAACCTCTCTGGATATTTCTTTTAATAGATTCTATTGGCACAAAGGGACAGAGAAGGTAAAGAATTAGTAGATAGGAAACTTAGTAGATAGGAAACTTAGAATTAAAATCAACTTTCTTCATCACTTTTACAAAAATTTACAATGACCTGTGAAATCCTGGTTTTGCCGCATAGAAAAAGGATTGATCTCGAGCTTAAAGAAAAATTCGAAACCAGATTTCGCGAGTAGATATTAAATTGATTTTTTGACCAATGGAAGCGATTTGCAAGACCATAAAGACTTATGCGATCCAGCGCGAAAAATCTAAATGCTATAAATACTTCGGTCAGCGTGAGCCAGAGAGTCACATGGAAGCAGGAGAGACGACAAGCTAAAATGTAACAAGGCAGAAATTTCAAATCGACCCGGACATAAGGTCGCGTCGCACATTGTCTTCTTTCTTCTTCTATCTCGTGTGCTGATTCCTTTTACTTCTTCTTCTCTATTCAAAATCATTCCTACCAAACAAATGCTAATACATACATACGTACGTACGCATCAACACTTTCCAACAAATTACTACTACGAACATTTCTTGATACCCTAAACTTTCTCATTGAACTTTTAACTACTAACTATTCTTGTTATTCTTTTCCTTTTAATAAATTTCTATTTTAACATGAAAAATGTATATTCTTCTACTCTTCCACACTAATCCACACAAACCAATCACCTACTTACTTCTGATAATTCTGATGATGATGATGATAATTCTGGATAAAACTTGTAAGCTGTAGGGAATTTGGTTATGTATGACACAAGGCCGAATTAGTAAACATTAACCATCTCCCCACGGCTACAAGAACACCAGAAAAAACGACTTACTTGACGTCTTTATGGAGGGGGAGATTTCCCTTCCAAACAATAACACTTCTCCTACCTTTCCTCCTCAACGTCTTACATAAGCCAAAAAGATAAAAGTTAATGTGAAGTTAAATGTTCATTTGTCATTCATATGTATTTTTTATTGTTTTCTGTGTGCAAAACTATAGTTATTCTGTTTATTTTTTTAAAAATATTTTTGGATGCATGGAAACTATTAATTTTATTTACATTATTTCTTATGAGAATATTACTTCGGTTTTTGTGCATTTCGGTTTTCGGAATTTCACTTATTAAAAATTCAAAGTTATTGCAACTAGCTACATATTTTAATTTAAACATTGATAAAAAAAAGGTAGAAGAAACATTAGACCAAATGCAATATTATTAACAACAATAGCATGATTATTGGATACATTGTATATGAACCCAGGTAAAGAGCTGTGTATAGCGGTTGCTATGTTTTCTTACCCACATTCGGTCCATGTCATTTACTCGTCTGCGATTGGATAATAAATCACTACTGTTCTTGTATAGGACAATTTAGCAATCGCAGTCGCCTTTAATCTTTCGGCTCTGAAGCAGCTCTTTCAAAAGTATGTGGGGATTGGTTAATTTTTAGCCAATCACATATTTTTTTTTATGTAAACAAAGTTTGTCCCGCGCTTGCTCGTTGAGCCACTCTCTGTCCTTATAAACGGAAACCTTTCGCAAGTTAATCAGTAGACCAACAGGCTGGCTAAAGGACTACACTACACGTAAGTCTCTCTCTCTCTCTACTCATACCTAACGCACACACAGACACAGAACTTTGTCTTCTGTCTGAACATTTTCATCAAGAACCTTTGAACTTTGAACTCTTTACCAAAATTTGTATCACTTACAATTACATTCAAAATAATTGTATTTTTCATGTTATTTGTTCTTACATGAAAATCCTTCTAACAAACCTTTTCAGCACAAGAAAAAACTTTCTTCATTTAACTTATTTTGGTCAAAAAACAGTCAAAGGGGGACAACTGTTTCCTCCTACTTTATGTATACTACTATTTACATGCTTTGTTTGTTTATTGAATATACATTTATTTATTTTGGTTACAAATTGGACTTGTTGTTTTTATTTTTCTTGAATAGTATGTTGGACGAATCGTAATATAAATCGTAAAGGACTAAAAATCCTCTACATGTGCACAGACTCTAAGTGATCGAACCTGCGATTCAATCTCAACATTGAACACTTGGATGGTAAGCATGTAGTGGCTATTTAACATTATGAATTTATGACGCTGTATTAATTACCAGGCATTGATAATTTGTGAATATATGAATGGATAAGCTTTTTAATTGTACAATTTGAAAAGAAAAGTGTTGAATGTAGTCTTGTAGACCTATAGATAGACGAGGCTAGATCAGTGCCAGAAACCCTAGCTATGCCACTAAACTGGATTTCAGTCTTGTCCATCATACAGTAGAGAGTTTGTATTAAGAATAAATACTGTTCGTACAATTATAAAGGCAGGACATGCTCATTATGGAAGAAAAATGTTAAAATATTTAGGTCTTGTTGCAAACACGCTTATATAATATAACTCTACATTCTGATGTGAAACTAAATATTTAAGATATATATTTGTAGTTTGCTACAAATGAAAACACGAAATCAGTTTCTTTCTCGTTTTTCCTCTTCTTTCGTTTCTTCTTTTTCCGTTCTCACAAATCGCCGTCGCTTTCTCGTCGTTGTCGTCCAGCATTCTCCCGATGCAGCGTCTCTGTTGTCTGTCTATTTGTCCACTCTGGACGAAGTAAGTTCTACGACGAACGCCAGGATGTCCGCTATTGCTATGTATAGCGCGGATCTGTTCGTTGGTCAACCGGTCCGTCGGTAGATCTGATCCCTGCTTCGACATGTCAAGTCATCTTTTTACATTCTGGTTAATTTATCAGCCAGCTTCTTCTCCGATGTGGTCAGTTTGATGTCGACAACCAGACCGTACTTCTCAATTAGCTGCTGCAAGTTTGCCAATCTCCTGCGCACCAGCATCTCGCTCGCGGCTTTCGTCCTCACTCGGGTTTTGCCTGTTAAGGTGTTCATCAACCACAGATACACGCACACTGAGCCAGTGTACAGGTGCACCACCTTGGCCCGCCACTGTAATGCAAATTAATACCTTTTATCGCGACATCCAATTCTGCCAAGTTTAAGTGCTGCGCATTGTTCATTGGTCGAAGCCAGCATGCATCTTCCAGTACAGCTTCACGGTTCTCCAACACCACACCCATTGCCAGGGTGTTTGCATGAACGCATGAATTTACTTCTTCTCCAGCTACGCACCAATCTCTTCGGGTGGTATCGTCTTGGCGCATTCTGGTCAGCGTTTCAATTATCATTTGCATGAGAGGGGGGGCATCCTTTACAGTGTCATGCCATCCGTTGGTTATCATGATCGCTCGTCTTTTTATCATTCCGCAGATAGGAAAATGTCTCACAAACTTCCCACAGATAGAAAATACTGTACGTCACGTCAGTGTAACGGTGAGTTCCGGGACTGAGCTCCCTCGTTTTTACCGCAGTGTGTTCTGCTACCCCCAGACTCTAAGCCCCAGTACAACAGTTCCATCTTGAGTAGGGTCTGCTAGACAAACCGAAGAATTCTAATCTACTTCTGACCTCATCCGCTGAGAGTATGTCCTGGTTTACGCATATGTTGTCAATATATGCTGACGTAGCTCTTTTTACCAGCTCATCTTGTTCTAACACTGCCTTAACGATGGCTTTCATAATTAGGGGTGCCACATTAAGGCCAAACCCCAGACGCGTCAGGCAGTACCTCCTTCCTTTGATGATGACAGTTTAGAATGGCCACAGCGTTTCATGGATCCGTATTTGAAGATGAGTCAAGCAAAGCCTCGTTGGCTCTCTGTTGTCGTCATTCCCTCATTAGTTCGGCACACACGTCTGCATTTGCAGTGAAGCCATTCACATACTGACTTACTTCTCTATAATTCATCACTGACCGTATCTTAGGTTTGGTGGCTTGTGCAATGGCCATTAGCGGGATCAATCCTTTAGGGGAACCCAATCGTTCCTGGGGACACGGTATCAGCCAGTCATTTGTGATCCATGTCTCCAATTCGGTCAATGTATGCAGCTCTGCTCTTATCGGATACGGTATATTCAACAAGATGTTGTGAAGTTGATGTGGCGCTTTGTTTCCTGTCCACTTCATTTCGCTGTCCAAGCCTTTTTCTCGTAGTCATAAACAGCACAGGAGTCTTGTCTCTCAATTGTGATAGCTGCACATGATTCGCGTTTCCTCCCGAGTTGCGCTTCTTCGGTAGACATGATCACAATACCCCTAGTTCACGTATAGTATCGATCCCGATCAGCAAATCATACCCCAGAGGCTTGTCACGCATCACTAGCGCGTTCACCTTAGCACAATCACCATGTTAGGATCGAAATAACTCCGACTCCACACATGGAATATCCCCATCAATCATCTCAATCGTTATATGACGCCTGATGATTGAACGGGGACATCTCGTATCTATGAGAGCTGAATATTGCACGCCATTCACACGTACACTGACTACGGGCAAATTTCTTGCACTCGAGCTCGTTTCCCGGACAGTTCCGCGCTAGATGGTCCAAACTGTTTCAGCGGTAACAATGTGGCTTGCTCCCATTCACGCTTCCCGTATTATTTTGACTCCTGCACTCTCGGAAAAAGTGATTGGGACCACCACACTTGTAGCATTTGTTGCCCACACGAGTCCTGGGGACATGAAAATCGCCGGAGGCACTCTCCGCTGATTTAGACAACGCTTCCTCCGTCCTTGCAGATGTTACTACGTGTTCGGACTCCTTTAAAATGGTTCAGTCTATATATCCATCTCACTCAGTTTTAATTTTACTCGGAGGAGCCGTCTAACAGCAATGGCAAGCACTTCTAAAAACACACATATTCGGTCATTTAAACTACTGAATGGTATCGATACCTTTCTCAAATCGGCCAGGTACATGTCAACCGTCTCTCCTGGAAGAAGTCATCACCCAATAAACTGCTTCCAAGCGATAGATTTATCCGTGCCGAATACTGCATAAATATCATCCAGGTCTGTTTCCTCCTTGAGTTGCTAGTAAACTGCATAAGCACCCATCTCGTTAACCTCAATTGGATGACCAACGCGGGCTCCTTTATCTTGAACATTTCACAGACGTGCCCCGCCTTCTCGAACAATAGACGGACAAGTCGGGAAATCATCAAATTCCGGTATCAATTTCAAGTCGAACCCGTTCATCTTCTTTCAGAGTAGTTGCCGAACTAGCTTGTAGTTTATTACAAATAAAAACATGAAATCGGTTTCTTTTTCGTCTTTCCTTTTCCTCTGTTTCTTCTTCTTCCGTTCCCACAAATCACCGTTGCTTTCTCGTCGTTGTCGTTCAGCTTTCTCCCGATGCAGCGTCTCTGTCGTCTGTCTATTTGTCCACTCCACTATCACGCCATAAATGTGACAAAACGGGGCCACAACCTATAAACTCGTCGTTTAATGACGGACGCGATCTTTCAAAGAAACTTGACACGCTAAACAAACGCGTTCTACTGGAAGTAAGTCATCTCGTTCATCACAATATTTCCAAGTGGATAACCCTTTCAATAGAAATGAAGCGTAATATTTTGAGTGGAGCGCAGAAGAAGATTGCTGCAGAGGAGAAGGAGAACATAAGAAAACTTCCAAAATTAACATCGTTGGTAAACACAGGTGCAACGACAGCCACTCATGCTATTCCTTTAGATATATCATCCACAACAGTATCCACTCCTGCAATGCTAGCCACTAGTACTGTTCCTTCAGATATAGCATCCACATCTACATCCATTCCTGCCATCCAGTTTCAGCTGACATACCATCACTGCCTGTTGATGTTGCTGGTGACATTTTACAAAAGGAAATACTCAAATCCTTAACAGTAAATAAGTTTGCAATTGAAGAGACAGATATGGGGCTATGGCGCATTAATGATACTAACACAATAGATTGCTGGATTCACAGTGGGCCTTTATCATGTCTGAATCATGATAGCAACCTTTCAAACTCACGCGGAGTGTATAAAACAGCTGAAGTAGAGGATATGAAGGCAAAATATTTGTCAATGTGTTCAAACGTGGACTGTGGAATAGCGAGTGCGTAAAACGTGAATAGCTACTATATTCATTATCACAAGATCGTTTCTACTGCTTTGTATGTCGCTTATTCTCAAAGAAAAAATCTCCCTTTGCTTCATTGGGGTTCAATGACTGGAAGCACAGCAATGTTATTGTAGAGCAGGAAAATGAAGAAGAACATCGAAAATGCATGATAACATATTTGATAAGGGATAAAGAAACTGGAAGTGTATATTATTTATTACTTGGGCAACATCGCTCAGAACAGGAATATTGTCATAAAGTGTTGGCACGTATAGTTTCTGTAATTCGCTTGCTTGCCTCCAGAGGTTTTCCATTTTGTGGAAAAATCAGATTATTTGGTCAGCAAAAAATGGCAACTATTTAGATACACTAGAGCTGCTGAGTGAATTTGACCGTTTCTTGGAAAAAACATTTTAAAATGTATGGAAATTCTGGAAAAGGGAATCCATCATATTTTTCTGCAAATATTTGTGAGGAATTTATTGAACTAATGGGACAACAAATTTTTGCACTATTCTTGAGTAGAAAATAGAGTATTATTGTAACACTATTTCTGGTGTCGATAAAACGAGAAGAGAAAGGGAAAAGAGAAGGAGAAGAAATAATAACTAATTTTTTTCTTTCTTCTTCAGCCACAGGAAGTTAGGTGATGGATATTTTATGAACCCCCCCCCCCCACACACACACACACAAATAGATAAAGTTTTTTATGACACTTGAGTGCTGGCTACAAAGTCAGTAAAGATTCTTGTCACAAAGTTCTAGTAGCCATTATCGCGAAAAGTGAGTTTTTCCGTGATTGGAAAATTTAACGACCATTGATAAAACGACGGCTGTCTAAGGAACAGACTTTCCCAGACATGAGGAATTTTATGACTCCTGGGGACAGCCACTCCTTGAGGAGAAAGGGAGACAAAATTCCTAGAAATAAAGTTGGCCTTGTTCCTTGTGGAATTTTGCGACGCTGATAATTAAAAGAGAAACATATGATTTGCTTTTCGACCTAAGCTAGATAATTTCTTACGACGATTGAAATGATAAAAAACATGCGAAACGACCACACACCGAAGATTCGATGAGAAATAAATTTTGGAACGATAATTAAATTTTGATCGTTGAGCTGGACCACGCCCCTCGAGCAATGGTAAGAGGCACTCACACAGGAGAGAAGGAGACGGGGTTGATCAGATAACAAATATAAAAAACTGCCGGTGGATTTTGGGAAAGTCAGAGAAAACGTTCCACATCCCTCGAGCAATAGTAAGAGGTACTCACACAAGAGAGAAGGAGACGCGGTTGATCATGTAATTCAAAGGAAGAGCCCTTATTAGTCATTTGAAAATGCTAAGTGTACCCAAAGAGCATCACAACCACTCCCACAATGCCAAACACAATATAAACAAGGGTCTGTAGGTTTTCAGACAGTTGCGAAAAGTACAGTACAATTGAGTACAGTGCAGTTGGACCGGTACGGAGCGAGTGAACACAAGAGACATGTTGTCACGTGACTACCGGCCTTGGAAGAACATCCGACTTTGGTCTGGTGCCAGACCAACCAACTTATAGTGTTACATCCTTTAGAAGTCGTGGGTTAGAGTTATAATTGTTTGCATGCAAGAGTGATAAACTCAAACCAAATACTGTCCCTAACAGAACGTATGTATATAAACTCTTTGTTGTTAATTTTACAAAGATTTCCTTTTCTTATTGCGGATCTTAACTCTGTCTGGATCATCGATATAGTGGAGTTCGGCGACTTTCAACCCAAGCCGGTTTTGTGAGCAAACACAACGTGAACAGAACCCGGTTTGGAACGAAGTGATCGACTACTGATCAGCCGCGTAAATTTTGGGCGTCGACGCGAAAGACTATTGGGTGTTCACATTATTTAGTAAGTATAAATTCCACTCCAGACATCTCACACACTGATCAACTGACATTTACTGTCCGATACATTAAAGGCTGTGAGCCTGTGAAGCATTTCTTGATGTTTATCCCCATATTTTCTCATGGAGCTGACACTGTTGTGGATTTTCTTAACGAGAACAACAAAACACAATGAAACTCCCAAGGTTAGTTATGTGATAGTGCCTCAAATATTTCTGGATGATATACTGGTTTGCATGCACGGGTTCATCAATTCAATAATTTTGCCATCTATGCCAACTGTGCTGGACACAGTCTGAACTTGGTGGGTGTAAAGTAGTAGGGTATTGTCTACAGCCTGTAAAATTCTTTGATTTTGTTCAGCATCAGGATTAATTTTTTCTTTTTTTGTTCTACTCATCACTGGGCTATATTGACATCATCTCTAGAAAAAGATTTTGTGATTAGGCGTCTGTTTGACACACGATGGTCAGCACATTTTGATGCTGTTCATGCTCTCGAGAAAATAAAACACGTACTAGGTTCAGCTGACAATGAACAGTAAGTGAATACAAGACGAGAGTAAGAAGGATTGAGCAAAAAAAAAAAAAGAAAAAAAGAAAATCCGAAAAAATTCTTTCTCGCAGTTCTTTGGAATGACATGCTAGAAAGTGAACAAAACAAGCAAGGTCCTGCAATCAAAGAATGCAAACATCCTTGTTGTCACGAGTCTTCTTAAGTCTATGAAAAGTATCTTCAGAAAACTAGAGACAAATTTAGTGAATATGAATTCAAAGTCACGAGTATATATTCAGATACATTACAATAATGGGGAAAAAACTGGAACGAAAACGAAGTGTGCGTCTTACTAGATATGATGGATTAGCAGAAAAAAGTACTCCTCTGTAAAACCAAAAAGTTCAAGGTGAAAACTTTCCTCTCTGTTCTGGGCACTCTAATCTTCGAACTGACAAAACATGCAGATGCTTATTCACATATTGGAAATCTTTTTTTCTTTTTTTTTTTCAGTGAATTGAAAACCATTGATAATGATGCACTAAAGAAAAAGTGTGAACATATAACATACGTATCACAAAGACCCGAACAGAATGAATATGAGCATTCCAAGCACTACATGGCTCCTGATGAAATTATGGCACTCTTTTTGCACTGTACAGAAAAAAATGTTGAGTAATTTGAAAACTGTATTACCGAATGTTGAAATTGCACGCGAGTATTCATGTGTATGATGCTGACCAATTGTACAGGAGAACGTTCTTTTTCAAGACTGAAACTTATAAAAAGTCTCCTTGTAGCACAATGGAGCAGCATGTATGCATTCACATTTACGCATATTGTACACGCAATTACACATACATACATATACATACTTTCCCCTGTTGTCGAGCAAAACACCACCTTCGCTTTTCCCTAAATGAATTAGTAGTAAACACTTTCGTTTGACCGTCAGAACAAGGCCAACAACAATCAGCAGCAGTTCACAAACATTCATACACGCAAGAATATATATATATTAAATCATATCACCCGGAGCAAGGCGGTAATGCCACTGATGTGCAGGGGGCTACATAAGATTGAAGAGATTGGAAAAGAGAAAACCGGAAACCGCATCTTAAACATGAAACAAGGGATGAGCCTCTTCACCTGTTCAATAGACGTGGGTGGAGTGTGAACCGGGCGATAGTTTAGTCTATCTACTCCAATTGAAAAAAAAAAGAGTAAGATATATATATATATATATATATATATATATATATATATATATATATATATATTTGTTCGAATAATTTAGACATAATATGTCTATTTTAATCCTTTCGTAGTAACGGATTAATCTATTCGTGTCGTAATTAAAATCATCTAGGAAGGCACAGTAGTTTTTCTTTTACATTCATTTTATTTTCTAATGTATTTTTAATCACATCCATGATCATCTTCAGGGGTAAATTGCTAAGACAAAAATTAATATAGCTGACCGTTACGAATTTGTTGTAGTTGACTGTTACGAATTTTTAAGAATGCATTAAGGACAGAATGTTGATTCAAAATTTAACGTAATTTAATATAACTTTGTAATTTTTAAAAAATTACAATTTACATGTTTTAAACCATTCTATCATAATTGCAATTTTAAAAAATACAATTTACATATTTAAAAATCTTGCTATAATAGCCATTTTAGAGCATTGATGCTATATTCATAATTCTATTTAGTGTCGGTCGTAATTTTTTATATAGAGGGTTTCGAGAATTTGAAGATTTTGTTTTTTTTTATTTTTGTGGTGGAGTATACTTGTATTGCCGATCAATATTTCTCTAAATTGTAAATACCCAAAAATCCGCAACTGTCAACTACCAACAATTCATATCGATCAACTACATTAATTTTAATTACAACACGAGGACTTCAAGAAGATTAAAATAAAAATCTGAATATGTCTAAATTATTCAACCAAACATGTTTGAATAAAGATATGCTGCCTCAACACACACACACACACACACACACACACACACACACAAACGTGGACAATGAAGTAAATGCGTGTGTGTGTGTGTGTGTGTGTGTGTGTGTGTGAGAGAGAGAGAGAGAGAGAGAGAGAGAGAGCGATAGAAGGGAAGTGTGCTTGTAAGTTACTTGCCCTTTGTGGGAAAATTACTTACATGCTGGGCAGCAGCTGTTCAAGGAACAGAAAAATGGGAAAAGAAAGATTTTTGAAAATGCAATGACATTCATACTCATACCGCTCTAAATAGTCACGTCACTACATATCTAAGGGAATTAATTTACTTCCGCTATACATATTCCTGTTTATTTTATTTTATTTTTATTGTGATTTTGGTTCCTATGAAGATTATTTTTCTCAAGTTTGTTTGTTTAATTTTTTATTATCCAAATCAAAATTATTAAAATAGTATTAATAAAATAGCTATGAATAAATGCTAAAAAGTTTCCTTTAACTGTAAATAATACCGCATTTTCCTAAATGTAAGCAAAACTATAGAAAAGAAAAGTGTTGAGTTACATGGAAACTTGGTGTTACTCAAAATCTGCAGTAATATCGGTGCATTAAAAAATTACTTTAATGATTTATTTCATTTAATAATTCTTTTTAATAATAAATAAAATTTATTAATGGCTATAGTTACTAGAAAAGAAAAAAGACGTCATGAAGGTAAAGACTGAAAATGAAAATCAAGTGTAATATTGAAAGCAATATCTAAAAACCTTTTTTTTTTTTTATCCGACGTTCTTTTTCTTACTTAAAACATTATTTGTAGTGTATAGCCGTGTTTGAGTAGAGGTCCTCTCCTTTACGTCTAAAAGCATGAGCACTTGAGAAAAGCTAAGAAAGAAAATGTACTCACCGGTAACGATCGAACTTGAATCCTCCTTTGTAGGAAAAACCATCATCTGATCCGGTGTGCTTTAGAGCACAGTTTCTTAAGTTTTCTTAATTTTATATAATAACAAGAATACAATAAGTCAATTGAATGTATTAAATGGGTAATGTCTTTTTTGTGGTTGTTAGTATAGTTCTTGGCTAGAATATAAACTGTATTGCGTACTTGTAGTGAGAACAGTGAAATGTGGTTACATGTGTGTTTGTGTGAAAAAGTCATTACGTGTAAGCGTGTGTAGTAATAGCGTGGATAAAGAAGATAAGCAGACTACAGTTCTTACTGTGAACGCTGGCATCATAGTCTGAGACGATCTCTATATAGCTTGGTTAGTACTGAGATAAGCGTTGATTATTTTTTTGTGCAAATACCCTTGGGTATTAATCTGTCTCTTCTCTCCAGTTATGGGTTAAATAACAGGACAGATTGGGTTCTATAGCCTTGGTTGGCAACCAGTCTACCACAGAAAAGTTGTAGGGGCCTCGGTGATGCTTGTCAACTTGTCCTTGTGCCAAACACAACCGAATTGCCCATAATTTAAATATAAGAAGGTTGAAGGTTGGATGTTAAAATGTGGAAGGACAAAATGTTTCGTTTCTATGTTAAAGTAAAATTTTTATTAACAGAATAACAAAATTGTAAGAAAAAAACTATTCATAGAGAACATGCATGGGGTTAATTAATTCGTATGAGTGAAATGTTGAAATGAAGGAGCTTGTACTCATCGGAGTCCGTTGAAGTATCGGTTCGTTGAAGTATTGTATCGTCACAATGTAAGGAAGAAATAGGAGGTACCGCTCCTATTCTGACTGTTTTGACCGGTCAAGGGACGTCCTTAAGTAGTGAATCTCGTCATGTGACAGACTTCAAGCGGCATTTTCATTTTCTAGGTGTGAAAAAAAATTGACTGGCGTCATATATCAATTTGTTATTTCCTATCCAATCAGAATCTAGAATCTTACTTTTCACACTGACTTGTGAAATTTGCCTTGGTCTGGATTTTTTCAAAATGTTTTTAGTCGTTTGGATCCGATTATGAGTGTGTGCAATTTTACTTCTTGCGTTTTAGTTAACTATAAAGTAATGGCAACCTACTGCGGGATAATCTTCTGCCCAGTCAGTCATGTCTCTTTCGAGACATGATTGCCCAAGCGTATTTCACGTATGACACTTAACTGATTGACTGAAGAAGTGTAAGCAGAGATAATGAACATCTCAAGAATGTACATAAACAGTTTATGCTCACACTTTTAACACTTTTGCATATTCTCTCTCTCTCTCTCTCTCTCTCTCTCTCTCTCTCTCTTATCATAAAAAAATTATATATCTTACTATCAGCTCAGCAGTATTTACTGCTTTGTTTACTTTTTAATTTTCTTTAATTATTATGAATTGAACATTGTTTCTAAATTATTTTTATAATTCTTTTTAAAATTCATAATGAATCTTATTGCAAAAAAAAATTATTTAGAAAGTATTTATTTTCTTCTATGTACGTCTCTTTATTGTGAATTTTTTAGAAGAATGACATGAATAAGAATGATATATGAATAGCAATTTATTTCTGTGTGCAACGGCTAATATCACTATATGGTATTCATGATACTAAAAAAATAAAGCTCGCTCTTAATTTAAATCACAACCAAAGAGACTTATGATGTTGCCACTTCACAAACAATAAAATAATTATAAAAAATAAGAAAATAGACAAACTTTAAATAATTTTAATTTTTTTTTAACACTTTAGAAATTTAAGTTAAAATAATAAAGTGTAGTTTCAAAGGCAAAATACGTAATTTTGTGCGGGATTATCATCAGAAAGAGAAACAAACATGGCTGGTCGAATGTTATTTCGTCGTCTGCAAAATTGTTTTCCCCCTAATGCAAGCGCATTCGTTTGTCTTGGAAAGTAAGTTACAATGAAAATTTATTCATGTCTATACATTTTATATAGTTGTTCAGGTTTTTTTTTTTAAATATTACTGTGCAGCTTAGTGTGAACAAGCAAAATTATATTCTGATTTGATTAAGGAAAAAAAAACGCAAGGACATATAAGTTTCGTAACTTACGCATTTTGAATAATCGACTTTGAAATTGTACACTCACCGTTTTTATAAAATTAATTTTCTTTAGCATGAAAAAAAAATTCAATTTACGATGACGATCTTCAAAACAATGTGAATATTCGCACATACAAAATAACAATCTTCTTTTTAACTTAACCCTAAAATCTCGGTTTTTTCCCTATGTGTCTATGTCTCTTTTCTCTTTTTTAGTAGTCTTTTTTCAGGTTGCGGACAATCATGGCTTTTCACGTCTTTTTTTTCTCTTTTGTTCTCAGCAATAAATATTCCTGTGTAACCACGGTTTGTCTTTCTCATCTCTTTGCTCAAAGTTGTCAGGTAGATTCTCTCTCTTTCTCTCTCTCACACACACATACATACGTGTGTCACCTTAACGTGAATGATCATGGCACTCCACGGATGCCAATAGCATTTTTGTCAGATAAAGTGAATAAAAGTTTGATTTGGGCCTAAACCTCTTTCTCTCTTTGCCATCTTCCTTCTAGACGTGGCTTCATAATTCGCCACAGTTTCCTGTCTTTTATAATATTTCTCTCAGAAATCAATATTACTTTTTGAACTTTATGTATGATATCTCCTTTTCATTCTGGTACTTGTTGTGTCATCCATTTGTTCAAAAATGGCAAGTAGGTTACTCACTACTTTCCTTTGTTTTTTTTTTTTTCATTCAGTCAGTGTATTCTCCAAGCATTCTTTCCTCATAATGTATCTTAAGAACTTCAGCTGTTTCTTTTACATTGTTAGTAACCGTTTCTTTGTAGTTTCTCTTCCCATTAAAATTTAATTTGTGACATGATTCACTGGTAAACTACAATGATGTCACTTCAAGTCTTCTTCATTTGCAACAGAAGTGTCCAACATTCACAGAGGGTAACATCACATAGTCCAGCACTCTTTTCTAATGTTATTTGTTTTTGATCCCTCAAATACCTTGCTCAGTTTCCTATGCAGCCTCAAAAAATATGGCACTGACTCAGTCACTTTTTCACTCATGTAATTTGATTTACCTCAGTCTTTTTTACAAGTATTTTCATAGTAACTGCTCTGACAAGCTTTTTTTCCTGGTTCTCCAACTACATCAAGGTCCCACCCTTTTACCGGTCCTGGGTATGACGGTAAACTGCATCCAGCAGCAAGGCCTCTAATTGGGAGGTTGTGAGGAGCATGGAACCACCTCTTAATTGCTGTTGTTTCCAGGTCCACTCTGACCCAGAGTGGTAGCACCTGTTAGGGTCCCAGCTATGGGTAAATAGCTAACCCCAAACTGGGGTCAAAACACTATAAAAGTATAAAAATAATTTTATAGAAATAAAAATACTTCAATAGATAAATATACACTTTTGAATGAAAAATATTACCAACATTACTTTTTTTTTTTGAAAAGTTATTACCATTACACATTTTTGAAGGAAAAAATATTATTACCAGCAATACATTTTTGAATACGAAACTAGAAGACATCTTCAGTTTTCTAAAACAAAATAATTTTTTTTCCGTCAAAATCTGACTAAATCAACTTTCTTACTGAGCCGAACATTGAAAAAATATCTTTAAACTCTACCTTTCAGCATTAAATAGCCCACAGAGGTTGATGTGCCGTTAAATAAAAATCAAACCCAAACCCGCCCTTTTACCATCGAAATAGTTAAATTTACCTTTTTCTTCTACTTTAATAGCTTCTTTTCTCGCATTTCCTATTTGTGGACCTTCCTTCTGTTTACCTCATAGCTACAATCTCCAAAAGTTTAAATGCAATGTCAATTGCTATCTTTTACCTCCTTGATTCCCATCCTTCTCTTATCCTTTCTTCAACATCCCCTGTATCTGTTTTTTTTCTCTCACTGTAACTGCCTGTGCACCTGTGACAATCCTGCCTTGCTTGGGGTAAAATGATTATAAAAAAAGTCTTGCTTACAGTTCAGTGAGAGATGATTATGAAGATTCAACAAAGAAAAAGCATCTAATCAGCTTCAAATTATACAGCTTTATTTCTAAGTCCAAGTAAACATATAATTTAATTGATTGTCACCCTACTCTTTCAATTTTGGTGTATTTTATTCCTTCCTTTTCTTTGCTCTTTATTTTCTAGTTATAATGCTTTTAATATGTCTGTTTTTATATTTGTGTCTTGTATCCTCCCACTACCAAAAAAAAAAAGAAGAGATGAGATTTTGGTGTACTATTAAATTTTTTCCAGTACAAAATGCGGCTTTCCTTATATTTTAAAACATTTTTGTCTTCTAATTTATTAAATGCTTTTGTGTAATCTATAAAATGTTTCTGATTTTGTATACTCTGGCCTTGTTCAGGTAACCTTGGAATTTCAAACCAGACTCTACTGGAGTAGATTTTTCTAGTTCCACATTCCATGCCTTTTTCTGGATATCTCAGTTTCAGTTATTTCCCTTTAGTAAATCAACTCTCAAAGTTTTTGTTTGCCTCTGCTTTAGCCAGGTATTGAACTCACAACTTCTGCTTTTTTCTTCTTCATCATAGCAAGTGTTATTACTTCAGATTTTAGTATTGTGGGTCCATCCATGCTTTTATGTATTGTAGGTTTCTTTGTTGTCATGGAAGAGTTCTCCAGCATACCTGACAGTTGCAGTTCATTTTCTTTTTCTATAATGATTGTTCCATCTTGAAATTTTCTCCTTCCTGAAAAAGAACATGTTTTCTGTCATGCTATTTCTTTGCTCTTATTGTGTATTTAAATTCTCCATTTTCTTTAATTTTTTAAAATCTCTTCAATTCTCATTTAACCATTTCTCTTTTGTCTACTTTAACTTATGTCTAATGGAATTGTTTAGCCTTACCTGTTGAATCTGAACTTTGCAAGTTAATTTGAGTAAAATAATAACATTTTCAAAAGAAGATTTCAGGATTTTGTAATTATCACTGTAGCCACTAAAACTGACAGTACTGGGTATAATGATAAACTACATTGGGCAGCAAGGCCTCTGATCAGGATATTGGAGGTTTTGACAACCATGGAACCACTGCTTAATTGCTGTTGTTCCTAGGTCCACTCTGACCCAGGGTAGTAGCACCTGTTAGGATTCCAGCTATGAGCAAATAGTGCTCCTCCCAAACATAAAGAAATCACTATGAAAGTATAAAAATACATATTAATAGTAAGATCACCAGTCATACATTTTTATGCAAAAATATTACCAACACTACATATTTATAGTAGAAATACTATCAATACATTTTATAGAAAAATGACCAACAATGCATTTTATTTGTAGTGGCAGGCACACAATTGTGTTCAAAATATATTTAGTTAAAACCATAACACACATGTTAAAAATATTTAGATTCCAACATTAAATAACCTACAGAAGTTGATATGCTGCTAAACAAAATCAACCAAAGAAAGAACTCTTTTATGGCATTAATCAATATCCTACAATTTCTAAATCAAACAGTATTTCAAAGTATTTGAACCAGGTACCCTCTAACAACCATCAGATACCTATTGTTTGGTTGATATGTGATATCAAAAAGAACCGAAAATAATTAGTATCACAGGGACAAAGAAAAATAAACAACACATAACTCATCACTGAAACAATGGACAACATCTGTTAATGACCAGGAGTTACTTGTTTTAAATGTTGTATTTATAACAACATCTATATAACAACCAATATGAGAGCAATAGTCTGAAATAAATAAAGTGTATAAGTTACTTGTTCTAAAAATAGCCGTAATGTTGATTTAATCATATCTTTATCTTAATCAGAATACCCGCATCCCCATTATCCACCTTGACATCAAGAACTACAAGTGCACTTGATATCTCTCAAAGGAATGCTAACCGACATGAATTTGGGCCTAATTTCTGCCAGCCAAGTAAGTTTTGTTTTGCATTACTTGTTAAATATTGTTTATTTACAAAAGCAGATCAATAATTTTGTAGCCGGAAATATAGTTTAGAGCTGAATTATGATCTGTAATTTTCACAGATCATAAAACAAATTTCAAGGGAAATAAAGCTATTGGATCACTTCTAAGTTAACTCTTTTCTAGTAATCAGTCTAATTGTTTTGTGTTTTTTAAAAAAAAATTCCTGCTTGGTATTCCAGCAAGTAAACTAATGTTTTTCTTCTTTTCACAGAACGTACAATGTTTATCCAGACTCAGGATACTCCCAACCCAAACAGCCTTAAATTCTTGCCAGGAACCCAAGTTTTAGAATCAGGAACCATGGATTTTCCTACATTGGCTTCTGCACACTGTTCCCCACTTGCCAAGTAAAATTACCTTTCATATTCTGTTATTGTTGTTTACAGGGAATAAACATCTAAAATTACAATTCAATTTTATTGGGTTATCTTCTATAGAATATTAAATGATTAGTTCTGTATTGTTAATAATAATGAGAATCTAGTTGTTAAGAAGTGATAGTAAAAAAGTTAATCTTGTCAACCATTTGTATATGTAGACAATTTAAGTGCCACATAAGTTAAGCTTAAAAAATCAGAAGTATAATAACCATTACTTTTTTATTTCTTTTTCTTGCAGCTGATTTTTAGGCTCATAGTACCTAGTATTTAACAAAAGATAATTTCCTGTCCTTATTAGAATAACATAATGTAATAAGTAACACTAGTAAGTTTATTTTGAGACAGCTTGTCCTTTATATGAAAAGGTAGCCCATCCAAGAAAAGAGTCCCTAAAATTCTGATGTATGATCATTTGGTCAGATTTTGAGAATTGGGTCAATCTGAGAATTTATGAACACCCCTTACATGTATAGAGTGGCTTATTTTCCATGAAAATGGTGAAACAAAATGGCCTACTTGAAACGGAAATCATGATTTTAAAATAGAAATTTTATTTCTAACAATTTGTCAACTGCCATATTTATTTGTTACTGTGTTTGCCTTTTATAAAAGGCAAACACTCGTTTGACAGACATCAAAGGGTAATGTCGGTAATGTTTTAATACATCCCTCTTACCTACAGTATTTAGGAACCAAGTTTTATAAAGTAGGCTTGATTTAACTAAAGAAAAAAGGTGGTGGACGAAACCAAAATTTCATTTTTTTGTTTTCGCCTTTCTTTTTTTTATCACACATAGTGATGAAGGTGGGGGTGCAGTTTGTCATTTCAGGGAGCCAAATATTACAAATTGGGCATTTTGCAAAAATTTTAATCTTTTTATTTTCTTGTTTTAATAACATTTATATAGTGTTACACTTTCTCACAATGTATAGCAAATATAGAATTCTATGCTGGGAAATGATTTCAAAACTAAATTCTATACTGAAAATGAAAAATTAGTCTGTCTATATGTACCATGTATTTTAAAAGGATTTTTTTCACTTTGTTGTTGTCTTGTGTTTCTCATTAACTTATACGTTCATCATGGATGTGTAATGTGTCTGATTTCTGAATAACTAAGTAAATTATCAAGTTAAGATTTAGTAAACTCAAATATTTAGCATATACAATATTGTAAATGATCTACAATCTGAAATATGTTTTGGATTTAATTTACAAGAGTAGAGGTTTATTCCATGTTTCCTGTTTAAGACTAAGTTTCCAGTTTCTTCTAAACTCTACTTCTGTACTATACTTCTAATGTCTCCAACGGAACTCTGAAATACACTATATTATTCAGACTAGTCCTCCTCTTTGTTGCCATGTTTACAACGTGTGCAAAGCCACTTCTGGTAGCTATGAGTTATCTCCCTTTAAGAAGGAAAGAGAATGATATACCCCAGTAATCATCATAAAGGGTTTGGTTTGAAATTCCTAGCACCTAATGAAGGCTGGAGTATACAATGGCTGAAATGTCATAAACTTAGCAATAAAGATGAGTCTGAATAATGTAAGTAGTGTAAATACTTACTCATCTCAGAAGTATAGACAAATACAAAACTCTGAAATTCACTAATTAAATATCGACAAATTCAAGTCTAGAGTTGGCCGTTGTCTTTCCTGGATAGCCCCAGGAACGTCATTTCTTCTCTTTTCTTATGCTAATACAACACCAAACAGTAAACTTCTACCTTGAGTGGCTCTTGGGCTTTGTATTGGGTGAACATTAGTAAAAACTAAATCAATCAATCAATTAGCATATACAAGTGAATTATTAACAATATTAGGTAAGAACATGAAACTGACCAAAACCACCTGACCTTGTCTTAAATAATGATTACTTTATGTATTAAAAGTAATGATTTTTCTAAGACACATTAAGTAATATGTTAAAAAAAAAACAAAAATAATATATTGCTGAATTCTCAAAACTCTATGATTTTTTAAATTCATATTGATATACAAAAAGTACAATATTAACAACTGAAATTTTTATTACCATATACATGTTTTCATGATCAGTTTTTTTTACTTCAAAACAATAGGGGTTTGTATTATCAGTTAGTTAAATGCCTTGCATGATACACACTTGGGTGATTATGTTTTGAATGAGACATGACTGACTGGCTGAAGATTTTCTTACAGTAGGTTGTCATTACTTTCTGCAGTAAACTGATGGCCAACCAAAGCTATAGAACTCAATTTGTTCTGCTATTTAATTCCTAGCTGGAGGGAGAAGTGATAGATTTATACTTTTCCTAGGAGTATTTTTATGTAAGTGAATGCAATGAATTTAACTGGAATTTAAGATTGGCTCTCTGATTTCATATTATGAGCCAATATCTACTGCACCACAATGCACATCCATACTATACACAGGTAAATTATTTCTTAAGGGAGTTGCAAAAAAATTAATAGTTCAAACTATTCATGAAGTTGGATTATACATAATTGTATAAGGTACTCTTTGCATTATTCATTTTTTTTTTAATTTCACTTTTTCAACAAATTTAAATCTTATTGAGGCCAGTATCTTATGAAATTTATTATGATGTTTTGTTAGATGAGATTTCATTTTTTGCTGATTTTCATGCCCTGCTTTGATTTTATGATCTTAACTTCTGTGCTGTCAACATTTAGCCATTCAACTTCTCAGTAAATGCCAAATTAATTTTATATAGTTTTAATTTTTACTTTAATATATTTCAGACAGTTATTTCGAATTGAAGGTGTCAAATCTGTTTTTATGGGTACAGATTTTATCACCATCAACAAGGTAAGACTTTTATTAGTTTATTCCTGTGAATAAAGCAAATTATCTCCATAGATGTTTTGTGGTAGAAAATTTCATTATACCTGAGAAAAGCAGAATTATGTTGAATTATTTGTTCTAGAGAAGCTGTTTTTCTGATGCCTATTAGAGGAATTTTGTTAGAATAGAAATATTTTATTAAAATTACAAATGAATAAATTGATATTTATAAATATTAATTCTCTTTTTACTGTATATGGAATCTCCTCAAAATATAGAGATTTATATATATATATATATTTTTTTTTAATCATCTCACCCCAAGCAAGGCATTCCACTGCCACTATTGCGCATGGGGCTACATAGGGGAAGGTAAAGAGAAGGAGTGGTTAGACATAGGGAATGTCAGGAGGAAGGTGACAGATGAGTAAGGATAGCGAGGATGAGGGTTAGGCAGATGGGAAGAGTGCTTGATAGAATGGGAGCAGGTTAGTGTGTTAGGAGGTGTCTATTGACCTTACATTTAAATTCCTGGAGATTGTAGCCATCGGGGAAGCAATCGTTTGGAAGAGAATTCCACAGTCGGGAAGTGCGAGGAAAGAAACTGTTGGAGTAGAAGTTATGGCTGCATTTTATCGGTTTCACTGTAAAAGGGTGGGATCTAGTTGCTAATCTAGTATCTCGTGCAAATTCGTATTTAAGGGGCACCAGTGATCTAAGTTCATCGGAGCAGAAGCCGTGAAAGTATTTATAGAAGAAACACAGGGAAGCCACGTCGCGCCGGTGGGAGAGAGACTGCAGGCGGTCTGCCAAGTCGGTATCTATCACATTACAGACCCTCCTCTGAACCTTATCAAGAAGCCTGAGGAGAACAACAGGGGCACCCGACCAGATATGGCAGCAGTATTCAATGCACGGGCGGATGGTAGATATTAGTTCTATATATTTGAAATTGCAGTAGCATGGTTCTCAATTTCAGTAAAGATTGTTTTAGATGTTGCCATAGAAGGATATGATTACATAACCAAGAAATTAAAATTCAACTTACATTGGTAGGAATAAAATTTTGCTTGGCAAAAATAGTCACCAACAGAGCACTAAAGGTTAAAAAATAACAAAACAAAACTGACTCAAATTTGTATATTCAGTCTGCTGCTGGCTTACAATAAAATTATAAATTAACATTTCAGAATATTAACTTCTATTCATTCTTCTTGTTACAAAATATATAATGTTGATCTCTTTACTGGAAGAGCCAGTCAGATTGTTTATATTATAAAAGTGAATGAATAACAGATAATTATAAGGATTTAAAAATAAGGTTAAAAATTATGAAGGTATAAATTTATTTTAAAACAGTAAAAAAAATTCCTATTTTTAAAAACATTTAAATTATTTAAATAGTAACAAGTACTGTGTTTTTATTTAAACCTTTCTTCAATTAAATTTGTTTTTTGTCTCTGTTATTCTCCCAACAAAAATTAATATAATTTTAATATTTTGTTTTCATATAATACTTATATCTATCAGTGGTATTACATGTTTCACTCAGAAGCAGTTTCTCTGTTTTCTAATGTGATGATATTTAAATTTATGTAGTGCAAAACTATATATGTAGATTTCTTTTATGGATAAACTTCATAAAAGTTAATAGCAATAGAATAAGAATGAGATGAACATAATGGAAGTATTTATTAAAAATAGAAAAAAATTTCTGTGCCAGATTTTTTGTTTGGAATCTTATGCTGGATTCTGCTTCAAATATTTTATATAAATTCCAGTTTTTTTTAAGAATTAAAAATTAGTGATCTATTTTTGCAAAAGTTGTATAAACTATTGAACTAATTTTTTGAGTTACTTTTATTGACGTTTTTCAGCCAATTCATTCTATAGCTTTTTTTTTTTTTAGAGGTACAATCTGGAAGATAAAAAAGTCTCTATTTTTCAGAAATTGAGGGCAAACAAAAGAAGTTGTAACTAATAATATTGATTGGTTTGGTTCATTCTCAGCAATGTGAGCAACTCCAACAATACCTGCCATTTTTTTCTGTTTTCTATTAATTTCTAAAGAAAAGAGACTCTCTTCTCATTTCTTACAGATTGTATGCCTGAAAAATGTAGATTTGATCAAACAAAATAAATAAAATCAATAGTCTAAAAACTTCAAGTAATGATAAGTCTTCTCAAAATTATAAATGGTATCTTTTTACTTTTTAAAATCTAATACTTGTCAACATACAATTTAGAAACTTTTGGGATTTCTTAAAATTGTAATTTGTTTTTTTTTTTTTAATGTTCTTCTTTCAGATTGATGAAGACATTAGTTGGAGTGTTATCAAACCACATGTATTTGCTGCTGTTATGGATTTTTTTGCAAGTGGTCTTCCTGTATTGACAGAGGAACAGCCACCATCTGAAACAGGTAAACTAAATTTACTTTTCTAAAATATTTCTTACTATTGGATATCTTTCAACAATGTTTGCCCCATTTTTGAACAACTGCAACATTTGTCAATATCCAAATTAAGTTAGATTTAAGTACTGGTTGTTAAATAATAAAATGTCAATGCATTTACTCTTAAAAAATGTGCATAAAATCAGGTAAAATTTCCTGTTTTTTCCAAGTGACTTTTATTTTAAGAGCTTTTTAATTAGGAATTATCCATGAGCAATCAATAAGAATATAAAATATTGGTTTTTAAGAGTCAATGGCTCATGGTTATTTGTAATATAGTATTGGTAGTTTTAGTATTTAGAAAAGATATATACTTATGCCAATAGGCTAGGTAAAGGAAGGCTTTGTGGAATATAAAGCTGTAGTTGAATTACTTAAGTGTATTTTAAGTGTGTCTATAACACTTTTTCTTATTTTTCTACTTTACATTACCATAAAAATAATGAAGACATGTTCAGTGATGTAATGATAGTTCTCAGTGCTCGAAGGCAAAGATAGTGTCATTTGATGCTCTCATCTCTGAAATGTTTTTTTACTTATTACCCAATAACCTTCATAATATAAATTGCTAAAGAATTAGAAAGCACTCAGGGACTGTATACATCTGCCAACATCATCGCAATAAATCTACTTGTAGAACAAGTATCTATAGAAATGAATTGACCTACCTTAAATTTTTATTACTTATTCTATTGCTCATAGTACACCCTTTCACCAAATTTCATAAAAATCTATTACGACAACAAGAACTTTTTTTTTTTTTAATCGTATCACCCTGAGCAAGGTGGTAACACCACTGATGTGCAGGGGGCTACGTAATAGTGAAAAGATTGGAAAAGATAAAGCCGGAAACCACATCCTAAATAAGGAACAAGGGATGAGCCTCTTAACCTGTTCAATAGACATGGGCGGAGTGTGAACCGGGCGATAGATTTATCTACTCCAATTGTGTTATGGATGTGTAACTACATTTGTAATAAGTGGGTAATTGTGCCTGGATATGCTCCAAAAATTAACCCATTTCTAACTGTTCTAACAAATCTTATAGAAATTCTTTGAGAACCTTTTGCAATATCCATATCATAAAAACTAGAGTAATATTGTAAGCTAAATTTCCATTATATCTCTACTTTGGAAACTTGTGTTTTATATAAGAAGCCAATTCTGTGAGTTTGTGTGGGTATATATGAATCATGAAACAAATTGATGAAATACTAGTTAAGGCTAGAACTAGAAAATGTAATTTCTTTATAATATATATTTTCTAGATACTGTATAAGTGGCATTCTTTACATTTCTATTACTGGACATTTTGTGCTTTTTCTACTGCAAATCATTGAATTAAATTATCAAATTTTAAGTCATTAAATACTCCACTTTAAAGACTTATTTTGACAAATCCCTAAGTTGTTTTTGAGTCATTAAGAATTCATTTCAGCTTGCAGTAGGATCTTCCACAACTAGCAACAGAAACTGTAAGTACTTACAAAATCTATAAAGCAATTCTAAAATTTGGGAAAAACAGTATCTTTATATGGAATTATAAATGTTAATCAGTTGCAAACTTTGATCCAAGAAAATCCTTCAATATTCTTTTTCTTATTAACATGCTAGTTTAAAATTTATCTTTCTGATTCATCAATATAATATGATTAGCTATTTGTTACAGAAGAACAATTTCAAAATTTCATTATACTCTTAATTTTTCAATGCCTGAAAATGGGTTAAATGAGATAACATTAAAAATACTACTGTATGGCTCTCTTTAATTTTTGGATGTTAAAACAAATGTTACGCTTGGAAAATATACAATTAAAATAT
Source organism: Ascarosepion bandense (assembly GCA_037127315.1). NCBI lineage: Eukaryota > Metazoa > Mollusca > Cephalopoda > Sepiida > Sepiidae > Ascarosepion > Ascarosepion bandense. Next base: position 1,608,862 of record JBBBDQ010001831.1, read on the forward strand.
GAAAATCATATAATATTCTTAATATAAACAAAAAAATGTTTATCTTTAAAAATGTCTCAATATAAGACTAGGTAAAAAAAATAGATGCAATGTGGTATTATTTCCTAATTAGTTAATCTCTATTTAAAAAAAATTGTTGGGTATATTTGAATTTCTATTATTTAAGAAAAGCAACTACAATTAAAATAAGTTGGAATGTAGAAACCACTTACCTTTTACTTTCCTTCAGATTGTGCTTTTGCTTGTCATTTAAAAAGAATTCTTCAGTTTATTTTGCCATTGGGTTTGACATTATAAAAATCTACCTCTTCTGAAATTTTGGTCAATAAATTTTCTGATAAACATCAAATCATTTTTTTGGTGTTTCAAAGGTTGAGATGAATAGGCACCAGTTCTATTTACCATTGGTCACTTCTTTAATGAGATTTTACAATGTTTTAATTTCAAAAGCCATGAATCCTTTATTGCAAACGCCATCTGGATATTAAAAAAGCTAGACAGAAAAGTAGAGTTCCTAAATTACAAAACATGCTATGGGTGTCTGTCACCTGTTATCTCAGTTCATAATGCAATATTACTATGGGTATAAAATATAACATAAAATTGCAATCATCTGGAGCAGCCAAAGTATGGAAGACCTGATATTACCCACAATGATAAGAGCCTAATGCCAACATTAAAACACCATCATTTGTGAGGCAACACTCTATTTTTACTACAAAAGTTAATTTATAAGTTTTCAATGGAGAACCATTTAAATATGTTTTTGTCTCTTCTACAGTCATTAATGAAGATGATGATGAGACAGTGATTATGATCAAGGAACTTCTAGATACAAGGATCCGTCCTACAGTACAAGAAGATGGAGGAGACATTGTTTTTGTGGTCAGTTCGGCTTTTTTTGTTTTATAATGTTGACAATATTTATAATAATTAATTTTTTAATTTCAATATGGAAAAAAAAGTTTTAACTTCAGAGAACTTTATCAACCCCTTCTGAGATTCAAACCCAGTTAATGTATTTTCATTTAGCTAATACTTCCTATGTTCATACTGTAAATTACATAGCGTTAAAAAGATTTATTATTTTAATTATTTTTTGCTCATCTCGTCAATGTATACATTGTTATGATTTATGGTTTTTCTTATGAAAGAACTTGATTATCAGAACCATAAATATGACTCAGAAAAACCTCCCTTCAATTCTAGAAACAGATCCCATTTTATTCTACATGTTGACATGAAGTGTACTCTGCTTTGTCACTCATTACTCTTGCTCAGCTTTGTTTGCAGTCAAAGTAACTGGGTATCCATCACCACTTGACTGAGAAATGATTGATGTCAAAGTTCCAAAATATTTATCTTGTCAACTAATGATATCTTTTTTAAATCATTTTTCTAACAAAACACTAAGTAGATGAAAGTTAGTTTTCCCCAAATCATTTATCTTAGTTAAATCCTGAGAAATAAGAGAATGAGCAATATACTTTTAATAAAACTAGACACATTGTACTGCCTACCAACTCTATCAGAATTACAATTGAAAAGAATTTATCTAAACATAACATTTTTTACAACTGTCTAAAACAAGAAACTTAATCAATACAAAACAAAATAACAATAACCTAAAACCTGAAGCAGGTATTTACTCTATTGTCTGTAATTATTATCACAAAAATTACTGGAGAAACTTTGAGGAATTTAAAAAGATTATATTAACACAAAGGCCATCTTTTACAAAACGCTCAGTTTATTAGTCATTGATCATAATGAATCTGACCGTAATTTCAATTGAAAAAATGTTGCTTTAATTTTCACCTTAGTAAATTAATGATTTCTGAATTTTCTGCAGTAAATTTACTTCCAAGTCCTTACATTTCATCATTTTTTAACAAACCTGTTGTTGCATTATGGGATATTTCAAAACAACTGATAAAAACAAAAGCAAAAAACTAAATGAGATCAACTGAGCTGTGTGTCTAGACATTTAGAAATTTTAGAATTTTAAATTTAGTGTCCCTGCATCTTAGACTTTTACAGATGTTTACATTTATATTTCCTCCTCTTCTACATATCTATAATTTCATCAATGAAGTCCTTTTACAGGACAAAATGTGTTATATACTTTTTTCTGTCCATTATTGATATATAAACATTTATATATCATTCTTTTGCATGCACACCCACACACACAAATATATATATATATATATATATATATATATATATATATATAGGGTACCAATAAAATGACTATACAGTTCGGTCAGTCAGTTAAGTGCCATATGTAATACATGCTTGGGCAATCATATCTCGAAAGAGACATGACTGACTGGGCAGAAGATTATCCTGCAGTAGGTTGCCATTACTTTCTGCGATAGAATGGTTGCCAGCCAAGGCTATAGAACCCAATGTGTCCTGTTATTTAACCCATAACTGGAGGGAAAAGATGGATTAATACCTTTCCCCAGGGTATTTGTGCGTAAGTGAAGGCAAGAAATTCAAATGGATTTTGAACTTGGCTCCCTGATTTCTTGTTTGAAACCAATATCCACTGCATCACAAAATAAAAAAGCAAAGCAGAACTAGAAAAAAATTATTAGAGTTGCTTTTGCAGACTTAAGCAATCAGAACCATTTGTGTCGCTTAAGCAGAACCATTTTAATAATAAATTTCTGGACTGTTGATTAAGTAACTGTATAATGATTTTATTACTACCATATGTACGAAAAAGTGCGAGAAGCTGTGAACATTTTGTTTAAAGTGTAGATTTATTATTGCTATTATTATTAATATTACTTGGTTTTTAGATGATATATTAAGTGTCCATAATGGTATGTTTTTTGAGTCTAAAGTTGAGTCTCTTCAGGCAAATAAACTTGTGACTTCACATATCGAGATCCATTTGTTTTTCTGATGGCCAAAGGTATCGTATATAAATAGATAAAAAAAAAACACACACACACATACATTAAACTCAAATAGTATCCCAAAAACAACAAAAAGAACTAGATGACCCATAGAGTAGAATTGAATCAAAATCACTGAAAACAATTTTGCAAGTCACTGAAATAAAATTTTTTTAGAGTCAACGAAGGTGACAAGAGAAACTTAATGTGAAAAAAAAAAACCAACATGCATGCACACACATGACCTCTCTGACCTGCCTGCCACTTGACATCTATTTATGCGTAATACCTTAGCCATCAGAAAAACAAACGAATCTCGATATGTGAAGTCACAAGTTTATTTGCCTGAATAGAGTCAACTTTAGACTTGAAACATGTGTAGCGACACAAATACCATTATGGACACTTAATATATCATACAAAAACCAAGTAATATTAATAAATATAGCAACAATAAATCTACAATAAATCTACACTTTAAACAAAATGTTCACGGCTTCTCACACTTTTTTTTATCTATACCCATTTCTCTCGTTGGAATAACCACTATTTCTGTTTTTAATATATATATATATATATATATATATATATATATATATATATATATATATCTCTTTAGAATGTAAGAGAACTTTTAACACTAATCTACTAGTACATATACAAAATGTCAAGATAGCTGATAACATTATTAACTCAATTTTTTTTCTCCATTTGAAGTCTTTTGAAGATGGCATTGTGAAACTGAAAATGCAGGGATCTTGTACAAGCTGCCCCAGCTCTGTAGTAACCTTGAAAAATGGAGTCCAAAACATGCTACAATTTTATATTCCTGAGGTCAGAGAAGTAGAACAGGTAAGTTCTAAGTTATTAAATCGTGGTAAGTTTTAGTTTTAATTTCCAGCAATTAAAAACATGTTTGAATTTATAATGGTAAAACCTTATGAAATGATTAAGAGTATTATCAATATGAGGAAGAATATATTGGCAGGTCTTAGGAATCTTAATTACTAATTTACAATTATGTGAATTCTTTAGAGTGTGAATGTTAGTATACATATGCATTCCTAATGTTTATACACAGACTTACAGCTAATATATAAATCTTTCTTTAAAAAGAAAATAAACACAGGCTTACTGTACTGTTCTATTTTGTGTGTTTTCAGGTAGAAGATGAAGTGGATGAAGTTTCCAATCGTGAACTCAGAAAACTAGAAGAGAAGCTTGGAGATGTATGAAAAACTATGAATAGCAGAAGTGATATAGTTCTAATGATCTTGACTGACTGCATTACATTTGTGGAAACCTTTCACCTGTTTGTATATAGATGTTATTATGTATAAGATATTAAGATATGTATATATCTTAAGTTTTCTGGACAACATAAAAATTATTAATTAATGAGTTACCTGTCTCTTATCTATTATCAATTCTAGAGAGAATTCCCTTCGTATGAAGAAATGAAATAAACAAAAGAAATTCATAATTAACTTATGATTCTAAGAAAATACAAATGACTATAATATACTTTCACACATTTTCGTACTTATTTCACAATATCCTGAATATTTTAGGTACATAACTGAATAATTGTTGTTTTGATTGTAACATTTTAAGCTACAAAACTAATGTTAACTGACATCAAGAAAATCGTAATCAGCAACTAAAACTAATTTTAATGTCTATAGAATGTATAATCAGTCAGTTAGGTGCCATACATGATACACATTGGGAGATCATGTCTCCTTCGATCCATGACTGACTAAGCAGATTTTTTTTCCTGCAGTAGGTCGCCCTTTCTTTGTGGAAGATTGGTTGCCATCCCAGGCTATAGAATCTAATCTGTCCTGCTATTCACCCCATAGCTGGAGAGAGAAGAGATGGATTGCCAATTTCAAATTCCAGTTGAATTCCTTACATTCACTTACACACAAATACCCTTGGGAAAGGTATTAATCTGTCTCTTTATGGGTTAAATAATAGGACAGACCGGGTTCTATAGTCTTGGCTGGCAACAGGTCTACCGCAGAAAGCAATGGCAACCTACTACAGGATAATCTTCTGCCCAGTCAGTCATGTCTCTTTCAAGACCTGATCACCCAAAGCATGTATCACATATGGCACTTAACTGACTGACTGACTGAAGGATATTTGTGCATGAATGAATGCAACAAATTCAACTGGAATGTGAACTCAGTTCTCCAATTTCTCATTCCAAGCTGATATACATTGCACCACAAGAACATCCAATTTTGATTAAGACATCAAAGTCAATACATAAAAAAATGCTTAAAAAAACAATGCTTCCTGTTATGTCCACTTTGCAACATTGAGCAGATATGTCAGTAGTTGAACCTTTCTACCAATAAACCATCATTTTGTTTTTTTGCCTAATTAATTGACAGTCTTGCAAAATGGCATCTGATATGAAAGTACATAGGAAGCAGATATGTATCATTGAATTTCTTCATATAGAAAAAATTACACATATCGACATTCATCAATACTTGCTAAACATTTACTGAGATCAAGCAATAGTGAGCCACGTCTCAAATGGTCCTACATAACTGTCAGCCCATGAAATGTTCATTGTTGATAAAAATGTCTAGCCAATAGTTGTGTCTATGTGGGGAGAATTGTTTTGTAGTTGAAAACTTACTCTCTCTTTTGTAGATTTCATAGGAATAAATAGGTGGCATTATTTTCTGAATATATTGAGGTCTTAAAATCATTAACTGCTGATTATGCTTTCTCGTTGAATCTATCAAACATAAAATTAGGCTAAAATTTGTAAAGTCAAACAAACCCAGAAAAGTGTATCAAATGAAAAATAAATCAAACATGTAAATATGAATATTTTATTTCACCAATCAACAGTAGGGAAGCAAAAACATTTAAGGTTTTGGTCAGTTTGAAACAAAATACATATCTACTATTTTTTTTATTCATTAATCCTTTCATCTTTTCTTTAAGAGTGACCATCTTTGATGTCACTATCAGATTAAAAGCCTAATTATTCTAAAGAAAAATATTTGTTAAAATTTTAAAATCCTAACTGAGGATACAACACTAAATATAAAATATTTAGCATAAATTTTGATAGTAACTTTATTTATTACTTCCTTTTATACCCAGTATTAACTTATATATCCTATCATTTAAACATAAAGGCTTGAAATTGGGTCCATGTCATAATACAATGTATAAATTTAACAATAATTTTTTCTTTAATATATCAAAAGAAAAGGATATTAGTGGGAAAACGCACAATTCTTGTGTCATGAAAGGTTAATAATTTAAAGAAATAATAATCATTTCCCTGTGTACATTAAGAAACAAGCTAATGATATTTAATCTCCAAAATAAAATGGTGCCCTGATAAGCATGTTACTAACCAAAAGTTTAGGCCAAGAATATAATCTAAAACAATTATACTTCTAAATCCTACATCTTTTGTGAATGATCAGGTGGATATATACTGGATTCTCTATATGTTCCAAAAAAGATTGGAATTGTAAAAAGCCTAAAATTTACAAGGTTGTGTTTCCTATTTTTAATTCCCTTTTAATTGAAGGTAAAATAACTTTTATAGAATAGAAAAACTGTATAGAAAATAATAGAAATTTGCAATAGGTTAATATTTTTTTTTCCAAATTATAAAATTCAAATTTGAAATCTTTTTCACCTATAACTTAAAAAATATTTGTATAATCTTGGTGTGCAATGTATATTGAATATATGAATGAGAAAAGGATATAAAGTAATTCCTTTTTTATTTCTTTTTTTTTTGTGTGTGTGTGGAAAATAACCTTTGCTGGAATTAAGTTTGGTAAAATTAAATTAAAAACAATTACACTTTAAAGAACAGAAAATGAGGAAGTATGAAAAAAAAACTTAAAGTAAACTAATATTGTGATTTTTAATTTTATTTTGAAACAAAAGAAAAATCAGTATGAATCTGCACTGAGAGTAAAAACTGACTAAATTTTTCAACATGTACTTGAATTAAATTTTCAAGAATTTATAGATTACTAAAACAAATTCTATAACTGCTGGAAAGTGGCAGGAATGAAAAATTAATCAGCAGTTACCTTTCATTGTAGATATGAATTGATTCTTAGAACTTATCATACAGCCAAAATTAATTTTGTTGACAAACTGCAAGAAAAATACTTAAAACATTTTAAGTTTGTTCAAGTACATATTGCTAATTTTTGAAAATGTTGAAGTATTTCAAATGTATTTAATATTTCCCTTATTTGTAGCAAAACTTTGTACTCAGAAATGATGCTTCCTCTAAAAGATTTTTGTAGATAGTATTTTATTATTCATATCCATTAAGCAATCTTTAACATTTTAGCTGTAGGTGTACATAAAATTTGGAAATAACTTGTAGCTTTAATTACACTAAACTTTAAATTATATTATCAAATAAACAGGAATTTATGCTAAAAATGTTAATGTGTTTTTTTCTAATTTACCAGTTTAAATAAAAAAAAAGTCATCAAAATTCAATAATTACTGATTTCTTGGAGGTAAGCATCTAGAAACTCAAAATACATCATGTCATCATTGTTGACAGTAAGTTAATATTTTATTAAAGTGTGTGTAAATGATCATAAATAGTACATCAAAATAATTGTTGATATTTTATGTTTTATTTAAATATAACTTAAAAAACGGAACATGAATGTTTTTAATAAAATATAAAATATTTTTTTTGATCCTGAGAGTGAATTTTAATCAGATAGCATTCTTTTATTTTTAGTATCTTTTTTTTTTACAAAAAGTTTTAAGCATTAAAAAGTAATTGAAGCCTTCAACTTAAATGCTAGTCTGTTGACATTAGTTCAACAAACTTCAATGAAGAGCAAACATAATAATCTCATAAGATATAAATTGTTTCTTGTCCCTATATTAAGTGCTTTCTTTTAATATTGATTGTTATAGTAAAATGGCTTTTATGTTGCTGTATCAATTCTCTCAACAGCCATAAGCAATGTTACTTGTTGAATGAAAAAAAGAAAGGAATATTTTAGATATTAGATGCCCAATTTATGTATTTAATGTCAGCTTATGCAGATACATTAAAGACCAGTATATTTTTTACAAAATTATAATTTTATCTCTTATTCTTAGAATATTTAAAAGGTTAATAATTTCACCTCAGTTCTCATAAACATGGTCTTTTGTAGTATAACAAAAGCCAGATACCATTACAAAGTTAAAAAAAGCCTTGACTAATAAAAAAAATTGCTTAATTATTACGATACTGCAAAAAGCCTTCGTTAATTTACTGAGATAATAGTAAAAAAAATATGAACCTTCCTTTCCTGTCTCTGAAACATAATAAAAAATACATTTTTAAAAATAAAAAGTATGTCCTGACAATGGAAAACATTAAGTAAATTTTCATTATTTACTACCACAATGATTAAAAGTAAATAAAATTATTGAAATGAAAATTGAACTGATCTTTGACAGTAAATTTTCATATTATCTGTTAAATAGACAACTAATGTCTGTTAAGATCACTAGTTTTCTTAAAGATTGTAATACAGTGTGGTAATGTTTACAATTTTGTTATGTAAACAGCCGCTGTTGTCATGAGAATCAGGGGAGGTAATTAAGTGTTACTAATGATAACAGCTGAGCCAAAGTTTTTCATCAAAGTTCTGTGTGATGGAACAACAACTTATCCACTCGTTGGTGAAGCTCGTCGTGATATTTTTTTACCTGAGAAAAAAAAAAAAAAAGAAATCAACAGAAATATTTTCAATATACAGTGGCAGTGAAAAATAAAATTGTTTCATTTTTGTTAAAGAATAACTATCAATTGTAATTTTAAGATGTTTTAATATTCAATGTCAAAAGAAAATTAGGCTGTCTTTACACTGCTAATAATCTGTGCAGCATCCCAATCCACAAGCGTAAAAGTGTAAATGGTATAGTAAGATAAATTAAAAAATTAATTATCAACTATTAAAGCAACTTATAATTCCTTTCCTTCAATAATATTACTCTAGATAATGTTGCTTCTCATATTCATCAATCCAATTTAGTTCAAATGAAGCCATTGGATTTAAGAAACCATTAGAGATTTTCATTTATATTCAAATAATGTACCATTCATAAGATAGCAAGCAGATATAATGTTACTAAGTACAAATATCTGTCTTATAAATTTAAAATAGGCTAGATGTAACATTTCATGTTTGAATTGTTGGAAGCTTTTAATGGTAAATCTACTCTACAGTCATCATCTCACCCTTTTGCACCCAATTGTGTGTAGGGCAGTAACTTTTTGTTACTGTTTCTGTAACAAACTATTTTTTTATGGGGCAAGGTTGTTAGCCCTGCGCCCAACCCCTTAAACCTGGAGGACCAGTGGACCATTCTTGGTCCTTATGTTTATAGCACCTGGTATTCCCAAACGGTCACCCATCTAAGTACTGACCAGGCTCGATGTTGCTTAACTTCGGTGATCAAACGAGAACCAGTGTATTCAACACAATATAGCTGTAGACCTACTCTACAGTAGTTTTTGTAAATTATAAGAGAAAAATCAAAACATAGTTATATTCAACAAACCTTGTATTCATAAACACTTGCTTTATCTTCAAGTTCTGTATGTTTTGGTGGATAGTTCCCATCTTTAACTTTTTTATCAAAGTGGTTTTTAGACTGCCTGACCATGTCCTTAAGTGTTTCGTGTTTGTCGATACGACGTTGGAATTGCTTCAGTTCCTCCTATGCAACAATAAAAAAAAATAGATTGAAATATAAGCAGTTGGTTCATAATCAAATTTAGAGTTGTTAAAGCTTACAAAAATATCTGACCACTGGATTGAATATTTTTAAAAATTCCAAAAGCATGATGAATAGTGTAAATAAACAAGAAACATTTTCCAGGGATTAAATAATTTTTTTACTAAGAATTTTAAGAATCTTTTAAAATTTAAAAACATTTTTTTTAATCATTTCACCCCAAGTACAGGCAGGACCACCACTAGTGCACAGGGTGTTACAGTGGGGGAAAAGAAGAATGCAATTCAAGAAGATGGCAATTGATGTTGAATTTAAATATTTGGAGTTTGTAGCTATCAGGGAAACAAATAAACAGAAGGGAGTTCCACAGGTGGAAAGTGCAAGAAAAGAAACTGTTCAAGTAGAAGTGAAAATAAACAATACAAACAGGTATTAATCTATCTTGGATAGATGATGAAAAAATTAAAAGAATGTAAACAAAGAATCAACAAATCTACATTAATAACAATCTTCAAACAATTAACCCTTTAAGGCTGGAAGTGTTCAAATGCACCTGCAAGTTTTACATGCTTAAAATTTGAGAGTGCTTGGGTAGTACCCTACTTCAATGTACAGCATTACCTATCACATGATCAATTAGAGGCACTGGTATTTTGTAAAATTGTAGATTTCCAATACCACATTTCATAACCAGTAATATAAAAAATTATATTATACAAAATATTTCAATTGTTTCATTGGTTACCAAATTAACTTTTGGTAATGGTTTCCTTGATGAGCTAGAAAATAAATCTGTACAATCAAGATAGGAAAACGTTGAAAATTGCTACTGTACCTCAAATGATTCCAACTCTTTTGGAGACATGTTTGTTTTCTTAGCCATGGCATAGAGTTGATAAACACGAAGGTCAGTGAAATGAGGATGACCCTCATCTTGGTAAATACGTTTTTCCAGAGACTGGAATCCTTCATTGATTTGTTTGTGTTTTGTTTTTGTTTCTTTGTTTTTCAGTTTGTAAAGTGAACGAGCAGAATCAAGATCATCTCCATTCTCCAAAGCATTGAGAGCTTTTTCTGTTTGATAAACAAAACATGAAATGAATTGATGAAAATTATGACATAAAAAAAATTTCTACTATAAATTTATATACAGGATTTAGCAATGTTTAACATTTGTGCCCACAAAAAAAAGGACAGTTTTCTTTTGACACCATTATTACCTTCACTCCTTGCTGATGTTTGGTTTTCAAATGTAAGGATTAGAATTTTAATAAAAACTCAACATATGAAAGTAAATTTATACATTTTTTCTTTGAGAATTTGCAACAAAAATATTAAACACTATTCATTACATTGTTTTTTACAAAAATTATTCTACATTTACAACATTCTAAAAACTAATACAATTAAATACTCATCAAGAAATAAATATGAAAATAACTTTTTATTCATAAATTTATAGAAATTTACTAATTATAAAAATGTGAACTGACCACAATGAAATCTTTATTATTTACTATTTTATAAAGTTTGAATGATAATGTTTTACCAACCATTTCAATAAACAATATAATAGTGTTTAATATTTTTGCTGTAATTTCTCAAGAACAAAGTAGATGTATGGATTCACTTTCATATTTTCAGGTTTTATTATAATTCTAATGATTGCTTTTTAAAACAGTAAACATTGCAGAGAAGTAAAAGTAGTTAAAATAATAGCAATGTCATGTGAAAAAAAAAGTTTCTTTTGACAAACTGTTTTTTGAACATGATTCAATATAAGCAAAGGATTTTCCCACTCATCTGAATGTACAAAATATGACATTGACATGTTGCCTGAAAATAAAAAGTCTTATTGTCTCTCACAAACCTTGTTAGTTGTTTTATTCATATTCTCACAACAAATGAGATTTAATCAAAATGAATTTGACCATACAATTCAGGTCCTTTAAGAGATTTTACAGATTCTGCTGCATACTATGCTTCCACTTTTGTCTTCCCTTTTGACAGACTAATGGATGAGATTTCCATTCAGCCAATGAGAATTCTTCTGTCTATTACTCTACATCTCTTCTTCCTCTAAATGTGACTGACTTTGCAATTGTCTCTTATCTAAAACATAGCCTCACTATATAAGCCCATGACCAACATTCCCTATCATCTAGCTGAATGTCACTTGATTTGGAAAGGTTTTGCATTTTCTTTAAATCATCACAATATTTAGTATTGTTGAAGTTATTGCTAACATTTTTTATCAAGATTTGCAAACTTTTATGTTTCATTCTATTTTACAAACCAATCAATAAAATTTGAATAAGCTGATTTGTTTGGAAAAATACTTTGACAAAAACCCTGCTTCACAGTTTAATAATTTCTTTAATTTAAATTTATAGGATTTCATGGTAAACAATATTTTTTAAGAAAATTTTATTTTTTCCTTTTTAACAGTGAAGAATAAATTCTTAGGATTTCTTACTCTTGAGCATGCAACACACAACTTGTCATACGTAAATATTTCTTTCTGGAGCCAAATTCCAACTTTTTGAAGTATTTGTCCTTGTGATTTGTTTATAGTTTCTTGCAAATGCAGGTCAAACTAGAAACTGAATTCTTGTATATATAAAAACTTAAAGAAAAAATATTTAAAAAACAATGTTGCATTTTTATTAAATAAGTATTTCTTACTTTAATCCTTGAATTATTTTTAAAATAGTGGAAGTATATTGTATGTTAAAAAATAAAACTTTTAATTTTTGTAAAAAAAAATGTATGAAAATTTATTGTACAAAGCTATGCACCCTAGTAAAACCATCTGTACTTTGTACCCTCTTACCTGTTTGCACTTCTCCACAAAATTTGATTTTGATCAATCAATGTATGACTATTTTAGAGGGTATGACAGACAGAGAGACTAATGGAAGTCACAGAATTTTATATATAGATTTCATTTCTTTCACTTACTCATGGACAGCAGTTGGTTGCTTTTACATCTCAATTTTACTGGCAGTTAAATTGGTAGTCAATAACTACAAGACATAAAACCCCAGTTACTCCAGGCCCAGATAAAATCATTTACAGTGCATTTGACTACATAAATGTCCTAACCAATGAAGTGGAAACCCATTATGTAACAAAACAAAGCATAAGGTTTTTTTCTTGAATTCTAGTCAATTTTGTTAAATGTTTTTGTAACATTTAAAGATATATATTTATATTCCTGAGATGAGGTACTGTAACGATTTACATCACTTTAACTGTTGTCCTCATCTTTATCGTCATATTCACGTTTTGGTCATTATATGCTCTGGCCTTTTTCAGATGATATACATCAGAATTTCAAACTGAACCCTTTATTTCATCCACGGTGGTAGACTGTTATAGTTCCATGTGCCAGGCCGTTTCTGGAAATCTGTTACAGTTATTTCCCTTTAGTAACTCAACTCTCCAAGTTTTTGTTCCCTCTGCTGTGGCCTTTGGAATACATGGCATGTGGAACAATCTACCCTCATAGACTAAATACAGGGTTTGGTTTGAAAATCCAACATATATCACTTGAAGAATGTTGGAGCATGCACTGGCCAAAATGTTGTGAATATGGCAATAAAGATGAGGATAACAGTCTGAATGATGTAAATAATGTAAATATTTAAAGAGATGTTACAATGTATGGAAGAAATTTAGTTGCAGTATCAATTTGAAGTAGCATCAACTATACAGAGCTGTAAAGTAACAAGCAAAACCATATGGCACAATTACTGCAAAGCTTAATCAAAGTCTGTGTAAATTAAGTAGAATAATTGATTTTTACAAGTTAGATTTCACAACAGAAAACTTAACTGACCACTTGTAGACATGACTCTCCACGATATTTCTTTTAAATATTCTTTTTCCTAGACGAGTTAAAAACAAAGGTTAGAAAGTCTAGTTTGCCTTGCTAATTAATCAATAACTGAGGGTAAAAAAAAACAGATTCATGCTTTTTCCAAGGCAAAGTGAACACTAGAATTTGAAGTTGGCTTACTGATTCCATCCACCTTATATACTCAATAATTAGACAAATTGTAAGTATCCTCTTAAGATAAAAAAAAAAAATTCCACTTTCATGACAACATGAGAATCAAAAAAGCCAAATTTATTACTTCAGTCAGTATTTTAATAAAGGATGTTCACCTTTCATTTTAAAATACTGATAAAAACAAAATTATTAACAATCAAAACAATATCATTCTTTCTGGATAAATAAAAGATGCTTACTCTCCAATGTAACAAGTTCATCTCTAAGCGCATCATATTCATCTAAGCGCTTCTGATGATGATGGAACTCCTCTTCCAACATTTTCAACTCTTCTTCTGAAGAAACAAAAGAAAATGATTTTACTAGTAAATGGATTAAAATTGATGCCAAGAGATTTCAAATATCTGGTAAAAGCAGCAGCAACATTATTATTTATAGATGAAGCATTAATGGCAATATTTTTCAGATGAAGTATTAATGGTAATATCTAAAAATGAATATTGTTACTATTACTGCTACTAGTGTGTAAATAAAACCAAATATGATACTGACAGGGATCATGGAATAAAGTAATGGATTCAAAGATTAGATATGGTCTTCTGTTGGCCATCAAGTTATTGCAACTTAGCAGAGCAGACAGGAGTTTACAAGACTTCCATGTGGCACAAGAGATGAAGGTTTGAATCTTAAGAATCTTTATTCTTTATTTTTGATCTGCAATGTCTATTCCTTGCTGTAGAAATGAAAACCTGAGTAAAGATGTTATAAAAGGTACCTAAAAAATTAAGACGAAAGTAAATACTAGTCAAATATCAATAATAATATTTAGAAATTATTTTTTAAATACAACTTGTTTTACATACACGAAGTATCATATCAAATTAAAAAAAGTAGCCAATGTAACATATTAATTGATTTTATTATGAAAATGATTATTTTTCTGTTGATAAATTGCAGATTATTACTTCAAATTTCCTTCTTACTAATTTCATTATTTACTGAAAATTCAAACAATCTTGTAAGAAAAATATTTTTTTATTATTTAATAACAAGTTCTGAGCGAAACATCCATTATTTTAATGAATAAAATATGACATGACTGCCGACCATTTATATATTTCAAAGTACTAAAGTAAATTTCAGGATCTTTTGCTTTAATTAAATATAGAGGCTCAAAAAGTTTTCTTAATTGATCATCTTACCAGTAAATCCTGAATACTGTGCATTTTTCCATAGTCTTTTTAAATCTTTGTTCAAGAACTGGTCAGATATGGTGGCTAAATTTAATTTCTTCACTTCAGGATGTTCACCAAGATTATATTTGCTCATAATATCTGAAAACAGAATTATAAAAAAAATATGATAAAAGTTTCAAAACAATTTCTATAAATTAATTGTGGGTATCAATGCATCTTTGTCAATCATAAACAGTTGGCATCCATAAAAATGAAAAGATTGCTTCTTGCAATCTTTACCCTTATTTTTCCTCCCCTCAAAATAAAAGCCATTCACTTGTCAGCTTTACCAACATTCCTATTTAAATTTGATGAGTCAATTCTATATGGAAATTTGTTATTTTCATACACTTGTACTAAATTATTTGAAGATAATTTCACTTGTAATTTTAATTGGTTGTATTATGATGATTAATATGCCTGTATTACAGGGAGGAATCATGTTGTAAGAATGGGAGTTATTCATTCTATGCTTCCTGGTATATTTATCCCACAAACAATATTTACTGGACTCATGTGGGTCTGGGTAAAAATAAGGCAAAGAACATGGATTTCATATAAACAATTAATAAATGTATTAAAAGAAAAATTTACATTATAGGGGTACACAGTTTAAAGGGTGAAAGAGGAAAAAAAGACATTAAAAACTTGAATTGTGCATTTGTTTGTTTGTGTGTGTGTGTAAAAGTTCAGCTATCTGTCACCTGGGGAAAGGAATGTTCCTCAGCTGGGACTCCCCCACTTATGTGTGGCTACATATTAGAGCAAAAGAAAAACAGAGAAAGAAAGGATATTTTTGTATTTTTATAGCATTTAAATGACACCATCTAATGAGTGTTTTGGCAGATATAGTTGAAGTAATTTCCACCCTTATGCAGCTGGTGTATTTAGAACAAACCTTTTTAGCAAATAAGCTTATACTCAGGTGTGTATCCCTACAGGTTACAGTATTTAAGAACCAATTTTTATGAATTTGGCTTGATTTAATAAAAAAAAAAAGGTGGTAGAAGGACACACAAAAAAATTTTTTTTTGTTTTCTTTTTCTTATGACAGAGGTGGGGGCAGTTTGTCATTTCAGAAATTCAAATTTTATAAATTAGACTTTTTAAAAAAAAAAAAATTCAATAAAGTGACCAAATGATAATGTAGCTTTTTGTCTCTAGATGACTGTATGGTGTTACTTTTCTGTAGATTTTACCACTTTCACTTAATTCTTTGTGAGTGTTGTCATCAGAAACACATCAAATTAGATTAAAGACTGAAGTATGAAAGTACAAAACCCAATCAAACTGGAACATACCTAACAGGTGGATATTTCAGTTAGTAAATTTTTCATTTTATTTTTATTTTCTTGTTTTAATAAAATTTATGTACTGTTAAACTGTTAGCTTTACTTGCAACAGCTGCTGCTTCAAGATTATTTACGTAACTCAGTTATTGGCCAGTCTTTTGTTCTCATGACTTTTCTACCAAAGTTAACCAGTGAATTTGTCACCTGAATATCAGCAAACTGAAATGTCATTTTTTCATCATTATATTATACTGATATATTAAAAAAGTTATATTAATATATACAAATTTATCTTGTGCTCAGGTGAATCCTTTGGCAAATGCCTTGAATGTACCTGGCCATTTTGAATATCTAACAAAAATCTGTTAAGCAGTCTAGATTTTAGTCACAAATCAAACGGATTCTTACTGTGCATGCATGAATATTGTATTAAGACATTTAATAAATATAAAATCAATCCAAAATGTATAATTTTGAATATCTTAAGAGCTGGCTGTGTGGCCTTGATGAAAGCTAATAATTAATCAGAGGGAACATTACTGTGCATGCATAAACAAAAACTCTCCCTTAGTTTTACTTATTTGGCAGTGAGGCACCACTAAGTGAGTTTATGTAGTATGTGGCCATTGCTTTCATCATGATAATGTGTCATGCCTGATGTAGGGTTTTTTGGTAGAGCCATCACTTCAATCAGATATTTCAGCTCCACCATACAGTTCAAGTTTGGCTCCATATAACTTGAGGCTTCTCTTAAAGCTAAAACTGTCATTGAAAGAGAGATTTTGTCGATGAGATTAAAGAGAATGTGAAAGAGGAATTTGCAAACTGTTTTGGTAAGTGGAAATAATATTGGGATAACTAAGTAAGGTTTCAATGATGACATTTTAGGATGCAGTGGCGGTTTTGGGCATTGTCTTATTAAATCACTTGCATCTAACCACTGGCTTCCTGTTGTCAAGGAGTATCCACATTGTATGTAATGATTCAATACAAAAATGCTTTTTTTCCAATTTGTACTCGTACAGTAACATTACTGGACATTGTTTCATTGGGCTTATGTGATCATTACAGTTAACTAGTTCTTTTTATATGGAATATATTAATCAAATAATGAATCATTGTTTGTCTATATTTCTGAGAAGAGATATTCTAATTATTTACATTGTTTGGACTGTTGTCTTTATCTTTGTTGCCATATTCACAACGTTTCAACTGTTGCATGCTCTGAACCCTTTATTTTGTTCACCAGGGTAGATTGTTCTAGCTCTGTGAGTCATACTTCTTCCAGATCTTTCAGTATCAGTTATCTCCCTTTAACTCAACTAAGTTTTTTGTTCACTTCACTTCTGATGTAGCAAAGCATTGAACTCACAACTCTTTGGTCAAGTCACTAGATCCAACTAATCCTTTAATTTACTGAGCCATGTGTCCTCAAGGATTTGGTCCAAAGAGTTACAAGTTCAATACCTGGTTATAGCAGAGGTGAACAAAAAACTTAGAGAGTACAGTTAAAGGGAGATAACTGATACTGAGAAGAAGCATGACTCATAGAGCTAGAACAATCTATCCCAGTGAACAAAATAAAAGATTCAATTCAAAATTCAAAACACATGGAGTTCAGAGCATACAATGGCCAAAACGTGAATATGGTAACAAAGATGAGGACAACAATCCAAACAATGTAAATAGTGTAAATAATTAACCATTGCATTTTATAATATAAGCTTCTTTTCTAATTATAATATTCATGAGGAAAAATGGTCCTAATAATGAAGAACAAAATGAATTTTGATTATCACTAAATAAATACAATTTCCTGTAACTTTTTGAACAAGGACATTGGCTGAATTGAAGTCTTTATGTAACAGAAAACAATTTATTTCAACATTTATTCCATTTTGTCCCTTTTCCTATTCCATATTACAAAGATTCAGTTTAGCATATTATCATCTCTTGTGTACTACTTTTATAGCGTCTCTGTCTTTGAAATAGATTAATTAATTTTAGTAATTAGCTCTAACTGCTAAACTAGATTTTGAATTTAAACAAAGCAATGATTGTTTTTATTATAATTGCTTATGAAATAAAAATGCTTTGTTAAGATCTCAATCATAGTTTTGTTGACCTATTTCAACATTGTATAAAGTAAGAACTATAATAGTCTACACATATAGGTACAGTATTTTTTTAATCAATTCACCCCAAGCAAAGCAATAATGCCACTAAGGTACAAGGGGCTACTGGGAATGAAAGAGAATGAGAAAACTTTAGAAGGAACCGGAAACCCAATCCTAAGCAAGAAACAAGGAATAAACTCTACTTCAGTTCAAAAGACCAGGAAAGAATGCAAACTGGATCATAGGCAAACATATCTACTCTTATTGAAGAAAAAAAGTAAATAAAATTTCAGAGTTTATGTGGAGGTGTTAGAAGTAGACTTTAGAAGTAACTGTAAACCCAATCCTAAACAGGAATAAACCTCTACTCCTGTTGAAAAGGCTGAGGAGGAGTGTGAACTGGATATCTACTCCTATTGATATGTTTACTGTTATATGTTACAATTTCACTTGGTGTCTCCTATTGTGAGACAGCTACAAATCTTTTTTATTTTTAAACACTTGCACCTAAATACTCACATTGTAATTGTTTCTGCACATCTTGATCTTTCAGTTCACCTTTTTCTGGATCTTTATGTTTCAATCTCTTCAAGTCATAATGCATTTTATCCTGTACTTTTAGCTCTGCATAACAATCAGCCAGTCGTGTACCTGATAAACGCTAAGAAAGAGAAGAGAAAATAATTGAAAATCAACATTTAAAATTTCCTTAAGAGATTGCTGGTTATCTAATGCAAAATTTTAATTTTCTCAACACATAAATAAAGCAATTTGTTTAACATATCTCAATTTTTTTGTTATTTTTATAATCATTTAATTTCAAGCAAGACAGGACTGCCACTGGTGCACAGTGGGTTAAAGTGAGAGAAAAGAAAAAAAGGAACAAGGTACAGGGGATGTTGAATAAAAAATAAGAGAAAGATGGAAATCAAGGAGATAGAAGATTGCAGTTGATACTGCATTAAAACTTTTGGAGATTGTAGCTATCAAGGAAGCAAGTATATGGAAGGGAGTTTCACAGGCAAAAAGTTAGAGAAATGAAAGTGTAGGAGTAGAAGTGGCAGTTACATATGACACTAGTAAAAGGGTGAGGCCTAAATGCCAATCTAGTAGTACGTGTAAATTCATGTGGTTGGGGCACCAGGGAAAGAAGCTCATCAGAGCAAGCTGTGAAAATATTTGTAGAAAAGGCAGAAGGAAGCTAGATCCTGTAAGAAAGTGACTGAAGTCGAGAAGGATAGTAATAACTAATGGTTTCTTTAAAAGGTCAATATTTTCAAGTTTAAGTAAAATTTCACACTAAAAGACAATGTGGACGCCGTTAAGCATTCAGAATTTTTAAAGAAGTAAGATTTAAAGTTGCTGTTAATGGTTGAAAACATGTTAACTGAACATATTCTTTTATAGAGTATTTATCTGCAAAAGCAAAAAAAACAAAATTGCCTGAATATTGCATAATTAAAATAAAATGTATGTAGATATTTCACTAATCTTTAAAAAGTTGAATCAATCGTCATGAAATCTAGGCAGAAAATTTTGAAACTCAGAAAGCTGTCCAAATTTTTTGAATTAAGCATTTCATCATTAATTTTTCTACATCTTATTTTTGCTTCTTTGTACCTAGTAGTAGCAGATATAATAGTCTTAAGTTGTCCAAATTTCTTTGAAGAAGTATCTTTATAATTAATTTTTTTTTCCATCTTATTTTGCTGCTTTTCTCACAAAGGTATTAATCCGCCTATTCCTTTCAGTTATGGGTTAAATAACAGGACAGATTGGGTTCTATAGCCTTGGTCAGCAACCAGTCTACCGCAGAAAGCAATGGCAACCTACTGCAGGATAATCTTCTGCCCAGTCAGTCATGTATCTTTTGAGACATGATCGCCCAAGCATGTATCACATATGGCACTTAACTGACTGATTCAGATGGAAATTCATTGGAATGCAGCCTCTAAAAAAAAAAAAAATGAACTCAGATCCTGTATGTTTGAAAGCATGTCTCACATGAAAAACACTCTACTGATTAGGCCACATAAGCAGGCAAAATTTAGTCATACAGCTGCACTCTTCCTTATTCAATTTATTTCTATTACTGACAGTTATTAAAATAGTTAAAAGTATGAAATGAGATCATGTTCAAAGAGGTATAATTTTAATGTAAACTAGCTTTAGAGCCTCGCGTTGCTCTGGTTTTTAGTAGTTATGTTCAAATGGTAAGGTCAAATGCTTATTCAAAAAGCTCCAGTATGAGTTGACATGATGTGTAAGTTAAAAAAATGCAAAGTAAGTATTGTATTTTATTGTATTTGTAAAACGGGATTCATGCTTGGTCAATTTTGCCAATAAACAGGAATGATGTATGTATAATTAAAAGAACGGGAACAGGTGTTACGAGAGCCTGTAATATGATGCGATGATATTGTGATGCAGAAGTGGATGCATTGTCCCTGCAATTTCTGCAGGGGTTAACACCTTGTACAAAACATGAAATTGTTATGGCATATGATAAGGTAAAAGTTACAAAAAGACCAGATTTTTGTTTCAGCTGTTTCAGAGAAATAAACAATCGCAAAAAGCAATATTTTCCATTAATTTTTGCCACACCCTGTGTGTCAATTGAAACTTTTGTTTGCATATAAAGGCATCAGACCTTAATCTACCAGTGACTCAATTTTGGTTGAGTTTTAGTAAAAGCATCTTAGAGAAATTCATAAAAGAGCACAGAAGACCACCCAAAATTATGTTTGTTGCTGATTTTTCATGAACACTGTGCACTGATTCAAAAAAAACTTTGTGTACATCAAAGGTTCGGACTTTGATCTACAAATTACGTGATTTGGGTTGAATTCACATAAGGCATCTCAGAGGAGAAGAGTTTGTAAATTCTAAGCATTTCAGTGATTTCTGCCATACCCTGTAAATTGATTCAAAATATTTTTGCATACATCAAAGGTTCATATCATGATTGACAAGTGACCCAATTTTGGTTGAAATCAGAGTAGGGTTTCTTAGAATGGAGACACACACAGACAGACATGTCCATTTTTATAAATATAGATAAAAAAGAAAAGAAACAAAACTTAGTATATTAAAACAAAACTTCACAAAGGTGTTCTTTGCATCACCTATTGTTTTTCATCATTATCTCACTCTTCTCAAGTAATTGTCATAGTACTGATTGATTTGTTGTTATTTTTTTACAGTTTATAAATCATTAAAAGCCAAAACATATTTCAGGTTACTTTCAGTCTCCAGTATTTCCAAAGTACAGACTGAGCTTGTTGCTACATAACTAGGTTCTTGAACAAGAACGCATGTTTTTAACATGACAGATAATTGTCAGAGTAATTATTATAATTAGAATAATATTTCAGTTATACTCCATGTAAAGACAATTTTGATTGTTGGATTAAAAATACTTTCTTTTTTTTCTTTCCCTAAAGTTTGAGTAAGTTAAAATATTTTAACTTGAATTTATAACTTTATAAGGAGATACTTCCAAAATGAGCATATCATGATAAAAAAAAAATGCCTCAAAACTTAATAAAAACAAAGTTTTATATTGGCAAAATTTTTAATCCTTTAAACATTCAAAAATTTTGGTTAAAATTTATTTTTTTCTTAAGTTAGCAGGTGACCATAAATTAGCATGGGAAATTTTAGGGAAATTAGAGTGTCTTTTTTGCAAAAATCAGGTAATTGTCAGATTTTTTCAGGACTTTTTCGCAAATAAATTATTTTAGAAATGTTTCTTTTTAGAAAATCTTGGTAAAAAAGTTTTTCATGTCTGATATGCCAACTTATTTATGTGTTACCTGCCTCACCAGTAAATTATGTAAGTTATAAATACAAAACTGCAATAATTTATAAATATAATTTGCTCTTTTAGTCAAACTTTCGACACAAAAATATAACAAAACAAAAAGCATTTTTGTTAAAATTCATTCAATTACGCTGTAATGAGTTAAACAAAAATGATCATAGCATCTGTAATGATTAATGACAAATCGACATTCAAAACATGCGTCAACACTTGGTATCAGCTTAACAGCTTTGCAAATCAAAGTTTTTCCAGCTGTTAATGTCTTCTAACACCAAGACAAATCCCCACACACTGAAATGAACAGGCCCTTCCAAACGAAAATCAACTCAATATGAAGCACTGGAATCAATCAGATTTTAACATCCATATCAACCATTGGAATCCACCAAAAATTTTTCCAGAGCATGCTACATTCTGAATAGCAGGCTGATGATCAAATTTTCATCAAAACATCTAATCGTGCACATCTCAACTATGACATTCAACACTTCTTTTCAGCCTACGAGGGACAACACAAAACTTTATAAACAAACTACTTACAATTAAAGACTCCTTATACCTCATAGAAGCCTCAACACAGAAAAAGTGACCCTTCACTGGACAACAATTGATTGCAACAAAAAAACACAATGGCAATCTGCGACTAACAAATCTGGTCTTAAACGAGAACAAATTTACCCTTTATTTCATGCTTTAAACAGCCATAATCATTTGGAATGAATGCATACGAACATATTGAAAAATATTTTCAATATTTATCAATCTGTAGGGAAGTGGGTGGTTATAGGATATTACTCCTATATCATTCCAACAAATTAATATCTGCAACACAAAAGTAGAACTGCACACAAGCAAAATCGGATCCAAATTGCTGAAAACAATTTTGAAGAAAAAGAAAAGGCCAAATTTTACAAGCTGATGTGAAAAAATTTTTGGCCAATGAAAGAGGGCGATTTACAAAACTGAGGGAAAGTAACAAGCCACTGTCAAAAAGTTATTTAATAGAGAGAGAGAGTAAGAAAGTTGAATCAGTCTGCTGGAAGCAGAAGTCAGATAAGACACCGCCACAATATAAAAGAGAATTTTTAATCAGTCTCGTCAACATTACAATCGCTCTTCCTCTTCTAGTTTCCTTTATTTCGTTTTCTTCGTCTTCACTCACTCATCATCAACAAAAGACACTTCATCAACTGACTCCAAAAATGAACGGCGATAAGTACATATTTAATTTCCTCTGATCTTTTAGTTTTATTTCTCACTTTTTTATTGTAGTGTACTAAATTGATTGCTTTTCCTTCCTTTTTATTTTTACAAACAGATCATTTTTATCTTTCAATGATTGTTCAACATTTGGCATCTTTAAAGGAGTGTCGGCTATGTTTGTGAAGTGGCCTTGTACCAGACAATGATGGTAACTCAACTCATCCCTACACATCAGAATTGATACCCACTAAAAATGGAGGTGAGAAAACCACCCACCTTTTTCAGTTACTTACAATTAGCCACGTCAGTTTTTAAACTTTTGTCAGCATCATTAATTTTTTTATGGTACAAAACAAAAGATAAAGAATAAATAACGGTAAAAAAAATTCCTTTGTAAAAAAAAAAATAAAAATAAAAAAAAAATTGAGGGGTAAGTTCATAACCCTGTTGTAATGCTTACAGTTACATGTTTACTTTTAACTTTTATTTGGGAGATTGTTGTTAATTGCTGGCAGTATTTTCTACCTAAAACTAAGTTTTTGTACAAGATCAAAAATGAAAAAGGATTTAGAAAGATTATGCGGTGCCAAAGTTACAAATACGAAAGTACAAAAAAAACAAAAAAAAAATGTCTGTATTTAACGTGGTAGAAACTTATTTTCCGAAACGTTTTACAGAAAAATTATGTCAAAAAAATTGTTCTATGTTAAAAATTTATTTATTCCATTGAATTGAATAAATACGAAGAATTGTTGTTTGATGTGTTTTTTTGTTTTTTTTTACTTTTAACATTGTTTAAAATTATCATTTTTAAATGATTTAAAAAACACGTCTAATAACAATATAAACAACAGTAACAACACATAGGAATCAAAAGAATTAACGACACAAAAAATATCCTAACCTAAATTAAATTATAATCAATATCTTCAAAAGTCCAATCATTAAGATATTTTACAAAATAAGCCTTAATGCTTATTTATGCATCTTAAATAAACTTTCTTTGCTTTTAAAAAGTAAAGTGAAATAAGCAAAGTTCAAAAAAATGATGGGTAAAAAAAAAAAGACAAGAAAATACGCCCACAATTTTTAAAAAAGAGCAAAATACTAGACGCTTTTTACAGATTTCGAGAGAATAAATTTTACAAAAATACATTTTCATATCGCTAAATAAATGACAAGGAAAAAAAATAACTTTTTGTTTGTTTATTAGATTTTCAATGACATCATCATTCTTCTTATCTTCTTACCTTTGTCGCTTTTTCCCAAAGTTGTTGAATCTTGTTCATTCGAAACTGTCTTCCTTCAAGGGGATCATTAATCTGTGCTTTATTTTTTTCCTTTGAATATTTACCACCTTGAGCTTGTACATATATAATCTCACTGATTAAAATTAAAAAAATTACAAATCGCGACATTTTTGCGTCGATAGCGTGTCTTCGTGATGAGCACTAAAAAGAAATGACTACAATCAGGAGCGGATTAGATTTTTCTAATTGTCTCCCCTGAATATTGCTGCCCGAAAAGCGAGGAAGATTCTTGTACGGAAGGTCAGAGGCATCACAAAATTTGATTACTGGAGATATTAGATTTCACAGAACCTAACCTAGTCATCGAAACATTTCTTTATGCAAATGGCAATCTAATTGCGTTGGCTATTTTACTGCTTCGTTGTTTGAGAGACTCAGTAGTGTAAACTGGTTAAAACATTCTAGCGTCTGAAATAAAGTTTTTGCCTATTGTGGTTGAGATGTCTGACATTAGTATTCCGCAGACTTATTTGTTTAATAAACTTCTTGGTAGCTGAAATCCATGTTAAACTGCATAATTGAGATTTTCAATCAAAATCATCATGATTGCAGAAGCCTATTAGGATTAATTCAACTGTTATTGCTAAAATTTATTTGGATAAACTAAAAGTATTATGATTTTCATTGCTTAAAAAGGGTTTTATCATCAAAAACTTGACATACATAACAAATTAAATCAATTCTTTTCTTGTTACACTGGTCAGTTCTGGCAAAACAGCATTCAAACAATTTGATAACTTTCTGAGACATTCTCATTACATTCCTTTTCTTATTATGAAAGACTTCCTTCTTCCTCTTAGTTAATTTGCTCTTATAATACTGGTTTTGAGTTTTTCACTGAACCAGAATATATTGTGGAATGGAAATAAACATCAAGCCAGTCAAACATCAAATGATAGAAAAATGGTTTATGAGTATGAGGATTGTGCATTGTTCCAGTTTAAAAAATTAATGCTTCAAAAATAAAATATTTAACATCTTTCAACCAGTGGGTTACATTCCTTCCAACAATAAAAAAAAAGTTTTGTGATCCTTTTGAATGGTATTTAAGTAAAGTTTCCAGACAAACAAACCAGAAGTAATAACAGGCAACTGATGTCAACAGGTCATCTTCTTTTCCAAGCTATGAGACACTCACACTTTCCTCTATACTTTCTCCTTTTTCTCACAGATACACACAAAGAAATCACATTTATTTCATATTTCTTTTTATCATGGAAAACAACTACAAGGAAAGGATTGTCCTGACAAATATAAGCACTTTAACACTCACACATGCTAATAAACATTTAATTGTAAAAGAAACACAGAAATAAAAATATCTTATATTTAAAAATTGTGGATTTAAGCAGCAACCTCTTTTTTATGCAGGTTTCATTGAAAATGATAGACAAGGTATTATCATTAAGTTTTCTATATAATTTTTCATCAATTCCTATGAATGTTTCTTTTCAGAATTTAAGTTATTGAATTATTAAAAGTTATTTAATAATTTATTTAAGTTAAGAATTGTCGGAAGGTGTTGTTTTCTCAAGTGCTTTTGGCTATACTTTTAGCCATTATCTGTTTTACTTGTAAGTATGAGTACAGTTTAAGTATATAGTAATGTGTATGTTATGTTCCAAACATGGTAAGCACACTGCTACCATGTTTGTAATTGATATTATTTAGTGTAGGATTTCTCTTTTTTATTAGTAATTCCTCCATTATTTTTAATCTTCTTTTGTTTGTATTTAAACACCCTTATCGCCATTGGGGGGGGGGGCTGATTGAGTTTTACCAGGTTTGTTGCAAGGGTCTCAGGCACCCACCTCAAACAACTCAACTAGAAAAATTGAAAATAAATACAATGTATCTATTTAGAAATTAGAAATGTCATAAGAGATCATTTGATTTTAAATAAATTGACAATGTTTTGCAACAATCTTTAAGATCAACTTGAGAATTTTCTTGTTAAAATGTTGAATAATTTGAACACATTCAACATTATGGATAAAAAAAATTTTTTGGAAACTTTAGTATGAGCAAAATAAATTAAAAAAGAAGATGAAAACCTAAGAACAACATCAAAATCCAAACATTTTTTTCATCTTTTAATAGTCAGTTGTGCTTAGTTTAATTTGTAACATATATAAATGTAGGTAGAGCAGAGCAAATGCTTAGGTGTGTGTGGGTGGGGGGTATGCACCCACCCCCATGATTTTTACTTACATAAAGATTAAAATCCCAACCATCACTTCACCAGGTAATTCAATTCCCCACTAGGCTATTCAGATGGCAGTATTTTAGAGCCTTTGAATTAAAAGTAATGTCTGTTTATTCCTAATCAAAACCTCCAATGTTTTGGAGTTTCTGTGCTTAGCTTCCATAAATCAATGTGAGGATTTTAGAACATAAGGCTTATGTTGTAAGCTCTTGTACAGATTTTCTAATGGTTTTTCTATTATTTTAAATTGACTCTACAAAAGCTGGTAATTCCAACTTTCCTTACAAATATTAATCATTCTGTCAAAAGTTGCATTTTATTTCAAAATTGTTTGTCAAATAAAGTCTTGAATTTAATTATATAATTTATTTACTGAAATTATGATAATTAAAATGAGCTATAAAAAGAAAGCTCAAGTACTATTTTTTAAACTAGACTTCTACATTGAAGTGATATATTTATTTTCAGCCATGCTTTTATGGGAATTTGTCCCAGACACAAAAAAAATTATCAGTTAACACAACTTCTTAAGCACACAATAAAAACACTTACTGTAAAAATGAAACAGAAAGAAATTGCAGTTTTTACATTATTCGGATTATTGTTCTCATCTTTGTTGCCATTTGTACAACATTTCGGCCATTGTATGCTCCAGCTTTCTTCAGGTTCTAAGAATTTTGAGCCAAACCCTTTATTACAATCACTGATGTATATGAATTCCATTCCTTGCATAATAGTGCCTCTTTTGGTAGTCATGAGTTATCTCCCTCTAACCCTGTAAGTTACTTGTTCACCACTGCTGTAGCCTGGTATTGAACTCACAAGCATCATACAAATGGCAACAAAGATGAGGACAATAGTTCGAATAATGTAAATACTACCTCATCTCAGAAATATAGACAGAAAGAAATTGTTTATCATTTACAATAATTAATGTGAAAAGAATATGTACAAGTTCAAAATATTTTTAAGTACCTTAAGAAATTGAGTAGAAAATCTAGGTAGAAAAGAATGCTTATAAAAAGTGGTACCTACTGCAGTGAAATTATAAAAAACCTCCATAGAGAGTGAAATGCATCATCAACGTTCAAAGTGTGGTCAAATTTTGTTGAGCCATTCACAGGTTGATAGTTGTGGGAGAGTCCATTTGTTGAATAAGGGAAGTTGCAAATTGATTGTCATCTGTGGTAAATATTCAGTAGTTGGTACAACTTTGCAAAATTATAATTGAAGCAAGTGAGTTGTTATGTATCATCATAATGGTCTGCTTATAAGCATAACAACTCACTGTCTGTTAGAGTAAACTGTGGAGAAAGTTATCTCCATTTCTAGGGAACTCTTCTAAAAACAAAAACATAATTTAATACTTCCTTTATTTTTTTGCTGTATAGTCAATTGGTAAATAAACTTCTCATTCCATTCTCCTTTTCTATATACTTCTTGTCATCATATGTCAATTTACTACTGCAACCCAGCAAGCTATGGGCACAACTAAATACTGTCAACCTAAAAATGTTAAAACCTTGGAATTTAAATCTCTAAATTCAGAAAATCAAAGAGATTTTCTGAAAACTGACAAACAGAAGAATTTTAAAAACAGCCCTAAAATGATAGCTCTAAAATATCATTCTTTGAATTCACAGCAGTTATTTTCAACACATGCATGTTTTGGGACCAACATTAATCCATTTCTATTGTAAACAAATCTCGATTACATAATTATATTATTGAAAAATGTTTACTCTACAATAACCAAATCATAACATGAAACAGTTTTTAATAAAGATGTGTGGATTGAACAGGAAATAATTTCACTCAGCAGCTCTTTTAGTGAAGACAGCTTGACAATTTATTTACAAGGAGACTATTAAAAATTGGCAGAAGACTGATGCTTGACAATTAACCAAGATAAGAACTGGTATAAAGAGCTCAAAACCAGAAAAGCATTAATCCTTTAATTCAAGAAAGCATTATTTCATATATTTGCTACATCACTTGCATTTTTACAGTCTCAATTTTGTGGTAATTTTTTTTTTTTAACAAAAACCATAAAAAAAATTTCTTAAACATTTGAATCCTTTAATTCCAAATAAAAGATAGTAAATTTACTATCATTACACTATACTTCCTGTATCAATTCGTTACACTGATTTCTTTTTTTGTAAATATCAAACTTATCAAACCATATAAATTATCAATGTATTTATTTAAAATATTTCCTGTCCAATCAATAATTGGAAGGGAGGTAAATCAACTTAAGTTAGTAAATTTATGAGTGATTATTTCCCTTAGTGGTTTTAATAATCTATACAAATAAAATATTTATCAGCATTTAAACAAAATTAGTCCCTGAACAAAATGAACCTTTTAATTAAACAGTTCCTTTACTCCTACATTTCTTAGTTTTATTTCTTCAAGTTTTTCATGTGGCACTCAGATACCTTTGTCGATTAACTAATTACATTGCTTTAACTTGGTTTTGAAATAGGCTTTATTTGTTAATCATTTTCTTCAGAGATATAATGCCATTTCACTGTTATGTTAAAAACAAAAATTTTCATATGAAAAGATATTGAGCAAGAAAAAAGTTACACAATAAAAGGAGTAATCAATGAATCATAAATATCACTGAACATCTAAAAAGTATAAAAGGAATGAATTAAATGGTTCATTGGCTTCTATTTTAGTGGGGAATCCTTTTTCTTTACTTTATTGAATCTCACTACATTGTTTCAAGAGTATTTTTCATTGAATTTTACTATTAATACTTTGTAAGAACTGTTATTTTTTATGACACAGGTACATTAGCTGTGCATAAAATTCTGGTTAAATTATCAGATATTGAAAAAAGTATTTAGAATTAACATTAATGAACTTTATTAAGTCAATTAAAAAGAACCTATGAATGAAGGCTACATTTTTGTAACTATTGCATTTTTATTTATGATTGGCCAAAACGAGTTTGTGAATTTTTGTTGGTGTTTGCTGGGCTGACTGTCAATTTTGGGCAACCTGAGCATTCAGTATTATTTGTGTCTGTACGACCATGTTTAACATCAGCATACCACCTCTTAACCATTGTTTCCAACAGAGCAGAGTCCAAATAACACTTATAAAAGCTATTGCTTTGCTTGAACAGTATTCCCCCCATCAGAAAGCAATACTTTATCAACACACAAAATTCAGATTTTTCCATTGTTTTGAAAATTTGCAACAGTAGCTTCACTTAAATAACTGTAATTAAACCTGATTAAGCCCAAATCTTTCTCGTATGCCATTTGAAAGTTAGTATTTCATAAAATTCATATGGATTTTCCATTAGTGGTGCCATCTATTTGTCAGGCCTGGGACTTATTGAGTGATGTGTTAGGTGTTGGTTAAACATTTACATGAAGGATTACTTTAAGGATAGTTTTATCTGTCAGCATTTTATATGGTCAAAAAATGGAGAAGTTACAAGGTTGAAAAATCATGTGCAATAAACTTTATACTTTTCAGAAAGTATACACACGCTCACAGTTTTGTATATTTGGGCAATATCCTTTCTTTTATACATGTTTCATTGACTGTAACAAACAAGAAAAAGCTTTTTATATATATATATATATATATATATAGATAGATAGATAGATAACAGAATCAGTAGCAACTCCAGGGTTTTAGTCTAATTGCCAAGAGTAGATTTCAAAGCAACCAAAGAAAAAAAAGTCTTTCATCCCTGTCTTCAGCTGGACCTAAAGTCACAATATAAATCATGAAGAACAAAGGGTGCACCTATAAACAGACCACTGGCCTTCCAATGAGACTATCGGGACTACTTGCCATCACATACATGAACCAACTTAAACG
This sequence comes from Ascarosepion bandense, assembly GCA_037127315.1. Taxonomy (NCBI): domain Eukaryota; kingdom Metazoa; phylum Mollusca; class Cephalopoda; order Sepiida; family Sepiidae; genus Ascarosepion; species Ascarosepion bandense. The sequence continues at coordinate 1,639,586 of JBBBDQ010001831.1, forward strand.
TTGCGCCCTCAGCATCTGCCATTTATACGCCTTATTCACGAGATTCACTGATGATATGCTCATCCTCACCTCTTCACGTGATGAGGCGAACAGAATGGCAGCAACATTCAACAGTATGGACGGCAAAATAAAATTCACAATTGAACACCCCGAGGGCAGTGGATGCCTATCACTGCTGGATTTCAATCTAAAAGTATCAGAGTAAAGAGGCGACATTCACACAGATTTCTACAAAAAGCCTGCCAGCTGGGATATGTTTGTTCACTACCAATCAGCCCTCCCTCTCAGCGCTAAGACTGGGTACATTAAAAACGAGCTCACAAGTATCCGGAATAAGTGCAGCAAAAAAGAAGACCGTAACACCCACACTGCACATTTCAAGGAAATACTGAATACAAACGGCTACCCCCAGTTGTGGGTCGCCTGGAACGGAAAGGTAATAAAGGCCCAAGGTGACACACCCTCTCCAACACCTGCTTCCTGAGACTACTGCACTTCAGTGAAAACATAACCGCAAAAATGTGTAGAGCTATCTGCAGAGAGGGATTGGACATACAGCTAGCCCACTACGGCTCCACTCTTCGCAGGCACCTCAACTCCAACCACAAAACCAACAACAACACCACATGCACACTGGCCAATTGCTTTATTACGGACACCGGTATATGTCGTGTACCGCATACAATGCGCCAAATGCAAGGAATTCTATGTTAGCAGCTCCACCAGACCATTTTAGAATATAAGAACACCTACACACACAAGTGTCGTCTTTCCATAAACACTTAAAAAAAGGCAAAAATACAAACAAAAACATAATCATCAATATTGAGGCTAGAGAGCGGAACCTAGGGAACTTACGCATAAAAGAGTCCTTAATAATAACTAAACTACACCCACAGATCAACAATCGACAAGAGCTCAACCTAGACTACATAACAGAATAGTCAACACTATCACGCACATGACACACCAACCACAACAATAAGGCGCATACACACAAACATGCTATCACAGTTTAATGCACACAAATAAACATATGTACAATAAATGTACGTACACACGCCAAGCACTCTTACCCATAACCCAACACACCTCATGCCGGAACGAGTACGTGCATATGTGTATACTAAACACATGTGCATATTCAGGTACCTCCAATATTTTGGCATAGAAATTTGATGCCTACACTGAAAATCAAAAATTTTTTAAATGAAAAAACATTCTTGAAGATTTCATTTTAGATTTATGTAAAAGCTTAATGATTAAATTTATTATTTCCACTAAACAAAAAAAAAAAAAAGGGAGAAAGGAGAAGAAAAAGAAAAAAAAAGTTAACGTCAAATGTTTTCATTAAATTTGCAGCCTTTTTCATTACACTATGCTATTTGTTAAAAAGGTTTTAAGGGAAGAGGAAAGAAGGAGAAAAAAGGGAGAAAAAATTTCAAGAAGTAATTAAAGAAAAATAAAAAAAATTAAAAAAGATACTTTGGTTTTTCATCTTAATAATAAAATCAGCGTGTTGGCAATTAAACTTAATTTCTATTAAGTTTGTGGCCTTTTTCATTACGCTACGCTGTTTATTAGAAAAAAAATAGAAAACTTAAAAAAAACAAAATAATAACAAAAATAATTCGATAAAAAATAATCAATTTTCATTAAGTTTATGGCCTTTTTCATTACGCTATGCTGTTCCCCCCACCCCTGCAAAGTAGTGGAGGTGCCTATAACACACTACACACCGGAACACACACACACAAAATAAAGTAGAATAAATTGCAAGAACTACATGCACATAAACATGCGCACATGACACAGACACGGACACACCACCAGATAAAGCAGATAGATAAAACAACAGTAATAAAATAAATCCTCTTTAACCCAGGCAAAAGTCAAACTAACAGTCAGGTCACACTTAGATAAACCACACATTAAAGCAGACTGATATCATCAGACCAGAAAAAGGGCCCAACTGTAAATCACACACACACACAGTAAAATTAATGACAGCAGCAGTAGCCAGCCAGGAATGACCACTTCTTGAAAGGCACGGACTCACTTGGACAGACACACGCTCCTCTGCCATTCTGAAGATGAGATTTTGATCTCGAAATATTAATGTATAATAAATAGGTAATATCCCAAAACTGATTTATTTTTCCTTATTTTACTAAACGCATTGTGACAGCCTTCAAAACCTAACCATATAACCAAAATAAATTTTGCTGAAAGTGTTCATAAAAATCTTACACAAAGAAAATAATGTTAAGCCCATCAATCGAAGAAAGGGATTACAGACTTCCAATGACATGTAACATTTTCGGTAAAAAACATATACGTCTATGTCAGAAAAGGGGGTTAAACTTGATGGGCTTAAAGTCATTTTTCTGTTAATTATAATGTTAAATGAGGTAAAATAAAGCCAAGCTGAAAAGAAAAAAACATCTCTACTAAAAATAAACATATTCTAATGTTGTATGGTTACAATTCAGCAAGACAAGGAATGGAGTAATATACATCAGTAATTCATAGAATACCTTTTTGTTTTAACTTTATAGTTTTAAATCTTGATTTTGAATTCAATTTTCAGTTCATTACAATGTTATATGAGGCAAAAAATTCAAAGTTACCTGAAACAATGTGCCAGAGTAAATAAAAATTAATTCTAATGTTGTGTGCACAGGTGAGTTGTCACAATTCAGCCAGACAAAGATGTCGCCATTCAATACCACTTATACAAAATGATGAGACAGAGAGAGACTCACATAGTAATCCAAAGACATATATACAAACATAATTAAAACAGACTAGAAATTTTGACTTGGAATTATTGTATGTTATTATGGAACAATTACATAGAAGTTATTTGCTAGGTCTATCACTGATGTGCTAACAGCCACCACTGAATATGTATACCAGGCTCTTGAGAATAATGGCAAAGCTCAAGCTGTTGCTATAGAAATCTTATAAGCATTTGACAAGGTTTGGCATACTGGTCTTTTGTGTAAGCTCCAGGGCTATAGTATCCAGATCCTTTCAAACAAACATGGGTGTCCCTCAAGGTCCAACACTGTTTCTGATTTTCAATAATCTTCCTCATATCATCAGATCCCAAGTAGGCATCTATGCAGATGACATCATCATTTACTATCATCTCAATAGAGAATCTACCAAGGCTGACAAAGGAAACCAGACTGTTGCTCTTGAAACAGACCTATAATTAGTGGTTAACTGGGGCAGGAAATGGCTTGTAAACTTAATGCCTCCAAAACAAAACTACTGTTCTTTAACCACCACAGAAAAATTTTCCTGTCACTAGTGGTGGTTCTGTCTTGCTTGGAGTGAAATGATTAAAAGAAAAAAATTTAGTAAAAGCACTTGATACCACTAACTTGATAGACAGAAAAAAATTAACCACAAAATTGTTTTACACATTTCATTTTTTTTTTTTAGCTGTCAAATTTATGCACTGAAAATTGGAGATAACCATATTTAGGACTGATTTTAGTCAGATGCTAAAATTATTCTGAGGCCCTACATTTTGTTAAAGATTGTAATGAGCCATAACAGGCCCATTGCCAGGGTGTTTTGATTTGAAGAGTGGCTTTGAGGGTGGAGCCTGCAAGTAAAAATTGGCACACTTAAAATTTGTTAACATTTTAATAAGGGTGATCATGATTTTCAGTGAAATGTGACGGGTTTGAGCCCAAGTAAGACTGACGATATAGAGTTGCCACTTTTATGGGCAAGAAAAGTCAAATACTAGACAACAGAATGTCGGTTTGTGTCACATCAGGTTTTCTGGTAGTTAGATTATGTGTTGTCTTCAGGACTAAACTGGTTTTTCCTTCATTTTTAAAGATGGTTTGTCCTACCTTCAAAGTAATTCTATTGACTACAAATTTTAATGTCTGTGCAAGGCTGACTATGTAGGATGAACCAATCAGCAACTTGAGACCCAGATAATACATGTTCTTGTGAATAGAAGACATGGTACTTCTAATCATAGTAAGTGTAATACGCAGCCTGTGCATGATTACTGACCAACACTTTCTGGATCAGGAACGAGGTTGGTCCACTCAACATTTGCATTTATTAGAACCAGTTTATATTAACTTACATCATCTCTGTGCAGACAGAAAGAGCATTTTGTTCCCTCTGTCTTTTAAGAGGTATGCAAGTAAAGTATTTCTGTTTTATACTCACTTAGAACCATTTACATTAGCCTGTATATATTCACCCCCTCCCCTCTTATTAGTAAATTTGTATTTTAGCTGCATTTTCTTTTTTCTTCTTATAATTTCTCACAGTTCAAATTATGATTTCTTTATCAATCAATTATTTCTTTATCAACATATTCTTCTAGTGATGTGTTGGTCAAAAGGGATCTCTAAAGAAAGAATGCTTTCCTGTATTTATTTATATATATATAAGTAAAAGTAAGAACAAATGAAGTATAAATCCAGTTTGTAGTATTTACTTTTTAAAAGTGCTCAATACAAGTAGAGCAATATATTATAATATTCTTGTTTTTAGTGTTTATGATAAAAACATTTTATATCGCTTGACATGTTAAAATAACTCACTCCCCCCACCCTCTGACCTTATTTTCTTATTCAGCATAAATCTGCCTTTTAATTGGTTAATCAAGACATACTCACAAGTATATTTTTAGTTTTGACCTTATGCCCCCACCTTAACTGTTACAAAAAAAAGGTAATGAATTGTTTTTAAATTTCCATAAAAATCATCACCAGTTACCAACCATCACCTAACAAAGTGCAACAATTTATAGTATTGAAACATGAAATTTTTTATTTTTGTAGTGAAGTAAAATGTTTTTATTACAATCACTTATATACATATATAAAAAAAAATTTGACTGTATATACCTGTCTGCTTTCCACAGTTCATAAACTTTGCCTGAAATATAGACATTAAATACTACTTTAAAAAATTTAGACTTAAGTGGTATGACATAAATTATTTTATTTTTTATGATAATATTTAAGTCAGGTGATTTATTAACTCTATACATATGCAGTTATTTCTTAAATCTTACAACTTTTTACCACCTTCCTTAAAACATAACATTTTAAAGAGTTAGTGAACAGAGTCCTTCAATATCAAGTAGTAGAGGGACTTAGACTACTAAGGAGAAAGATGACTAAGAAATAAAGGAAGAGGAATTTGTTAAGTGGAAAAAACAAAGTAGTTAAGGATAATGAAGTTGAGCTGCATTAAGAACGCTGTCTAGTGCAACTATGTTGGATTCAGTTTATGCTTTTTATTGCTGAGCAACATCAAGTACTTAAAAGCTGACATCCCTCCAACAACACAGGCACTTAAAAAAAAACTGACCCCCTCTCTCTCTCTCCAACAACACAGATTCCAGCTGTTGAATGTTGTGGCTGATATACAAAGAGACAAGCATTATACAAGCAAATAAGTACTAAATTACACTAAAATAAACAAGTACACAAACTGAAGCCATAAATTGAAAGAAAACTATTGTTGAAACCCAATATTTAAATTAAACTAATAAGAGACTATCGATGATTATTTCTGTTTTATTTACATCATAGTCATAGAAACTGAAAATATGACAAATTTTATACATAAATATCAAGCATTTAAATCAAATATCATTTTTATTAGAACAATAACCAAAATAATCAAACTGTTGCCAATAAGTTTGTCTATCATTTGGTTCTACCAATCAAGTTTGTCTATCATTTGGTTCTGAATTTTCCCTGGTCTTTTGAACAGGACTAGAAGTTTACCTTTGTTTCATGTTTATGATTAAGTTTCCAATCCCTTCTAAAGTCTGCTTCAGCTCTATATTCCTGATGCCTGTTCTTTCCTACACTAATATAGGTCCACAAAGTTACCTTCTACCTTGAGAGGTTCTTGGGCCTTGCATTGGGTGAACATTAGTATAAAGAGACAGATAGAAAGAGAGAGATCGACCAAATGTTAACTAAAAATAAGCCTAAAGTAAATAAAGATACAAATCTGAAAAGACATATAGAATACAATAGAAAGATAAAGCAGAACTGGAGAAGGATTTTTCTGAAGGAACTTAAAGACGACAAGAACAAAAGAAAGGAAATTCAAAGTAATAAGTGAGGAAGCAAGTTATATGAAAGCAATGTCAGAAAGAAAATAAATAAAATAAAGACCTTGAAATTGGAAATTAATGCAGTTAAGTGTCAAATACTTTTAATAAGAAAACATAAATCTCAGCTTTTTTGACAAAAAAATATATATATATAAAAAATCTAAGGAATGATTTAAGAGTTGAAAAGCATAAAATACAAACTGAAAAAGACTAATTCTAACATAGATTTCAAATTGGTAAAAAGTCAGAGCCTACAGTTATACAATATGAACTAGCTGTGATCATACCTGATATGACAAAGGATATTTAGTACTCTGAATTATTAATATTACTTCCCTTTTCACTGCATTCTATTTCAAGGCCTATCAATTGCAGTATCAGTATTGTTAATTTCACTCAAAGTTGTTTTTGGTTGCCATAGCAGGATATGATCATAGAACTATGGAATTCAAACACACTATAGTTCCGGCATCAGTCACATTCAGTGGTAGGATAAACTTTTTGTACAGCAAATCAAGTCACATACAGTGAGGTAAATTGTTAAAATTAGTAATGACAAAATCATAAATAAAAATTATTGGAAGAGCAGAATTTATGTAATTTCATGTTTATGCAGTTGGATAAATTTAGATTTTGTAAAATGCTAATTTTGTGTTATTTGCAGAAAAAAAACTGTTAAATTAGCAACTACTTGCATATATATATATATATATATATATATATATATATATATATAGAGAGAGAGAGAGAGAGAGAGAGAATTGTGATTCTCCAGATTCCTTTTTTTTTTTTTTATCTGTGAACCCACAAGCTTTCTTGGGAAAGGTAGTGGAGTATTTTCCCATTGTTTGGAATTCAGATTAGCCTAGACATAATATCTATAAAACCTACCTGCTTAAATAGAATAGGTGCTTTCTTACAACTCTGGAATTGCTGTTGCATATAATATTCATATTTTCATTACTGTATAAAAATACAAGCTATAATTGTACAAGTTTTTGATATTATTTAAAAGCTTATATGCATGAAGTCTGTATATGCACATAGAAATCTGTTGTCACCATAACAATATAAGCAATATAAATTGGTTGAACTTTTTGAACTAATCTTAGAATTTTAATTACTTCTCAGAATTATAGACAATATATAACAATATTAAAAGTGTAAACAATGTGCAAAACTACTGCAAAATTCACTGGAAATTAAATCTGTTAATGAACAAATTTTTTAAAACTAGGTATTAATACAGTACAATAACAATTGCGTGTAGGGATTACTCCACCTCGTGCTTAAGTGGCATTCTATTCAGGATTATAATAGGGAGAGAAATAATTTTTTTTTTTACCCCAGCACGTAGTTTAGACAATAGAACACTTCACATCTAGGAAGATACTCTGCAGGCATATCAACTACTTATGAATACCAATAGATAGAAATAATTTTGAATTATTATTTGACAGATTTATTTTTTGAAGCAACAAGTACATTCCACCTTTATGCAAATTTTTCCCCCTCAATATATATAATAGCAATATTTCTTATGTATTCTTTGTTATGGTTAGCAAATTAATCAAGCAGATCATTACACTAGTGTAGTGAGTAACTGAGTACTTCACATTCCAGACTAAGTTATAGTTAGTCAATATCATCCTTCTAAAGGAATACTTTTGCAATTTTCATTTTTGTATTAAACAAAAAAGAAAATGCACATTTCTAACTCTACAAACATAATTATAATAATAGAATAAAAAAATAAAATGGATCTTAATATTTGAAATTAGATGACTTGATTCATACAGATTAAAGCTGATAAAACAAAATTGGAAAATGCTTTTTCTAAGTTTGAATCAAAGGGTAACAATTAAATACAGTTCTGCAGTTTTAAGTTTTTATATACAAATTTATTAGTCTATACAAGCATATTACTTTTATTCTAGATAGTCAGAAATCCGAAGACCTGAAAAATTCTAGTTTTTACAAGCAAAAAGAACTTGAAATTAAGAAAATGACAACTTATGTGAGCTATGAATAAAGTTTACATTGACCTGATTTTATTGTAAACAAGTCAAAAATCTTTTTAAAAAAATATTTTCTTGTTATTTTTTGACATACATAAAAATTTCTCAACTACACTTTTTAGATGGAAATTCTTGGATGTCACTTATCTTTTTTATCTTAAATGAATCTCAATGTTAATCTATGTAAAGCGATGACTAGGCAAGTAAACAAGATATGACTGTGAATTAATAATAAAAGCCAACTTTAGTGTAAAGATATCAAATTGGTCTCAAAAGATAAACTCTCATTTACTAGTTCGCTAATAATTATAGATAACTGGATTTGAGTTACACATTTAAGCCATTGTCAAAACTTCATTTGAAATAAATTATCATAAAGTGTATGCTTCTAAAAGACATAAAAATACATCATTATGACATATTGGATCAAAACCTATCAAAACATGGAATTATGATTTTTAGATAAATGTCAACTTAGTTTTCAGAAATATGAGTTTATGAAAATATCTTATCAGAAAACAAGTTTCGTTGAATATTTCCAATTCCATCAAAACTTTATGACATGAGATTTAAATATTTCAATTTTATTTTATTCTAACTTGTTAAAATTAGTTTACAGAAATCAAATGTGTGAAAGTACTAAATTATTACAATTACATATTCTTTGAATTAGGGGTAATAAAAAAAAAAAAAAAATTTTTTTATGCATTGATATATCTGAATAAGAAACAAGTTTTATCTACTCAAAAATCATTCCATTAATTTTATCAGGACTGATGTTTTTAAAGGTCTCTAATGAAATTATAAGAAAATGAGTGATCTAAAATAAAGTGCAATGAAACTCAAATCATTTTTTATTAAATATTTTCAAAATGCAACAGGACAAGCAAGAAGTGCTTCTATTTCACATTCAATAAGTGATTAACTGTAGTACAACAAGCCATTTAAGATTAAAAAAATTTAAGTATTTAAAATTGCTAAATTGTTCAGTCTTGGAGAAGATTTGCAAAAACCAAATGGACAAGTTTATTACTAAGATTAAATGCTTGAATTCTCCCAACATGTACTACATCAGTCACTTAGCACAAAAGTTCAATTAAAGATAACTTATCATATGCAACATCAGAAGCCATCAAAAGAAACAAGCATAAACCATCCTTGTATTGAAATCGTTTCAATTTTATCCAGGTTTTTTTTTTTAAATAAAAATGTAAAACATACAAAAAATATGCTTACAAAATAAAACTGTCTTTATAAGAATAACAACCTTTAATTAGTCTTCTCCATAGAGATAGACAAGTCTAGAAAAAAATATCTACACAACAGAAAAATTACCAGCAGTGGCCTAATCGTTTCTGCAAACATAATCCATATCCTCCTAGCATCAGTTTAAACTGACAACATTTTCTTCTATACACTGTGACCATTTTGTTACAGTTCATACTTTCTTGATTTCAAATGAAAACTTGGAAATTTTCCAACATATTTCAGTGAAATTTTCACTTTCCAAAATTATAATTTAGATATATGGGAAAAATTGTATTAATTTAAACAGACCAGGTGGGTATGGATTAAAAAGAATCCTCAATGTTTAATAAACATATTCAAATTTCAGAAAGTAATGAATGTCTTTCTTGAGCTGTTGTTAATCAGGCAGCTAGTCATTGTATTGGCCACTTCAGATTGATGATTTCCATTGTAATTTAATGCCAAACTTCAATTTCAGAGTGAAGGGTTAAAAAAAATTATCTAACAAAAACTAGACAATTTGTTATAGAGGGTTTGGATCTTTCCTCTTGAGGACTAATGGCCCAACATTATCACCTGTCTCCTTGTTATGTTTGCTGTGAGCGCCATCACAATAGGGAAACTGAAAAAGAAAAATACATTATTATTGCACAAAACTACTATCACAATGGCCAAAAGTATTAAGTAAAAATTATATCCTTCTCATCAAAGAATTACTTTTTCTAGTCTTCCAGACAGGTTTTATTTAGAGAATGAAAAAATGATTTAGAGAAATTTTAAGAATTGTAATAAAATGGTTATCTGAAGACACAAAATCTGATGAATATGACAAAGAGACAAAACTTATCAAACAATAACAATTTTTTCCTTGGCTACCAAAAAAACAAACACTTTAGCATGATGGAATATTATGCTGTTTCTCTGGACTAATTTTATATGCTTTTGTTAATTGCTGCATTCAGTCTGTTTAATTAAGAGCACTACATCTATCTATATTTCTGAGATATTGTAATTATTTACACTATTTACATTGTTCGGACTGTTGTCCTCATCTTTGTTGCCATATTCATGATGTTTCATCCATTGTATGCTCGGGGCTTCGTCAGGTAAATGGAATTTGAACTGAAACCCCTATTTTCATCTACCAAGGTTCTAGTTCCATATGTAATACCTTTTCTAGACATATCAGTATCAGTTATTTCCCTTTAACTCAACTCTCCAAGTTTTTTGTTCACCTTTGCTGTAGCCAGGCATTGAACTCACAACTCTTAAGTCATGGATTATTTCAATCAATGCTTTTATCCACTATGTCATGTGTCCTCATGACAAAAAAGACAAGGACAACAGTCTGAACAATGGAAATAGTGTAAAAAGCAATACATGTTAAAATAATGTTATCACTTAACATATATAGAAACAACATAACCTAACAGCTGTAAATCATTTTAATGCTTCACATTTGGATATTTTAACTAAGTTGACTAATTTCTACATCACATAACATAACATTCTTAATTAATCAGTTGAGTTGGTTACTTTCAACCTCAACTGGTCTATCTGACTATGAAGCATCATTCAGTAAGAGAGCTCCAATATGAAATTTCACAAACCACTTTTAATATATTCAAATATTTGCAGTACCTTCTCCATAAACTGTACAAATTTCTCTTGCATTCTTATCTTTCTTAAAATACAAAAGCATTATATGCTGAAGATATTGGTTACTTTCTTCTATCTTCAATATTAAAATCAATAAACAAAAATTGCTTTTAGGCCAATTGGTTTTAGATGTGCATGTTGATGTGGCAGATGTCATAACCAAAACCTATCTTCTGAATGAAGTTAGTTAAAACTAAAGATTCCTGATGTCATCTAATGATAAAAAACTTTTTGGCTAATCCAATACCATACTATATGAATGAATTAAAAAAAAAATTATATATATATATATATATATATATATATATTTGGTTTACCTTTTTGGATTTCCAACATCTGCAGTAGACAACTTTTTCCCCCAAATCCTCAATGTCTTCAATATCAACCACCTTTTCACATTCCGGCTTAATGAGATAGTTAATACGGCAACCCTTTTCAGATTTCTTGTACTTAGCCCATTTTTGTTGAAAAGTGTGAGAAGTAACATACACAACCAAAGAGACTGTTCCTACAAATGGTATCAATGATAGCCAGTCTTGAACTAAATAAAAAATAAAAATAAAATTTATGTTCAGGTAAAACATAAGATTTTTTTTTTCAAATTGTTTTACATAAAAACTTTACAAAAATTGAACCATACTAGACAAGAACATTTATTTAAAGAATTTTGTCATAAGAACAGTTAGCAAAATAGCTTCCCCATAGGATAAACTAGTAATTTGGTGAAATTTATTAGATAAATCATGTCGATTGTTATATTTGTGTTTTGTTTGGTGAATAAGGTGTCATAACAAGGTCTGGAATTGAGGTCTTCAAATTTTCACCATGTGTTTAATTCTACCAGAAAGGTATGCCCTGAAAATTTCAGTTTTATAGCTCTATTCATTCTCATTTTATTCTACTTAAAGTAGAACAGTCAAAAACTGTAAATTGAAAACTTAAATTTTTCTTGACATCCATTTTCAGAGACTAACCATTTCTGTTAAACTTTGACAAAGTTATTTTTCAATAATAGACAAAAAATACTTTCAAAAACAATGGGAGTCAGTGGTTTTATTACATTAGATTAAAAATTATTACAAGCTGGAAATCTTTAGAAAAATTTGCAAAAATTGATCCCAGTATAGAAATTTTATGTTTATTCAATTAGTACCAAAGCAAGGTAGATACTTGAACATTGCAAAAGGTGAGATAAGTTATGATAGTTCTCAAAGCATTGCAAGAAGATTTTCTTGGTCTTCGGGAGTCTAAAAAATAGGAAAAAATAAAATATTACAAAATATTTGTATTTTTTATATCTTTTAAACCTAAATAACTGGTTACAACTCGCTTGAAAGTATTCAGAACTATATATATATATATATATATATATATATATATATATATATATTATTATTAATTATGACTTTAGAACATGTACAAACTACTACAAAATTGTACATTGTTTCGACATTAGTTTTAAATGAATGTTTTGAACATTACAATTATTTTCTTTGTTTATATATATCTTCTGAAAGTACAACTGGAAGTGTACCAAAAAAGGTAAAATTCAAATATTGAAATAAACTCTGAAAAAAGTTCAGCACTCCTGAAAATTGGACAAATTCAAACGTTTCTAAGTTTTCAATAATTCAGAGTCCCAGAAATCCATCAAAAATTGAAGGTTTTCAAACCTAAATAGCCTTTTATGATTAATACCTCCAAAAGGTTGAGTGGCTGCCAAATTAATTTCTCTTTGATTATGAATGGTTACAAATTCATAGTGTAAAAATTTAAAAAAAAAAATCCTTCACAAGTATTGCACATTGCATGGGCTAAATCATATTTGAAAATAATTTAATGCTGATATTTTAATAAATAATTTGGAATAGTTTTATTTTGACTAAATGAGGCAAACTACAGGCAAATGAATTCGAGACAGGAACTGAAAATTTAGGAAATCACCATAAAATAAATTATATAAAGCTTATTACACATGTTTCATTTCCTTGCAGCCAACATTTATCTACAACAAGTTCCAGATGAATTAGTAATTGATGATTACATGGTTAGAATTATTTTATTGATTCATATTTTAAAAACAGTAAAAGCTTATAGATTGAATCTAGAGCATCTTATTACTAATGTGTAATAACTTGATAGTGAATCAAACATTTGGTTAAGTTGTGGTATGTTATTGTGCCAGAGGGTTCTTTTATCAAAAACTTTGGAATGAAAGAAACAGACTGTATGGAATAGAATACTAAATACTAAGTACTATACATACTATTTATTTATTTGATTTAAATTAGAGTGAGTTCTTTGATATCAGGGTTAATAAAATGTTTGTTTAAAAGATGGACCTGCGTAGCAATCTAGAGAAAGTCCATCCCAGCTCAGTACCAGGTACTTTTGACAGCTGAAATGTTAAAAATAGGTCAGCGTCAATCTACTGTGTTTTTTCTCAGTCCTAAAAAGGATAGGAAATATCATTAGCAGACAACTTCCTATCTACTTCATGCGTCATACATGGCTGCTTTCTCTGGTAGTTGCATCTTGTTCTATGGTTTATCTAGCAGTCATTTCTACTCATCTAGCTCAGAGCTATGAGCTTATATCCTTTTTAGCAGATTGTTCTTTGTATTTTATAAAAAATCTTTAAAAAGATCAAATGTGACAGCAATATTCAATGTAAAGATGAAAGTTAGGCTTATGTTTTAGATTCAGGTGAGAAAATGTGTATGGCATACCACTGAGCCAACTTTTCTAGCAGTTGATTCAATATAATTTTTTCCACTTCAAGTCAGCAGAAAATATTAGCCTGAGGAAGCACAACAAGTCACTCTCCTGGAGGTTATCATCAGCCACAGTGACAAAAGGCAAAAACGGTTTTCTAAGATGATTAAAAAAGACCAGTTTCATTTTAGAGGTGTTAGTATTAACAAACCATTTCTTATAGGTTATAGGTCCTTTTTGTAATCAGTGTCAAATTCAACCTTATTAAACTCGATCAGACTTATCATTAAGACAAGAGTAAATAGATACAGAACTGATGACATTGAGAAGGTTATTGATGAAAATTAAGAACAATGTAGGTTTAAGGATAGAAATATGGGCGAAACCTGCATTAATGCAAAAAGATCTACAAAAATGACTATTCAGGATACTTTCATTTTGTGATTTAATAAGATTGAACCTGATCAAAAATTCAGTCAGAAATACCATAACCTTTCAACTTGTGAAGAAGACCAGTATGCAAAATCCTGTCAAATGCCTTTAAGATATCGAAAGTAACAGCTTGAACATCACCATTCTTATCTAAAGCGTGATAGACTTTTTCAACAATAATCATTAATACATCAGGAGTCAATTCAGGACAGAGTTATATACACATTAAACAGTCTCAGTTCTAATTGGAAAGCCAGATACTCCAGATGAGTCAAGAGTAGAACTGGAAGAAAATTTACAAGCAAAGCATTCTACCTTGTAATCAGATGATGTTAACACCTCAAACTGAGTGAAGAGAAAAGGAATAGAAAATTTACTTTACACTATTATAGAGCCATCAGTAGTCACAAAAACCAAACTTGTTAGAGGCTATACAATGCTTCATTCTGTAAGTGAACAAAAATTTATCCTCTTCAAGGATATATTTACAATTATTATGAGCCGACAGAAAGAGGTGTCTGTTGTGATTGTTATTATCATCTATTCATGGTACAACTGAAAAAATTGATTCCTATAGGCTATAACAGCAGAACAGGCAGGTTTGAATCCAAGAAAAGATTGGAGTTTCACCTGGTAATTCCAAAAAGGTATAAAACCTCAGTGACACAATTCTGAATAGGAAAGTTAAACATTTTTTTCTCCATGAGGCATCATAAAGAAAAATCATGAAATGAATCCCAATTATCACACTGGTAACAGAAGGAAGTATTGTGAATGATTCCAGATGTCAGTTGAAATTGGCTGGAATAATCCTAAAGAAAATGACATTAAATTTTTTTAAAGTTGTTAAAAAAAATAAAAAATAAAAAAATAATAATAATAATAATTGTACATTACTGTTTAACTTTTATCCAATTGTAGGTAGTATAGACTGGGCTCCATAGGTATATATACAGTCAGTGCAGTGAAAAACCAGAATTGCTGAGAAGAGGGTTTCCTAAAGTGAAGTCACTGACCAGGGTAGTGCACCTCCCACTACCTCCTTGGAAACAATAGCCATGTGCCCATGATCAAGACAAGCCTTCAAGTTAGGGAACATTGGTTGTGGTTTGATCTGGAGATATCTTTCTTGCCCAAGAGATGCTATGCATGAATGAATAGCTCTCCAGCTTGCAAACTTGATATATTGAGGAAACTGATTGGGTGCTCAACTGACCATACCCAGTCATAATGAGGTAGCATAGTGATAATGATACTGGCAAGTTTCATTGAATGAAAATTTATTTTGAGTTGCACTACTGACATTAAGCTATAATATTATCTTCTTATAGATAACAATGTAGAATGTCTCTATTGGATTAGGGTGGGAGGGAGAGGGGCAACATATATAGATAATAATAAGTGGGGTGATCAATTCTATATTATAATCAATACATAAACTGATCCATGACTTTGTGGGGTGATAATATATTTTTTTTCTACTCCTAATTTTGGCTTCCTGAAAAATTTCAAGGTCTCGTTAGCATTCTAAAATTTTGATCTACATCCGAGTACAACTCCCATCGAGCTAGACTACAAAATGCAGACGCTAAGTTGAATCTATCAAACAAACAAATACTTACACAACGTCCACCCTCATCAATTTTATAGATAACAATGTAGAATGTCTATTAGATTAGGGTGGGCAACATATAGATAATATAAAGTGGGGTGATCGATTTTATATTATAATCAATACATAAACTGATTCTTGAATTTGTGAGGTGATAATATATTTTTCTACCCCTAATTTTGGCTTTCTGAAAAATTTCAAGGTGTCATTAGCGTTCTAAAATTTTGATCTATATCTGAGTGCAACTCCTGTTGAGCTAGACCGCAAAATTCAGATGCTAAGTTGACTATCAAACAAACAAATACTTACACAATGTACACCCTAGTCACTTTTATAGATATAACAATGTAGAATGTCTCTATTGGATTAGGGTGGGAGAGGGGTGGGCAACATAGATAGATAATATAAAGTGGGGTGTTCCATTTTATATTATAATCAATACATAAACTGATCCATGACTTTGTGGGGGTGATAATATATTTTTTTCTATCCCTAATTTAGGCTATCTGAAAAATTTCAAGGCGTTGTTAGCGTTCTAAATTTTGATCTACATCTGAGCGGAACTCCCGTCAAGCTAGATCGCAAAATGCAGACACAAAGTCAAATCTATCAAATAAACAAATACTTACATGACGTCCACCCTCATCACTTTTATAGATAAAGATTTCTCCCTTTTTTCCCCACTCCAATATGAGGCACAGTGAAAAGTTTAAAAATATATAAACTATAAAAATTAATAACCTAAGACTAAAACAACAGCAAAGATTTTTTTGGGTTTGATATGAGATTCTTAAGAACTACAAAGAAATAATATATACTTATATATGCTGTACAGTGTGTTGTACTTTGAATAACTGACAAATACATGGCCAATAATATCTTCTAAATCTACCAAAGAGAGGATTTTTCCAGTTTTAAAGTATTTTACCATAACACAATGTACCAAGAATTCAAAATATATTTTATTGTGTATTAATAATGTCAAAAGGAGACTTACTTTAAATTAGTAGAACAAATATTGGGGAAAAAAAAAAAAAAGATATATTTATGTATTAGAAGATGTAATATTAATTACATACACATAGATAACATTGATGATGTGTAAATATTTTGAAGATTACAATGACTATGTAACATATAACTGGTTATATTTACTAATAGGTCAACTGAATTTGAAAAAGGTAAAATTAGCATTTTTGTTAGTATGGATACAGAAAACAACCAAAAAAATGACCATATTATAAAGTGCTTAATTAAAGTGCTCATTACAAATAACATGTCCTTTTTTTTATTTTAAATAGTAGAGAATATTTTAGAAATAGAATTATGTTATTGTACTACTTAAGCCTAGAGCCATGATATTTCATATTTATTTTTAGCTAAAAAAAAACTTCAATTCATAGGATTACTTTTGTTTTAACTTTGTAGACTCATTTATGCACTAAATTTTATTATGGAAACAAATACACAGTTAATGTCATTTATATAAATGATTAACACAAAGGCCTTCTGAAAATAGTAATGGCATTTTGAATTAGAGTGATTAGAATCAATAAGAGAACAGATTCCAATTTCCAGTACAAATACAAGATTTTAACATTGAGTCCTGAATTGAGAAGAAAAAAAAATGTACTATAGAGCAAATAAAAAACTAAATGTAAAACAACTTTTTGTCTGTTGTACAGTCTGGCCTTCTGCAGGTGATATACACTGAAAATTCAAATGAAACCCTTTATTTCATCCACCAGGGGAAAATTATTCTAGTTCCACATGGCCCACTGGATAAAAGCATTGGTTGAAGTAATCCAGTAACTTGACCCAAACAGTTGAGAGCTCAATACTTGATCACAGAAAAGGTAAACAAAAAAAAAAAAAAAAAACAAGACTTGGTGAGTTGCTTTACTAAAAGGAAACTGGGATATCCAGAAGAGGCATAGCTTGTGGAACTAAAACAGTCGAAATATTGTAAAGAGTTAAAATACTTCATCTTATGAGCAAACTACAAGAAATCACCTTAATCATTTGATTTAATATGTGACACACTTCACTAATGACTATGAGAGGAAACATAAAAATCTTTAAAATTTTTGTAAAAAGTAAAATAAAGTAAATAATATGTACAACATATAAAATTATTACTTTTTTTTTATTGTGTCACATCAAAAGCTAATGAGGTCAAGACAGTCATGGTTTTGCAGTAGAGAAAAGGAAGGAAAATACATTGTGATAGAAAAATGAAAAGCTGTATATAAAAAAAAATTAAGTAACTTATCTATAAATAAGTATTTCTGACCTGTGAAAATTTCAAGGTTTTATTTTAATATTCTGATGAATCTTAATTCTTCAGTTAATGAATGAATAAGCGCATGGCAAATTCTATGATGATAAAATATCCATAGAAATTCCCCTATTGCATCATTAGTTATTTGAAAGTTGTTAAAACTTTAAGAAAATATTACAGTAACAATCATAAATATAAAGTTCTCTCTCTTTTTCGTTCATATCATTCCTCCTTGCTTGCATTCGTTCTCTATTATTATTATGTTTATGGATTGCTCTTCTGCTCGTAATGGTTCTCATCTTCTCTGCCGTTCTCTTGCGGTCTATTTTTGTTGTCTTATTTTTCTCCAGAAATATAATGCATTTACAAAATACATTTAATTTAATTCATTACAGCAAAAAAGCATTATACATAGGTACCTAGGTAGGTATTAATTACACTGTATATAAAAACTACAACTTGCTATGTTGTTCACAGTGAGAATTGAAGAACCGATTGGATAAAAAAATGAATAAAAAACAGATGAAAAGTATTTTTTTTAGTTGAAGGAGAATCAAGATGAATCAACAAAAAAAAAAGACTTGAAATTATTTAAAACACAAAAACGCTATAAGTATAATACTGACTAATTTTTTTTTTTTTTTTAATACAGTAATTCTCGTTTCGTTTTTGTTTCTTGTTCGACGTTTTCTTTCATTTATCATGCGTGTTTGTGTGTACGTCATCCGGCGTTCTTATGTTTAATCTTTTGTGTTTGTATGTGCGTTCACATCTGGTTTTAGAGCGTGACACACGTAGGTACTACTACGTTATTATATAGATGCCTAAGCGGAGAAACAATTTAGAGAATTTCTAATTTGGGTCAGAAGCCTAAGAGTGTATTTTAGTTTTCAAACAATACACACACAAGACGCAGATAACCCACCAACACCAATGCATTCAAACGAGAAAGGCGAAGTGGGGAAAAAAGTAAAACTGATAAAAGCTTAAAAACATGCATCACATATTTTTTCAGGTCAAATAAATCATATCGGTATCCATCATTAAGGTTAAATTTAATAATGGTTTAAGCATTTTCATAGCGGTTCGGTTAAGTTAACAAACACTACTAAACTTGCAGTAATTTTGTAAACATTTTGTTGTAATAAACAAGTAGGGGCGAACAATATAGTGAGTGCAAATAAGTTACTATTTAGTGGGGTGGAGCGTGACCATCGAAAAGTGGTCAGTGGTTTCGGCGGTGGGGTTGATGAAAATATGCAAATCGACACCTGGCGTTTAAGGTTTCAAAAAAATAAAAACAAGAAATATAGGAAATGTAATAAACTTAAAAAAAACATAAAATATTTTTTTAATGTTTTAAAAATAACTTTTTTTTTAATTTTTGGTTTTTGCCTTCTGTTTTTTCAAACGTGAAAAAAAAAATCAGTCAGTGAAATATCCAAGATCACATACAAAAAAATTAAGTACGAAGCTGACAGTACAATACATTAAAATAAAGCTTGTTGTTTTCGTGGTTTCTTTTTAATTTTTTTATATTAAAAAAAAATAATAAATAAAAAAAAGAATCACCTGTTTAAATGTAAATGAATGTCAAAGTTTTTTTTCTGGTTTAAAATTTTTGCAGTTTAGAACGTGAAAGTCATGATGAAAGTGTAGGTCATAATGTGTGGGGATTTTTTACAATTTGAAAGAAATTTTAATCGCCGATAAACATCTTTTTTTTTTACAGGTCAATGATTCTCTAGCAATTTTTTTTTGTCGGAGTGGGACAATTTATTATTATTTTTTTTTAGAAGTCAATGTATTTAAATTGTATTTCAGTTGAAAAATATATCTAATTTTATTTTTAAAAAGTTGAAAGTTAAAAATAGTAAGTTTTTGTCAGATGCTTTCAAAAAACATGAATTGTGATGTTGTTATGTAAAAAAATATTATTGTTATCTTTTACACAGGGTGATAGTGACATACATTTTTTTTGTGAATCGTGTTGTGAGGTGGGGTGGCTTTTTCATCTTACATGTCTTATGACTGCACTGAAGTGAACAATGAAAATGCATTTTTTTATTTTTCAATATAAAATTCGAAATATAACTTTTTTTTTTAAGTAATAAAACTTAACATTTTTAAAACGTTTACAGTTTGGCATTTACTTTTTTTTTATAAAAAGTAAATACCAAACTTAAACAGAAAGTAGATAAAACAAAGATGTTTTAGGTGAACATTTCTTTTTTATTTGTATTCATTTCTGAAATGAGTAATTTTCAATCTTGGAATTATTTCGATGATGACGAGAGGGTACTTGGTCGAAACGTTGTATCTAAGCTTTATACACCTTATATCAATCAGTTGAATCAAGTATGATAACAAAAGTAAAGTTCGAAATAATTCCAATTTTTTTTTTAATTCATAATTCCAGGTTCTGTTTTTTGTTTGTTTGTTTGTTTCCTTTTGTTTTTCCATTAAAAGTTTTTTTTAAATCTAAGAATAAGATTTATTTTAAAAATGTTTATGCATTTAATAATCTTTTCTTTTAGTATCATTAATTTGAAGGCAATCGACATTACTCTTTTTGGCAGAGGCATAATGCATTTTTTTAACTCGGCATTTGAGATACTTTTTAAACTAAAAAAAAGTTAGTTTGAAGATGCCTGGGTTGTTATCGTCAGACACAATAAGAAAATCGTTTTAATTTATGTCAAATTAAGAGTTCTGTTTTCAAGTGCATACAAAGAAAACTGTGTCACTGACCTGTGAGTTTCGAAAATCCCGTAATTGAATTCGGAACTGGTAAATTCTCTAAATATTTAGGAAGACTAATTTTAACAAGTGTTGATATAGACTCCATGATAAGTGTGTCAACAACGGTTTTACTTTACGTTGGTACTCCGACTTCCGGTTTAATTTACGAAGTGAATAGTAAATTATTGCCGATTTGACAAAATCGTTATGACTAATTTAAATCATATAACCAGAACATGGTATCTTTTTTTCATGAAATTTTATTGAGAATATTTATTACGAATTTTCTGTTTCATAATAACTACTGTTAAGAAGATAATTTGTTTAAAATACTTCTATAGATAGTAGATATATTCCATCATTAATGACGTCATTACATTCATAAAAAGATAAATTCATTCAAGAAAAAAGCCATTAAAATGTGTTCACATGAAGTGTAAGATAAAATATATATTTAGATAATCAAACTTAGTAAAATTAATAATTTATGCTATTGCTAACGCTGCTTAATTTTTATGTCCAGAATTGTAACTGGTGTGAACTTCTAAAACAATATTAGATTTGTTGTTGCTAAAAATGTTGTTTCTATTTAATAAATGTTGAGTTAATGTTGATATCAATTAAGTTTTAAACTGATAATTTTTAATTTCTTGGCGAAGGCATCGCCTATGTCTCTCAAAAAAGATGATTTACCTGATGTTAATGATAAGATTGCATTTTTACTAACATCCAATATTAAAACTATATAATTACAACCAACTTTCAAACAAAACTTATTAAATAGATATTAATATTTACATAATATATGGTGACTAATATAAATAAATAATATACGGTTAATAAAATATTCACTGCTATTACAATCTATAACATTGCTTAATGATTTAAAAGTAAAACAAAAACATATTTTTTCTTTTATCCTCTACCAATATAAAATGAAAATGCTAGATATTTGTCTTTCTTTTTTCATTATTTCTTGTTATATTTACTTTTTAAAGTTTCATTTGTATCTTTTAAAGTTGATTACTTGAAAAAGATACATCAAAGACTGCATATTAGAAAACAATAGAAAATATTGCAAATTTCTAGCCTAACATATTTTTCACTTCAATGGAAGTGATATTAGATAAAAATAAAACAAAATATACTCAGACATGGCCAATGGAAAGAGAACAATATGCCCATGTAGATTAAATAGAGGTTAAAATTCCTTGAAGGTTACCTGGCTCAACAAATATCTGAAAAAAGGCCAGACAGCATAACAGCCAAAGCATGATAACGACAAAGATCAGGACACTAGTCCAAATATAAATGATGATAATGAATTGTTTTTTTTCAGTTCTAACATGCTTAATGCAATCATTTATATTGCTGTGAACATTGCTAAATCATGTTAATCAATATAAAATTACCAGTTCAGAAACACTTTTCTTTAGGTATATTTGTGATGAATATGAAATAAGAATAACTTTCTTTTCTTCATGATTTGCAAACTCGCAATGTCATTGGGTAAAAAAATATTACTTAGCTATCATAGGACAATTTATTACTCGCAGCTTGGTGACAATTTATTTATCACTTTAATTTTGTGCACTTTTCTTGAGAGCAAGCTCCAGCCAGCTTTCTTAATTTTTCTAAAACTCAAAATTTGATTGGCTAATTCACTTCACAAAAATATTTCTGCACAAGACGCAATTTTCCCACCAAAGCGATTTGAGTCACTTCTGCTCTTATTTAACCAAGACAATCTAGCGATGATTTTTGTTCGGCCCGGAAGTGGATGCATATGTACAGCTGCTATGTAAAGTTGTAGTGAACACAGAATTAAAAGCAATTCTCTTTACTTTTACAAAAACTCAAAATTACATGTGAAATCTTAATTTTGACAAGTAGGAATAGTATTGACCCCATACTGAAATAAAATAGCCAAATTTCACAATCCATTGTTAATTTTCTAACCAATGAAAGGAAGTGATTTGTAAAACTGAGAGAAAAGTTAACAATTCAGTGTGAAAAGATGAATTGGTATAAAGGAAGAAAGAAAGAAATTAGACTCAGTCAGATGGGAGCAGAGAGATGACATGTGACAAAAGAAACTTCAAGCCTGACCTGAACGTAAAGTTTGGTCACACATTCATTCTTCTTCTTTCTTGTGTGCTAATTTCCTTTATCTCTTCTTTTTCCTTCTCACCATTTTTGCAGTAAACAAAAAAGAAGACAACAACAACAACAACAAGATACTTCAACTGACTCCTAAATATTAACTCCAAGTACAATTTTCTTTATTGCTTTACCATCCTTTTCACTTTCTCGCCAGCCATAAAAGAAGGAAAGGAACACAGACTTTATTAGTAACCTGTTAATCTTTCTGCATAAACTCATTCTGCTACTTACAATTAGAATTCTGAACAATTAACTTCTTACTACTATTTCTCTTGGAACATTTAACTCCTACAAATTGATGTTATTCTGTTCTGTTAATTCTACTTTAAACATAAAAATGAAATACTTTTATTCTTCCACATTCCAACATCCAACCTTCTGATGACCTTCTGATAAACCTCTAAGTTGTGGGGAGTGTTGGCTATGTTTGTGAATTGGCCTTGTACCAGACATGGCTGACCGTCTCTACTTCAATGTAACAACAATGACACTAACATGAATGCCAATAACAGAATCCACGTCTATACAAACTTCACTTATTTATTTTACCCAGTTTTGAGTAGGGGTCAGAGAGAAAGAAAGCAGAGACTACCTTCACCATGTCCATTTCACACCAATACATTATTAGTCTGTAATGATTACTGCTGATTGCCAAGTCTCCTTCTACTGTTGAAGCTAAGTACCTAAAAATACATCTTTTATATTGAATTCTACTGTAATATTTTAATGTGAAAAATGAACTTTTTCATTTTTGATTGCCAAGTCTCTTTCTATTGTTGAAGCTAAGTGCCTAAAAAAATACATCTTTTATATTGAATTCTACTGTAATATTTTAATGTGAAAAATGAACTTTTTCAATTTGTTTTCATTTTGGAAACCTTGTTTATATGGAATTCAACTGAACTCTTTGGATTTGTTTTTAATAATTTTGGAAACCTTGTTTCTATGGAATTCAACTAAATTCTTTTGTGTCAAAATGAATTTTGGAAATGTACTTAGTGCCTGATATTTTAATATGAACATTTTCTCTGTTTATCAAATCTACAACTTTCAATGTGTGATTACTTGTCTTGAAATAAGCTATAATGGGTTGCTTATCTATTCTTTTCCATTCGTAGTGGAGAGTCCATTCTAGTGAAGGGTAGTTGTATACTGTTGCAGGTTAATGGAATTTGGCCTTGTTGTAGATATTCCACTATAAGTCATAAAATGATTACAAATCAAGAAAGGCAATTTGAGTAGAAAAATAACATTTTATATATGCACATATCAATTAATATTTTTACAATTGAAGTAATACATGAAGTATAGGTCCAACGGAGGTTAAAACGTTCATGGCAATAAAATGCTGAAAGAGAATTAATGCTTAGGAATTTGGGAGCGTGTAAGTAAGGAATGTCTTTGATGTATTCGCTCCTTAGGTCAGTAAGTATTTTTTGAGGCAGGGAAGAAGGAAAGAGGTAAGAGAGGTGAGCGTAGTAAGCCGCTTGACTTGGGTCAAGGGAGATACTAATTACTCTCTTCTCCTTGAGTCAGCCTGCCTGTCGATGCTTTCTGTATCCGCTTTTTATATCTTCTTTTTGGATCACAGCAGCTCATTTGGGATTTCACACTTGTATTTGGTTCCGGGCTTCCCATTGACTGATAAATAAAATTTGCGTAGACTCACAAACTGGAAATGTAATATTTAATTAATTTTTAGTTTTCAACCAGAACATCTGTGCGAAGCCGGTGGCGCAGCAACGACTTTTGGTCATTTGCTTTTTGGTCGTGAAAGTACAAACATCCAGTCCATCGCTTTTGCTTGGTATCACCACAAAGCTACTGACAATTACATTTGTGTAAATTTGTAAATAAATTTATTTTGTGTTTTTAAAATATATACAAGTGTTTCTTCATCATTATACACTACCACCAAACACGTCTTACTTTATATTATTTCTTTGTATTTTAATAAATTTATTATACTATCTGATATATATTGACAAAATAAATGAATTTGTACTTTATCTCTATAATTCATATATGAAATATAGTATATATATATATATATATATATATATATATATATATATGTGGTAGATTTCATATTTTCTTGAATAAATGTATTTATTTAGCATCAGTAAAATATTTAAATAATACATATTACAAACATGAAAATTTCATTAAAGGCTTAGGAATCCCATAATACTGTGTTGTGAAGTATCTTTAGTCAGTGTAATAAAATTTTATATATTTCTTTTTATTGACGCATGAAAAATTGAAAGTGCCAAAAAGAAAGATGTTTCTCATATGAGAACTATTAATCATTAAACAGATTATTTAAATAGTTTAATTTATAATTACTTTTATTACAATGTAATAAAAAGCAAAGCAAAGTCACCAAAGAAGAGAAGTACACAATACTAAAAGTTTGGAAGAGAGAAAAGAGAGACAGGGAGAAAATTTGATCTTATAGAAATATTCAACATGTCTACAAAGAAAAAATAAAGGAAACAAAAGAATAGATAAATTGTAATCCAATATTATTAACAAAATTTTATGTGTTTTACAAAGATGTTTTTAGTTCAGTTTCTTCACATGAATACAGTTTTCATATAACAAATTCAACACAAGATTTCTTAATGACTCATTTTACTACTTCAACTTGAACTGTTACTTGAACTTTTGTTCTTATCTTATAAAAACAGATTTTCATATTAGAGGAAATAGACTAAACACAAGAAAATTTCTTAATGGATCCTTACTATTTCAACTGTTACTTGAATATTTTCTTCTTTATATAGCAGGAAATTTACTAAACACAGGAAGATTTCATAATGACTTTTCTTACTATTTCAACTTAAAATGTTACTTGAATTTTTTCATTTCTTCTTTTGAAAAAAGGGTTTCATATAACAAGAAATAGATTAGACACAGGAAGATTTCTTAATGACCCCTCATACATCTTCAACTGTTACTTGAATTTTTTCTTCTTTATATAGCAGGAAATTTACTAAACACAGGAAGATTTCATAATGACTTTTCTTACTATTTCAACTTAAAATGTTACTTGAATTTTTTCATTTCTTCTTTTGAAAAAAGGGTTTCATATAACAAGAAATAGATTAGACACAGGAAGATTTCTTAATGACCCCTCATACATCTTCAACTGTTACTTGAATTTTCTTCTCATCTCATGAAGAAAGACTACATATGGCAGGAAATATACTAAACACAAGAAGATTTTTAATGACTCCTCTTGCTAGTTCAACTTAAACTGTTACATGGATATTTTCTTCTCATCTTATATATATGAGACACTGGAAGATTTTTTAATGACTTTTTTACTACATCAACTTGAATTTTTACTTGTATTCTTTTATTCTCTTCTGATGAAAACAGTTTACATGTAACAGGAAATAGACAAAAGACAGGAAGACTTCTTAATGACTCTCCTTATTACTTTAACTTTAATTGTTACTTGAATTTTTGCTTCTTGTCATATAAAGACAGTTTTCATATAAGTGGAAATAAACTAGACACAGGAAAATTTCTTAATGACTCCTTACTATTTCAACCTGAACTGTTACTTGAATTTCTTCTTGTCTAATGAAGATAGATTACATATGACAGGAAATATACTAAACGCAGGAAGATTTGTTAATGACTCTTCTTACTACTTCAACTTGAATTGTTACTTGAATTTCTTCTTCTCTTCTTATGAAGACACTTTTCGTATGACAGGAAATAGACTCAACACAGGAAGATTTCTTTATGACATCTTTGCTACTTCAAGTCAAAGTTTTACTCTGATTGGCTACTTGATATGCTCTCTTTTATTCATAAATGGCATGTGGACATAATATTAAACACAAGAATACTCGTGAATATTAAACAGATAAATGCTCGATTGTATTTAAATATATGTTACTTGAAGTGCATATAATTCTCATTACTAAAAAAGAAAACTCAATAAAAATTATTTTAATTATTTAAAGCAGAAAAGTGTGCATGTTAAAAAATTTTCTTCTGAATTTGATTAAGGGAAATAACTCATCTATTTTTTTAGTGGTAACAATAAATTTCTAACTGGTTAACTTTTCATTTAATATTTCTGTTTCTGTTTTGGTTCAGGGTAAATAATAATAACAATACAGCCCACACCTTACAAAGGGCTTTATCTATGCAAAATGAGTGTGATCTTGTTTTTTTTTTTTTGTTTTTTTTTTTTTGTTATGTGTTCTCCAAAAATGCTCAGTAGAAAATGTCATGATGGCAATTTTGAGTTTAGGCCTCTGGTTATAACCCAGAAAAAATGAGTACACATCAGAAATAAAATGTAATAAAATAATAATAATAATATCTCTTATAGGATAAAAAAAAGTGTTTAAGAAGATTATTTTTCAAATTATAAAAACTTTTGATTAATACAAAAGATTTTATCTAAAATTATACTACTATTAAATTCTGTATAACAATAAATTTTTAAAGAGAAGATTTAAATATCAAAATAATGAATAGAATGAGAGGAAAATATGTTCAATAAGTGATAAAATACTAAAATTTATATTATAAAAGAAGAGTCGATTTTCTGTCTGTCAAGTATGATTTTTCCTGTGTGTATACAATCTATATGTGTCTGTGGGTATTGTGCGTAAGTAATTGACATGTGCTTGAACCATTTGATGTACATGTAAGCACATACACATACATACACACACAATTTGACCAAGCTTGAAATAAGACATTGGCATATTATATTTCCTTCCCATTCAGTCTGGACAACCACTACTCTGGACTTAGCAATAACAAAAAAAACATTAATTTTTTAAATTCTAAAAAAAATCATATTATTATAGGACTCTATTGGACTTTTCAGAAATTATAAATAGAGTTATTTTTAATGTTTTTTTAATTCCATAGAAATAATTTTAAGTCTGTCTTTTAATTAAAATATACGCAGACATTCATACACACACTTTGAATACAATTGAAATGGATAACTGAGTTGAAGGATTAATTTTCATTTTGTCTAGCAACAACCCCTGGATAACAGGAAAAGAGTATAAGCCAACACTTTGAAGTTCTTTTTATGACTCTTTCATCTAAACTGAATATATTTTTTAATAAACATAGACATACACAAACAATTAAAATTTGAAATTTCCCTATCTTGCCATCAGTAAAGTAAGTGACAGGTACTGAATTAGTATTTAAATAAGAAAAAGATCAAAATTTACTGTGTAACAAGAAAGTTATTTACATACTCATTGTTTTTGAAAAAAATATTTTGAGTGGAATTTATAATATTTCACTGTTTATAAGACACTTTAATGCATTAGACACTCCTCAAAATTTTGAAGGAAGAAATCAGAAAAAAGGGTTTTCTTCGTACTTCATATCCCCAATTTTACTTATGAAAACATGACTAATAATAAGAATTTCATCAAAGACTAAAAAGAAGTACCAAATTTATGGTAACTATTTAGAATGTAATAATTAGAAGAGAAGTTAGAGTGCCTCAATGCAACTGAAACCTAACCTTTTGCAGCTTGAAATGTTCACTAATCATGAGGAATTCATCATGACTAAAAAGAAGTACCACATTTTATTAAATAATTAGAAGAGAAGTTAGAGTGCCTAATGCAACTGAAACCTAACCTTTTGCAGCTTGAAATGTTCACTAATCATGAGGAATTCCATCACAGACTAAAAAGAAGTACCACATTTATGGTAACTATTTAGAATGTAATAATTAGAAGAGAAGTTAGAGTGCCTAGCAACTGAAACCTAACCTTTTGCAGCTTGAAATGTTCAATAATCATGAGGAATTCATCACAGATCCTCGAAAAGAAGTACCAAATTTATGGTAACTATTTAGAATGTAATAATTAGAAGAGAAGTTAGAGTGCCTAATGCAACTGAAACCTAACCTTTTTGCAGCCTGAAATGTTCACTAATCAAGAGGAATTCATCACAGACTAAAAAAGAAGTACCACATTTATGGTAACTATTTAGAATGTAATAATTAGAAGAGAAGTTAGAGTGCCTAATGCAACTGAAACCTAACCTTTTGCAGCTTGAAATGTTCACTAATCATGAGGAATTCATCACAGACTAAAAAGAAGTACCACATTTATGGTAACTATTAGAATGTAATAATTAGAAGAGAAGTTAGAGTGCCTAACTGAAACCTAACCTTTTGCAGCTTGAAATGTTCACTAATCATGAGGAATTCATCACAGACTAAAAAGAAGTACCATACATTTATGGTAACTATTTAGAATGTAATAATTAGAAGAGAAGCAGAGTGCCTAATGCAAACTGAAACCTAACCTTTTGCAGCTTGAAATGTTCACTAATCATGAGGAATTCATCACAGACTAAAAAGAAGTACCACATTTATGGTAACTATTTAGAATGTAATAATTAGAAGAGAAGTTAGAGTGCCTAATGCAACTGAAACCTAATCCTGGTGCCTGAAATGTTCACTAATCATGAGGAATTCATCACAGACCGAAAAGAAGTACCAAATTTATGGTAACTATTTAGAATGTAATAATTAGAAGAGAAGTTAGAGTGCCTAATGCAACTGAAACCTAACCTTTTGCAGCTTGAAATGTTCACTAATCATGAGGAATTCATCACAGACTAAAAAGAAGTACCACATTTATGGTAACTATTTAGAATGTAATAATTAAAGAGAAGGAGTGCCTAATGCAACTGAAACCTAACCTTTTGCAGCTTGAAATGTTCACTAATCATGTGAGGAATTCATCACAGACTAAAAGAAGTACCACATTTTATGGTAACTATTTAGAATGTAATAATTAGAAGAGAAGTTAGAGTAATGCAACCAGAAAACCTAACCTTTTGCAGCTTGAAATGTTCACTAATCATAGTGAATTCATCACAGACTAAAAGAAGTACCACATTTATGGTAACTATTTAGAATGTAATAATTAGAAGAGAAGTTAGAGTGCTCTAACTGAAACCTAACCTTTGCAGCTTGAAATGTTCACTAATCAAGAGGAATTCATCACAGACTAAAAAGAAGTACCACATTTATGGTAACTATTTAGAATGTAATAATTAGAAGAGAAGTTAGAGTGCCTAATGCAACTGAAACCTAACCTTTGCAGCTTGAAATGTTCACTAATCATAGAGGAATTATCACAGACTAAAAAGAAGTACCACATTTATGGTAACTATTTAGAATGTAATAATTAGAAGAGAAGTTAGAGTGCCAATGCAACTGAAACCTAACCTTTTGCAGCTTGAAATGTTCACTTCAATCATGAGGAATTCATCACAGACTAAAAAGAAGTACCACATTTATGGTAACTATTTAGAATGTAATAATTAGAAGAGAAGTTAGAGTGCCTAATGCAACTGAAACCTAACCTTTTGCAGCTTGAAATGTTCACTAATCATGAGGAATTCATCACAGACTAAAAAGAAGTACCACATTTATGGTAACTATTTGTGTGAATGTAATAATTAGAAGAGAAGTTAGAGGTGCCTAATGCAACTGAAACCTAACCTTTGCAGCTTGAAATGTTCACTAATCATGAGGAATTCATCATGACTAAAAAGAAGTACCACATTTATGGTAACTATTTAGAATGTAATAATTAGAAGAGAAGCTAGAGTGCCTAATGCAACTGAAACCTAACC
This sequence comes from Ascarosepion bandense, assembly GCA_037127315.1. NCBI lineage: Eukaryota > Metazoa > Mollusca > Cephalopoda > Sepiida > Sepiidae > Ascarosepion > Ascarosepion bandense. The sequence goes on from JBBBDQ010001831.1 coordinate 1,670,236, forward strand.
TTTTTGCAGCCTGAAATGTTCACTAATCATGAGACCATCACAGACCGAAAAGAAGTACCAAATTTATGGTAACTATTTAGAATGTAATAATTAGAAGAGAAGTTAGGAGTGCCTAATGCAACTGAAAACCTAACCTTTTGCAGCCTGAAAATGTTCACTAATCATGAGGAATTCATCACAGACCGAAAAGAAGTACCAAATTTATGGTAACGGGAATGTAATAATTAGAAGAGAAGTTAGAGGTCAATGCAACTGAAACCTAACCTTTTGCAACCTGAAATGTTCACTAATCATGAGTGAATTCATCAATATATCCAAAAGAAGTACCAAATTTATGGTAACTATTTAGAATGTAATAATTAGAAGAGAAGCTAGAGTGCCTAATGCAACTGAAACCTAACTCTTTGCAGCCTGAAATGTTCACTAATCATGAGGAATTTATCACAAACCAAAATGGAGCACTAATTTTAAATTAGAGATATGTAAATTTGGATTCAGAAGTAAAGTTAAGTTTGACTTATGTGTAGGTTTAAAACATACGATAATGTTTACCATACTGTTGAATCCATATGTCGGTATTATAGATTGAAATACTCATTATTGGTGATCATCACAAGATTATCACAACTGCATAAATAGCTTCTCTTAAAATGTTAATTCAGTTTTGAAACAAGGTCTCAGAATTGGATGAAACTGGGAAGATGAGGTTCACTTTACACTCCAAAATTACAACTTCCATCACCAATCTTTGCTTTATAGGATGCCATTTGAAGATTTTTCATAGGAAAATATGTGTCTATTAAGCAGCAAAATATGGTATACAAAAATTAATATCAAAGTCACTGAATTCTACTAAATAGTGAACATTGTTTGTTGATCCTGATTACAGTTTTATATTTAAGAGATATCAAAACTGGGTATGAAGATATGAAATTCTTCAATAAGAGATAAGTATTTGTCATAAAGATTGTTGAACATAGAATCATAAAAAGAAAATTAGATTTGATTGGATATACTCTATGAAAACATGGGGAAGATTTCTTGTTATTGATGGTTATGGAAACACAGGACTGAAATCCATAGTCATGGCCAATCTGGTAGAGTGCGTCAGTCCGCTGGGATGATGATATGTTGTTACACTCGGGCAGAGTGCAGCTCCATTGTATCTCGGTCTATAGACAGACACGCAATTGAGAAAAATTATACTGAGAGGTGCCTGGTCCTAAGGAACAGTGTTCCGAGGTAGTGCAACCCTATTGCACCAAAAGGGTAGTTTGGTGGTCGCCACCAAGGCCAGTGCAACCGGCGGTTGTAGGAACTTGGCAATTTTTGGCCATTGCTTGTGTGCACGCATTTGGGTTTCCCACATAAAACCTCGACCTTATGTCACATCCATGTTTTGCTGGGGAGACAAAGTAAATATTCTTATTTATGCTAATTACCTGATGCAGGTCACTTGTTGGGTAGAGATTATTATCTCTTAGTTGTATCTCTGCCTTCAGGTAGAGTATGGCTCAGTTGTGTCTCTGTCTGAGGACAGATGTACATCTGAGATAAATAAAATACTGAGAGGTACTTGATCCCAGGGAACAGATGCCTGAGGCTGCACTACACCATTGCACCATCAGGGGTCCACTCCAAGACCAGCACAACCAATAGTTGCAGAGGTTGGGCAATTTTTGTCACTAGTTTGAGCATACACACTCAGGTTCCCCACAATAAACTCAGCCTTGTGTCACATCCTGTCTCAATGGGGATATGAGATAAATATCTATATTTATACTAATTCAACACAAGTATAATTTTCATTTTTTTATAATTAATTGAGCAAATGAGTAAAAATACTAAATTTTTAATTAATCATTTTTTCAGTATTTGTCTATACTTCTGAAATGAGGTAGAATTTGCATTAATTTCCTTATTTGGATTATTATCCTCATCTTTGTTGTCATATTTATGATGTTTTGGCCATTTTACACTGGATATAGACATTAGTTAATTCCAGTAACTTGACCCAAAGAATTGTGAGTTCAATACCAGGCAACAGCAGTGGTGAATAAATAATTTAGAGAGTTAAATTAAAGGAAGATAACTACATGGCTACAAGAAGTGGCATTGCACATGGAATGAGAATGGTATACCCCAGTGATCAAAATAAAGGGTTCGAAATTAAAAGAAAGCTGTAGTGTACAATGGTTAAAACATCATAAACATGCCAATAAAGATGAGGACAATAGTCTGAATGATATAAATAATGTAAATCAGACTTTACCCAATACTAACCTCTGATATAAAGGAATACAAATTTTTTATTTACTGGCAAAGTTTCAATAACTGTTCAGATATTGTTTGTAAATCAATCTTTTTTTTTATACATCTTGATGTAGAATGGGTCTAGTCAATAGTACCTAAGAAGCAGACTGAATCAACTTGCAACATTTATTCTTAATGCAAAATAGTCATGTTTATAGAGTGAGTACATGATCCGTATTGTTAGAAGACAATAGTTGGATTATGAGATGTTCAAAGTAGTTGTATTTTTTTATATTCTAAGATTTAAAAACAGAATTATTTCAGTAGAGCATACTTGTCTTGGTGCATGTAAATCAGAGGTGTGTCGTCTGAGTATAAATTGTCTACTCTAACTAAAATTATAAAAGTTCATTATTAAATCAGTCAGTTAAGCGCTATATGTGATACACACTTGGGTAATCATATTTCAAATGAGACTTGACTGATTAGGCAGAAGATTTTCCTTGCAGTTGGTTGCCATTATGTTTTGCAATAGATTGGTTGCCAACCAAGGCTATAGAACCAAATCTGTCCTGTGATTTAACCCATTGTTGGATGAAGAAGTGACAGATTCATACCTTTCTCAAGGGTATTTGTGTATATGTGAATGCAGTGAATTCAACTGGAATTTGAACTTGGCTTTATTAAATATAAATTTAAATTATTAAATACAAAATTAGATATAAATTTATTAAATATTATTAAATATAAATTTACTTGGCTCTATTAAATATAAATCTATAAATTATTAAATACAAAAATAAAAATTTTCCAATTCATTGTAGATTTGTAATTTAATGCACTACACTTTATCTGCAAGGGAACTTTGCTTAAAACCCACTAGGTGGCATGGCAATAAGTAGTATAAAAGTAAAGGCTATAAACCCACTTACTTTCTTTTGTTCTTTCAACCGTGGGAAGCAGTAGTGACAGGAAGTATCAACCACTCCAAGGAAACAGCCTCTTATATGGTGACTTTAATTTCAACCTAACCTCATGGTACACACACAGATTTTCTAACAGCTAATTCCATAAATCATCTTTCTTTTCTTCTAAACTCTATTTGTGTGCATACAAGTATATTTTTCTCTTCATGAATTATGTTGCTCAATGTATAGATATATAAAAAAATTCCTTCATATGTTGAATTCATTTACTTTGAAAGTTTTCAACATATTTCTTTTACAAATGGTACACTTTTCCCACTACAAATGTATAATTTAGTCAATGGTTATTCTGAGTTGGTGCTAAAAGTTTCTCGACCCAACCAAGAAGCCCTGCCCTCAAAATACTAAAAGATTTGGTTGAGTATATTTGATCTGATTAATAATTGTTGATTAAATAAAGAATTCAGTTTGAAATCCACTGTAGGTTACTCAGATTATGTCAGAGGGTACAACAACTGAAACATTGTGATAACAACAACAAAAATGAGAACATTAGTCTGAATATAAACAGTGTAAATAATAATAACTCCTCGTCCAAGAATCCAGGTAGAAATTTAAATTTCCAATTTATTGTAAATTTATATTAAGACCTTGAATAAGTTCTTGCTGATTTTTCATGAAAAGTAATGTTTTATTTAAAAGTCTAAGTAAGAAACATGTTACTGAAAGTACTATTCATTGCTAGCTTTTATTTTCCCATCTTTCTGGCAGCATTTAAATTCCATGTCAAAAAAATGACACATCTTTTGAGGCTAATCATGAGTAGATCTATTTTTTTGGCATCTTCATAAGAATGAAAGTGCTGCTCAGTCAGGCCATGTGCCATCAATCAGAACAAGTGATAATCAAACCGGGCAATATCTAGTGAATATGATGGGTAGGGCAAGAATTTTGCAACACGTGGCATAGCATTGTTAAGTTGCAAAATTATTTTGTTGTGTTTCTGCTTGTATAGTGGTCATTTTTTCTTCAATGCTTGGCACAAATGCATCAATTGTAGTCGACAGCAGTCTCCCATGATGTTTTTGGTTGGTTTCAGCAGCTCATAAAAACTACACTCAGCTGATCATGCCAAATGTAGAGCAGAAGCTTCAAACTGGATATTCAGCTTTGCTGCTGATATTGATGCATGGCCAGATTTACCCCACAATCTTCTACACTTAGGGTTATCATAGTGTATCCACTTTTCATTGCTGGTCAAGATACAATGCAAAAGCCTTTTCCTTTTCTGCCTTTGAAGTAGCTGTTCACATGTGACAAGATACCATTTGACGTCTCTTGGCATCAACTCGTACGGAAACCAATGTCCTTGCTTTTGAATAATTCCTAATTCATTCAAACATTTCAAAATTGTTGTTTAATCAACTCCTAAGTTCAGCTTGCACCTGATATGAGTCTTCATAAAGTAATGCTTCCAATTTTTTGTTTTCAAACTTTTTGGCACACCAGAGCGTTCATTATCTTCAACATCAAAATCATTATTTTCGAAGTGTCTAAACTAATCTCTGCATGTTGTTTCCAATAGAGCAAAGTCACTGTAAATCTCAACAAGAATGCTGAGTGCTTCAGCATCAGATTTCTTTTGAATAATGTAGTGCAGTCAAATTCCTCACAAATACAGTTTCTTTGGCACAAATTTTGACATGTTTAACGCTATGAAAAACAACACTTTGGCAAAATGACATACACTGAATTTAAAGCTTGCTTCTAGTACTACCTTATAGATGCCTTACCATCTGAAACTACATGCATGCATTCTGTTAAAAAACAGTGAGAACATATTCAAGTTAACTTAATGCATTAAATTCAATGTAAATTATTATTTTCACCTTGGACAGAGAAAATTCACCCATGCCTTTCAACTTCAGAATAATATAATATGTATCACAATGTCTAGTCCATGTACTGTAGATACTGCTCCAAGCCACATAACGATTGCAGAAATTCTACCTTCACATCTTTTTTTTTTTTTTTATATAAAACTTGAGTAAAAAATTTTGTAGAATTTCTCAATGTATTATCTAGACCTTTTTTCAAAATATTTCATTATGGAGAAGTTTTATAAAGATAGATTGCTTACCTCAAGCAAATATTCATAACACATGTCTGATGTATACACAGAATGTATTCTGGGATTAGTTATAAACAGTAGCTGCAAAACTAATATTTAAAAAATTCTGCTAGCAATGAAAAATTTCTGAAGTTATTTTGATAATTATATATTCTGGGATTCATTTCAGACAATGGTTCTAACATTTTTTTTAAACAAACTATTCTGATTATAAATACACAAATACCTGCAGTAACACTCAGAGATAGATAGATAGATAGATAGATAGATAGATAGATAGATAGATATGAAGAGAATGAAATAGGTAAATATGAAGAGAATTAAATTGATAGATAGGAAGAGAATGAAATAGATTAATAAGAAGAGAATGAGATAGATAGGTAATTATAAAGAGAATGAGATAGATATGATATGAATAGAATGAGATATACCTACAAATATCAAGAGAATGAGATAGAGAAAAATATAGATTATATGTTTATCTATGAAAAATACTAAATGCTTGATATATATATATATATATATATATATATATATATATATATATATATATATATGTAAAAGTAGAATATATTTTTGTATTTACTTAATATTCCAGGTGTTTTATTCTTATAATGTTAAACAATCTGTTTGTATACATTGATACAATTAATACATTCAGATATACACATACTGATATTGTCTTAGACCAAACTAAAGCCAAAAATTAAAAAGAAAACATTTTTTTAAAACTATAAACTGATTCCATATGATGATTTTATAAGTGTAGCTTAAATGTGGCATGAAGCTGAAAGTGTGAGAATTGAACTCACTACTCAATAGTAATTGAACTAGGGAAACAAGCTTTCTAATTGTTACAAAACATACAAGTTCCCAGTCCTGCTTCCATATGAGTAAATATGCATGCAAGAATTGCCTGTAAGTTTTTGACTGTGCACCTTTGACCTGTTTTGGGCCATTTTTTAAGATTCCAAACTTTAATGGTTGGAAACAAAAACTGCAATTATAATTTTAATTATTCTTTTAAAATCCAGTTTCTAAATTTTGACATAGCATTTGTGTGTTATAATAGTCCACTATTCATTAGACTATGTTTAATCATACAGAAGAAGAAAGGATTTAGTAAAATTTTAAAAAATATTCTTTACTCAAACTTATATTAATGTATGTTTAATTAAAATTTTCTTTCTAAATGCTTACACATATTTTAGTCAAGTTTTCTTCAAATATCCAACTTTGAAGGTTAGAGGGCTGAAGTAATCAGAGCAATTAAATTATGTTCATAGAAATATTGAGTCATATATCAGTCAGTCAGTTAAGTGCCATCTGTGATACACATTTAGACGATCATATTTCTTTTGATCCATGACTGAAAAGGTTGGAGATTTTCCCGCAGTAGGCTGTTGTTTCTTTCTGCAGTAATCTGGTTGCCAACTAAGGCTAGATAATCCAATCTATCCTGTTATTTAATCCATAGCTGGAAGAAGAAGAGATGTAAGTGAATGCAACAAATTTAACTGGAATTCAAACTCAGTTCTTTCTCACTGTGAGCTGACATCCATTGTACCACAACATACATTATATATAGATGAGTATAAAAAATGAATCTGCAATGGAGGTGACCCTTTGTAGTATGTGTGTGGTAAAATCATATTGTTGTCAGCAGTTGTAACAAGTGCATGCTCAATTCACATTAAACTCTCCCACTTGTTACAGCATTTCCTTGAAAATTTTAACAATCTCAAAATAAATGAATTTAACACATACATTTTCTTTATTTAATTATTTCACCCAAGCAAGGCAATAAAGTCACGAAGACACAAGGTGTTTCTGAATGTCAGAGAATATGAGAAAAAACATTATTAAAAAGAAAGAACAATAAAAAATAAAAATTAGGAAGACAAAAGATAACAATTGACATTACATTTAAATTTTTCAAGATCAAAGTTGACTGGAAAGCAAGAAGCCAGAAAAGAGTTACACAAACAAGAAGTGGGAAAGAAGAAACTGTTAGCATAAAAATTAAAGTTACAGCTAAATATTTCAACTCTAAAATGACGCAAACTTGCTACAAATCTACTACTACACTTAAATTTATTATGTCCAGTACCATAGAGAAAAGTTCATCAGAACAATTACCATGAAAATATTTATAGAAAAGGAACAGAGAAGCTACTTTCCAATGGTAGAAAACTGAAGCTGTGATGCTAGATCAGGACCAATAACTTTGCAGATTTTTATCAAGAATCTCTAAATATATATTTTTGTAAAAACTATTGTGTTGTATATAGCTAAGTATAAAATTGAATCTGTAATGTGGGTGACTTTTTTTAGTAGATGGATAAATCGTTGTCTAACTTATGCAAAAATTAAAATAACATTGACATCTCATTTTAACAAATACATTAACCAAAATTACACAAAATGCTAAAGAGTAAAATTATTCAATAAAATTGCCATTGGTTTAAACCACAGTCTCCAAACGAATTTAGAATCTCCTGCAACTCTTCTGGACAGTCGCCTCGTTTAATGCTGCTACTTAGTTTACCTTTGGTGTTATAAGGAGTTTTGTGGGTTTCTCGTTCAACTGAGCCCCACACATAATAAACAAGGAGTTTGCAGTCTTGGGGGTTAGATGGCCAGATGTAAAGGGTGATCAGAAATTGTCTGAAAGCCATAACTCTGTTGTCCTGTTTGTGTGGTATGGTGCAGAGTTCTGTTTCCAGACATAGGATCTTCCAGCAGCCACCCTCTTGACCCGGTGCAGCACTGTTTTCTCAAGGCACTTGATATAGGTCCCTGTGTTGTGTCTGAGGCCCTCACCAACAAATTTGTGGGTTCTTTTATCAAAATGATCAGATTGAGTTTTCCTTCGTAATCACCATTAGACTCATTCAACTTTTCAGAATCCTCTCACTGTCCTCAGATTGATACCCAAACACTCTGAAATGTTCATACTAGAGCTTATGGCATGATTGCCAAGCAGTACAGCGTGCTATTTTCAGATTTCTGACAGAGTGAATTGTTAATATGCTCTTTTACTCACAGAGGATGCCCAACTGACCCTACTATACTGTGCAGTTAATAAAACAAAAACAATCAATGCACATGTGCAAAATTAAAAATATAAAATTTCAACCATTTACTCATTGCACCCTATAGGAGTGTTCAATATATATATATATATATATATATAAAATCCAGGTAAATATATGTTTATCAATGAAAAATAGTAAATGCTTGATATATATAAATAAAAGTAGTATATATTTTTGTATTTACTTAATATTTCAGGTGTTTTATTATTATAATGCCTTCATTTATATTGCATGGATTATAGATATATTTATATACAGAACAACATGTAAAGAATAAAAAATCTATTCTTCAATGAACTACTAACCTTCTACTATGAGTACGAAAGTAACTTAATATATTCTTTCAAAAGCTTGTAATGGTATTAAGTTACTAGTTTGTTATAGGAGTCCACTCTGTAGTGACATTATTTTGTTTGTTGAATTGGGATAATTCTTTTTGTTGACTGGAGATATATATTTACAAATAGATTGTTGTGGAGATATTATTGTGGTCACATGAGTTTATTTGAATAGAAGTAGTATGTAACACATGGCTCAACTGAGGGCTAAAAAGCCTCCCTAAATAGGAAACACGATATGTTTTTCACTACAGCATTCCTGTTGTTGAAGAGAGAAGAGATGGTTTGCATTTTTCTTTTTATACTGCTTTATACAATGTCACCTAGTGGTCTTTGGAAGTTGCCTAGTAGACAAGGGGGGTAATCCTACAACTCCTTGTCAGCAGATTAGTTTACTCAATAGTAGAGAATAGGATTTTCTGTATTCTGTTATTCTTGATTTCTGAGATTAATAAAAAAGGAAAAGTTAGAACAGTGGTTCCAAACCATTTCTAATACATGTCCTCCCAAGAAAAGAAAAATTAATACATCAATAATTTTTATGATCAATCCCTTAAATCTTGACATGATGCTGTTCTCAGCTATAGAAAGCATTTTGCTTATTGTGAACATTGGGAATGACTAATATGGTTTAGATGTGGTTGTGATAGTAAATGAATAAAGGCTTGGTTTTTATTAACTATACTATCATTTTATATTAGTTGTTGACTCCATAAGGTTACATATCTTTGTTATATGTGAATGTTCAACATTATATATGTATTGTGATGTATCAAGTTATAGAGATTTTTTCTTTTGTGTATATGTATATCCATGTGAATATAACAAATTTGTTTCTGTATGTGTGTGTCTGGTGTAATGTAGCAGCAAGTTGTTGTTGGCATGCGCTATATTATAATTTGTTCCAGTATTTGAGTGTGTGAATTGTCACTTGAATTAATTCTTCATTTTCTGTATACTCTTTTCATGAATATTATTTTAGTACATCTTGCTTTGGCTGGTTAGTATTGGCTAAATCTTTGACAGCAGATGCAAATTCACACATGCACATGTGTGCAAGTGTGGACCAAATAAAGAACGAGGTAAAAAAAGAAGAGAGAGAGAAGAAGAAGCTATGCACGTGTTTGCTGTTCTTTTTATAGCTTTTTAACACCTACACGTTTCTGTTTCATTTGGGCAAGAATGTTAGTGATTGGTTGACTTTTGCATGACATCAGTTGACCACATAAGCTATGTCTGAGTTATAGAAAAGAAGGAAAGATATATGTGTAGGGAGAAAAAGAGAGAGAGAGAAAGATTCTCAGGCACTCTATTAGTAAAGAGGAAAGGGTATATTTCAATACATTTTACTACTAATCATCACATGTTCATCCCACAAAAATTCAAAATTACACACCAAAAAATATTTAAATACTTTCTCCTTTGTGAGTAAATAAAGAGGTAAGAACATTGTCGTTGGCATTTGTATGGATGAAAAATAATAAAAATGAAAGTGAAATGGTAAATGAAGTAAATAAATCCAACTTAAATGAATGAATAAAAGCAAAAAACCTTAATTATATATGTGAAAAATTGTATGCATGCATTACTCTAACATACACCTGTACCTTCATCTATATATATATATATATATATATATATATATTGTTTAATACTTAGTTTTTGGTCTTAATAGGGTTATACAAGTACACATTTGCATTAAAAAGTGTTCTATATAATTATATTGTAGAACTTTTGAATATTTTCCATTTTTAAACGAGTTATTTCGCTACCCAGGTTTCTACCATGAGTGGTGTCTTCAGTGGTGTCTCATAGTAGAAACCTGGGTTGCGAAATAACTCATTTAAAAATGGAAAATATATACCGGTTCACACTCCACCCATGTCTATTGAACAGGTTAAGAGGCTCATCCCTTGTTCCCTGTTTAGGATGTGGTTTCCGGCTTTCTCTTTTCCAATCTTCTCACTTTGTTTTTTTTTTTTCAATTGGAGTAGATAGATCTATCTATTGCCCGGTTCACACTCCACCCATGTCTATTGAACAGGTTAAGAGGCTCATCCATTGTTCCCTGTTTAGGATGTGGTTTCCGGCTTTCACTTTTCCAATCTTTTCACTATTACGTAGCCCCCTACACATCAGTGGCATTACCACCTTGCTCGGGGTGATACGATTAAAAAAAATATATATATATATAGAATAAAAAGTGTGAGAGGCTGTGAATGTTTAATTTAAAGTGTATATTTATTGTTGTATAAAGATATTATATGTATGATATTTTAAGTGTCCATAATGGATATTTGTGACACTACACATGTTTCGAGTCTAAGATTGACTCTCTTCAGGCAAATAAATTTGTGGCTTTACATATCGAGTTCCTTTTGTTTCTGAGTGCCAAGTTCTTGTTTATATATAAGTAAGTCGAAAATAAAAATAAAAATGAAAATAAAGATAAAGAATAAAGAATAAAGAAATAAATCAAATCAGTGAAGTAAAAAATAAAAAATAAAGAAAATCAAATAAATCAAATAAATCAAATGTTGGTATGTTGAATAGTCTGTGTTTTCTCACATCAGCATAAATGGATAAACAAATAAATAAATGAATGAATCAAGTGCTTATCTCAATCTGAAATGATTTTGGTCTGGGGTCCCTCTTAAGTACTTAAAAATTATCTTCTAGGTGCCTTTGTGTATTAACATGTCTTTTCATCTGTCAGTTGGTTGCTTTTATTGCTTCGACTGTGTTTTGAATTTTGTGTGTGTGTGTGTATGTGTGTGGATGTGCATGTGTGTGTGTCTGTGTGTGTGTCTGTGTGTGCATGTGTGTGAATGCTCTTTGATTTTGTCTTTATGTTATAGAATTATTTTAGAATTATTTTTTATGGGTCATCTGGTTCTTTGGCCCTCAGAAACAAAAGGAACTCGATATGTAAAGCCACAAATTTATTCACCTGAAGAGAGTCAATCTTAGACTCAAAACACGTGTAGCGTCACAAATACCATTATGCACACTTAAAATATCATACATATAATATCTTTATACAACAATAAATATACACTTTAAACCAAACGTTTACAGCCTCTCACACTTTTTATTCTATACCAATTTCTTTCATTGGAACAATCTTATTTCCTTTCCTATATATATATATATATATATATGAGGTTTGATAAAAAAGTATTAGGACTATTACAGAGTGAATCTGCTTGGCACAGACTGACCCTGAACTCTGTCATACATACACACTAAGTTAGAACCTTCTCACTTACTTCCACTGTTTATAACAGTGCTTTTAACAGTGTGTAGTGTGGTTGTTCCACCATGCCACAGAAGTTCCATCAGTGACCATGGATTGTACAGCAGTTTTTATCCAAGGATAACATTCCCTAAGTCTGAAAACCACCGTATTCTTCAGATCTTGCCTCTTGCTACTTTTTCTTTTAGAAAAATTAAATTCTACTTGAAAGGAACCAGATTTCATGACATCAATGAAATCCAAGAATATGTGACAAGCCAACAGCTTACAACCTCCCAAAAAGGATTGTTTTATCAATGGAAACAATACTGGGTAAAATGTGTGGCTTCAGAAGGGGACTAATTCAAAGGAAATTAAGCGTTGAATTGATTCTTTGCATTCATTTATGTGCAAATACCCTTGAAAAAGGTATTAATCCATCTCTTCCCTCCAGTTATGGGTTAAATAACAGGACAGATTGGGTTCTATAGCCTTGGCTGGCAACTAGACTACCGCAGAAAGCAATGGCAACTTACTGCAGGATAATCTTCTGCCCATGTCATGTCATGTCTCTTTTGAGACATGATCGCCCAAGCGTGTATCACATATGGCACTTAACTGACTGACTTACTGACTGATTCTTGTGGTCAGACCTTGTATAATATACAATATAAAAAAATAACTTTTTACTTAGCTTTTGCTGAATCCATGACTTGCAGTTTCATAGAATCTCATGATTTTAGGTAATACCTGCCACCTATGATACTAAAAAATTAAATGTAACATCAATCACCATCTTTATTATTGCCCTTTCTTCTCACTAAAGTTTTCTCAATTTCTTTCACTCCCAGTAACTCCTGGTATCTTAGTGACATTATTGACTTATTTGGGGTGAAATGATTAAGACGAAATATGAAACTGCAAAAGCTAAGTAAAAATCGTTTTTATATATGTTGCTCTGTTATTATATTTTTCATTTAGTGTTGTGTGCAATTACATTAGTGTCTTTGACAATTTTATTGTTATATATATATATAAGTAGTGTGTACATATGTATTAACATTGGATGGTTACAGTCTGCTTAATGCTTAAATGCAATTGTCAGGCTATGACAATTATATTTAAACACAAAACAGATCATTTTTTTTTTAAAATCATATCACCCCAAGCAAGGCGAAAACGCCACTGATGCGCAGGGGGCTACGTAAGAGTGAAAAGATTGGAAAAGAGAAAACTCGGAAACCACAACCTAAACAGGAAACAAGGGATGAGCCTCTTCATCTGTTCAATAGATGTGGGTATTGTTGATAACTATGTCCACACTGCTTGTAGTCACATATGATCTCACCCTGATATTGAAATTTTCCTCTGATAAATACAGCATATATTAAAAAATTTATTTTATCATATAAATATATTTGTCTGTACTTCTGAGATGGGGTAGTATTTACATTATGTACACTATTCAAACTGTTGATTTAATCTTTATTGCCATGTTTATGACATTTCGGACGTTGTACGCTCTAGCCTTCTTCAGGTGCTAGGAATTTTGAACCAAACCCTTTATTTCGATCACTGGGGTAATATAATTCTCATTTTATATGCGATGACATTTTCATATGCTGTGTAGTTATCATTCTTTTACTCAACTCTCTAAGTTATTTGTTCACCACTATTGTAGCCAAGTATTGAACTCACAACTCTTAAGGTCAAGTCACTGGAACTAACCAATGCCTTTTTCCACTGGGCCATGTGTCCTTGAATTTTCAGGACTTATAAACCTAATGTCTCAGTAATCTTTTTTTTTCTCCAGAACTCATATTATGTTATCTCTGAAAATGCTTTATTTTACTGGTTTCCATATCATATTCATTTCTATGCTTGGCCAACTTAAAAGATTTTTGTGGCCTAGCATATGCGCTGATTCCTTAAAGTTACATCGTTTCCATTGGTGTTCTATATCAATTATTTCAACTTCATTCCATAAGGGGTGGTGATCCTCTTTCTCCTTTGGTTTGCCTACCCTATGTGAAGGGGTTATTGGAGAAAATACAAAGGATCTGTGATCCATACAACATCAAGACAGCCTTCAGAAGTGGTTCTACACTTCACAGATCCCTCTCCTAAGTAAAACCTCCAATAGAAAAAAAACATGACTAAGGACTGTGCATACACCATTCTATGTAGCTGTGGAAAGAAATATAAAGGAGAAACAGGCTGCCCTCTTAAGGTAAGGCTGCAAGGACATTGCAATGCCATAACACAAGGGGAGATAGAAAAATCAGGCATAGCTGATCACATATGGAGTAATTAAACTGTATTCCAAAATATAACTTCAACAAAACTAGAACATTAAACACACATGCCACTGCCTGTAATAATCATGTCCATACAAACATATATATGCACAAAAGCTGAGTATTATCTACCATGTACTCAATTGTGAAAACAGAATAACATATCATATTTTCATTACTCCAAAGCTCCCAAGAAAATTAAATTTCAGCATTAAATGACCCAGAAGAACTTGATATACTGTTAAAAAACAAATAAAAGAAATATTGACTAACTTTATAGTTTCAGAAAACACTATTGATCAGGGTTAGATGGTCTGATAAATCTATTGCATTATTACATTTATATATATACTAGCAGTATAGCCCGGGGTTGCTCAGGTGTAATGAAAGCTTTAAAACTAATCCATGGTCCTGGAACTTAGACTCTTTGGACGTTGGCACAAAAGACTAAAAAGCAATAGTTGTTTCCAGTTAAAGTGAAACCGTAGACTCAAAGAAAAATGAATGGATGTAAGTCAAATTTTAATTTCCTGCTATCAATATCAAATAAGTTTTTTTCGTTGTCAACTGAATTTTGAAGGCTAAATAAGTCCTCTGAGTAAATGGTATCATGGCTGAGACTAAGAACTACAATTATACCTACTTAAAGCCAAACCTGAAGCAAAAACTAAAATAAAATGGCTGAAAAAAATACAGACATACAGGCAGGTAAACAGACACGCACACACAAACATCTTGCCTTTTATATATATATATATATATATATATATATATATATGTATAATCGATTTTCTGCACTATTGTAAGAACTGCAACCTTGAAACTTCTGAATATCATTTCTGATGTCATTGTCTATGAGTGTATTAAATTTGATTAAAATCGGACCACTCCTTCTATAACCCGATTTTTTCGATTATCAATTTTCAGTATTTATCTGGGGGTACCTCGACACAAAAGCTAGCTAAGAACACTCGCGGATGCTTATAATACAACTGTGTAAATTTTCAAGAAAATCTGTTCAGCCATTTCGGAGTGTTTAAGTAACGGATACACACACACAGAGACACACACACACACAGAAAAAGTTCCATTTATAAATAAGTTTATATATATATATATATATATATATATATATATATATATAATAAACTTCAATTTCAAATTTGTACTATGCTAGTGAACATTAAGAATATGACAACATGCAAGTATTTAGAAGCAGTATAATATGACCATATCAAAGTTACAATTATTTTCCTTCTTATTAATTAATTCCATATCTAGTAGTCTAACAGGTGGAATAATAGGATAGATCAAGTAAGCATATACACCTACACATATACACACTATAATTACATCCATTTCATAAATCAATGCTTTCATAGAGATCATAAAGGTGGGACAGTAACACTGTTCAACTTTATGGTAAAAGAATAAAACATGTATAGATTTATGTGCTTCATCTTTTTTAGTCAAGTTACCATGGGTATCCAGTAATACAAGTAATACAGCTTATATAAACACACATATATGTGTGTTTGGATTCATCTTTAATTTTATGACTTATTGTATCAGAACCAGTGGCAATTGTGGAACTCTGAAAGTGTGGGGAACCACTTAAAGGCCGAAATTTTTCTGAGGAGGAGGGGGTAAACTCGAGCAGTGTCTTCATTTTCATACTACACTACTATCATATACGCAACCTAGGAATGAGTTTGGGTATAATATGCTACTTCACTAAATTAAACAAAATAACTTTTCATTCATAGTAGTGGAGTTTTATTCTTGCCCTCTTTTCCACTCTCAAGCTGTTAGAACACAAAAGAGGTTAATTTCAAAACAAAATCAAAGAGCTAATAGTAATGTCAATACTAACAGAACAGTGTGATTTGTCTGCTCTGATTTTTTTCCTCTACAAAACTTTTTCAAGCACAAAAAATAAGTGTGAGAAAATAAATATGCGAAAATAAAATAATGCAACAAAATCAATCAAAATGTAGGTACCACAGCCGTATAAAAATCAGCTAAAAAATTAATTTATGTTTTCAGCAAAGTCAAACCATGCAAACAAGAAGCTACTTTGAAATAAGGAAATAAATAATATCATTTCTCCATGACCCTGAAACAAAACATCAAATAGGGCATTTGGATTGACACAAACCCAAGTTAGCATACATGCTATATTGCTTCAATTTTACTTATTTCTCTAGATTTCAACAAAAGTTAATGTAAATTATTTTACTTCAGTATTCAAAGAAATTTTCTTCTTAAATAGGAGAGTTAATTTATGCTGCTCATTCAGTTGTGCCATACGTGATACACACTTGGGTGATCATGTCTTGAAAGAGACATGACTGACTGGGCAGAAGATTATCCTGCAGTAGATTGCCATTACTTTCTGCATTAGACTGGTTGCCAGCCAAGGCTATAGAACCCAATCAGTCCTGTTATTTCAACTCATAACTGGATTAATACTTTTCTCAAGGGTATTTGCGCGTAAGTGAATGCGAGGAATTCAACTGGAATCCCCAATTCCTCGTTCCGAGCTGATATTCATTGCACCACAATGCACATTCACACATTTACGCTACTACTAGTCAAAAATGTAAGCTTGATCGAATGGTTGAACTTGGGGTATATGGATAATTCACAGACAAGTAATTTATCCACTAGGCTGACTGTGAATACCCATTTGTACTTTGACAAAATTACTAAGTGTAGGTACCTCCACTCATTTTCTATAACTAATTTTTAAATTGAATTTTTAAAATAAAAAAGTTTTTTTGAAACTTTTATTTTAATTTTAATTGAAAGTTAAATGGTTAAATTTACTATTTTCACTAAGCAAAATACTCTAGTGCATTTCAAACAGAAATTATATTGATTGGAATATAAAATTTTGAGATTTTTAAAATTTAAAAAAATTTTTTCGAATATTTTTAGACAATCAACAGATTTGTAAACAAAAAGTTAATTCTCAGTTTTAAAAATCTTGCAAAAATAAAATAGACATCTGTGACACACTATTTTTGGAAAATTAGCAAATTTAATGGTAAATTAATCTGATTTACACAAGTATTACTTATTTATAACATGAAATTTAGACTAAAACTATTTCTTAATCATGGAATGATCTTTCCGATCTTTCCTGTATGATTTAACATGTGACAATGGACAGATAAGAGATAATCTAAGTGTCTATTTGTCCAAATGTTTTCCTTGTAAGGAGAAGAAACCATGAAACACATGAATTCTTAATATGCACACAGAAATTACCACACAAAAAAACACTTCAAATACACAAAAAATTAAAAATTATTAAAAAAATACAATGGCTCAATGATTTATATTAAACTTTTCAATTTTTGATTAGTAAATATAGCCTTCAATTAATAACTTAACATCTACAAGTTTTTGAAATATTCGAAAAATATTTTTGAAATTTTATAAATAATTATAATTAATGAAAAATGGAAACAATTATTTCAAAATTTCATTATTAATTGAAAAAACCTTTTTTCTTCAGACTATAATGTCCTTAATTTATATTATTTATTAAAGCAATTAAAAGCTTATCTAATTAAATAATGTTATAGCCTTATTTCATTTTTTATTTTATCTTATTATTTGGAGCAGATTTTCAGAAAAAGGGTCAAATGTTTGAAAAAATAATAGATGATTTACATTTCCCAACTAATCCTGCATTTAACTAATAAAACCAATTTTGATAACAAAATTTAATTTCTTGAAATTTCATGATTTTGGCTGCTGGTGGTGGTGGTGGGGGAAATGTTGTAAAAAAAAACTTTTTTACCAAGATTTTTGAAAAATATAATTCCAAAAATAGTTTAATTTATTTGTGAATATATCCTGAAAGTTTCATTAAAATCTGACAATTATTTAATTTTTGCAAGAATTTCCAAGTTAATGTTTTTCACCAGAAAATACTGAGTAAAATTTCGTAACAATTTGATTACCCGATTCACCACATCCAGGCTCACCATCTGGTTACATTTGATGAAAGCATCTTTGATTAGTTCCATGAAATGAGCAGAGTTTCAGACATATGATAGTGACTTTTCTATCAGCGGGTCAATTATATTCACAAGGAAGAAACTCAGAGAGTGGCACACTAAGCCTTGGCTGCTAACAATTGACCTAAGCAAAATACTGTCTTTGTGAATCTTAGGAAGACCATACATGTAAGGTAGGTTAATGTAGCATTGAGACAACTGCCTGTATGTCTTAGGCTAGAAGTGATTCTTGCTTTTGACATCCGTATACTGTAAGTCAACATTCACCGGACAATATATCAATTTCAACTTCCACAACCCATACAAAGAAAAAAAAAGGATTGTCCACTACCTGCAACATTGAGTAAAAATTATAAGCAATGACCCAGAGACATATGAACAGGAAATGGTTGGTATACATGGCACCCTACAACGTAACAACTACCCAGAGTACATGACAACAGTTCTAATAGGGTGCATGGAGATAACTCTCAAAAAACAGCCTCAGTCAGCCTCAGTCAGCCTAATCAATGTGAAGAGGTTATCAGAAAAAATACAAAGGATCTGTGGTCCATATAACATCAAGACAACTTTCAAAAGTGGTTAAAAACTTTACCTCTCCTGAGTAAGACCTCCAATAAAGAAGAACATAAGGACTGTGTGTACACCATTCCATATAGCTGTGGAAAGAAATATAACAGAGAAATTGGCCACTCCTTAAGGTAAGACTACAAGAACATTGCAAGGCTGTAACACAAGAGGAGATAGAAAAATCAGGCAAAGCTGATCACATATAAAGAGAGAAAGGGTAGCACTGCCCCTTTGGGATGAAGTTGAAATAACTGATAGAGAACACTATTGGAAACTATGTAAACTTAAGGAATCCATGCATATGCTAAGCCACAAAAATCTCCTAAGCTGGCCAAGCATAGAAATAAATACAATATGGGAACTAGCAATACAAAGTGCTAGAAAAAATTATTTGCAACAAAAATAGTAATATGAGCTCTGATTAAAAATAAGAATGCTAGAGAAAAATCATTAGCATCAAAGGAAAAAAAAGAGAAAAATCATTAGCATCAAAGATTGCAATATGAGCTCTGTCAAAAATTGTTACTGAGCCATTAGGTTTACAAGTCTCAGAAATTCATACACTGTTGTTCTCAAGGACACATGGTCTAGTGGGTATAGGCGTTGGTTAGTGACTTGACCCAAAGGGTTGTGAGTTCAATATCAGGCTACAGTAGTATTTAGAGAGTTAAATTAAAGAGAGATAACTACTAAAAGTGGCATCACATATAAAATGAGAATGATATACCCCAGTGGTTGAAATAAAGGGTTCAGTTTGAAATTCCTAGCACCTGAAGAAGGCTGGGACATACAATGGCTGAAATGTTGTAAACATGGCAATAAAGATGAGGACAACAGTCTGAACAATGTAAATCATATACTACCTCATCTCAGAAGTATTGACAAATAATAAATGAGTAGTTTTAAAAATAAGGAATAAACAAGAACAGATTAACCCTAATGGATTAAATAAAGGATTCAGTCCAGAATTCCCTGTAGGTTACCTGAGTTGATATACGCCTAATGAAGGCCAGGTGGTACAACAGCCAAAACACTGTGATAACAATAATCTCGATGTAAATACTGATAATTCCTCATTCAGAAATTCATGCAGAAAGTCATTGAAATAAAAAGTTTTGTTATTCTTTTGAGAACATTATTATTAAAAAAATGACAACTAAATATTTTTCCTCTTTTATAGTATATTTAACACAGCTTTTATTATTCACAGTGAAACTTTTAGTGTGAAAACAATGTTAAGACTTCAGTTGAAGCTATAAATCCACTCATAAAATTTTTTATTGCTTGTTAGTTATTATAAAGTTCGGATTTGAAGTCAGATTTTGTAATTGACCTCTTCCAGTCAATATATGAATAGACAATCTTTTAATTTTAATAATAATAACAATATTAATAATAACATACTTAGAGATCTATAAAAAGCAGATAAATGTCCATTGTCTTTTGAGGTTTTAAACCCTTTTGTAAGTCATGTTGTTTGTTTGAATAATTTGATTATTGTCCTATAATCTTCTACAAAGTTCTCAGTTGGTCATAAATTTACACATATTCAATGCATGTGAGATTCATGAGCCTTGTGTCAAAAAAGTAATGAAAAGTTCTCTTTTTTCTTCCACTGCTTAAAAAAAACAAGTAGCATATGTTTTATTACAATTTGTGTTTACCCTCACTGAAAATATATATACAACTACATAAAATATAAATAATACCATAGTTATATATTGTTATTTATAAAACTATTATACTAAAAGCATGTCTGCATTCAAATTTAGAGTGCTTAAGATTCATAGAATTGCAGAATGATGAAGATGGTCAATACATGCAACAATGTATGTTTGTTCTGCTCTTGAAATTATTTCTATCCTGGAGACCTCTTCACTGATAATCAAGTCATTGTATTTGAATTGGCTATTTACTTTAAGATCCTTACTTCTAAATTTTATCTTCGTTGAAAGTTCTTTCTTATTGTTCACCATGAGTTTTTTTTTTTACCTTTCATCTCCATTCTATATCTTGTGGATGTTACATCCAAGTTCTTCTCCAGACTAATGAGTGCCAGCTAAACCATCTATGTCTGCAAAGCAAAGGTTTGTGGTGTTATAACCTGATATTGACAGGGCTTATGTCTACATCATGCTTAAATACCTGTTCCCATCCAATCACCTAAGTTAGGCAATGTCAGAATTGGCCCATACATAGATAGGTGATCTCTTGGCAAAACCAGGTGCTGTAAGCGTGGATGTGCTTGTGTTGTAACCCGTATTGGCTTCATATTGTTAGTTGGAGAGCCAAGATCCAATTTTAGTTGGGTTGCTTGCATTCTTTACTGTAATTTTTTGCAGGCGTGCTGAAAAACTGAGAAGGCCAGTGAACACAACACTCTGATCTTGTGTTTTCCATTGGTTCTTAGTTTTTTGACACCTACTGTTGTTTGTGCTGTTCTTAAAATTATATTTTTTTTATTTTAGAGCACTCTTTGCTGATAATCAAAACATTATATTGGAAATGGCTCTCTACTTTAAATTACTGACCACCAACTTTCATCTTGATTGAAAGCCCTTTCTTATTGTTTGCAGTACAAAGTGCAATCAAAGAAGAATTGGGTCCATTGAAAGACCTCATAAGTACTATCAAGAACAGAAAGTTAAAATTGTATGGCCATATCATAAGAGCCAACAATCTTTCCACTACCATCCTATAAGGTCCCACTTTAGATAAAATATGAGAAAGGGAAAAAAGTAAGCTGACAATGTTACTGAATGAACTGGAATATTCTTCATAGAAATTTAGACATTGGTATGCAACTGAAAGAGATGGAGAGAGCTAGCCAGGTGCTACGCTGCACAGTGAGAACATGGAATATATTTATAAGGCATAGAAAAGCAGTTACAATTAGCATGAATTTATTGCATTCAACGGCATCTCTCTGCCACCAATGCCAATGAGCTTGTGGCAAACATGGACCTTTATGTTCACAAAAAACAGTGTGTCAAAAGGACAGTTTTTCCATTGACAATGATTTTGTTTTAACTACCTTCACTTCTTGGCATGATTTATTTATTTATTTTAAAAAGTGATCATTAGAATTGGAATTAAACTTAAATATTTGATGAAAATGAATTTATACATATAAAAATATTAAACAATTCATTGAGAATTTACAACAAAATATTAAATGTTACTTATTCATTAGATTGTTTATTTACAAGAATAATTTTATATTTACAACATTTTAACACAATTAAAATTAATGCAATTCAATATTTATCATTGACCAATTTATAAAGAAATAAATATGAAAACAATCTTTTATTCATAAATTTATAAACATTCTTCTAAATTATAAAAATATATGAAACAACTATAATGAAATCCTAATTCTTACCATTTATAAAGTTCAACTCAATTGACAATTAGTTAATGTTTTGCCAACCATTCCAATTACAATATAAGTGTAAATAAACAATTCAATAAATAGTGTGTATTATTTTTGTTATTGATTTTCAAGAACAAAAAAAATGTATAAATTCACTTTCATCATATGTTTAGGTTTTATTACAATTCTAATCATCACTTTTTAAAACAATGAACATCACTGAGGACTGAAGGTAGTTACAATAAAAGGGGTGTTATATGAAAAAAAAAACATCCTTTTGACACTGTTTTCTTTTTTGCAGGTATGAAGTTCCATATTTGCCAACTTTGCTATACTTAAGATAGAGTTCTCAATTTGCTAGTGGACATTCTAAAGTGATGAATATGCTTATGGTATGATTTACATTAGTGCAAAGTTTGTATTTGTCTATCTCATATTTTTTATATTGCACAGTAAAAGAAAAGAGAATCGGCAGCAAATGTAGTCAAGTGTGACAGCAGCATAGAGTCAGTAGCAGGCAGGAAAGAACAGCATTACGTTTAGGTTCCAAGTTTGAAATTAAACACATTAAGAATAAATTAGTTCACATTTTTACTGAATAGTTTGACATCATTAACACTAAAGATGTGTTTGTCCATACACCTGAGATGAGGTAGCTGTAGTATCTCATGCAAATTAGCCCAGCACTATTTAAGTAGTAAGTAGCTGGCAGGCCAGGCAGCAATCCATTGCTTGACAAGTAGTGTTATGTCATATCTATTGCTACATGCAGAGATATGTCACAACTATTGCTACACACAGAGATATACAAGACTCAACAATAGCACCACTGATAGGATCCTTGGGTTTGTTGGACATTCCAGAGAATGTTGAAGTGTGTATGAGAGCTTTTGCAGCATTAGCAAGAGTTAGAAAATTGAAGGACTCAAGGATGGAAGGAGAGAAGCAAATAACAGATTTGTTTTGGGTTACCGTGGGATGTGAGACTTTAATTAGAATTTTTACTATGTCTTACTCAAAGGAGTTGGCACAAATGACTTTCGAGGAAACTGTCAGAGTCATGAAAAAGAACATTAGACCAAAGAAAAAATTGGCTATTGCCAAAAGAACCAAGTTTATGGAAACAAGGCAGTGGCCAGAGGAATCTGTGATGAAATACTTGCATAGGCTTAAGGAGTGAGGTAAGTATTGCAAGTTCAAAATGTTAGAAATGCAAGAAATGTTGGTGGATGATAAATAAGACCAAAGTCATGAGTGAAAAATGTTGGAGTGCATGCAAAGCAGCCAAATGAATTTGGAAACAAGTGTAGAATTTTTACAATAGTTAGAATTAATCAAAGAATTCAATCAACTGAAAGAAGAGCTTAAAGCGTATAACATGACAGCAGTACAGAGTCAGCAGTAGGCAGGAAAGAACAGCATTATGTTTAAGCTCCAAGTTTGAAATTAAACACATTAAAAATAAATTAGTTCACCTTTTTACTGAATAGTTTGACATCATTAACATGAATGAAATGCAAATGTTGTGGAAGAATGCATGAAAGGAATAAATACAAATGTCCAGCACTAGGAAACTATGCTCAAATTGTGGAAGAAAAAATTAGTCTTTTTTGGAACTAATAGAATTCTACAGCAAGTACATTCTGAGGTAATGTGAAATAATTGAGCCATTTGGAGAGTTACACAAGAAGAGCAGTGAGTTTGAGTAAAGGCAAAGGCAAAATAATGCTTTTGAAGCACTAAAGTCAATTATGAGGAGAAGACCAACAATAAAAGTGTTCAATCCTAAAAAAGAAATAGTCATAACCACTGATGCAAATGAAAATTGATCACTGCCATTTTATCACAAGAGGAACATCCAATTATGTATTTGTCAAGGAGATTAACTTCAGCAAATATTAACTATTCAAATATTGAGAAAGAGGTATTATCAATTGTTTGGAGCATGGAGAGGATGTGAAAATTTTTGTTAGGTAAAAAATTCTTGTTGAAGTCAGACCACAACCCTTTGGAATTTATTTTCAACCTGAAGAAAGAATTACCAAAGGTTACCTTTTAAAGAATACTTCATTGGGTGATAAAAATCATGGCATTTGATTTCAACATAATATATGTGAAAGGAAGCACTTGTGCTAATGTGGAAGCCTTGTCATGGTTACAGTTTGTGAATAGAACATAAGAGGAGCATGAAACTGGTGAGGTTAGAATAATTCACTAGATGGAGACAGACATGATTCTTATAAATAGACTTAAAAGTGAAACCAAGCAGGATGCTGTGTTAAGCAGAGTAATGGAAATGATAAGACGTAATAGATGGCACAATTGTTCAAGAAAGCAAGACACAAACTGACCATAGAGAATAATATAATATGTAATGGAGAGATAATAGTAGCTCCACAGGTGTTGAGAAAAGACATATTGAGAGGAGTGTATGACAATGTGCATTGTGACATAACGGCAACATGAAGAAGGTTAAAACTGCAAGTATGGTAGCCAGGGTATTCAAAGTATGTTAAGGAGTATATTAGAAGGTGTCCAAAGTGTAATGAGATAAGAACTTTTAGGCAAAAAGAAATTCGTTTGTGGCTTAAGAAAGCACAGCCTTGGGTTAGAGTGCACATAGACCATGCACATATCAGGTATATGGAGTCATTTTTAATACTAGTAGATTCATACTCAGGTTAGCCAGAGGTGATCAAAGTAAAGGATAGAAGAGAAGCTACAGTTAAACAGGTTAAAAAAAATGTTTTCAAGAAATGGAGTGCCTCCAATGGTAGTTATGGACAATGTGCCTGAATTTTGGGATGAGAGTTTGTTTATCTAGTTAAGATGGATTAGATGCATCCCATAAAAGACAACGCTATACCATTCACCAAACACTGGGATAGCAGAGAAAATGGTGCCAACTGTGAAAATGACTTTGAAGGCATTTTCACCTATTAATGAAAGTACAGAGGCATTCTTATCAAAAAGGCTTCTTAGCTATAGGTCTGCCCCACATGCAGGAAGAAAACTGAGTCCATAGGTGGTAATGGAAAGGCAGATCAGAGTCCCCATAACGATGTCTCTTGTGACAAGAGAGAAGATATGGTATAAGAAAAACAAAGTGGCGAGTCTGGAAAAGATGAATTTCCTGTTACAGAAAAGAAACAGCACAATCATAATTGAAAAGAAAAGGCAGTATATTTTGGTGCATGCTGACCAGTTTAGAGGTAGGAATGTATTAGAGGATATGGAGATGAAAGATCAAGAATGTGAAAAAAAAGGAAGGTACAATAATGAGGCAAAGCAGAGAATGAAAATGCAAAAGTGAGATTGAGCAGGATATGGAATTAAGTGAAGGTGAAAAAACTAATGACTATGAGGAGGAGGATAAAAAAAAGACTTAGGTTGCTGTTGAAGAGTAAACAGGACAGTATAAGACAAAAGTAATTAGAAGGCGTGACAGGAAGAACAAGGGTGTACAATTGCACTGGTTCAGGGAGGGTGTAGTATCCCATGCAAATTAGTCCAGCACTATTTAAGTAGTAAGTAGCTGACAGGCCAGGCAGCAATCTATTGTGTCACACTTGATAAGGAGAGATGTGTTACGTCTATTGCTACACGCAGATATATGTCATGACTATTGCTACACACAGAGATATACAAAACTCAACAGTAGTATTTACATTATTTACAGTTTGAACTGTTGTCCTCATTTTTATTGTCATGTTTACAATGTTTCAGCCGTTTAAAGGGAGATAACTGCATGGCATCTAGAAATAGCATCATCACACATGGAATGAGAATAATATACCCCAGTGATCAAAATAAGGGGTTCAGTCTGAAATTTGTAGCACCTGTTGAAGACCAGAGTGTATGACAGCCAAAACATCATAAGCATGGTAATAAATATGAGGACAACAGTCCAGACAGTGTAAATTATGTTCAAAGTTTGTGTCCTGAACTTGCAATTGTTGAGCATTTTAATGCAACTTAAGGTTTAGTTATGATGGTTCAGGTCTTGTTTTTGTGGTGGTTTGTGCAAACCTTTGAAGCAATATTTAAAATATTTCAAGCAAACATTTGTAGTAATTTGTTAATCTTCATAATTTTTTCAATTTTACACAGCCTTTCATATGCTGACTCCTTCAAAAAGTGGATCACATATTCACCTTCATACATCTATCAAGTAAGTTTCATCAATATAGATATTATATTTTTTTTACATTCAGTATCAATTGTTTCACTTCACTCTAATATGATTGAGAAAGACACGAATCCATTTCTCACTATGCTATATTCATAGATAGAATTCTTTTCTTTTTGTTGCTTTAGAGTGCAGTATATCATGGCTCTTGCCATTTTTTTTAATATCAAAAAATTTTAAATAATCATAACTGGGGAAAGGAAAAGTGATTTGTATTAGACAGAATAATCAACATTAAATAATTAACATTAAAAGTTAATAAAAAATACATAATAATAATAATATAATAAAAATATAATAATAATATAATAAAATTTATAATAAAATATGATAATAATTTATAATAAAATATAATAAATTAATAATAAAATATAATAAAATTTATAATAAAAAATTATAATAATAAAATTATAAAAATATAATAATATAATAATAAAATTAATATAATAAAATATAATAAAATATAATAATAAAATAATAATAAAATATAATAAAATATAATAAAATAATAATAAAATAATAATAATAAAATTTATAATAAAATATAATAAAATTTATAATAAAATATAATGATAATATAATAAAAATATAATAACATAATAATAATATTATAATACATAAAAGTTAATTATTTAATCAACATTACATAATTAACAAAATAATCTTATGAATAAAATAAGTCAGAATAATCTGACTTATTTTATTCATGGCTTATGGGATTCATAAAAAGTGTATTATTACAAAATGAATGCCACAACTTCAACTAGAATTTGAACTTGGCTTGCTGCTTTCATTTTCTGCACTGATAGCCACCCACACATTCAATTGCCAAATAGCTTGAGTAAATGTTTTATAACTGGCATGTAATAAACAGAGTATAGGTGATTCACTCTCCCATAATTACATTCTTCTTTTTCTTTATATACCTTGTCTTATGAGTTCATAAGTGATCATGGACCTTCACTTACTCCTATCGCTTGTCACTCTTAACATCTTTCTTCTTTGTATCTTCCCCAAACCCATCTCGCCATCCACTTGCTCAAGTACATCAAGTATGTCTTGTGCTGCTTTCACTTGTCTCTCTTTTTCTTCTATCTTGTGAGTATTAAATTCTCCAAACTCTTTTTCTTTATTATGTGCCCTAGAAACGTTAGCTGTCTCTTCCTGATGCTATGTATAAGTTTCCTTTTTGTTTGAATCCTCTCTGAAAGCTTATCATTGCTCACATGTTTGGTCCATAGTATCCTCAGCATCTTTCTGTAGAATATCTCTTGCTTCATGTCTCTCCTTCATCTTTGAGGAGATCGTCCAGCATTCACAGCCATACAGGAGGACAGATATCGCATAACACTCCAGTACTCTTTTCTTTGTTTCCAATGAAATCTTCCTTTCTCTCAATACTCTGCTTAGCTTTTGAAATGTGTCCTTGGCCATGCCGATATGCCTTCGATTCTCATTGTCACACTTTCCATCCACCCTCAGAACACTACCCAGGTATTTAAATTTCTGCACCTGTTTGATTTTAGTGTCCCTCACCTGTAATTGGCATCTTGGGCTTCTCTTTTTGCTTTTGACCATACATTCAATTTTCTTGAAGTTCAAGTTTAGTCCTTTCTTTCACTTTCCCTTGCTGCCTTTTATAGGAGGTCCTGTCACATTACCTGTCCAATAAAACTCTGTTTTCTTCATAGACATACAAATAATTTGGTTATATTAAAACAATTTTTTTTTGTTAAAAGCCTAGAATAGAGACTAGACACATGTAGAACCAGATCATGAACTTTTGGGGCCTCTAGGCTAAAGAAATTATGCCTTCATTACTTCAGACAAAACTGCCCTCTAGTTTGCTTGTATCTATCTTAAATGTTTTTTACTTTTAGTGACATTTACATAAGTTGAAGTAAACTTATTTCAAGTTCTTTAAATAAACTAGAATAGCTATCTCAACACAACCACACTAGAAAAACAGATTTTTTATTACCAGCATTATAACAATAAAACAATCAAAATAAATATGAGTTTGTCATTTTGATGTCATTTCAGTTTATGGAACTATTTAAAAGTTATAACATCTTGAGTGTCCTTGGGCTGCAGCCTATACTAGTCTAAGAGATAATCTGACCCTGGACACATGTGTGAAAAATGGAAATTGAAAAACTGTTATAACAAGAATTTATTTCTTATTTTTTGAAAACAAATAACATCTTGAATAGAATATCAAATTTACAGCAAAAACATGAAACTGGTTTCAAAGAAATATTCTAATGGCTATATATCGAAGGGTGTGCACAGATGGCAAAACAAAAAACTTCTATAAGAAGCAGATAATTTTTTGAAAACTCAAAAATAAAATTATCAAAAATCACCATTTTAATGCATCTTTAGTCCAAATGATACCTTGAATGGTTCATTGTAAGTAACTAAAACATCACTCAATAAATCCCAAGCCTAACAAATAAAACAACAACTTTTAGGTAAAATTCAACTTTATTCATCAACATAGTCTCCTTCTAGGCTGATACAGTGATTCCAATGCTTCTCTAATAATTTGATGTTTTTTTTTCGTAAAACAATTTGTCTTTGGCCTCAAAATATGCCTCAGTTTCCAATATCACTTCTTCATTGGAGCCAAATCACTCTCTCTGGAGGTTTGCAAACAGCCAATAGTTGCTGGAGGCCAGATCTGGAGAATAGGTTGGATGTGGAAGAAATTCAAAGTGCAACTCATGTAGTTTTGCCATTGTTGTGATCAACTTGTGGCACAGTGTGTTGTCTTGATGAAAATCACTTTTTTTTCTTCATTTATGACTAATTTTTGGCAATTTCTTCTTTCAGACATACCAATAACGCTATTGATAATTCTTCCTTTCTCAAGGTAATCAATGAACAAAATACTTTGTAGCATCCCAAAATATGGAGGTCAAAATATTGCCTGCTGATGTTTTCATCTTGGGTCACTTTGGATGGTTTTCACCTGCTGTTGTTCATTCAGTTGACTGCCGGTTTGACTCTGGAGTGAAGTGGTGGATACATGTTTCATCCATTATCACATATTTACACACAAATTCCTTCTTGTTGCATTGAAATAGTTGCAAACAATGCTCTGAATAGCTGACGCATTGTTGTTTTTGATCGACTGTAAGCAAATATGGCACCTACTTTGCACACCGCTTTCTTTTTTTTTTTTTAATCATATCACCCCGAGCAAGGCAGTAATGCCACTGATGTGCAGGGGGCTACGTAAGAGTGAAAAGATTAGAAGAGAGAAAACCGGAAACTACATCCTAAACAGGGAACAAGGGATGAGCCTCTACACCTGTTCAATAGACGTGGGTGGAGTGTGAACCGGGCGATAGTTTAGTCTATCTACTCCAATTGAAAAAAAAAAAGAAGAAAAGTGAAAAGATTGGAAAAGAGAAAGTTGGAAACCACATCCTAAACAGGGAACAAGGGATAAGCCTCTTAACCTCTTCAATAGACGTGGGTGGAGTGTGAACCGGGCGATAGTTTAAACTATCTACTCCAATTGAATAAAAAAAAAAAGGGTAGCGGTGGTGAGTTAACTAAGTTTTAACTTAGTTAAAGTCCGGTCAAAGAAATTTCTTTGAAAAAAGATAAAGAACACTCGTTGAAATAACCATGAAACTTTTTTAAAATTAGCCACAAAAAAATAAAACAAAATAAAATCAAAGCAAAATTATAACTTACTTTTAAGAATATTTCAATGTTGATCCCAATCCAAACACACGTGTACTAATGCCAGTAGAAAAAAAGAATTATTTTATCTTTTTGGCTGAGGGGTGGTGGAGTCAACTAACTAGACAATGACCAGGCAAAAGACGAACAAGGAATTTAACTGAGGACTTTCCCATTGACATGATGTGACTACTCTCTGTCTTTAATACAAACATTTTCATGGCAACTGCTCTGACAATCTTTTTCCCGCTGGTACCCTGACCATTTGTATTTACTTGTGCTACCAGATTGGCATCAAGGCCCCACCCTTTTACTGTCACTCTAACAGTTTCTTTTTTGCAATTCTCATTTGTGGAATTTACTTTCATTTGCTTGCTTCCCTCATAGCTACAATCTATAAAAGTTTAAATGCAACATCATTTGCCGTCTTTTATCTACTTGATTCCCATCTATCTCTTATCTTTTTTCGATATCCCCTGTACCTTTTTTATTCTCTCACTGTAACCCCCTGCACACCAGTGGCTTTTCTGCCTCACTTGTGGTGAAATGGCTTTATATATATATATATATATGATTTCTGCCTCGCTTGTGGTGAAATGGCTTTATATATAGATATATAGATATATATATACTTTATATATATATCTATATATATATATATATATATGATTCAACTCTAGATATGGCAACAGTATTCAGTGTACAGATGAATGGTAGATTCATAAATATGCAAAATGGATTCTGATAAGAAAAACTTCCTGGCCTGACACAATCAATCAACCTTTCTAGCAGTAGATGTAGCTATAGATTCAATGTAGTCATTCTATTTGAGACTAGTTTTATATAATTCATGTCCTAAAAAAAAACAAATCATAAGATCACATGAAAAATTACATAAAAACTTAACCATAATACCTTGTCTGTCATTTTTAATGAAACTTTCATAAAAGAGACATCGCTGCCCAAATATATATATATATAAATGAATATAAAGCTCATAGGTAAGGTTAGGACCCCTAATAGCTTAAGAAACAGATGTAATCTATGTTTGATACAAAAAAAAATTAAAATTTTGAAATTTTAATACCAAAATATACTCCTAAATAAATAAAGGGAGATCATTAGTATGTGACGTCACAGAAATAAGTATAAATTACTATAAGTATCCTTTTCTTCCAATAGTCACACTAAGGTTTTCTTAAAAATTTTGGCTAAGCAGTTAATTCCCCACTACCTACCACTAATAACTCAAGGGTCAAGCCACATATCTCCCACTACCAAAGAAGAAATTACTACTAAAATTCCACTAGCTTAACCCTAAAAAAAACTAATAGAGAAAAAATTAAAATTTAAATATTTAAATACCAGAATATACTCCTAAATAAAAGGAAGGTGATCATTAGTATGTGTCATCATAGAAATAAGTATAAATTACAATAATTATCCTATTCTTCCAATTAGTCACAATAAGGTCTTTTTAAAACATTTGGCAAATCAGTTAACACCTACCACTACTAACTCAAGGGTCAAGCCACATACCTCTCACTACCAAAAAAGAAATTACTACTAAAATCTTGCTAGCTTAACCCTATAAAGATCAATACCTCCCAACCCCTTCCTTTACTAGAGCTATCCTCTGGGCTTAGAATTTTTCCACATTCTCTGTTTATAAGGGGCTGAAAACTTATGTCTTAAAATGACATGTTGAAAATGGCTATTTGCCCACTAAGTTTTATCTGAATTTACAGATATTATATATATATATATATATATATATATATATATATATATATATATATAAAATTTATCAGCTGAATGATGTTATCTTCAGCATCCCAACTCTGGAGTTTGTAAACAAGCTCTCCAACAATCACTCTATATACTCCTCAGGAGATATCAGCTATACATTTCTCATTGACAAATATTCATGCAAAATGGTGAATACACTACCTTCTGATATGTTCAATTCCTCTGCTATCTCACATAACTTCAATTTATGATCAGCCAAAACGAATTTGTGGATTTTTTTGTTTCCCTAGACAACTGCCAGTATTGGGCAACATGAGTGTTCAGTATCATTTGTGTCTGTACTACCGTATTTAAAGTCAGCATACCACCTCTTAACCATTGTTTTCAATGAAGCAGAGTCTGAATAACATTTATTAAGCCACTGCTTTGCTTGAACAGTATTTTTCCCATCAGAAAGCAATGAATGAAATTCAGATTTTTCCATTGTTTTGAAAATTTGCAAGAGTAACTTCACTTAAATAACTGTAATTTGTAAACTAATAATTTGATTGGGCTCAAATTTTGTCATATGCCATTTGAAGGTTAGTACTTCATAAAGATTATATGGATTTTTTATTAGTGATGCCATCTATATGTCAGGCTCAAGACTTATTGCATGATGTGTTCCAACTACTCAAAGAAGATTGGTTCAGATTTTTAAGGATATTTGCTTTATCATTGAAACAAATGAAAGTATTAAAATAAAAACTGGGAAAGTTTTTTAGATTGAGGAAAACATTAACTGTTTGGCATGAGTATAAAAAAGAATATATGATTAACCAAAAATAGAATTTTAGAAGAATTGAAAGAAATTGTGAAGAATTCAATTACTTGGTGCTGTAATTATTTTAACACAAGTGTGCACAAGTGTCCGGTCTGGATATGGTAGAAATACGGCTACCGGGTTTTCACAACGTGACTTTCTGAGATCAAAGAATACAGTGTGGGCAGTGACTTTGTTGTTGTAATAGGCATTTTGAGGACCAGCTACTATGATGAGATCATTACGACTAGCGGCCTGAAAGTGTCATCATAACTGGTGCCGTTTCAACATCATAATCGTCATTCGGCATCTGTAATCGTCTACAACAGCCGAGGCGTATTACAAAGGAACACAGACTTTATTAGTAACCTGCTAATCTTTTTGCATAAACACATTCTGCTACTTACAACTAGGACTCTACATTCACTTAAGTACATACTACATTTTTTCTTTGAACATTTAACAAATTGATGTTATTCTGTTCTGTTAATGAAATTCTAGTTTAACATACAAACAAAATACTTTTATTCTTCTAACTTTCAACCTTCTGATGATTATGAATAATCCCTAAGTTGTAAGGAGTTCAGTTAAGTTTGACACAAGGCCAATTTAATAAACATTCAACCTTCTCCCTACCTCAATCTAAGCACATTTTTTTCTGTGCTATGTTGTTCAATATATAAATATATATAAAAACTATATATGTGCTGAATTCACTTATTGTGAAAATGTTGAAATATTCTACTGAAAAATGTTACAATTGGTAACCCCTTTCCACTGCAAATGAAGACCCTGATTTTAAAAATATTAAAAAATCAAGCAATTTTCAAACACTAATTCTAAGATTCCTATAACAGAGGTGAATATGTTTATTGCACAAAATTGTCTATTAGATCATAAATGATAGAAAAACTAATTTGGATGCTGTATGACTTTGTAAATGCGAAGTTCCCAAAGTGAACAGTCTTTTTGCATTTTGGCCATATTCAGGTCCTTAAAAAATAAAACTACATAAGACACATTTAAGCTGATTATATTTTTGTAAATTTTTGTAATTTATAGTAAGCATTAATTATTGTAACCAAGCTTTAAATATGTATCGGCAATATCATTGGAGCTATGAATGTCAGAATTCACTGAAAGCCTTATTTAGCAAAACACAAAAAATGCAGTGAAATTTCAAAGATGCTCTGATTTTAAACTATTAAAAATACAGATCTAATATTTGAGATTTATCAATAATTTTAATCAAGGAGCATTTTCTACCCAGCTGGATGCTATTCAATCTTTTCTATTATGCAAGTCTTTTATTGTAAGGCTTATGGCCATATCACATTGAATACACCGGTTCTTGCTCGATAACCGAAGTTAAGCAACATTGAGCTTGGTCAGTACTTAAATGGGTGACTGCTTGGAAATACCAGGTGCTGTAAGCATCTAGTGATGGATGTGTGTTGTGGTGCAGTGGATATCGGCTCAGAAAGAGAAATCGGTGAGCTGAGTTTGAATTCCAGTTGAATACCCTGCATTCACTTAAGCACTGGTATCCTTGGAAAAGGTATTAATCCATCCCTTCCCTCCAGTTATGGGTTAAATAACAGGTTAGGACTTGGGGACCCTGCTCTTAAAAACAAATCCCAATGAATCTTGATACTCAAAAAGAAAAAAGTATTACTAGACACAAAACTTATATAAAAACAACAATAAATTGTTGAAAGAAAAAGGTATTACCAGCAATAAATAAATAAAATTTAGTTGGCAATAAATGACCCACCGAGGTTGATATGCCATAAAAACAAAACAACCAACTAACCAACTTTTATTGTAAACAAATAAACCAGTTATGAGCAAATTGCAGCTGATGTGCCACATGCAACCTGATTGGCTTTTTGAATGTTGAATAATGTTTATTAAAAGTTTATTGGTTTTACTTCAGTCTCACTTGTTCACTCACACACTCTCTCATACATAACCACTGATAATCACATAACGATGATTAAGTACAATGTTTCTTGAATTTTGTAATCTTTTGTTGATGATAACTTATTCATAATTTTAAACCATTGGCAATTTTCTCTAAAGAAGATCATATGCGCAAACTTCATTTGTGCTAAAAACAGGAAACGTTCATAATATGTTTTCTCTGGAGAAGAAATATAATTTAAAAAAAAAAGTTATGCTTGCAAACTGAAATTAATAAATTAGAAACAAATCACATACAACAGATTATGTTAAATGAACATGTCATCAGGGATAATATTATACCAAGACGTCAATGAGATAAAATCTTTTAATTGTTAAAGTACCTCGATTAAATTTTTAGCAGCTATCATCCTGTTATAGACTAATTTTTTTTAATTCAGGTTGACTTTTAATTTAAACCTGATCAGTTTTAGATGCAAAAGTAACTGCTATAATTTTAAGTGTCACTCATTTTATGAGGCATGTTAATTACAAGTAATAAATGACTAAAGAAACAAACAACTGAGTTATTCAACTGGGCATTAGTACATACAAGCACATATTTTATATAATATACTTTATCTATGAAGAAGTGTGGTCAATATTGGGAATAAAGCGTATGTAGATATAAACAGTGTGCATAGGGAAATTAACATTGTTTAGTGACAGGAAGTTTCATGCCTGAAGTGATCATCAGGTTATGATCACTATGCAGTTGATTTCTATGTCTATACTGTTTATATCTATGTCTATGTGCTATTTTTTTTTTAATCATATCACCCCGAGCAAGGCGGTAATGCCACTGATGTGCAGGGGGCTATGTAATAGAGAGAAGATTGGAAAAGAGAATGCCAGAAACCACATCCTAAACAGGGAACAAGGAATGAGCCTCTTAACCTGTTAAATAGACGAGGGTGGAGTGTGAACCGAGCGATAGATAGATCTATCTACTCCAATTGGAAAAAAAAAACAAAGTGAGAAGATTGGAAAAGAGAAAGCCGGAAACCATAATCCTAAACAGGGAACAAGAGATGAGCCTCTTAACCTCTTCAATAGACGTGGGTGGAGTGTGAACCGGGCAATAGATCTATCTACTCCAATTGAAAAAAACAAAACAAAAAAAAACATGGTAGTAAAAGTCCAGTCAAGAGATTTCTGCTAAAATCAAAAAAAAGAATTAAAGAAAACCAATTAAACATGAAAAGCTTAAAATTCAAAATTAGGCAGAAGAAAAAAAAAAAGACTTACTTTAAGAATATTTCAAATAAAATATTCTCAACTCGACACAAGGGTCTTTTTTTGTTTCGACATTGAAGGAATGATGTTTCATCAGGTAGTTAACGCTATTTTAAAAATAGTATTTGCTAACTGATTTATCATAAATACTCAGATCTATTTCTATATTGAGCATTGTTTTAAATTAATGTTTTGAACGTTGTTAATATTTTCTTCGTTCCTTATACATTTGGATATATAAAATTACTAAATTTTAATTTAGTATAAGTTGAAAATGGCTGAATTCAAAGATTAACGGTCTTCGAAGTTCTTTCCTTGGTAGAGGTCACTAGCAGAATAACAAAAATTTCAAACTATCTGTATCGAACAACCTTTAAACAACCGAGCAATTTAGTACAATTTAGTAACAAAGAAATGAATAACAATTATAAGTGAATAAAATACAAATTCAGTAGAATAAATTAAACAGAAACTCAAACTTACCACGTGCCAATAACTGAAAAAGTTGATAAAATTTCTATCGGACATGCCTGATTTTACACTTGCTCTCCAGAATAATTTTGTCGGCGAGTATTTATCTCCTTTGGATGTAGGTGACCATGATTCTCCACAGCTTCTTGTTTCTTTTTGCTTTCTGTAATACTTGCTCTGTTATAACATCTTTTTATGTCTGTAGAAAGGACTGTGCTTCAATTTAGTAGACTAAAATATCATAAGAAAGTTCACCAAAATATTACTGCAACATGTGCTACAAAAGGTGGCCAACATTGCCACAACTAAACAAGAGAATTTAAATCTCTAGCAGGATTAAAAGCCACATCCACATTGCTCATTTTTGAGGATCAATCAAAAGATTCCATTACTTGAAATCATGTCATAGGCATCACACACACACACACACACACACACACACACACACACACACACATGCACACACACATGCACACACACATACATGGCATGGTGGAGTAATGGATAGCAATTTAGATTGAGTAATTGGAGAGCAGGGTTTGAATTCCTGTTTGTTTCTTTTCATTCACTCACTTGCTAATACTCTTATGAAAGGTATAAATCCATCTCTCGCCCCACTCCAACCAACTGAGAAAGAAAAATGACAGAACAACTGGAAACTATAGGCTTGGGTGGCAACAAATCTGTGGAGTCTTGATTGAAGTGTGCTTGGTTCTGTACAAGCCTTCATCACCATAATCAAATGATATGTTCAGTAGTGTATCTAGAAGTCCTAAGAACTGAGCAATGGGAGTGTCCAAAAGTATGATGAAAAATGTTGTTTTTCAATAGCAAGTACATATATATATATGCACACACAAATATATATATAAATATATATAAAATATTTTTGTGTATTTATTAATATTTTTTGATATATATATATATATATATATATATATATAATGCAAATATTATTAAAAACAATACATTTTTTAATCATTCAGATTTTAATGAATCAACTTACCAAATTATGAATGTCTGTGTGTAAAAATTAATCTGGTAGGAACAGCAGTATGGAATAGGAAACGTATAATGTAATTTTGAACATTTTCATTTTAACATATTTTGCAGTTTAATCAACATCCTCAGAAAAATAATTTTGTTACCAGCCATGAATTCTACATTAACAATAAAATCGATATAATAAATTATATTTTAATGATTTCTACATGCAAAGTAATAAAACCACTAAGACACAAAGTGTTAAAAGATATGATAAAAAATAAACAAAACAAAACAAGAATAATAAAATAATAAATTAAGAAGACAAGATAACAGTATTAACATTGCATTTAAGTTTTTAAAGATCAAAGTTAACTAGGAAACAAGAAGCTAAAAGAGAGTTCCATAAGTGAGAAGCATGATAGAAGGACTGTTAGCATAGAACATGGTTACATTTAGATATTTCAAGTTTAAAATAATGAGACATTACTAGTGCTGCACTTAAATTCATAAAGCTAGATGATATACAATTATCATAAAAATATTTATAAAAAAATGCACAGGGAAACTACATTATGTAGTGGAAAGTGACTGAAGCAAAGGATTCCAAGTCAGGCCCAATAACATTGCAGTGTCAGAATGCTTGATTTCTATTTTAAACATATAATTATAGAAATGAGATTTGAACTTATTTCAACTTAGTTTTTACTTTATTTATTAAGTCATCTGTTTTTGCATGGTTCATGTATCCACATTATTTCAGTACTAATTTACTGGAAACAAAAGAAAAACTGAAATAGCCCAGTTGTATATTCATCATAGGTGACTTGCCAGATGTGGCACTTTCAATGCATCTTCATCAGTGGCATTTAT
Organism: Ascarosepion bandense; assembly: GCA_037127315.1. NCBI lineage: Eukaryota > Metazoa > Mollusca > Cephalopoda > Sepiida > Sepiidae > Ascarosepion > Ascarosepion bandense. The sequence continues at coordinate 1,708,453 of JBBBDQ010001831.1, forward strand.
ATTCACTTGTTATTAAAAAATGCCATATTTTCAAGGTCATCATTGTGATTAGCATATTTAAATTTAAAGGATTTGCAGATAATTGTTAGTGGCTTTGAACAAGAAATTGATGAGCTGACTTTGAATTCTGATTGAGTTTGTTATTCACTTTTTATTTTAAATGTCTTGAAAAAAGAATGAATCTATCTTTTCTCCCAATTAGATATGGTTTTAAACTAAAGAGCAAACTTGAATCCCTAATCACAGTTGGTAACCAATCTAGGAGAAGGAAACTCTGCATTCATAAATATATAAACCTGAGTATGTGCATATTTTACAACCATTCACAAGTTCAGCATGGAGTTACCTGAACACTGTGATCTTGACTGCAATCAACTTGTACTGTACCAAAATCAAAATTATTTAGTTGGTTATTTTTTTATTTTTAGTCTTAGATTGAAAAATTATTCACAAAATCCTTAAATATTATTAAATTATCTGTTGAAAGTTAAATATTTTCTTGTATACTAAAAAATAATGTATACAGGTAAAATAGTATGACTAAAGAAAACTTTCAATTAATTTTGAAGGAATGACTAAGTCAACTCAAACTTTGATAAATACTTTGGTATTAGAATTTAGAATCCTCTTTATTATCATAATAGTTGTTATGTATTTATTTGTATATATATATATATATATATATATATATATATATATACAAATAAATACACAACAGCCTTTATGATATATATACAATGATATCAAATCTTTGAACGAAGTGGGTGATAAAATAGATCTGTGAATATAAATTATTAAAAGAAAAATCTATACAGAGAGCTCAATGCTTACTATCAGAGCAATATGATATACAAAAAAGAAAAATGTGTTGAGTCTTTCTTTTTTGTGTGTGTGCATATATATATATATATATATATATATACTGCCGACCATAAGTTTGGGACCACTTAGATTTATTCTCTAAGAGAAAGAAAAGTTTATGTCTTAGAAGAATACATAGACATATTTCATTGTTGCTCACAATTATACAATAATTAAAACCAAAAATTAACATAGAGTAATTTCAAATTTAATTAAAGTTAATTCATATTTTTCTTTCATCAAAGAAACCACCATGAGCCTTTATTGCTGCAGAGCAAATCCTGGCATTCTTTCTAATAACTTATAAAAATAAGTTGGTGGAAAAGTGTGATTTTCAAGCATCCTGCAAGCATTTAAACAACATTTGTTCATTTTTAGGAAGTTCATTTTGAACTGTATGATCAATTTCATCCCAGACTAGCTCAATTGGAGAAAGATCCAGAGGCTGAAGGCCAAGTCATAATTTTCAAAAATTCCATTGTTTTCCTTGGATTTCAGATAATTTTGGCATCGTTATCCTGTTGGAAAAAAAAATTCTGTCCAATAATGAGGCAACCAGAAGGGATTGGCTGCCTCTGCAGTATTGAATGATATTCTTCCTTTCGTATTATGCCTTTGATCTCTATAAGGTCTCCAGCTATCTGGATCTTCCTTCAAAGCATCCCCAAACCATTACAGACCCACTTCCATGCTTTACAGTTTAACAATGCAATTTTCACTCATTTGTTCAGAAGAAGTTCGTCTGACAAACACTTTTCGTTTGCTTCCAAACAGTTCAAATTTTAATTCATCTGTCCATAATACTTCTTTCCAATCATCTAAAGTTCATTCTTGTGCTGTTCTGCCCAGTGTAGTCATTTCAACTTATTCACCTTCTTTAATAATGGTTTCTTAACTGCTACACAGCCTTTAAGCCCAGCAGAATGAAATCGTCTCTTAACAGTAGTAACAGATACTGATGTTGCCGAGTAGAATTCATTTCAATTGTTAATTCCAGAGCAGTTTTTCCTTTATTCCTCTTTATAGATATGATCAAGTGCCTATCCTCTACAATAGATGTTACTTCTCCCTGGGCCTACCAGATCTTTTTCTGTCAATATTTAACTCAGTTTCACAGAATCGTTGAAGGCAATAATGCACACCATTTTTTGATAGGCTTAATTTTTTAGCAATAACATGCTCAGAATATCCTTCTTTCAACAGAATTTCAACCTGAACTCTTTTTTCAATGCTAATCTGTTTCTTCCTTGCCATTTATACAGTAGTAATATGGTTTACAAAAATAAATAATACGTAATTATAATATCTGAATAAATTTGAATTTTGTCAAAAACTTTAGCATAATAAGAGAGGAGTCAAGTAGCAAACTGAGTAAATGTTTACTCTAAAGTTGAAAAGCAGAATACTTTTTTTTTTACTTGACATCTGTATAAGAATAACAAAAATACAAACTTGGTGAATTTGATTCTGCTAAAAATGAAATTTTATAAACTTGTGGAAAATTTGGGTGGTCCCAAACTTATGGTCAGGTAGTATATATATATATATATAAAATAAAAAGTGTGAGAAGCTGTGAACGTTTTCTTTAAAAATATATATTTATTGTTTTGGTATTCATACAAGTTATGGAGTATTAATTTTGTCATGATTTGCGCTACATGTGTTTTGGAGTCTAAAATTGACTCTCTTCAGGCGAACAAATTCGTTGTTTTATGTTTGGGTTTCTCTGAGTATCTGATCATTCTGTTTAAAGTTAATAGAAGTATGTGAAAAATAAATAAATAAGTACAGTAAAAAAAATACAAAATAAGAACAGTAAGAAAATAATAAGAACAGTAAGAACAGTAAAAAAAATAAAAAATATATAATAAAAATAAAATAAATCAGAATAATGTGAGTTCAATGCTGTTTGAATCGTCTCTTTTCTCTGTTAGCATGTGTCCTAATGGGTTGACCAGTTAAATAAATAAGCAAACAGATGAAAGGGTAAAGTGTTGTCTTAAGGCATTCTGGCACCTCTTTATTATCTTATGGGTTTGGTGATATTTTGTGTCTTTGTGTTAGTGTGTGTATGTGTGTGTGTGTTTGTGAGGGCCTCTTTTCTTTATGTCCGTTTGTGTGTGTGGGTGTTTTTTTATTTATTGTGTGTATATGTATGCATGTTTTTTATTGTGTGTATATGTATGCGTGTTTCTGTGTGTTTTTCAGTGTGTGTGTTAGTTGGATTGTGTTCTATGAGTGTGTGTCTCTATGTGTCTGTTTGCGTGTGTGGGTGTTTTTATTTATTTATTTATTTATTTAGTATGAATTGGATTTGCTTTTGAGATTGGTGTGTGTATTTTTTTTATCTATGAGTATATGTTTGCGTGTTTCTGTATGTTTTTCAGTGTGTTTGTTTTTTATGTTGTTTTGTTGAGCGAAGGTTTGTATTTTTTTATGAATCTTTCTTCCTGCATTAACAGACTCTCATAATTAATATTTTGATAGAGTGGTTTGACTGAAAATAGGCCGTCACTGCATTCATGTAGATGTTTAGAGACGTATAATTTCCTGTTATGTGATAATCTGATATTGCTCTTATGAAGTGAGATATGATGATTTAAGCATTGTGTCGCTCCTATGTATATTTTTGTGCATCTGTCACATTTTAGAGCGTAAATTACATTTTTCGAGTTGCAGATTAGATCCAATTTTATTTTGAATGTAGTTGCATTTTCGAACTGGAAATATTTTCCTTCTATTATTATTTTGCAAACCCCACATCTTTTTTTGTTGCATTTTGTGACCCCTTGTATTATGTGTTGTTGTTCAAATTTTGATGAGGTGAAGATGTCTTTTAAATTTTGGGGCTGGTGTTTGCTATTGATTATTTTGGTTGTCCCTAAGATTTCTTTTATTTTTTCATTGTTGTTGAGTAATTCTATGTGAGTTTTAATCCTAGTGAATAATTCCAGATTGTTTTTGTTGTGAGTGGAGACGTATGCTAGTATGTTTTCGTTTTTTCTATTTTTTCCTGTTGTTTTTTCGTGTTCCGGAAGGATTCTAATGGTATCCTTTTGCTAGTTGGAAACCCTTGTCTATTAGTGGTGTGGGATATCCTCTCATTTTTAATGTTTTTTGTAATTCCTCTAGGTGTATTTTGCGTAGGGTTTCATCACTCACTATTGTGCAAATTCGTTGTGCTAGGGAATAACGGATGGATTTTAGGAAACTTTTTGGATGGTGACTCCTGAAGTGGAGGTATTGTTGAGTGTCTGTGGGTTTGTGGTAAATGTCTGTGATGATGTGGTTGCTCTTGTTTTTTATTATTAGTATGTCTAGAAAAGCTAATTCTTTATAGCTATATTCTAGTGTGAACTTAATTTTGTGGTGTAGTTGTTGCAGTGTGTTGTGTAGTTTGTTAATATCTCCCCATGATGGTTTCCAAAGGATAAAACAGTCATCCAGGAATCTTTTCCATGATTTTGTGAATTCTGTTTTTATATTTTCCCCATATTTATGTCCTATTTGGGTGTATAGGTCTTCTTCTAGATATGCTAGGGTGAGTGTTGTGTATGTAGGTGCCATTTTTGTTCCCATCGCGGTGCCTATCATTTGTATATAATTCTTGTTGTCAAATTGAAAGGAATTGTTATGTAAAATTAGGTCTATACTTTGTAGAATGAATTCCTTTGAGAAGCATGTGAAAAGTATTTCTGGGTGTTTTTCTATCCAAAATGAAATTGCTTGTTTTCCTAGTTCGTGGGGTATGTTACTGTACAGGCTGTTAACGTCAAAAGTTGCTAACAGTGTATTAGGGTTTACTTCTTTTGGTAGGAAATTTAAGAAATGTATGCTGTCTCTGATGTAACTTTTTATTTTAGTGGTGTAAGGTTGTAATAATTTGTCTATTAGATTGCTCAGTCTGCTTGTTGGGCAGACTGGTCCCGCTACAATTGGTCTGAATTTGAGGTCTTTAGGGTTTGGGGTGTGGATGTATTCTGAGTTTTGTTCCTGGATAGCTGTCTTTATTTCGTTTGATTTGTGTACCTTTGGAAGTCCGTAAAAATTACTAGTTTTTGAAATGAATTCTGTAAGGAAATCTTTTTCTTTTTTCATTAACATTCTATTGTGTGTAAGGTAGAGCTTTTTTATTTTTGATGTAAATTTTGTATCTATATTTTTGGTTGATTTCTTTGTAGTTGTTTTCGTCTCTTAGCATGTTTAGAATGTTTGTTTGGTAATAGTTTTTGTTCATGATAACTACAGCCCTTCCCTTATTTGCTTCCTTTATTATTATGTCATTGTTATTGCGAATGTTTTCTAGTGCTGGTCTTTGATAATATATATATATATATTATCTCCTGTCACACTTTGATAATATATATATATATATTATCTCCTGTCAGGAAGGATAACCTGGAAGATTATGAACTGTTTTCTCACAGGTTATTCCCTCCTGAGGGTGACAAGAGGAAATATATATATATCATCTCAAATATAGATATAACATCTCAAAAATCTCTATTGATATTCGCATCCTTGATCTGGTAAACGACTATACTTACTTCAGTGTCAACATCTTCAGCAAGCTTTCCTTGGATGTCAAGCTGAATACACAAATCAGCAAAGCAGTAGTAGCAATAGCCAAGAGGATTTGGGACAGCACCATACTGTCAATGAATACCAACCTGAAGGTATATCAATCCTGCAGGCTTCAGCATGTTCCTTTATAGCAATAATGTATGGAACCTCTACTCCTGTCACACATGCAGATACAATACCTTACATCAGTACAGTATCAAAAGGATTCTGGACATCACTTGACAAAACAATGCTCCAAACAAAAATGTTTTCAAACAGACAGGAATACCAAACATATTTGTCTTGTTTCCCAGAGACATTCGTGCTAGATAAGCCATGTCAGCCTTCTTTAGGTATCTTCTGATCAATAATATACCACCAAATTCATAAACCAATGATCTAATCCACTAGACTATTGAGCAACAAATGTCTGTTCTCTCCTTATCAAAGGTTTCTATATGATGTTCAATTTGTCACAGCCTACTGCACACACTTGTCAAGATTTTTTAACAAAAGGCTGACCTTGACCTTGCATGCAAAAATCAGCAGCCAGGAGGTGTTGCTGAACCCTTATTATCAGTCTCATTCTTTTTACTAAAATTTTGATTCTTTGGGGCACGTGGGTTAAAGTGTAGTATCTGTTCTCAGATATTCACTGTCTGTTTGCTGGCCTGGGAAGCAATGACCAGCTAAGACTAGCTTTTGACAAGCATGAGCAGCTTTGTACCCAGTTACTACATAAGCAGAGGCTGGGTAATCTTTGACCAATGGCCTGAGCATATGTGCTCAAGTTTCCCATGTTTAAAACTGACCTTGTGTTATAACTCGCTCCAGTGAGTGAGTAGGATAAATATCAAGTGTAGTATCTGTTCTCACATACTCACTTCTTGCTCACCGGTGTGGAAGCAAAGATCAGCTTTGTACCCAGTTACTGTGGGGGCTGGGTAATCTTTGACCAATGACCTGAGCGTACATGCTCAAATTCCCCATGTTAATAACCTTGTATCACAACTTGGTCCAGTGGGGGAGTAGGGTAAATCAAAAGTGTAGCATCTGTTCAATACGAACCAACCAGAGGACCCCCTTTTTTTTTAAAGCAAATCTACAAGTACAACCCAAGAGGAGAAAGCAAGAAGACGAACCTCCCTGTGACAATAAACCACAATAGAGAGCCCCCACTGAACTCCAGTCGACCACACAAACAGTTCCTCCAAGAACTCAGGCACCAGGATGACCAGCCACCTCAGCAACCAACAACCAAGGAAACCAGCAGCCCAGAAAAATAGCTGACTCCCACAGCAAACATCACATGAAGAAGCAACCGAGGACTCAGCAGCTGAGGATCCAGACGCCCATGAGAAGCAAATTCAATTTCTAAGTCTCTCTCTTTTGCAAGGACCAGTCACCTCTAGGATACAGCAGCACCGATGAATGGTTGACAGCGCAAAAAGCCAGCAGACTCCAGGATGACCTTGCTAACTTGCCTTCTACAGGAGTTCCTCATTAAGGAAGGCGGTTTGTGGGTCAACCCCAATGAAGTTGAGAAGTATGCCTTCATCTGTAGTGTTGGGTTTTACATGTGGGACATACTAATGCCCACACCTGATGATTGTATGGCCATGGTCAACAGGGTGTTGATTACCAAGGACATCATCCTTCGGACCGAATACAGGGTTATGAGAAAGAGAACATGAAATCCCTGCCCATGTAAAAGGCGAAGTGTTGGCTACTTATTTTAAGCAGTTCGGTGAGATCCTCAGCATCTCCTCAGATCAAAAGCATGGGGCATGGAGCGTTATGTTCAATGTTATGTTATTTATTAGTAACCTGCTAATCTTTTTGCATAAACACATTCTGCTACTTACAACTAGGACTCTACATTCACTTAAGTACATACTACATTTTTTCTTTGAACATTTAACAAATTGATGTTATTCTGTTCTGTTAATGAAATTCTAGTTTAACATACAAACAAAATACTTTTATTCTTCTAACTTTCAACCTTCTGATGATTATGAATAATCCCTAAGTTGTAAGGAGTTCAGTTAAGTTTGACACAAGGCCAATTTAATAAACATTCAACCTTCTCCCTACCTCAATCTAAGCACATTTTTTTCTGTGCTATGTTGTTCAATATATAAATATATATAAAAACTATATATGTGCTGAATTCACTTATTGTGAAAATGTTGAAATATTCTACTGAAAAATGTTACAATTGGTAACCCCTTTCCACTGCAAATGAAGACCCTGATTTTAAAAATATTAAAAAATCAAGCAATTTTCAAACACTAATTCTAAGATTCCTATAACAGAGGTGAATATGTTTATTGCACAAAATTGTCTATTAGATCATAAATGATAGAAAAACTAATTTGGATGCTGTATGACTTTGTAAATGCGAAGTTCCCAAAGTGAACAGTCTTTTTGCATTTTGGCCATATTCAGGTCCTTAAAAAATAAAACTACATAAGACACATTTAAGCTGATTATATTTTTGTAAATTTTTGTAATTTATAGTAAGCATTAATTATTGTAACCAAGCTTTAAATATGTATCGGCAATATCATTGGAGCTATGAATGTCAGAATTCACTGAAAGCCTTATTTAGCAAAACACAAAAAATGCAGTGAAATTTCAAAGATGCTCTGATTTTAAACTATTAAAAATACAGATCTAATATTTGAGATTTATCAATAATTTTAATCAAGGAGCATTTTCTACCCAGCTGGATGCTATTCAATCTTTTCTATTATGCAAGTCTTTTATTGTAAGGCTTATGGCCATATCACATTGAATACACCGGTTCTTGCTCGATAACCGAAGTTAAGCAACATTGAGCTTGGTCAGTACTTAAATGGGTGACTGCTTGGAAATACCAGGTGCTGTAAGCATCTAGTGATGGATGTGTGTTGTGGTGCAGTGGATATCGGCTCAGAAAGAGAAATCGGTGAGCTGAGTTTGAATTCCAGTTGAATACCCTGCATTCACTTAAGCACTGGTATCCTTGGAAAAGGTATTAATCCATCCCTTCCCTCCAGTTATGGGTTAAATAACAGGTTAGGACTTGGGGACCCTGCTCTTAAAAACAAATCCCAATGAATCTTGATACTCAAAAAGAAAAAAGTATTACTAGACACAAAACTTATATAAAAACAACAATAAATTGTTGAAAGAAAAAGGTATTACCAGCAATAAATAAATAAAATTTAGTTGGCAATAAATGACCCACCGAGGTTGATATGCCATAAAAACAAAACAACCAACTAACCAACTTTTATTGTAAACAAATAAACCAGTTATGAGCAAATTGCAGCTGATGTGCCACATGCAACCTGATTGGCTTTTTGAATGTTGAATAATGTTTATTAAAAGTTTATTGGTTTTACTTCAGTCTCACTTGTTCACTCACACACTCTCTCATACATAACCACTGATAATCACATAACGATGATTAAGTACAATGTTTCTTGAATTTTGTAATCTTTTGTTGATGATAACTTATTCATAATTTTAAACCATTGGCAATTTTCTCTAAAGAAGATCATATGCGCAAACTTCATTTGTGCTAAAAACAGGAAACGTTCATAATATGTTTTCTCTGGAGAAGAAATATAATTTAAAAAAAAAAGTTATGCTTGCAAACTGAAATTAATAAATTAGAAACAAATCACATACAACAGATTATGTTAAATGAACATGTCATCAGGGATAATATTATACCAAGACGTCAATGAGATAAAATCTTTTAATTGTTAAAGTACCTCGATTAAATTTTTAGCAGCTATCATCCTGTTATAGACTAATTTTTTTTAATTCAGGTTGACTTTTAATTTAAACCTGATCAGTTTTAGATGCAAAAGTAACTGCTATAATTTTAAGTGTCACTCATTTTATGAGGCATGTTAATTACAAGTAATAAATGACTAAAGAAACAAACAACTGAGTTATTCAACTGGGCATTAGTACATACAAGCACATATTTTATATAATATACTTTATCTATGAAGAAGTGTGGTCAATATTGGGAATAAAGCGTATGTAGATATAAACAGTGTGCATAGGGAAATTAACATTGTTTAGTGACAGGAAGTTTCATGCCTGAAGTGATCATCAGGTTATGATCACTATGCAGTTGATTTCTATGTCTATACTGTTTATATCTATGTCTATGTGCTATTTTTTTTTTAATCATATCACCCCGAGCAAGGCGGTAATGCCACTGATGTGCAGGGGGCTATGTAATAGAGAGAAGATTGGAAAAGAGAATGCCAGAAACCACATCCTAAACAGGGAACAAGGAATGAGCCTCTTAACCTGTTAAATAGACGAGGGTGGAGTGTGAACCGAGCGATAGATAGATCTATCTACTCCAATTGGAAAAAAAAAACAAAGTGAGAAGATTGGAAAAGAGAAAGCCGGAAACCATAATCCTAAACAGGGAACAAGAGATGAGCCTCTTAACCTCTTCAATAGACGTGGGTGGAGTGTGAACCGGGCAATAGATCTATCTACTCCAATTGAAAAAAACAAAACAAAAAAAAACATGGTAGTAAAAGTCCAGTCAAGAGATTTCTGCTAAAATCAAAAAAAAGAATTAAAGAAAACCAATTAAACATGAAAAGCTTAAAATTCAAAATTAGGCAGAAGAAAAAAAAAAAGACTTACTTTAAGAATATTTCAAATAAAATATTCTCAACTCGACACAAGGGTCTTTTTTTGTTTCGACATTGAAGGAATGATGTTTCATCAGGTAGTTAACGCTATTTTAAAAATAGTATTTGCTAACTGATTTATCATAAATACTCAGATCTATTTCTATATTGAGCATTGTTTTAAATTAATGTTTTGAACGTTGTTAATATTTTCTTCGTTCCTTATACATTTGGATATATAAAATTACTAAATTTTAATTTAGTATAAGTTGAAAATGGCTGAATTCAAAGATTAACGGTCTTCGAAGTTCTTTCCTTGGTAGAGGTCACTAGCAGAATAACAAAAATTTCAAACTATCTGTATCGAACAACCTTTAAACAACCGAGCAATTTAGTACAATTTAGTAACAAAGAAATGAATAACAATTATAAGTGAATAAAATACAAATTCAGTAGAATAAATTAAACAGAAACTCAAACTTACCACGTGCCAATAACTGAAAAAGTTGATAAAATTTCTATCGGACATGCCTGATTTTACACTTGCTCTCCAGAATAATTTTGTCGGCGAGTATTTATCTCCTTTGGATGTAGGTGACCATGATTCTCCACAGCTTCTTGTTTCTTTTTGCTTTCTGTAATACTTGCTCTGTTATAACATCTTTTTATGTCTGTAGAAAGGACTGTGCTTCAATTTAGTAGACTAAAATATCATAAGAAAGTTCACCAAAATATTACTGCAACATGTGCTACAAAAGGTGGCCAACATTGCCACAACTAAACAAGAGAATTTAAATCTCTAGCAGGATTAAAAGCCACATCCACATTGCTCATTTTTGAGGATCAATCAAAAGATTCCATTACTTGAAATCATGTCATAGGCATCACACACACACACACACACACACACACACACACACACACACACACACACACACATGCACACACACATGCACACACACATACATGGCATGGTGGAGTAATGGATAGCAATTTAGATTGAGTAATTGGAGAGCAGGGTTTGAATTCCTGTTTGTTTCTTTTCATTCACTCACTTGCTAATACTCTTATGAAAGGTATAAATCCATCTCTCGCCCCCCACTCCAACCAGCTATGAGAAAATAGCAGAACAAACTGGAAACTATAGGCTTGGGTAGCAACAAAATCTGTGGAGTCTTGATTGAAGCGGTGCTTGGTTCTGTACAAGCCTTCATCACCATAATCAAATGATATGTTCAAGAAAGTGTATCTAAGAAGTCCTAAGAACTGAGCAATGGGAGTGTCCAAAAGTATATAATTGAGAAAAAAATGTATTGTTTTCAATAACATTTACCTTATATATATATATGCACACACACAAACATATATATATATAAATATATATAAGAAAAATATTATGTATTATTAATATTTGCATTATATATATATATATATATATATATATATATATATATATATATATATAATGCAAATATTATTAAAAGCACACATTTTTGTCAGTTAGTTTTAAATGGTCAACTTTTCCAAATTATGAATGTCTGTGTGTAAAGTTAATCTGGTAGGAACCCAGCAGTATGGAATAGGAAACGTATAATGTAATTTTGAACATTTTCATTTTAACAACATATTTTGCAGTTTAATCAGCATCCTCAGAAAAATAATTTTATTTTGCAACCATGAATTCTACATTAACAATAAATCTGATACTTAATAAATTATATTTTAATGATTTCACCACATGCAAAGTAATAAAAACCACTAAGACACAAAGTGTTAAAGAATATGATAAAAAACGCTTAAATAAAAACAAGAATAATAAAATAATAAGAATTAAGAAGACAAGATAACAATTAACATTTATTTAAGTTTTTAAAGATCAAAGTTAACTAGGAAGCAAGAAGCTAAAAGAGAGTTCCATAAGTGAGAAGCATGATAGAAGAAGCTGTTAGCATAGAACATGGTTACATTTAGATATTTCAAGTTTAAAATAATGAGACATTACTAGTGCTGCACTTAAATTCATAAAGCCTAGATGATATACAATTATCATAAAAATATTTATAAAAAAATGCACAGGGAAGCTACATTATGGCAATTGGAAAGTGACTGAAGCAGAGATTCCAAGTCAGGCCCAATAACATTGCAGTGTCAGAATGCTTGATTTCTATTTTAAACATATAATTATAGAAATGAGATTTGAACTTATTTCAACTTAGTTTTACTTTTATTTATTAAGTCATCTGTTTTTGCATGGTTCATGTATCCCACATTATTTCAGTACTAATTTACTAAGAACAAAAAGAAAAACCGAAATAGCCCAGTTGTATATTCATCATAGGTGACTTGTAGATCATGGCACTTTCAATGCATCTTCATCAGTGGCATTTATATTCACTTGTTATTAAAAAATGCCATATTTTCAAGGTCATCATTGTGATTAGCATATTTAAATTTAAAGGATTTGCAGATAATTGTTAGTGGCTTTGAACAAGAAATTGGATGAGCTGACTTCCTTGAATTCTGATTGAGTTTGTTAAATTCACTTTTTGTACAAATGCTCTTGAAAAAAGAATGAATCTATCTTTTCTCCCAATTAGATATGGTTTTAAACTAAAGAGCAAACTTGAATCCCTAATCACAGTTGGTAACCAATCTAGGAGAAGAGTAACTCTTGCATTCATAAATATATATATAAACCTGAGTATGTGCATATTTTACAACCATTCACAAGTCTACATGGAGTTGCAGACACTGTGATCTTGACTGCAATCAACTTGTACTGTACCAAAATCAAAAATTATTTAGTTGGTTATTTTTTTATTTTAGTCTTAGATTGAAAAATTGTGCAACCTTAAATATTATTTAAATTATCTGTTGAAAGTTAAATATTTTTCTTTGTATACTAAAAATAATGTATACAGGTAAAATAGTATGACTAAAGAAAACTTTTCAGGTAATTTTGAAGGAATGACTAGTCATCCCTAAACTTGATAAATACTTTGAGTATTGGAATTCAGGAATTCTCTTTATTATCATAATGGTTGTTATGTATTTATTTGTATATATATATATATATATATATATATATATATATATATACAAATAAATACACAACAACCTTTATGATATATATGCAATGATATCAAATCTTTGAACAGAGTGGGTAATCCAAATAGATCTATTGAATATAAATTATTAAAAAAGAAAAAATCTATACAGAGAGCTCAATGCTTACTATCCAGAGCAATATGATATACAAAAGAAAAATGTTGAGTCTTTTCTTTTTGTGTGTGTGCATATATATATATATATATATATATACTGCCGACCATAAGTTTGGGACCACTTAGATTTATTCTCTAAGAGGAAGAAAAGTTTATGTCTTAGAAGAATACATAGACATATTTCATTGTTGTTACAATTATGCGTAATAATTAAAACCAAAAATTAATATAGAGTAATTTCAAATGCTAATTAAAGTTAATCTTGGCGGCTTTCTTTCATCAAAGAAACCACCATGAGCTCATTGCTGCAGAGCAAATCCTGGCATTCTTTCTAATAACTTTCCATAAAAATAAGTTGTGAAAAGTGATTTTCAAGCATCCTGCAAGTATTTAAACAACATTTGTTCATTTAGAAGTTCATTTTGAACTGCTGTGATCACCTTCATCCCAGACTAGCCTGGCTTTCCTGGAGAAAGATCCAGAGGCTGAAGGGGAAGGTTACAATTTCAAAATTCCATTGTTTTCCTGGATTTCAGATAATTTTGGCATCGTTATCCTGGTTGGTGCACTTGTCCAATAATGAGGCAAACAGAAGTGGATTGTATGCCTCTTGCAGTATTGAATGACATTCTTCCTTTCAGATATGCCTTGATCTCTATAAGGTCTCCAGCTATCTGATTCTTCAAAGCATCCCCAAACCATTACAGACCCACTTCCATGTTTTACAGTTTAACAATGCAATTTTCACTCATTTGTCTAGAAGAAGTCTGCCTGACAAACACTTCGTTTGCTTCCAAACAGTTCAAATTTTAATTCATCTGTCCATAATACTTTTTTTCCAACTACTCCAAAGTCTATTCTTTTGTGCTGTTCTGCCTAGGCAGAAGTCATTTCAACTTATTCACCTCTTTAATAATGGTTTCTTAACTGCTACACAGCCTTTAAGCCCAGCAGAATGAATCGTTCTTTAACAGTAGTAACAGATACTGATGTTGCCGAGTAGAATTCAGCTTTCCCCAATTGTTAATTCCAGAGCAAGCTCTTCTTATTCCTCTTATAGATATGATCAAGTGCCTATCCTCATAATAGATGTTACTCTGGGCCTACCAGATCTTTCTTGTCAATATTTAACTCCAGTTTCACAGAATGTTGAAGGTAGCAATGCACACCATTTTTTGATATGCTTAATTTTTAGCACAATATGCTCAGAATATCCTTCTTTCAACAGAATTTCAACCTGAACTTTTTCAATGCTAATCTGCTTTTCCTACATTTATACAGTAGTAATATGGTTTTACAAAAAATAAATACCACGTGTAATTATGTAATATCTGAATAAATTTAAATTTTGTCAAAAACTTGATACACAAGAGGATTATGCAAGCAAACTGAGTAAATACATCGAAAGCGAAAAGAATACTTTTTTTACTTGACATCTGTATAAGAATAAAAAATACAAACTTGGTGAATTTGATTTAAGTTAAAAATGAAATTTTATAAATTTGGGGAAAATTTGGGTGGTCCCAAACTTAATAAGTAGTATATATATATATAAAATAAAAGTGTGAGAAGCTGTGAACGTTTTCTTTAAAATATATATTTATTGGTTTTTGTATTCATACAAGTTATGAGTATTAATTTGTCAAGATTTGCGCTTACATGTGTTTTGAGTCTAAAATTGACTCTCTTCAGCTTTGCACAAATTGTTTTATGTTTGGGTTTCTCTGAGTATCTGATCATTCTGTTTAAAAGTTAATAGGAAGCATGTGAAAATAATGTAATACAGTAAAATACAAAATAAGAACAGTAAGAAAATAATAAGAACAGTAAGAACAGCAAAAATAAAATATATAATAAAAAATAAATAACCAACAATGTATTCAATGTTTGAATCGTCTTTTCTTCTCTGTTAGCATGTGTCCTAATGGGTTGACCAGTTAAATAAATAAGCAAACAGATGAAAGGGTAAAGTGTTGTCTTAAGGCATTCTGGCACCTCTTTATTATCTTATGGGTTTGGTGATATTTTGTGTCTTTGTGTTAGTGTGTGTATGTGTGTGTGTGTTTGTGAGGGCCTCTTTTCTTTATGTCCGTTTGTGTGTGTGGGTGTTTTTTTATTTATTGTGTGTATATGTATGCATGTTTTTTATTGTGTGTATATGTATGCGTGTTTCTGTGTGTTTTTCAGTGTGTGTGTTAGTTGGATTGTGTTCTATGAGTGTGTGTCTCTATGTGTCTGTTTGCGTGTGTGGGTGTTTTTATTTATTTATTTATTTATTTAGTATGAATTGGATTTGCTTTTGAGATTGGTGTGTGTATTTTTTTTATCTATGAGTATATGTTTGCGTGTTTCTGTATGTTTTTCAGTGTGTTTGTTTTTTATGTTGTTTTGTTGAGCGAAGGTTTGTATTTTTTTATGAATCTTTCTTCCTGCATTAACAGACTCTCATAATTAATATTTTGATAGAGTGGTTTGACTGAAAATAGGCCGTCACTGCATTCATGTAGATGTTTAGAGACGTATAATTTCCTGTTATGTGATAATCTGATATTGCTCTTATGAAGTGAGATATGATGATTTAAGCATTGTGTCGCTCCTATGTATATTTTTGTGCATCTGTCACATTTTAGAGCGTAAATTACATTTTTCGAGTTGCAGATTAGATCCAATTTTATTTTGAATGTAGTTGCATTTTCGAACTGGAAATATTTTCCTTCTATTATTATTTTGCAAACCCCACATCTTTTTTTGTTGCATTTTGTGACCCCTTGTATTATGTGTTGTTGTTCAAATTTTGATGAGGTGAAGATGTCTTTTAAATTTTGGGGCTGGTGTTTGCTATTGATTATTTTGGTTGTCCCTAAGATTTCTTTTATTTTTTCATTGTTGTTGAGTAATTCTATGTGAGTTTTAATCCTAGTGAATAATTCCAGATTGTTTTTGTTGTGAGTGGAGACGTATGCTAGTATGTTTTCGTTTTTTCTATTTTTTCCTGTTGTTTTTTCGTGTTCCGGAAGGATTCTAATGGTATCCTTTTGCTAGTTGGAAACCCTTGTCTATTAGTGGTGTGGGATATCCTCTCATTTTTAATGTTTTTTGTAATTCCTCTAGGTGTATTTTGCGTAGGGTTTCATCACTCACTATTGTGCAAATTCGTTGTGCTAGGGAATAACGGATGGATTTTAGGAAACTTTTTGGATGGTGACTCCTGAAGTGGAGGTATTGTTGAGTGTCTGTGGGTTTGTGGTAAATGTCTGTGATGATGTGGTTGCTCTTGTTTTTTATTATTAGTATGTCTAGAAAAGCTAATTCTTTATAGCTATATTCTAGTGTGAACTTAATTTTGTGGTGTAGTTGTTGCAGTGTGTTGTGTAGTTTGTTAATATCTCCCCATGATGGTTTCCAAAGGATAAAACAGTCATCCAGGAATCTTTTCCATGATTTTGTGAATTCTGTTTTTATATTTTCCCCATATTTATGTCCTATTTGGGTGTATAGGTCTTCTTCTAGATATGCTAGGGTGAGTGTTGTGTATGTAGGTGCCATTTTTGTTCCCATCGCGGTGCCTATCATTTGTATATAATTCTTGTTGTCAAATTGAAAGGAATTGTTATGTAAAATTAGGTCTATACTTTGTAGAATGAATTCCTTTGAGAAGCATGTGAAAAGTATTTCTGGGTGTTTTTCTATCCAAAATGAAATTGCTTGTTTTCCTAGTTCGTGGGGTATGTTACTGTACAGGCTGTTAACGTCAAAAGTTGCTAACAGTGTATTAGGGTTTACTTCTTTTGGTAGGAAATTTAAGAAATGTATGCTGTCTCTGATGTAACTTTTTATTTTAGTGGTGTAAGGTTGTAATAATTTGTCTATTAGATTGCTCAGTCTGCTTGTTGGGCAGACTGGTCCCGCTACAATTGGTCTGAATTTGAGGTCTTTAGGGTTTGGGGTGTGGATGTATTCTGAGTTTTGTTCCTGGATAGCTGTCTTTATTTCGTTTGATTTGTGTACCTTTGGAAGTCCGTAAAAATTACTAGTTTTTGAAATGAATTCTGTAAGGAAATCTTTTCTTTTTTCATTAACATTCTATTGTGTGTAAGGTAGAGCTTTTTTATTTTTGATGTAAATTTTGTATCTATATTTTTGGTTGATTTCTTTGTAGTTGTTTTCGTCTCTTAGCATGTTTAGAATGTTTGTTTGGTAATAGTTTTTGTTCATGATAACTACAGCCCTTCCCTTATTTGCTTCCTTTATTATTATGTCATTGTTATTGCGAATGTTTTCTAGTGCTGGTCTTTGATAATATATATATATATATTATCTCCTGTCACACTCAGGAAGGATAACCTGGAAGATTATGAACTGTTTTCTCACAGGTTATTCCCTCCTGAGGGTGACAAGAGGAAATATATATATATCATCTCAAATATAGATATAACATCTCAAAAATCTCTATTGATATTCGCATCCTTGATCTGGTAAACGACTATACTTACTTCAGTGTCAACATCTTCAGCAAGCTTTCCTTGGATGTCAAGCTGAATACACAAATCAGCAAAGCAGTAGTAGCAATAGCCAAGAGGATTTGGGACAGCACCATACTGTCAATGAATACCAACCTGAAGGTATATCAATCCTGCAGGCTTCAGCATGTTCCTTTATAGCAATAATGTATGGAACCTCTACTCCTGTCACACATGCAGATACAATACCTTACATCAGTACAGTATCAAAAGGATTCTGGACATCACTTGACAAAACAATGCTCCAAACAAAAATGTTTTCAAACAGACAGGAATACCAAACATATTTGTCTTGTTTCCCAGAGACATTCGTGCTAGATAAGCCATGTCAGCCTTCTTTAGGTATCTTCTGATCAATAATATACCACCAAATTCATAAACCAATGATCTAATCCACTAGACTATTGAGCAACAAATGTCTGTTCTCTCCTTATCAAAGGTTTCTATATGATGTTCAATTTGTCACAGCCTACTGCACACACTTGTCAAGATTTTTTAACAAAAGGCTGACCTTGACCTTGCATGCAAAAATCAGCAGCCAGGAGGTGTTGCTGAACCCTTATTATCAGTCTCATTCTTTTTACTAAAATTTTGATTCTTTGGGGCACGTGGGTTAAAGTGTAGTATCTGTTCTCAGATATTCACTGTCTGTTTGCTGGCCTGGGAAGCAATGACCAGCTAAGACTAGCTTTTGACAAGCATGAGCAGCTTTGTACCCAGTTACTACATAAGCAGAGGCTGGGTAATCTTTGACCAATGGCCTGAGCATATGTGCTCAAGTTTCCCATGTTTAAAACTGACCTTGTGTTATAACTCGCTCCAGTGAGTGAGTAGGATAAATATCAAGTGTAGTATCTGTTCTCACATACTCACTTCTTGCTCACCGGTGTGGAAGCAAAGATCAGCTTTGTACCCAGTTACTGTGGGGGCTGGGTAATCTTTGACCAATGACCTGAGCGTACATGCTCAAATTCCCCATGTTAATAACCTTGTATCACAACTTGGTCCAGTGGGGGAGTAGGGTAAATCAAAAGTGTAGCATCTGTTCAATACGAACCAACCAGAGGACCCCCTTTTTTTTTAAAGCAAATCTACAAGTACAACCCAAGAGGAGAAAGCAAGAAGACGAACCTCCCTGTGACAATAAACCACAATAGAGAGCCCCCACTGAACTCCAGTCGACCACACAAACAGTTCCTCCAAGAACTCAGGCACCAGGATGACCAGCCACCTCAGCAACCAACAACCAAGGAAACCAGCAGCCCAGAAAAATAGCTGACTCCCACAGCAAACATCACATGAAGAAGCAACCGAGGACTCAGCAGCTGAGGATCCAGACGCCCATGAGAAGCAAATTCAATTTCTAAGTCTCTCTTTTGCAAGGACCAGTCACCTCTAGGATACAGCAGCACCGATGAATGGTTGACAGCGCAAAAAGCCAGCAGACTCCAGGATGACCTTGCTAACTTGCCTTCTACAGGAGTTCCTCATTAAGGAAGGCGGTTTGTGGGTCAACCCCAATGAAGTTGAGAAGTATGCCTTCATCTGTAGTGTTGGGTTTTACATGTGGGACATACTAATGCCCACACCTGATGATTGTATGGCCATGGTCAACAGGGTGTTGATTACCAAGGACATCATCCTTCGGACCGAATACAGGGTTATGAGAAAGAGAACATGAAATCCCTGCCCATGTAAAAGGCGAAGTGTTGGCTACTTATTTTAAGCAGTTCGGTGAGATCCTCAGCATCTCCTCAGATCAAAAGCATGGGGCATGGAGCGTTATGTTCAATGTTATGTTATCCAGACAAGCCTTCAGGTCCATACACAATGTCTTGAATATTAATGGTCAATCAGTGCCAGACATTGTTGCTGGGAGAAAGCCTGCATGCTAGAAGTGCAACAGAACTGAACACTTGGTCCCATTATGTCCAGAGAAAAAGACCGCAGCCCCACCAAATGCAGCCGACCTCAACCCGACCCAGACCTTGGAGACACCGAAGACCAGCAATGGGATGATGCCTGTCTCTGATGCACCTTTGCTGAAGAAAGGTAAGATGGCAAAGGAAGCAAATCATGTGCCAGTCCACAGCTGCAGCACACACATGCTAGCTTGCCCACTTGCCCACTTGCCCACTTGCCTGGGTTTTTACATGTGCTAGGCTGCAACCAAACCTGTCCTCCTTGGGCTACATTCCATTACAGTTGATATTTGACCTCAACATTCCAGCCTGCGCCGTTCCTGCTAGACGCTGATGACTTTCCTGTTTGCACCATTCCAGCCTTCCAACGACAACTTTCCTGCCTGAGCCATACATGTAACGTTTCTACCAGCCAACAATGTTCCAGTCTGTGTTGATCCTGCTAGATGCTGGTGACTTTCCAGTCTGTGCCTTTCATACCAGACACTGATGACTTTCCTTCCATTGATGTCACATGTTGACAACATCCGTGACAAAATTCAAGCCTAAGCCATTCACACCAGACACTGATAACGTTTTTGCTGACTGACAACAATGTTCCAGCCTGTGTCAATCATGCCAGATGCTGACAACTTTCCAGCGTGTACCTTTCATACCAGATGCTGACGACATTCTTGACAACTGATGACAACATTCCAGCCTGAGCTTATCCTTCCAACCACTGCTGACGTTCCAGCCTTTTCCATTTTCCTACTGTTTGCTTGTCAATTTTATCACAGTAAAATTGACATTGAAACTCAATCTTCGCCTCCATTGCCTTATTGTCTTTGCTATTTTCACACATACAAAAGTTTGACGGGGGTCAATACCCATTCCTTACCTCGGTCTCTGCTACAAATTTTTGCAGAGAATTCAGTCTCACTGTCAGTCAAAAGAAAGCCATTATAATGAGCAAGATACCAGTAATATCCCAAACATCTTCATTGGTGATTACATCCTTGAAATGACGGAGGACTTTACTTAGCTTGACTCCAACACTTCTAGCAACTTTTCCTTGGATGTCAAACTGAATGCATGAACTGGAAAAACAGCAGCAACAATGTCTTATCTGGTTAAGAGGGCCTGAAGCAACACCATGCTATCAGTTAACAGGTTATAAGAGCCTAGCATGTGTGCTGATACTTTCACTTTCCTTATTTTCCAGTGTAACTCTCTATTTTGTTTTTGTTGACTCTGTATGAATATGACAAGCACTTGACCAGAAAATACAATGGCTAAAATATTGTGACTATAATATCCAATATGAAGACAACAATTCAAGTGAATAAGAGTATGAAAGTATTCTCATCTTTTGTGCTTTTGGTCACCATGTTTCAGCAAGTAAACTATTTAACCTTCTACAGCTGTCAGATGCTTTTGTTAATTATTAATCATTAAAAATATTCATCTTCTCACTGATCTACTCAACAAAGAATCATATGATACTGGAACAATAAAAATGAGCACACTAGTCTAAACAATTGAAACAAAAAACACATACTTAGTATCAGAAAGAGATGACTGACATTTCTGGGTTACACAATGAGGAAAGAAGGCTTGGGGAATTTGATACTCGCAGGATATATTGGAAGTAAAAGAGGCAGAGGGAAACATTGACTAACATTGGCAGGGATATATGGAAATAAACATTACTTAGAACTCTAAAAGATAGGAAGTTGTGGAGAGACATGATCACCTATGTGCTGAAGAGACATAAGATATAAAAGGAGAAGGACAAATAATTTATGGAACAATGATAAAATGTCATCTCAAAACTCCAGGTAACAATGTTTTTGTTTTCATTAATTGTTGTTGTTGTTATTATTGTACTCAATGAGTTTTTTTGTAGTAACTGATGGTTTTTTTTTTCATATTCCAGCACAATCCTAATTTTTCTAGTTCATTTTATTAATATTAATATCTGGATCGTTTCATTTCTTTCTCAGAATTTTAGTTCTTCTAATCATTTCTTGCATAGCTCTCCATGACCATTTTCAGCACAATAATAAACTGTCACTTTTATATTCCACAATGTTTTGCTTCTCTGACAAGGCTAAAATATTTTTCAATTTTAAGTTTCATTCTGTGTTCTGCAAGAATAACAGAATCCACTATCTGACTGATGTTTTTATTTACAATGATTAAATCTAATCTTTTGGTCTGGAGTGAGGAAAGGAGGACCTTGTTGTGCTTCCAAATCCCATAGAATTTTGATCTTTTATTCTCTAGAACAGCTTCTAATTTGTTTATATACTATTAGTCCCACTTGTTTGCACAATTCCCAATGGTTTCTTATTCTTAGTCACATTTATTTTTGTATACCTGCTGCATTAATTTGCAGTATTCACTTATAATATGATGGGTGGTTTCAGCTTTTTTTTTTTTTTTTTTTTTTTGTTGTTGTTGTTGTTGTTGTTGCTGCTGCTGCTGCTGCTGCTGCTGTTGTTGTTGTTGTTGTTGTTGTTGTTGTTGTTGTTGTTGTTGTTGTTGTTGTTGTTGTTGTTGTTGTTGTTGTTGTTGTTGTTGTTGTTGTTGTTGTTGTTGTTGTTGTTGTTGTTGTTGTTGTTGTTGTTGTTGTTGTTGTTGTTGTTGTTGTTGTTGTTGTTGTTGTTGTTGTTGTTGTTGTTGCCCATCAAATGTCTTTACTGTTAATGAAAACACAAACACAGTAGAGACTATTTTGGACTGATATGTTTGCAATACCTTCTTTTGCCATTTTATTCAAAGTAACAGAAAAAAATAATAAATAAACAAAATGTACAATGGTTTTTATATAATAAATAATACTATAAAATAATTACCATTATGTATGTATTTATTCATTTAAATCTGCTGTCACACTCTATAGTGAGAAGGGAGGTAAATAAGTAATAAATATATGAGAGGCTAGTTCCATTAGTCATTTTGATAATCTAAACAAATAAAAAATTATCTTTATTTAGACAAAGTCTTATTTGCAGTCTTATTTGTTCAGGCCTTTCTTGCGAGGCAATCAGATAGCTTTGTCTACTAAACAATCATTTTGTTTCAATTTAGTCTTGAAATAAACTTTGTTTTGGTCATTTGTCACACAGTTGACATGTTTTTCTTTATCCACTTTATATTAAAAACTTAAATTTTTTAACTTGAAAAGGTATTAAACAAAAATTGATTTATATAATGCCAAAATGAATCAATGAATCATACATACCATTGACCATCTAATGTATATAAACAGATTAACTAACAGATATATTAATATATATATTAATTATATATAATTAATCTGTTTATATACATTAGATGTTTATATATATATATATATATATATATATATATATATATATATATAGGGTGCAAGGGATAAATTGTTGTCTAAAATGCACAAAAATAAAAAATATTACTCATTTTAACAGATATATTTACCAAATTTGCACAAAAATATCTTGAAATGCTAAGGAGTAAATCTATTGAATAAAATTGACATTGACTTCAACTGTGGCCTACTGATGACTTCTCCTGAATCTCTTCTGGACTGTCTCTTTGTTTAAGTTGGTGAATACTGCCATAATTCTTGCCTTTAGTTCATCTTTGGTATTACAAGGAGTTTCCCACACACCAAGGGGGTTGTAGTCTGGATAGTTAAGTGGCCAGATATAAGGGATGATGTGGTTGCAGAAATTGTATAACAGCCATGACTTGGTTCTCCTGCTTGTGTGGCATGGTGTAGTGTTCTGTTGCCAGTAGCCACCTTCTTGAGCCAGGGCTGCACTACCTCCTCAAGGCATTTGATACAGGCCTCTGTGTTGAGGCTGATGCACTCACCAACAAATTTGGGTGTTCTTTTCTCATCAAAGTGAGTTTGATGAGTTGCCATATCTTTGTAATTTCCATTAGACTCATTCAACTCTTTCTAAATTCTCTGTACTCTCCTCAGATTGACACCCAAACATTCTGAAATGATTGTATTTGAGCTTATAAATACCAAGCAGTACAACATGCATTTTCCAAATTTCTGATGAAGTGAATTGCATCATGGTGTTCCTTTTCTCACAGACAGTGCCCAACTGTCCCTACTATACTGTGCAGTTGACAAAATTAACAACAATGTACAAAAAACAATGGCAACAATTTATCCATCGCACTGTGTGTTCTGTGTAAAATTCAATAGACGTTCACGCTGAACCATTTCAAACATCCACCTTCCCAAAGAATACCAGGATGCAGATAAAGAAATTCTAAAATGTACCACATCAGTTAAAAGTCTAATTTGATGATTTATGATGTAATTTGGAAAACGATTTTTAACTACCATCAGTTTTCCACTGTTAAGTTCTTTAAAGAAAAGTGTATGAGAGGATGAATTCTTGTGCGCTCTCATAAATAAAAATTTTATAAAAGAATAAAAAGAACTTAACATGGTGAAACAGATGCTAGTTAATATATATATATATATATTATCCTATGTTTTATTTAGGATTCTGAGTTTCATGCATCAAACCAATCTTCAAGTGAAGATAAGGAAGTAAATATACTTATTTACCTCCTTATATATATATATATATATATATATATATATTAGTAGTAAATCCTGTAAATTCCACTGTATGATATTTCTGAGGGTCTATACTCCATAGGGCCAAAGTCATACCATATTTGGCATTGCTGCTGTAGTTTCTGAGGCAAACAGGTTTAAGAGATTTTCTTCTCCTAAACTGGTTGTCAGCCAAGCCCAGTATGCTTTGCCTGAAAAAAACTTTAAGGCTTGTAAATCCTGTAATACTGAGCATTCTAATGAAAGGCACACAAACTTAGGTGATTTGTTTTTTCTTTTCTTTTATACAGCTGGCTTTAACAACTGCAATACTATGGGTTAACTGAGAGAAAATATATTTGCTTGCAAAACTAGAAACCTTTTGTCAGCAGTCTGATGATTACACACAGGATGGGAATGAAACTGTAGTCATGGTTGACCATCAACTTAAAACCATTTATTAGTCAATGATGAGGAACAAAATATATATTTCTTGTTAGTATATTTGGTAAATATGACAATTTAAAAAACTTTTATATTGATATGTTTTATTGATTAAACTATTTGATTGGTGAAATCTGTCATTATATTTTTTTTCAAAATTGTCATATATTTACCATTCCATTGGATTATCATCTAAAGTGATGTAATGGATAGTAACTTGGAATGAGAACTGAGTTTGAATTCCAATCAAGTTTGTTACATTCACTCATGCATAAATACCCTTGAGAAAGATATAAATACATCTTTTTGTCTTCAACTATGGGTTAAGTAGTAGAGCAGACTGAGTTTCTCAGCCTTAGTTGTCAACCTGTTTAGGAGAAGGACAAATCTGAATTCCAAAACCCTGACAAAGTACAGACTATATGAAATTAATGAAAGAAGTGTGAAGTTCATAATAACTCTATAATCCTGATTGCAGTTGGCATGGATTGATTGAATTCTCATCTAAATTTAAATAAGATCATATACAAAATGAAATGATATATTAAATTGTTCAGTCACATTGTGTAATATTTTTTTATATTTAGTAATGCATATTATTTGATTTTATATTACATGTACATAATATTAGATATGATCATGAAGTTATATAAAAAACTATATTGTATCTAATATTGCATGAAATAATATATTGTGCTGTATGATATTGTACAATAATATTGTAGTAGTGTTGACTGTTAGTGTTCTGTTGTATAACAAATTTTGACACTGTAAGAAAATTTACTTGTCTACTTCTTCCATAGTAGTTACTGACTTAAATTGTCAGCTTCAAATGTAAATATTTTGGGAGTGTCATGGATTTTAGGGTTATTAAAATGGATTCCTTTTTTTATACGAATCATCTCAGCAATGTTTATGGCAAATGATAACTAATGGCTTTACCAGATGAGATATGACACTACGCTTTTTAAAGTACACTGGTATTAAACTAGGAAAAACTAATGCAAAAAAATGGCCTTGCCAACAAAAAATAAAGCAATAGAAATAAAATCAAAATGCTTATGATTGGGTTGTCGACCCTGATACCGTTCGCAAATCGTTAGATGGCGCTGCAGTCAGCCTAGCTTCCACGCATGACAAGACTTGAGTAGTGATTCCGGAATAAAAGGCAAAGCTGCGTTGAATTTCGGATAGGAAACTGCTTCCTTGATTTCTTATTCTTATTAAGACAAAAACAAAACAAAAAACACAAAAAAAAGCTATGGCACTGAAAAGAATTCAGAAGGTGAGCTCTTTCTCTAAAAAAATCAACGACGCGAGCTATTTAGGAAAAAAGATAGAAAAAGAAATTTTTAGGTGGGCTTTTCGAAGGGGGGACCGCTCGGTTTTATGTTCATTCCGGCCGCCATATTCGACGACCTCTGTTGTATGTATGTATGTATGTGTGTGCGTACGTTTGTGAGATAGTGAAAGATTTCAATTTATTTACTGGGTTTTCTATGACTAATTGTACCTTATCCTAAAATCTCAATTCTTTGGTGATTGTGTAAGCTTTACCGGTTTGTTCTCGAAAGATCTGGGCAATGGATGCCTAAGATTTTTACTGTTCTCTTATTTCTTTTTTTGTGGTTGAGGAGAAAAAATAAGCTTAACCGTATATAATGGAGTCAAGTCTTATACGTGAAGTAAAATTTTTAATATGGTGCCGGTTGAGAATTATTTATTTTCCTTTTATTATTTCTACTCCCG
This sequence comes from Ascarosepion bandense, assembly GCA_037127315.1. Lineage (NCBI taxonomy): Eukaryota > Metazoa > Mollusca > Cephalopoda > Sepiida > Sepiidae > Ascarosepion > Ascarosepion bandense. Next base: position 1,734,943 of record JBBBDQ010001831.1, read on the forward strand.
ATCTCCTTAAATCTTCGTATCATCCCTTCATGAAGTACCATATATCCTTAAATTACGCTCATTGTATATTTGAAAGATACTTTCAATTACATTTCAGGCGGTTTTTGGAGTCTAAAGACTGGAAGTACATGTTTGGCTATGACGTCATGGTCATACTCTTAGTCTTAAGTATGTGAAAAAAAAAATTAAAGAAAAAAATCCAACATAAGTCTTTGGATTGTATTAAATGAAGTTGTTTAAAACATTCTGTTATAAATAATTTCACAGTCTTTTTACAAAATGTTGTGGACAGTCGTATTTATCACTAAAATGTTTTTAATAAAACTATATTAATCCAACATATTTTAATTTCATTTTTTTTACTATTCACAGAATCCACTAATTTATTAAAACAATATTAACTAAATCTCCTAGTAGGCTACTGTATCATCAAATCGGGGTCTATTTCTACGTGGATTCTTTACAAAGAATTGGCCCCTCAATTCGTGTTCACTTTTGTCCAACAACGAATCACATGTTCTGCTTTATTCATGTTTTAGAAAAATCAGTCAAAAATGTTTTTTTCTAAACATCAAAATACATAAAATTGTTACTTAAGGCATTTATTAAAACGTCCGTAATCTGTCCAGAGAACAGATCCTTCCCAATATGTTGAGTGATGATTACTTTTCTTGCAAATAGAAAGTCTTGTAATTTCAGGGATCGGTCAAATTAATTTCATTTTCATTATATCCTCTTAAAACTAAAAGCATTTATTTAAATTAATAAATTGATTTAATATAAGGAGTAAGTTTGATAAGCAAATTAACAAAATAATAAATGTTTATCGTAGGCTTTAGTAAATATTTTTAAGGATCGTTCTTTTTTTCTCTCTTTTTTTTTTTTTTAATAGATGAGAATGAGATGAGACATTTACATAGTGTAGTGATTATTTGAAGAATCTACTGTACGAATAATAACCTTTAGGCTGGATTTTGGCTTTAAGATCTATCGTTTCGTTATACTTACTTAATTCTCTAGTAATGTCGCTTCAATATATATTTCTTAATATTGATTATAATCAATAATTGCTTGTTAGTTTCTGGAAAATGGATTCTCACAAAAGTGTTTTATTTCTAATTTCTTGTAAATGAAAAATGACTCGTTATAGTTCCAAAATCTTGTAATTTTTATTTTGTCATGAATTAATATCTTTCCGTTTTAGAGAAGTATTCGTATACAAGAGATTAAAATAAATATTGACATTTTTTTTCTTCATATTGGGGAAAATACAACCTTTTTTTTTTTTTTAACAGAATTTTTTGAGGCCATCAATATTGGTGTAGTAAATAAATCACACTAAGATTCTGCCTTATTTTAAGTGGTATGAACTTATCAAATTGCGATTGATCAAGATTTCTAAATCAATTTCAGTTTAAAGTCTAAAAATCTCTGAATTTAGTATTCTTTTTGATAATGAAACCAGGAATCCTCTCCACGTATGTGGCAAGATCTTTTCTATATCGTATGAAATTAGGACGATTTCAATATTTCATAAATAAAATCCTAGTTTTCACGTTTTTTAGCAAACGTAGCCGGATTCTTAAAAATTTTATTTTCATATGATAAAAATGTAAAAAAATACACAGCTGATGTGAATATTTTTACAATTGTTGTAGCTTTTAACAACCTCTAGCATTGTTAGTACTGAATAAATAGATCTGTGAAAGAAAAAGGAAGATGATAGAAGGAAATGAAATATGTAGCGATCGATACGTTTTCCCTTTAAATTGGGTTGGAAATTCAAACATTCAAAGTTTGATGTTTTTCTTATTTTCAAATATTTTTACTGACACTTTGAAAGTTAGAGCAATCGCTTTGAATATTTCTCTATTTCATCTTAAAACTTAAACAGCGTATGGTCATGGTTTAAAAACGGAGTGAATTTTTGTAACAAAGGCGATAAAAAAAAACTGTAGCAGTAAATAAATGGCACTTGCACATGACCTTAAAGATGTCGATGTGCCAGAATGTTTATTCACTTTTTAAAATAGCTAATTTTCATCATTCGACTAAAAAAAAAAAAAATTGTTCATACTTTCCTCCCTCGCCTCGTATTATGAAAATCCCTTCTCGTTTTGCGCATAGATCTTATGCTGATCATCTGCTTTAGGAAATGCAGTTTAATTCCTATCTAAACTTGACACTCGTTGGCTACAGTTGTTTCAGTTTTGAACAACGACTTAGCTTTCTATACTACTTCCTTACAGAAATTTTAACTGTAAATCGGCTATACTACAAGGCCATTTAAATTAAACTTTAACATTTTAATTTACTATAATCAAATAATTGAATGAAAATTATAGACTATTGTTAAGTGTTTATTCTGCCTGCCACCATGTGACCCGATCAACAGAAAAAAATATATTATTTAAAATTTTCATATAATTTCTGACTAAAAAATGATAAAGGTTTTCGGAAATTACTTTTTTAATTTAAGGATGACCCAATTTATTTCGTGGATCGGTTCTCCTATTGTATTACAACTGTCATTTCTAAAATATTAGGGGAAAATAGTTTGACAATTCATAAAATCAAATTTGGTTTATTTGTACAATTTTATGTAGTATGCTTAGTACTGGATTATTTTTCCATAAATATTTTTTTAACCACTTGTCATTCAATTAAGATGTTCATTATTTTATTTATTTTCCCTATTTTGTTATTGTTGAGTGTTAATTTGTCTTGTGATAATTTTCCTAGGTCATCTCATGTAGTAGTACTTTAAATTGACACATCAGTTACAGTTGCAGGTGATCTAAGGCGGTTGCTTTTGTTTTTCAGTTACCTCCCCTGATTACCACTTAGTTTCTCCTATCTCCACCATCACCATTTTGCTAACTTAATGAATTTTAATAGGACCTGTCTTTTTTTTTTTTTCTTTATCTCTAGATCTTTCTCTCTCAATCGGATAGTCCTAACCTTTATTTTCTGTCAAACAAATGTATGAATTCTTCAAGACTAGTTACAGTTTAAGTGGGTCAAATAGTCGATACCTGAATAGGTCACTTCCGTTAATACCATATTCATCCGGAGATACTATCTTGGAGCTAGAACATCGATTTCACTTGTCACAAACGGAAGAAGACGCAAAAATTGCATGTAATCCTTAATATGCGTAACATCATTGTCTGCAAAATTATATTAATTTTCCATTTTATAATTATTTCACCCCAATCAAAATAATAAAGCCACTAGGACGCAAAAGGTTACTGAGTGTTAGAAAACGAGAAAAATTACTATTGAGGACAATATTGTTACAAAAATTTTGCAGTCTATTGGTTAGATAAAGACTTTATCTAAGATTGTACAAGTCTGGCTTTATGGTAAAGCCACCTTATTTTAGACTTGTAAAATTTTAGAATCCTTTAACCCTTATTTAATAAATTCTTATTTTTATATTTTTAACAATTATAGATCCTTTCACTAAATTTTATAAACGAAAAAAAAATGCTTTCATATTAATTAGCTTTAATTGAAAATTAAAGGATTAATTTTACTATTTCCTGTAAACAAAATACTCGGGTGTGATTTCAAACAGAAATTATATTGAATCGATTTGTTACTAAAATAGTTGGTTAGAACCTTTTGTTTTTACTAATCTTTGATCGCAATGTAATTTTCTGTATTAAAATTCTTCCAAAACATGAAATGTAATTTTCTAAAATTTTATTTGAGGAATATTAGCTGATTTAAAGTATAATTAATTTGATTATTATTTACTTTGTTTAAAATAACACAGAAATATAATTTTAAACAAAACTGTAGCTGTGTTTTTTAACTGACATTGCTGTTTTGCATAATTGACAAGGTGTTGACAAGTAATGTCACAATAGTTGTTCTAAGAAAACTTGATGTGTAAAACATAATTTGAAAATATGATGTGCACACTTATCTATATAAGTGCACATCATTTTCCTAAATTATATATGTGGGTGAATGTCAGACTGCTGTCAAATCAGTCGGGTTTCAGTCCCGGCTTGAGGAAAATGGTTAATCTAGCTGCACTGAAGAGCTGTGTTATGGCGAAACAGGCCTGGTTGTGGATGGTGTTTTTTATATATATATATATATATATATATATATATATATATAGTACTTGGCAATAAATGCTGGAAAATATTCCCTGTAAGCTAATTTTAATAATGTTGACTTAAAATGTACTATAGTCTTTGCTCTTATTTTCTGATAATGTGTATGGTTGACATTACTTTAGAAAAATGAGCATGTTACATATTTTCCATGCATTTGAAAAATCTTGGTGTAAAATGATTATGTATTGAACTTTTTGATTTTTTTTTTTTTTTTTTTTTTTTTTTTGAATTTTGTGAAATTAAGTGGGAGGTAATTCCAAAATTTAATTCATTTGTCAATAAGTCCTGAAAGCTTTATTGAAATCTGCCAATTATTTGATATTTTTTTTTTTTTGCCAGAATTTCAATGTGTTTTTCACCAGAAAAAAAGTGCAAAAACACTAATCATAAATGTTACACTGACCACTGGTGCAAAAATTTTGAATCATGTAGAAAAAATTGAAATATTTAATAAAGATTAGTACTTTGGTCTTTCCGCTTAACAATAACAAATATTTTGACAATAAAACTTAAGTTTAGGGTCTTTTTTTCATCATGCTATACTTTTTTTAAATAAAAAAAAAAGTGGAGGTACCTATTTTAGTACTACTTAATATTGTTAATGTTTAAAATGAAATGATATCACAGTGTTTTATTTTTAAATTTCAGTACATTCTGGAGACTAATCCCAAAACTAGCTTTACAGTATTACAAAGCTTAAAAAAATATCTTAAGTGTTAATGTATAGTGCTTTTTATTAGATCTTAATAGCCAAATTCTTGCTTTTTTTTTTTTTTTACAAGGGCTTACTGAGCATGAGAAAACAAAGAACTGAAATCAAAACAGGAGACAGTTGACCTTGCATTTAAATTATTGAAGATTAAAATTGACTTGAAAGCAAGAGAAAAAAAAAACTTAGTAATAGAACTTAAGATACATCTAGCTTTTTAAACTGTAAAATGATGATACGTTGCTGCCAGTATAGTAGTAGCATAAATTCGTAGACTCAGTACTAAAGAGGAAAGTTCATCAGAACAATTACCATGAAAATATTTATAAAAAAAGGCACAGGAAAACTACATTACATCACTGGGAAAGTAACTGAAGTAGAGATGCCAGGTTAGGACCAGTAACATTGCAGATTCCTTTTTGTATTTTATCAAGAATTTCTAAATATGTAGCATAAACACCAGACCAGATGTGGCAGCAGTATTCAATACCTGGAGAAATGGTAGGCTTATGTTAGATAGATTCTGGCAAAAAAAAAAAAATTGAATCTGCTGTCCTAATAGCAGACCTGCCAATTGAGTCAATATAATCTTTCCACTTCATGTCGGTAGAAAATGTTAGCCTGGGAAAGAATCACTCTGCTAAAAGTTAGCATCAGTCATGCTGTCGGAAGTATTATATGGTCAACAATTGCATTCAGAAATATTTTCTGTTTTCCTTTTGAAACTTTATTCACACTAAGATATTATTTGTTGGTATAGTTTAATTACCTTGATCTCTTCACTCAGTACCTGGCCTACTTGACTGATTTTATAATTGTCTAATATTTGCTTACAAATGAAAGTCTATAGAAGTTCCAAGTATTTAACAATTATCATATGCAAGTAGCTTTATCTTTGATTTAGATGAAAACTTATCTCGCGTAAACAAATGGAAATTAGCATACTGAGATTTGAAACCTGTTGTAAGCTTATAATCACTCATAAAATTATTGATGTTAGTTGACTTACAAAAGCAAAACTTTATTTTTGGTTTGTTTATTCAACTTGCAAATATTTAGGTTTAATGTGATTTTGAAAATATTCTCACAAAGAAATTTATTTAACACTTAACTATTTTCTAACAAATACCAGTTACTGAATTATTTTATTTTTAAGTAACACTCAGTTATTGCAGGATTCTTTTAAATTCTTTTAACTTTTGTTGTGCAATTGTTTAAAAATTTTGACAAATAATTAATCACATATCTTTGTTAAAAAAATATAAACACTTCTGGTATTTTACTTCTAAACTGGCATTACTCAAGACTGTTCTTTAAAATAGTTGTTGGGCAGAATAAATTTTGTCAGAATTCTTGTCAATAAATTCTGTGTATGGGTAAAATATGAAAACCGAGTTGAGCTTGTGTGCATTTTATTTATATATTAAATTTAACTTTATTTCAATAAATGTTTGTTTTTTTTTTTTTTTTACTAATTATACTTTGTTGTAAATTTTATGCATTAAATCTTATCTCCCCTGAATAGTTAGCATAAAGCTATTGGTTCATTTGAAGTAGGACAAAATATACAAATGTATGTTTGCATGACAGGATTATGGACTGAATGGTACAAAAAAAACTATTTTTTCTCAAACTTGATTGTAACAAGCTTCAAATTTGAGTTTGTATTTTAAATTGTTACAATGAGTTTTAACTTATTTTCTCATTCAAAATATTTAGTTATAATTTCAGGCTCATTACTATTATAGTGAATTTTTGTGTGCATGTGACTAAGCATGTAATTATCTTTTTTATATTGGGTGTGTGTAATTATGTAAATTTCTAATATCTAAATTTCTCCTAGGTGTTTTTACTTGATGCAGTTGTCAATTTTCATTGTCTTATTTTGTTTTTAATTTTTTGACCAAGTGAAAAATGTGTTTTGCTACAATGTATATTAGATTTTTAGAAAAATAGGATTTTGTTTACAGTAGAAAATGTATCAATTTTATAGAAAGCATTTTATAGAAATAAGTACTGGTTTTGTTCAAATTTCATGTTCTGTTCTTAATATTAACATAATAAAAAGATTTTAAGCAAGATATTTTTCTTAGTATCTAAAACTTAAAAATGCAACAATATCTAAATATGCTGAAAGCTTTCAGTTTGGTTCTCTGGAAGAATATTGAACTTGTTACAAAATGGCTATAATCTCTTCCTGTGTTACCAGTTCATAGTTTTCAAAGATGAAAAAACTTTCTTGTATTTGTAAATGTTATCTATTAGAAAATAAACCAACTTTAAGAGAAAATTCTTAACAGCTAAGCATTTAATACAGGCAGCAATGCACATGTAAATCTCATGTTGCCAAAAATGCTGTTGGCTAGTGAGATTTTTGTCTTGGTCTGTGTGTTTTAAGTGCTGGCTAGTTGACTTAATGATAAGCTATCATTAGCAGTGATCTCCCATGTTATACTAGGTTCTGTTCTGCTAGAATCAGTACCTGCTATAATTACAGTCTCTGATAACTACAAGCATTGAGTAGGTTTGACTGCTGAACACCTCATCAATATTGTACAAATTTATTTTCAACACTGCATAAAATGTATGTTTTTAATAAAAGCTAAACTTTGAAAGCTTTATGCATAATCTAGGTTTTTTTTTTTGTTTTTTTTTAACTAAATGTAAGTCTTTCTCATGCTGGTGGTAATGTGCCAGAAAATACTTTTTTTTTTTTTTACTGTGACTTGGAGTAGGTGATATGGTTTCAAATCAGACAATTGACTATTAGTCATTTAATACTAATGCCCTTGGAAAAAGAACTTTCTCTCACACACAATTACTTTCAAATTAAAATTCAGTAGGTGACAACAGCCAACAAGTATTGCAAAATTGCCAAGGATATTGTCAAAGCAGGACCTGTAGTTTTACACTATTAAAGGCAACTCTGACAATAACCTACTTGTAATAGGAAGTAGTTTTAGTAATAATTTATGTTGCACGTTAAAACATACTATTAGTGTATGGGATGTATTTTTTTTCTTTTAACATAAAATAATTTGCAGGATGATTTAATAAAATTGGAAAAGTCTGTCAATTTGAAATTGGGAATGTTTAAAGTTCAATGCTATATAGTAACTTTAATTTGAAACAATTTTTGTTTGCTAAGTATTAAAATCCTGGCAATATGTCTGTTGTTCAGCTCTATATGGTCTTATTTAAACTTTAAGCTGTTAATTTACATATTGTAAAGTGTTGTCTTCATGAGTAGTATATTAATATATAAATATCTGTAGATATTTTCTGAAACTATTCTCCCTCTCTTCTTTTTTTTTTTATTTTTATTTTTTTTTTTGTAGTTTCAAATTTTACTGATTAGAAAAGAAAATATTTTTAATTTAAAAGTTAGGTCTTTCATTTATTTACATGTCTTTTACTTTTTGTCTTAAATATTTAAAATATTAATTTGGAATTGTAAATTTGTGTGCATGTGCAATGTTCCAGTTCTGACTTTCATGTAAACTAAAAAAAAAAAAAAATTCCCTTAGCTGATATAATTTTGATAACCTCTTTCATTTGGATTGTTTAAGGTGGCATCAGCTGCAAAAAGATTTATTTGGTTACTTTGCAATATCTACAGATTAGTGTAATATATTATATATCTCTTCTTAGAGTAATGCCTGCTACTGATGAATGTTTATAATCTGACACCTGTGCAAGAAATTTATATCTTGTTCATAATTTAGCTTTCTCAATTTCATTGGCACTAAAAAGGTCAAGATTTTAAGAATTGATAAAAAAAAATATTCAAAGTATAAAGTTGAAGTTTTCAGATATTGTTATTGATAATTTACTTCTCAGAAATAGCTTTCTGTTTATAAATGCAGGCTAGTGATCACAAGAGCTATATGTGTATATGTACCCCCAAAGAAAAGCAATACTTAAAGTTTAAAATTAATTCTTGAAAAGGAAATTTTTTTCTTTGTAATTTTTTTCATTCTAACCTAATAGACTAAATTTAATATTTTCAATAAGCAAAATATTTTGCCGTATTAATTTGATTGGAAATCTTTTTTATTAAAATTGCTAAAAATCTGATATACTAGCAAATCTGTCAACACATGATTCTTTTAAAAATACACTTTTCTGAAACTTTTAAGGAAGATTAGCTGATTTAAAGTTTAATTAATCTGATTTGAAACAAATATTACTTTTAGTTCAAAAACTAAAAGTAATAAAAAAAAATGCTTTTCTGCAATATTACAGAAAAGTATTTTAAACACTCTGTTGATGATAGACTTGTTTGGGAAAATTTTTTACCAATGTTTTATAAAATGTTTGAAAATAATTTCCAGTTCTGAATTTAAAATTCAACAATTATTATTTATTTATTTTCTTTTTTTTCTTTTTACACACACACACACACACACACACACACACATTCTTCAAAAAATCAAATAATGTTAAAAATTAAATTTTAATAAAAATTCTTGAGGTTTATATTTTAGCTTTTATTTTAAGGTAATATATTACATTTAATATTTACAGTAAGCAAAATACTTTGCTATATTTCAAAAACTAATTGACTAAAAGTAGGGTATTTTTTTGGTGGGGGGTTCTCTTTCATCACAATTAAAATTCTCTTTATTAAAAAAAAAAATCTTCCAAAAGCAAAATATTTTTTTCTGAAAACTTATTTGAAGAATATTAGCTGATATAAAGTCTATGATTTGAAAGAAATATTTACTTTAAGTTTAAAATATTACAGGAATGCATTTTTTTTAACCTAACAATAGCTGTGGCGACGAGTCTAATGTCGTTCTATGGAGACTTCATCTGTAAAACATAATTGAAGAAAATGATGTGAGCACCTTTAATTTTTAAATACTTAGTAGTCTTAAATTTAGGCATATATTCATTGTAATCTATTTATTGAATTTTACAAATTTTGACTTTAAATTTATTATAGTCATCACTCTTATTTTCTGATAATGTTGTGTATGATAGTGTACTTAAAAAGAATTGCATGTTTATACATTAATAAAGAAAAGTTCAAAATTAATTTTAACTTTTCTCTTTGGACAGTAGTGTCCTTAATGTATTTTTTTTTTTTTTTTTTTTAATAAAAGCAATTAAAAGCTTTGCTAATTAAATAATGTCTGTTTTATTGCATTTTTTATTTCTTATTTTTGATTCAGAACAGATTTTGGGTAGTGTTTGTTTGACAAAAAACAAATTGATTCAAATTCTTCAAAGCATCCTGTTTTTAAATAATATAAATACGAAGATCTCGAAATATTAATTTTCTCAGTATTTCATGAAATTAAATGGGGGTAACAGATACTTAAAAAAAAAAAAAAAAATTGATTTCATTTGTGAATAAGTTCTGAAAATTTCATTAAAGTTTTTTTTTTTTTTTTGCGCAAGAATTTCCAAAACTATTTTTTTTTTTCTCCACAAAAAAGATGTTAAATTTCCCATGCTAATCATTGCAAAGAAAAGCAAGAACTTTAGCCAATCTTTCAAATGTGATAGAATTAAAATGTTTAATAAAATAATTACAGAAATACTTTGGTCCTTCCTCTTAATAACATTTTGATAATAAAAGTTCATTTTTATCAAGGTTGGGGCCTTCTTCATCATACTGTGCTCTTTTTTTAGAAAATCTTTGTGGGTATCTCTTATATATGTGAATCTCTCGATTGGTGTGTTAAAATTTCTATATACCAAAATATGATTAATGCCTATATAATACTCAATTAGTGCACTAAAACATTCTTCAGTTTAACTATAATAGTAATTGAAAATTGATTTTTTCCCCCCCCCCCCCCCCCCAATTAAAAGTTTTTTATAAAAGTGAAAAATAGAAAATGTAATTATTTTGTTTGCCAAGTATTACATTTTATAAGTAATTACAGTAGTGTTACATAAATGGGCAGTTGTAGGTAAAGATTATGAATAAAATTTTCAGATTAAGATATTAATGATCAATATGTTTGGAAAATTTGAAGGGGCAATTAGAACAGAATACCATGCAGCAAACCAGCAAACATTATTTCATAGCATTCTTATTGTCTCTTTATATGTGTGTATATTTTGATTATATTTTGATAGCAAATTTGAAATTGTGAATGGGATTAAAATTTGAGGTACAAATTGTCATTTACCATAAATTATTATATTTGATCAATATCTTTTAATGTATCCATTAACTGCACAAATTGAAGAATCCTTGTGTGTATATAGGTGTGGGTGTATATATATATATATATATATATATATATATATAAATGTGCGTGTATGTAAAAGTGTTCAATACTCAATGAAGGTTAACTCAATTTTGAAATTTTGCAATCACTCATTGGAACTCTCAACAAGAATATAAATTTGTTTAAAAAAATAGATTTTCTGTAATCAATACAATCATTTTGGATCAGTCCTGATAAGTAATTGAAAAGAAATTATGAAACTCTGAGTTGACCTCCAATAAATATTGAACATTTTTACTTTTAATTTAATAATAGCACAAGTTTCATATTGAGTACTTCATTAGCAGAAATTCTGTTAATTTTTGATATACATTAAATTATATAATTATTTGCCATTATATGCAATTGTATATACAGGAAACAGATTTTATTTTCATTATTATATACTCAATGGCCTGGATTGTTGAATCAGTTTTTGTTGCCATTTTTAAGAAATTGACTATTAAAATCAATTTTAGTTTTCTGCTTTTAGTTTAAATGTTTTGATACTTTTTATGTTTTGTAAAATCTGGATTTAAACTGCCTTTAGTGCTGAGTTGATGAATTTTTTAGTTAATATATTGTCTAGTGTTCTAATTTTAAATTTAGTAAACTATGAAGTGTTTTTAAGGAAAACAGTAACAAAATGGACACTTGTACTTATTAAAAAGAGAAAATTGAAATTTCTATGGCACAAAGAAAGCAGGCTTGGAGATTTTAACAGTGATGTAAATTGTTGACAATTTTAAGGTATTAAGATGCTAAATTTGAGTTTTTATTAAATAATTCTTTTAATTTTTGTTGCTTTTAAAGTTGTTTAAACTGTCATTGATTTTTCTAGCTAAGTCTATTTTTGAAATTTAATACTTAAGATGAAATTGATAAACTATACAAAGAATATTGCTTTTTCTTAGCTGATTGAGAATTAGAAAAATTGATGTTTATTTTTGAATTTCCACTGGTTATCAGTGGGTCCTTTGTGATACCTCTTCCCTTCTCATGTTCTAATCTACCATTTAGAATAGCTTTAGAATAGATTATTGTGTACATAAAAATGATTTTTAACTTTACTAAAAATGTTGTTTTAATTAAAATTAATATGTTTAACTAAAAATCTCTGGTATATTAGCTGATGCTACTAAAAGCTTTGAACAACTTCTAATAGTCTCTGTATCTGGTAAACATGTATATTACAGTAATATAAATTATTTCTTAATATTAGAAAAAATTTTAAGTGTGTCTTAAATATATTAAGACACTTAAAAACTTTAAAAATCTAAATTAAGCAGATTTTCTAATCTATAAAAAGAGAATCTTCAGAAAATGTTAAACTAAACTCTTTGGCTATCTATAAGGATAGTTTTCTTGTTCATTTCTATAGATATCTCATCTTTAGTACTCCTAAAGCTAACAGCAAGCATTCGGTCAGTACTTAGATGGCTGAGTGCTTGGAAATATTGAGTATGCAAGTGGTGTAATGGCTAACAAGCTTGGAATTGGAAATCACAGAGCTGAGTTCCACTCTGGTTCATTATATTTGCTTACGTTAAAATACTTTTTTTTTTTTTGTTCTTGAAGCCTTTCAAAAGGGATTCTAAAGCATTCTAATGTTTGGTCATTTGACTAGGTTTTGAGAAGTGTGTCAGGTAGAGCACTTTTCACTGTTCACCTACCCCCACCCCACCTATATAGCCATCAAAAATGCTGGGTGACTTTTTTGTAGTTATAATTTTCTCAGATTAGTTTCCCTAATGCATTAATAAACCAGAAATAATTTTGAGAATTTGAAAAATTAATGTGACTATTTCCGAATTTTATTTAAATTTTTAGTTTCTACTAAGAAGCATTATGCCACTTTTTACAGTCTCCATCTGCAATTTGTGAATCCTTTGGGATACTTCTTTTCTATTCATATATGTTGAAAAATGTGTTAACATTTATTTTACAAAATAGTTGCTATTAAACCAAAGGAGCAACATGCTGGAGTTTTTATAATTTTTTTTATTTTATAATTTAAAATATTTTATAAGAGAATTTAACTAATTTTCTTTTCTGTAATGAGGAAGTTATATTTATCTTGTGTAGCCAAATAGATGGCTGAACTATTTTTGTATGATAAAACAAGGTTTTGTATAAACTAAAGTTATAGAAATTTACAAACTTTAATGCTCATATTTTATAAAAGATACTAATTATATATATGCATAACTATTGAAGCATCTGTACATTTTACACTGAGACTTACAAAAATGTTTGGCTTTATTTAATTTAAATCTTACAAATCTACCTGGCATAAGATAGTCCTACATATTTAACATCTGGATAAATAATTGACATTTATCTGGAGAGAGAAAAATAATTTCTTGAGATACTAAAATAGTTCCCTAATAACTGCTGTCTAATACATGTCATAGTGCAGAAATTCTATGAGCAATTACGTGTGTAGTTGTTACACACTTGAAGACTTTAGGCCAATATTTTGCATAATCTTTGAAAATTTGAATTCACATAATTGCTTTATATATATATATATATATATATACACTATGGTTAGTATTTATTAAATACTGATCATGGAATCAAGGGTTGCATAAACAATATAATAGTCTTGAATTGGTTATCTTTCAATGTTTCAATTTTGGTCTGCACCAAATAGTTTCATCCATGTTCATAGCTATTATCCTATTTAGTAAAATTTAATTTTTTTTTTTTTAATCATTTCATCCCAGGCAAGGTAGTACTGCCACTGGTGTACAGGGGGCTACTAAGTGAAGAGAAAGTAACTGGTTACAGGGGTGTCAGAGAATGGGCAAGAAAAGGATGGCAATCCTGATGTGAAGAGTTGTGTGAGAGTAAAGTGAAAAAAGCAGAACGAGATTCTGGGAGTGTTAGGGAAAGGATAAGAGAAGTATAGGAGATGAGGGGATAAGAGATGGCAATTAACATTGCATTTAAACTCTTTGAAATTGTAGCTAGAAGGGAAGCAAGTATACGGAAGAGAGTTGCACAAGTGGGAACTGTGAAAAAAGAATCTGTTAGAGTAGAAGTGGATGCTGCATTTGGTTGTTTTGACTGAAACCTCATGACCTTGTTGCCAGTTTGGTTGCTCAAGTAACCTTTTGTAGAGAGGGCACCAGAAAGCTAAACTTATTGGAGCAGAAGCCATGACAATATGTAGAAGAGGCAAAGGGAAGCCACATCCTGTCAGTGAGAAAATGGCTGGAGTTGAGCTGCTAGGTCAGGATTGATTACATTGCAGATTCTCTTCTGGAGCCTATCAAGAACCCTGAGATGAATAGCAAAGGTGTCTGCCTAGATATAATAGCAGTATTCAATGAATGGGCGGAAGGTTGATTTGTATATGTGCAAGATGGACTCGGGCAAGAAAAACTTTCTGACCTGACACAGTGACCCAACCTTCCTAGCAGTAGATGTAGCTATTGATTCAATGTGGCCATTCCACTTGGTCGACTGAGAGAGAGTGAGGCTTTCGGGAAGATCCATGTTGAGGGGGGTGCAGGAGGAAGGATTGTTTATGGTGGTTGACAGCAGCTTCATTTTGGAAGCATTAAAGTTTTACAAACCATTTCTTACCCCAGTCCACCACAGATTGAAGATCCTTCTCAAGATCAGCAGCAAGGTTATCTTTGTCCGCCTTGGCAGAATTCAGACTGAGGTAGGAGTAAATGGTGGTGTCATCAGTGTAAAGGCCTACATGGGATTCAATCATATCAGAGAGATCGTTGGAGATCAGAAAGAGCGTTGGGCCTAGGATGGAGCCCTGGGGGATACCTGCATTTGTGTGATAGAATCTGGAAGCATGACTGTTCAAGATGACCTTTGTTATGCAGTTTGATAGGAAGAATTGGATTAAACCAAGCAAGTTTCCAGTGATACCATAGTGCAGTATCTCGTGCAGAAGACCAGCATTCCAGACTCTCAAATGGTTTGGTGTTATATCCAGCTTGAGCTTTGCCGTTCTTTGAGGACCTGGTATATATGTAATCAGTGATGGTTGTTAACAAATCTGCCCTAGATCTGGCAAAGCGAAAGCCTTACTGTCTGTCCGAGAATAATTTATGGGTGGTGAGATGTTGAACTATTCAGTATTGATGAAAGCTTTGAACACTTTACCAAAAATTGGTAGGAGGCTGATTGGGCAATAATTAGAGGGGTTCCAAGGGTTCTCCTGAGTTTTTAAGTACAGGAACCACAGAAGAGGACTTCCAGCAGGCAGGGAAGCAGTAATTATAGTTTAGAGAGTTCTGCAGCACATTTCTTCAAGACAATGACTGGGATTCCATTGTCTCCGCTTGCCTTATAGAGGTCAAGTTTTGAAATTATCTTAGAGACCAGGAAGGAGATTATGTAACCATCCCTCAGTTGTGCCTCAGTTCTAAGAGGGAAGTCAGGTGCAGATACTCTAGACAAGTCAAATGTGGAGTTGGAAAAAAATCTGCGAGCAAAGCACTCAGCCTTGTCTGCAGTAACTGTAAGGACCTCAAATTTATTGATTAAAGGGGGGGATGGAGGATTTGCTGTTGTTCAGCACGCATTTTCAGAGCCACCAGTAGTCTTTGGAGCTGAACTTGTGGGCTGCTATCCCCTGCTTCATTCTCTCTGCAAACAACAGCTTAGCATCATTTAAGATCCTCTTACATTCGTTATGAGTAGAGGCATCTATTGTGGTCAGATGCATGGATCCAATTTAAGTGTCTTTTATATAAAATATATATCATCAAAGTACACTTGCCCTTTCCAAATGTTCTTCCTATTTTGTAGCAGTAGCAAACATTTGTTGGTAGTTGCTGCATTTGGTAGTAATGCATTGGCTGCAGTAAACCAGACTTGTATTGATTGGCTGCAGGTATATTTGAATACTTTGTCAGCACTCAAGTTGAAAATAAATCTCTTATTGATGTGACTGTGTAGTGTTTTTTAAACTGGAGATTCTTTTTGTCTATCTACAATCTAGATAAATATGGCAGTAAAACAAGCTCATAAATCTTATTAAATAATTAGAAGTTTTTTGTTTTTTTTACTATAAAACACTAAAATAGTCCTTAATTTTTGTTTTAAATGCTTGCAGTTATTTTAAAAATTTATACATGTATAACCCTAAAGGTTTTTTTTCCCTCTTTTAAAGCGTATACATATTTTGTATTTAAGTGGCTATTGTAGTGTAATTGGGTTTATGAGTGACTTGTCAAAAATCTGACAAATGCTTTCAGAATCTTTGCTGAAAATTGAAACATGAGGGATCAAAATGAGATCTTTGTGCATGAAATTCCTCAGTTTACTTTTGAGGTATATAGTTACTATTATATGTAGGGATGCAGATAAATATACTAATCATCTTGCTTATAATTAGTAGCAAAAGGACATTGGTCATTAAATGCATCTGAAAAAATCATAGATGCAATTGTTTTGTGCTCATGGTCTAAATAGGTATGAATTTGTAGGATATTTTTCTTTTTATACCATACTTAGGTTTATTTTTCTTTCTTTCAAGGTAAAATAACTGTACCTTTTATTTTTTGCTGAGCATTTAAGACCTGTATTCAAAACTAATACAGGTTGAGTTTTAGGTACCTCAGTATTTTAGTATAAATTATAATGGTAATAAAAAAGTATGCAATTTGGTCATTATAACCATTCAACAAGCACTTGGAATGTTATGGTGAATGAATTTCTTAAAGATGTTTATAATATAAAAAATGTTTACATGGACACCTTTTTGATTTTGTTTGAAAGTTTTCTAGTTGGCATTGTATACCTGGTGACAGTGAATATATTAAAAGTATAAGCAGTTGTGCACAGTCTTGAAATGGAATTTTGAAATTTTTGGTATGCTATTTGTTAATCAATCTTCTGAAATTGATAGCTATATTGATATGTTAATATACACTAAAATGTTTGTCCTAAACTTTTCAGCTATTTTAACTAAACTAAATACAAAATCCTTTATATAAGGTAGAATTTTTAAATACTTAATTTGTTTTTGGAGAATTTTATCAAAAAAATCTAAAAAAAAAAAAAAAAACACACACACACACACACCCTTTCCTTTATTGAAAACTTATTTTTAACGTTTTCTTAAAATTTTTATAGTCTCAGTTTTGTGATATCACTTTCATGCATAAATTTTCATTTTTGCAGGAGCTTCAAGATTTGGGTAGGGATCCTCCAGCACAATGTTCAGCCGGGCCAGTTGGTGATGATTGTATGTATCACTTTGACCTTTTTTGTTAAGCTTACTGTATTTTTAAAACCTTAAGTTTAAAAAAATGGTAAAATTCTAACATTAAATTCATTTTATAAGCATCAGTATTAATTAAACACATGTGAGTTTTGGTGTAATAGGTATTGAGTTAAAATGACAAGTTCAAATTCCAGTCAGGTTCATTACATTCACTTAGGTGCAAATACCTTTTGTTCTCCCAACTATGAGCTGAATAGCAGAACAGGGTGGGTCCTATAGCCTTTGTTTGGTAACCAATCTACAGCAGAAAGAAATGGCAACCTACTGCAGGGGAATCTCTGCCTAGTCAGTCATGAATCAAAAGAAACTTAATTGTCCAAGCGTGTATCACAGAGGGCACTTAACTGATTGATCAATTAAACACTGAACCTTTGCTGCCAATGAAAAATAAGAATGTAACCTGTGAATGATGACTGCAAAAAAAAAATAACATGCCTTATTTTAAATGCTTAAAGGAATATTAATGGGTGGATATCTGGAGAATTTGATACATAAGGTAACTTCAAGTAACAATCCTAGTTGTATGTATGTGATTTTTTTTTTTTTTTTTTCCAAAATTTCTTAAACCATTCTGATGAAACTTGGTCTATAAAAATGTATTTATTCTACTTTGACTGTATCTCTGTATTAAGACATTAGACTAAAATGTACAAATTTGAACTTTTTTGTTTATACAAGTTCACAAGATTATTCAATGTTCAATTAAATAGTGCATGTATAGATTTATAGTAACAATTCTTCAGATTTACTTTGAGCTAAAAGTAACTGTTTTGAATACCTATTATATCACATAAAAGAAATAAACACTCTTTATATTTAGCAATCCAATTTTACAATAACACTGTAAATCAGATTGAAGAAAAACCTTCCAATAATTATTCACTGTTCATGCTAACATGGAAGAAAAATATCCTGCATAAAATGACAGGCATTATAAAAACTGTTGCACCAGGATAAAGTTTGTTTTGAAATTTGCTTGTGTGGCCTTATGATTGGAGCAACCACATAGGTGTGATTTTTATTTCAATCTCAAGTATTTCATGTTTTATAACCAGTGGATAAAGTCTTTGAGACTTGGTCTTCTAAGTTGCATCCATCTGACCAAAAGGGAGTGAGTAAGTGAAAGCTTTTGTGGTCACACGATAAAACCAGATGTTGATAAATGCCAATTGCTAGTTTGTACTAACAATCATAGTTGGGATTGAGGTAACCAGTCTGGTCTGCTCTTGGTGGTGGGGACAGACTCTCTTGTGGAGTTTTGATGCTGTTTGTTAGTGTTGTCAGCTCTGTGTTATAATATTGATTTGGGAAAAGAGTGGGTAGAAGGAAATGTTAAAGAGTTGAGCTGTTAGTCCAACATGGCAGAACTTCCAATTGTCATCAGCCCACTCACCTAGATGGAGCAAGCAAAGCCCTCAATAAAACACGTAAATATATTGGAAAATGTTACTTGTCATTTCTTTCCTTATTAGCCAACAATGGGTGCTTTCTGACTTTTGGTACACACCAGTGTGAACAAATAATAGATGCAACATGGTATAGTTATTGGCCAATTGGTGGAAAGCTGGGTGGGTGGGGGCATTTATATATGAACAGTTAAGAATACAAATTAAATGACTTTTCAAGAAGTGCAATATTTTACTTCATTTATTTTTAAATAAAGACTTTGGTATCAATTTCCTAGCACAGTATTTTCCAAAAAGATAAAATCTTGAAAATGATTAATTTAATCCTGTGAAAAAGTTTTCCTGTAGTGCAAAGACAAAAATTGTCTAAGAGGAAAAGAAAAAACTTCGAACATTTCCAGTAATGCTTTGCAATTTTTTAACATGGTATTATTGTTTGTATCTGTTCATCAGTTGAATGCTGTACTTGTCTGAGAATAAGCTAATGTGTTCATATAAAGACAGTGACTTTAATTTCGGTCCCCTTCCTCCAACCAGAAAGGAAAGTTTGACAAGAGATGCATGGGACTTTTAAATTATACTGTTTGAAAATTTATTTTATTTACCTGATTAATTTTGAAGAACTCTTTAACACCTTGGGTACAACTTCACTCTAAAGTGTCATGGATATAAAAATCAAGTTCTGGTCTGAAGGTTAATTTATCCTTTTTGATTTGTTATGAAAGTTTATATTCCTAAGGATTGAGCCCTGCACATTTGCATAGAAACTCACAACATGCAGACATTGACTCAGTCTTGTATTACACCTGTTCTGAATATACTATCACTTTCAGCTTGTTTTATTTTAAAAAAAAAACAAATTCTGATAAATTTTCAACAAAAGAACATATTTAGAATGTTTCATACTTCAAGCAGTAAACTTATTCAGTATCATATAATTTGCCATAGTATTACTTTGTGAAACATTTGTACTGTAAATATTTGAAGATCACCATAAAAATTATAGTACTGCTTTGGTTGGTGAAAGTGTGCTCCAAATATTCTCAAGCGGTTGTTCAAATGCTCTTAAATTGAGATGCAAATTGAGGAGAGGCTTTCATTTCTTAAGCTTTTAATATCTACAATTGATAGTTTTTAAGACTTGAAGGCAATCTGTCCTATTTAAATTTTGTATCTCTAATGGGAAGGTTGATAAATCAATGACATTGTGTATTTTTTTCTTTTTCCAAATCTTTGTCAGTATTGTGTGTAGTTTGATTTATTGTCTAAACTGTTTTGTAAGCATGTGAGGATTTGTATCTTTAATGTGGTAAGATTGATTTTCAATACAATAATGTTTTGATTTGTGATATTTATGTAAATGTTATAAAATGCAAAATGTTATGTTGGCTTGTAACTAATAGTTAGCTTTTTTTTTCTTTATTTCAATATATAAAACATAATAGCAATACTTGGAATATGCTGCACACTTAAATGTAAATTTTCGGATTATACTGAAATAATAGCAAATAAAAAAAGTTAACATAAAAATTTTCAAAATTGTTTTTAAAAAATCAATCATTTTGTAATTTCTGCTTGTCTAGTTTTATTTTACTGAATGAATTTTAGCTTTGTATGTTTTCTTTACATGTGAAGGCACAAAATCCTTTGATAGCATTGTTCCAATTTTTTTAGTATATAAACAAGTTTGCACTTGTTGACATTATCTTACATAATTTTATCTTCTGAGAAATCTTTCTGTATCCATAAAGTTTTTTGATAGTAAGTTTAACTTGCTCATATCAACCTCTTCAATCTTATCTTCTAATGCATCTAAGTAAATCTTGAATGTGGTTAGGCTTATTGCTTGTCTGATGACTGGCCTTAAGAGACTAATTAACAAGCATTAATTCAGGTTTTCTTTCTTAGCTGAGGTAGGAGTGTTTGCTTGGTCTCTCAACCTGCCTTTCTTGAAAATGTATTATCTCCAAATACAGCTGTTACTTGCCAACTATTATGGAAATTACTGGATTCAATTAGTCAACCTAGATCTGTCTTTCTCTCTGGCATGGAATATTACAAATAAGCGTCTTGGACCACTGAATAGAACCTGAAGCTTTGATAAAACTTGGTTTTATCAAAGTTTTAAAAAGTAATTCTGCATGTTCCTCTTTAAGATTTTAGAGGCTATTAGTGTGTATATTGGATGTGTGGTTAATGGAATCGGCTCAATTCAGGGTTCAAATTCTGGGTGAATCTGTTTTGTTCACTTTACAAGGTCCTGGGAAACAGTTATTGGGTAAATAGCAGGGAAAACTAGGCTTTCTTGCCTTACATTCAAAACTGTAGAGAAACTAATGGGTCACTCACCACATTCATCTTTCTCAAGAAGTCATGGTATTTCATGAATAATAAAGAAAAGGAATCTGGACAGCTATGTGTGTCTATATCCTAAAGTGATATTGACTTTTAATTGAATCTGTGGTTAGCAAAGAGAATAGATTTGTAAATTAATTTCACTGTATAATATGCAATCTCAAAAATAGTTATTCTTAACATATTTGAGATGCCTTTTTCTTATATATTGCAGAGATTTGTTTCTACAAAAAGGCAATTTCACATTGTGCATAGATTTTCCATTCTCTCTAAAGATGCCAAACTCACAGCTTGAGTGGCTAACAATACTCCAGGCATATGCATGATCTTAATGAATTAAGATACTTGTAACCTCCTTAATGTGTTTGGTATTAATGTTCTTATACTATCACTTATCACTTCTTGAAGAAGTAAAATGTTTCTGTGCCTTTGATCATATACTCTCTGGGATTATCATATCATTACAAGTATTCCTAAAATTGCATAGATTATAGAATATCAAAAATGAAATGTTCCTCTACTGTAAATATGATTATGCTTGATGTTCTAAAATCTGTCAAATATTGAGCTGTTCTTGAAACTTACATGTTTTCTCTGAAGTTTTCAACAGCTAATGAAAATTATAAAATATTCCCCTCAGTTTCTATATATCTATTCACTCTGGTTACTAAGTAATTTCTTTCTTTAAGATTTTCATTTGTGGAACTAATATTCATTGAAAACTTTTGTCCAATAATTCTTATTAACACTGCTACCTGTGATGTGATGATGACTTATAAACAGTGATCACAAGGAGAAAGATTGGATGAATCAGTATGCAATGGTCTTCAATTGAGTCAACATCATTTTTACAGTATTAGTTGGTGGTAACAAGCATTAGAATTACTCCAACTTTCCATTTACCAAACTAAATGCTGTTTGAGATTTACATGCTGTTTCAAGTAGGTTTACATATCTAGATACATTGTTTGTCCAGTCCTAAAGAAACTTTAACGTATCAAGCTACTACTGTTTGAAAGTTTTGACAGGATTTTTTTTATTTTGCCTACAAGTTTGTAATGGTTAAGCTGATCTCTCCAGTTTTATAAATACATCTTACTGCACACCCACTTGTTTTCTGCAAATAATTTTAAAACTTTTTCTATAACCTAACTTGCACTTGGGAAATTGTTTTCATATTTGTCTTAAAAAGGGGGTGTTAGCTTTAAAAATATCAATTTTTATATGATTGAATAGCTTAATGGCTTTTTGGCAAGATATTATGAACTCTCATTAAATACCTACTCATCAGATTAAATGCTTTTTTTACCTTCTTAACCAAGTGCATATACAATGTTTTTGTTTTTCTCTTATTACATAAGAGTAGCAAAGTTAAACTTTCTACATTCGAATTTAGATTCTCACCTGTTTATAATGGTATAAATAGCTTTATTTTGACAGTATATACTTATAACTGGCAGCTAACATTCATGGTTTTTGTAAAATGATCAGCTAATCACCTTTTGACCTAACAAATAGAAGTAATTAGTTTATTGGGGTTAGCTATAGTTGGTAATTTCAGATTTGAACTTAATTTGTGTAAATGTATATTGCTATATCAACTTTCATTCCTTGTAGCTATAGACTTTCCAATTAGAAAGTATTTTATTTGTGAGTGAAAGCTATTTCTTTCTGCTGGTTCCTATCTATTTTAACCACAAAGAAAATTAATTCCTGAAGTAAAATGCAAATATGTACATATGTGGAAATGTGTATACACTCACATTAATAAATTTCTTATGTGAATTAATAAGTATACATATGGAAATGTACACATGTATAAAATATTATCATGTGTTAATAAAAAAGTGCTGAATGTAGTATAAACAGCTATTATATATTAATAAATATACATATCCTACATTAGTGGCATGACTAGGAGTTTCATGTGTTACACAATCATCATGTGCATATTATGACCTGACTGATTTTAATTTAAGTTTACTCAGTATTCATGTTCTTATGATGTAAAGGTACTATTTTTCAATTCATAAAGTGTAAAATTTAAATAGACAAAAAATTATATGAAGATAAAAAAAAATTTAGTTTTTAAATTAAAAAAAAAAATTAAAAGGCAAGGAGTTTAATTTCATAGGGGTGTAATTCAAAATTGTTAATAGCAAACAATTTGTCCAGACAATGTAAATAAGAACTAAACTTATTTGATCACTAGTGACTAGAACTAAATTTTTTTTTTTTTTTTTTTTTTTTTTTTTAGAAAATGGTTATTTTATGTTTTATATCATCCACCTATTCTGAATAGGTGGATGATATGTAAGATATGGTATAGCATAAACCATTTTTATTTCCTAATAAAGTTTACTTACCTTGGATATTCACTTAAATTGTTACTGTTATAAGAGTCTTGATTATAATTTAATTTCTTTTAAGGGCTCCTAAAAGTGGCAATTTATTTTTTGTTAAAAGGCCTTAAAGCTTTATTTTTATATAGCTTATGAACTAAAGTTTAAATCTGGCACTGGCAAAGTTGATGATTAAATTAAAAATTCTCTACAATCTTTGGTGTTTTTTGTTTTTTTTTGTTTGTTTTTTTTTGCTAAGCTTTCAGTCAGTTAAGTGCCATACGTGATACATGCTTGGATTATCATGTCTTGAAAGAGACATGACTGACTGGGCAGAAGATTATCCCGCAGTAGGTTGCCATTGCTTTCTGCAGTAGACTGGTTGCCAACCAAGGCTATAGAACCCAGTCTGTCTTGCTATTTAACCCATAACTGGAAGGAAGAGACGGATTAATGCCTTTCCCAAGGGTATTTGCGCGTAAGTGAATACAATGGATTCAACTGGAATTTGAACTCGGCTCCCTGGTTTCTCATTCTGAGCCAATATCCACTGTACTACAATGCACATTTACAGCATCCTTTTTCTATATTGTCATAGGTATTCAAATTTTATTTGATTAAGGTCTCTTTGAAGTATTGGTGTTGCTTTAAGGCAACTTGTCATTGTCTCTTGTTTGTTTTATATCAAGCTTATATTCTCCAATACAGTTACCAGCTTAGTTTGTTCTGTGTTAATTTGTGTTTTTCTCCTCCCCCCCCCCTTTTTTAACTTGCTTTTGAAAATCCATTGTTGAATTTGTAAATTTAAAGTTTAATGTGTGGTCCTATATAGGAATTTAAGCTTAGAATAAATCTAGCACAAGCTAATAAGTTTGGAACACTCATTAAGGATCAAATATACAGTTATTGTTAATTACTGTAATCTTCTGTGTAATGTAAAAAAAAAAAAAAAAAAAAAAAAGACTTCTTTTTATTTTCAAAAATGTTTACAGTATATAATTGTGCATTATAAAATTTTATGTGCATCATACAGTATTTCTGTTTTCAAGTTTTTGTTACAGGAATAACATTGGTATAGCCACTTGAATCTGCTTATTGAATGTGGTTAATAAAAATCAGCTCCATTTTGATTTTTCTATTTTATGTAACAAGTTTTAATCTTAATGTATTAATGTTAACATATTCAGATGTACTGTGTTGGTAAATTATAGTATTATACAAATTTAATTTAAAAATTGCTTGATTTTAGTTTCTGTTGCACAAAGGCACTAGAATTGGGAAATTCTTGTTTCAACAATGACATTAGCAATTGTTATTTTTGCAAGTTTTTCTTGGTGTTGTAAACTTGATATTGTTTATCTACAATTCTATTAACCTACATTTCTCTATTTGTACTATTTGCTTCTGTTTGAGCTTTTACTAATGGTCAAGAAAATGAATTTTTTTTTTTTTTTTTTTTTAATTTGACTTGGGATTCAATGTAGCCTTCAAAAACTTACATTATATATAACTGAATAGCTTATTGAGCTTTGGTTTTTTATCATATCACCCCGAGCAAGGCGGTAACGCCACTGACATGCAGGGGGCTACGTAAGAGTGAAAAGATTTGGAAAAGAGAAATCCAGAAACCTCATCCTAAACAGGGAACAAGGGATGAGCCTCTTCCCCCTGCTCAATAGTTGTGGGTGGAGTGTGAACCGGGCGATAGTTTAGTCTATCTACTCCAATTGAAAAAAAATAAAAAACAAAAGTGAAAAGATCTGGAAAAGAAAAAGCTGGAAACCACATCCTATACAGGAAACAAGGGATGAGCCTCTTCACCTGTTCAATAGATGAGGGTGGAGTGGGAACCAGGCGATAGTTTAGTTTATCTACTCCAATTGTATATCATCAAAGATGAAGAAAAAACTTGAAGCAACTGAAACGTGGTCCCACCGAAGGATGCTGCAGATATCATGGATTGAGCATGTGAACAATGATGAGGTTTTGGAAAGGATGAAAACAAAAAGAAACCAACACTGAGCATCAGAAAAAGACAGCTTAAGTTCCTGGGACATGTTGAGGATGAAATGCTTGGAGAATCCAGCACTCAAAGGTCAGGTAGAGGGAAAGAGAGACAATGGAAAGCAATGGGTAACATATTTGACAGGCCTGAGCAAGTGGATGGCAGATCAGGGTTTGGGTGGGGTAACAAGAGAAAGCATGCTAAGAGCCACCAGGGATAAAGAGACCTGGAAGTCCATGATCACTTACGTCCTGAAGGGACATAATGCATAGAAAAAGAAACCCACCCCATACTAATATTAACCCAACCTCTATCTGTATTACCCTTCCCCACACTTTTATATAGTATTTCATGTATAAAGACTTTCACATTTATAAAAATAAGTATGTTCATAATACCTCAAAAATACATTTTTAAGGTACTTTCATTTTATTTTTTACTTTCCTTTTAACAACAAATTAGATAAAAAGAATTTCCTAAACATGATTACAGTGTAAATAAAGTAAAAAATATACAGAGAGAGGAAATATAAGATTCACTAGTGACCACAGTAGAAAATTGAAATTGGATTTTGGTAGATTGTTAAATTTATTACATGCTACTAATGTTACCAAATACATACAAATAAGTTTGGTTATACTGTTATTGAACCATCAGTTTCCTTGAAAGTGGACAACTGAGAAATAAACATGAATTTGCAAGGTCATTTAAAACACTATGGCATTTTTCCATTTGGTTAAAATAGTCTCTGCATATTAAAACATTAGTTATTAGTCTCCAAAATATTTAAGTTTTTAATAGTTGCTTTGGAAAAATTATCTTCCCTAAAATGACTATGGATATCAATGATAACCACATTAAAAGTTCTAAGATAAAGGTGGGGTTTTGTTTTCAGTTTATTTATTATCACCTGGCTATTGGATGTGAAAGTAGTGTAGTGGTTATCAGCTTTAAAAAAAAAAAAAAGGATTCAAGTTCGTTTCATACGAATTCCCTTAAGCAAGGCATGAATATCACTTCTCCATAACCTAGCTGTAAGGTTAACTGAGCTCTGTAGCTTTGGTTGGCAACCAGTCTAGAACAAAAATGTAATTACAAACCATGAAGGCAAATGAAAACCACTGCCCTCACCATGCATAATCTATGGCAATACACAGATTTAAAGAAAAGGAAATCACCTGAATTTAATAGAAATGTAAAAAATATTTCATTACAGTATAAAAAAAAAATGCCAATATGTTGTCTTTGTTCTGTTTTTTGCAACGTTGAAAAGCTTGATGTAAAACAAACTCACAATATGAGACGGGTAGAAAACGTCAATTTTGCTCAATATTTAGTTTAAGCTAACTTTCTATGGGGAGAAGAGAAAGTGTAAAAAAAAAAAAAAAGATTATGAAAGGAAGGACTTCAGCCATGAAGATAAAAAATTAAGGAGATGTTTTTTTTTGTTTTTTTTTTCAATCTTCTGGTTTCTGTTAAAAACTGAATCAACATAAAAAAAAGTTAAAAAGCAATGAGAAAAAAAAATAGAGATTATATCCTGAAAGGACTTGGTTTAAAAAAAAAAAATAGTATAAAGTGAGTTATGTACATTTAAAAATCATTATATGCTCAAAGAAACAGGCTGCCTGGTATGATCCATTTGGGGAAATGCTTTATGCTCAAAATACCAGTCGACAATTTATTGAAAAAAACTGATTTCATAATTTTTGACTATGTAATGGTTAGCAAGCTTGTCTCACCAGAACAATTACGACTGAAGGGAGTTTGAGCCTCACTAGATGTCCTATACTTTTGGCTTCAATTTAAAAATATAAGATAACTACTTAGAGAAGGAGAGGTTAATTGGTTTATATTAAAAATGCCTGTACATTTTTTTTTTAACTAAAATAAAAATAACATTTTATTTTGAATTTGAAGTTAATCACAAAACAAATAAAAAGATAAAAAAAATAAATAAAAATGGTATGTACTTAGATTAAGAAAATTACATAGACATTGAAAGATGACTAAAAAGGGGCGTTAATCAGCTATTTTTAGACCCCCCCCCCCTCAGGTGAATGTATTCCAATCAGTATAATTACTGTTTGAAAAATAAACTAGAGTATTTTGATTACTGGAAATAGTAAATTTCATCCTTTAACTTTTAATTAAAGCAGGTATCTCCAATTTTTCACAATTTTAAAATGAATTTTGATAAATGAAAAAGCCTTTTCAAAGCTTTTGTGGTTAGGGGTCAGTTATACTCATGAATGACCTTGTGTCAAACGAGCCCACCAATTGAACAAGCATGGAAAAAAAGAAAAAGGTCTCATTTGTAATAATAAATATAAACTTTATTTAAGAAATTGACATATTTTGTTGATATATATATATATATATATATATATATATATATATTGAAAGTCTGCAAAAAGTCTCTTCTGAGTGGACGTTTTTAACACTCATTTTTTTTTTTTTTTTTTTTAAGTCAGTTGAATGATGTGAAATGAATTTGTGTATGAGAAGACATATTTGTTTTTGTGTGTGTGTCTGAGAGAGTGAGTCAGTGGAAAGTTATTTCCTTAATAAGAAAAAGGACAAATGTTTTGTTTTGTTTTTTTTTTTTTAATTGTATCACCCCGAGCAAGGCGGTAATACCACTGATGTGCAGGGGGCTCCGTAATAGTGAAAAGATTGGAAAAGAGAAAGCCAGAAACCACATCCTAAACAGGGAACAAGGGATGGGCCTCTTAACTTCTGATCTTTCTTTCTTTGCCAACAGTAAATGAGTAAAAGAGAAAAAGGAGAATTAATGATTGCAGTGAAAAAGAGAAAGTGAGAGAGTAGGCAAATGCATGTCTCTTGGATGTGGAGTCCAGTTGACAACTGGATTCTCTCTGATGAGAAAGCAAAACTTCAGACATTTGAAATAGGCCTCAATTGCAGGTTTGTTTTGTTTTTCTAAATCCTGATTGAATAATAAATGAGAAGTTGTAACCAACTTGTTTACAAAGATGTCCACACATGGTAAAGTTTGTAAGCCAACTGTCATGTGAAAAAAGCTTTTTTATTAGTGCATGAATAATATGCATGCACTTTTAATTAGTTCATGGAAAGATGGAAGTAGGTTCAGATTTTTTTGAGCAATTATATTTTATGAATCTGATACTTTCATGAGCTTTAACTGAAAGCTAAAGGATTCATTTTTTGAAACAGAAATTATATCGATTAATTTTTCTAAATTAGAACCCTTTCTAGCCATCCTTAATTGCAATGTAATTTCCTTTAATAAAAAGATCTGCTAAAAAATAAAGCAGAAAAATGGATTTTAAAATGAACAATAATAGTAAGTAGTGGTTTACGTATCTTTCAACACCCAACAAGTACTGATAAGCTATTTGTTTATTGCTAAAGAGTAAAGACTGTTTAAAAAAAAAACAAAAAAAAAACACGATGAATGCTTTCTTATAATTTCTAAGTACTCGGTAATTTTACAAAAAATGTCAGAAATGTTCTCTGTAATCTAATTTTAAGAATGTTGACTCCAAATTTACTATAGTTACCAATCTTATTTTCTGATAATGTTGTGTATGGGAACCCATAGTTTCAAAATGGGACCATTTTATGAAAAATAAATTTAAATTATTTTAAAAATGTGTGTGAGGATTTGTATTAAGCTTTTCATTTCTTGCTTATAGCCTTTTCACCTAATCTAACACGGACAAAGTTTTGAATTTTAAGATTTTTGTAATCCTTATAATTTAAAAAAGAAAAATTGAAAACAATTTTTGTAAAAATTCATTATACTAGCAAAATGTGTTTCTTCCAACAATAATGCAATAAAAGCTTATCTGATTAGATTGTTTTTATTTTACTATTCAGAGCAGATTTTTGGGCAACTATTTAAAATATTTTTTTAAATAAAAAAAAAAAAAAAATAGATTTCATAAAAATGATAATTTTATAGATAAATTCATTAATTTGTGAAGAAGTCCTGAAAGTTTCATTAAAATTCGACAATTATTTAATTTTTGCAAGAACTTCCCTTTTTGAATTGTTAGTTACTTTTTTCCCTTTTTTTAAAATCATTCCACACCAAGCAAGGCAGGATTGCCATTAGTGTGCAAGGGGTTACATACACTAGAGAAATGAATGGGTACTGACAAAAGGATACAAGATGAAATGGGATCCAAGAAGATAACAAGATTGTAGCCATAAGGGAAGCAAGTAAACGGAAGTGCGAGAAAAGCTCTTGGACTGAAGTGGAGATGGTGGTCAAATTTCATTTAACTATTTTTGAACAGTAAAAAGAGGGTGGGACCTAGGTGCCAATCTAGTAGCACGCTTAATTTCACGTCATTGAGGCGCCAGGGAGAAAAGGCTCAACAGAGCAGCTGCCATGAAAATAGTTGTAGAACAGACAGAGGAAAGCCTCATCATGTTGGTGAGAAAGTGACTAAAGTCAAAATGCAAAATCAGGATACTGACTAACATTGCAGATCTTTCTTTGGATTTTTTTGTTGAAATCCTCGAGATGAATAGCAGAAACACCCAACCAGATATGGCAACAACAATATTCAGTAATTAATACAATTGAATGAACCGATGTATACAACAAAATATAAAATTAAGGCCTTTACCCCTTTAAATCTTTCCAAAACATCCTTATTTTCGTGCAAATGTAAATGCTGAACTCAAATCGATAATTGTTTAGTGACGAAACCTCCCTTTTTTCAAGTTTACAACCAGAAAAATATCAAACTTCTTTTCGCTGTTATATTTAGTCTCTTCAGTCTCACAATTAAACCATATCCAGAAACTTGATACAGCTTTCTTCTACTAGTGTGTGTGTGTGTGTGTCTGTCTATTTCACTCCTCTTTCTAGAAAATCAAATGGTTACAAATTTTATTTTTGTACAGTATAATATAAAAACTCTATTACATAACATAGCCATTAATTGTGAACACCCTGTGTGCATTGGGTGACACACAGGTGCAATGCAGTATCCCCCCCCCCCCCATATTATAGCAGTAATAAGATTCTCTCACATTCATTATCAGGCTAGTTTTTAGTTACTTCCGTGAACAGGATAAAATTGTCATGTAAAGTTTTTACATTCATTTACTCCAACCAGGCAGGCTGGTACACAAATGGCTTTCTCATAGAAAACATTCTTAAAAAAAAGTTAATCTCAGAAGAGATTTAGTTATGGTTTTGATAAAAATGTTTTACTGTCATACTCCCAAAATATTTACATTGGAAATTTAAAAAAAAATAGAGGGATTAGGAAAAATGAAGAGATATGTTAAGTTTCTCATTGGTTGTATTCCTTTTCATAATTTTCCTTGTTTTCTAATCCAGATCAATTTATTTATCTTTTATGTATTTTTTTTTTTTTTTTTTTATAACTTTGCATAATCAAAATGAGCTCTTTTTGTAGGATGTCTTGGTTCTTACATAAATTGCTATTTCTGGTCGTGCCAACTCCTTTCAGCCTGACCTTTTTGACTGCCTACTGGTCACTTATTGATTTCACTTGCTCTTTAAGAGAAAAATTGGTATTTAGCCAGTTGGTATGACATTGCTTGGCAGTTTATTGTAGATAGTATTTGACTAATTGATTTTAGAATTTGCTTGTTACTGACTTTAAATACTTGTATCTTTTGGATCATACCCATGGAACTGCCCTAGATTATAGAAAATAAAATCTTGTGTGCTTTTAGTAGCATTAAGAAATAAAAATTAAGCTGGAAAGAGCAGATGATCTATTCACACTTTGGAACTTAATGTAAATATGAAAAGCCAACGACTTTTAAAAAATTGGCAAAAATGTTTTGAAAAATTTCTGTCAGATGAATTTTTGATATATAAGAGTAGTTATAAGATGACTTCACAATAGTAACAGGTTACAGAAACTTGAAATTTTCTAAAAGTTGGAAATGGCTGGATAAACTTTATGTAAACGAATAACTTATTTAACTCTTTTGTCAAAGTAAATGAATTCTTTTTATCAATTGTGAAGATATGTTCAATGTCACATTTGAAAATATCAATGTTCTCTTTTGTTTTGTTTATTTGGATATTTATTTTGAAATTTTTTAGTTGCTTTTTTTCAGACCTGATGATAATGCCAATAACTTTTTAAAAATTAGATTCTATTTTTGTACCCTTTTAACTAGGGCTGTAGAATATACCGACTGCACCTCTGCCGAAGGATAAAGACCTCTCCTCTCCCATGAGGGCAACCTGTTTGCCATGGGTGGCAACTTGTGATGTCTGAGAATGGGATCCTGGTGGTTTCAGTGGTTAGGGTTAGATACTTTCGATTCCTAACACATCGCTTTGGCCCTTGTGACTAGAGGGGCAGTCAGTGAGGCCTGATCTGATCATTCAGCTGGTCAGGTCAAGCCCTAACACCTATAACTATACCTAAATTAAATACTTTAGGGAAAATGAACTAGTGGATGAATAACAACTCAACCTAATGTATAGGTGTTAGGTGTAACACCCCAACGGACGGTCCGAACAATTTCTCCGGCGACTGTTCTCCATGCTGTGATATTGCCAGGAGTTTATTGAAAAAGTCGGTGCCTCAAGCTGGGGGTACAAGATTAAACTATAAGGAACGAACTTCCACAACTTGGATGAGTTGAAACGATGCTTTATTTCGTTTATTGTTAGTCTTTTTGGTTGGGGCAGGCGAATATGACACACAGCTCTAACTCTAATTAATGGAGATCAAATCCGAACTGACCAAAACAAGACGAACGGAAGTTCTACTTCAAGCACACGCCCGGCGGAACTAACTCAACTGATCTGACTCGGAAAAATCACCTGTATTTATTTAAAATTAATCCAGAAATGCTTTAGACCACTGGGTGATAAGCATTGGTGACTGTAAGTTCGAAATTTCAGGGTACTTAAATTTTCCTTCTTTTGATGTGTAAACATCCTGCAGACACCCAGTCTGCACTTAGCCTTAGTATTTTTTCCAGGATTTTTTTTTTGTCTTTTTATCTTAATGAAGCTTCTACCGGAAAATTCTTAATGTGTGGTCAAGATACAGTAAAGACAGCCTTTGACCTGGTCATTCAAAAGCCTATTTCCTGAACTTTGTCTTATCACATTAAATCACTTAGTCAAATATTTACCGGAAGAGTGGTAGGATTTAAAACAGTAATCTGATACCCTTTTCTCTTCCACAATTTTCCTCATAAAAGAAAAAGCGTTTATTTATTTTTTCTCTTTTTTACTTTTGTTAAATGAAACATGTTTTTAATCTATTTTCTATTCTTAACCATTTTCTATTTTAATCTATTATAATAAAATACATATTTTACAAAGCACCTTAATATATGCCTAGTTATTGTGTCACAAAGGCACTGACTGAGGGTCAGTTATCTTGTAGAGGCATTTAAGCTTGGACATAGCCATTGTTCACTAAAAGTTTGGGTAGTGCAACAAACATGGTGACAAATGCTCCAGGTCTCTCACGATTGTGAGTATGCTGGTCTGACCTGTCATGGTGATTGGCATTCCTCCTTGACAGGCACCAACAGTGGACTCTGAGAAGTGCAAACAACAAAATTTTATTCATATAAATTATGAATCAAAATAAAAAACCCAAATGATACCTTTCAGACTTAGATTTCAAAAAAGAAATTGACATGGATTTCAAAGATTCTTGGTGCTCAAGTCTTTGAAGAGAAACTTTGTCGAGACTGTGACCTTTTTATCATTTCACCCCAAGCAAGGCAGTTTTACTGCCACTGGTGTGCAGGAGGATACATAGAAGGAAAGTGATGAGAAATAGGGTCTCAGGAAGTGGGTAAGAGAAGGATGAGAATACTGGTGTGATGAGAGGGGAGTGGACTGAGAAAAGAGCATGAGGGAAAGGATGCAAGTCAGAGAGAGACAGGAGATGGCTATTGACCTTACATTTAAATTCTTGGAGATTGTAGCTGTCGAGGAAGCAAGTATACAGAAGGGAATTTCATAGGTGGAAAGTGTGAGAAAAGAAGCTGTAGAGTAGAAGTTGCATTACATTTTATTGGTTTCACAGTAAAAATATGGGACCTAGTTGCTAGTCTAATAGCTTGAGTAAATTCATGTATAGGGGGGCACCAATGAGCTAAGTTCATCAGAGCAGAAGCTATGAAAGTATTTGTAGAAGAGACAGAGGGAAGCCACAGTATATTGGTGAGAAAGTGACTGCATCCGAGCCGCCAAGTCAGGGTCGATCACATTACAGATTCTCTGTTGAATTTTGTTGAGAACCCCAAGATAAATGGCAGAGGCACCTGACCAGATGTGGCAGCAGTATTCAATGCACGGGCAGATGGTAGATTTATATATGTGCAGGATGAATTCAGATGAGGAAAACTTCATGGCCCTACAAAGTGATCCGACCTTAGCAGCAGATTTAGCTATGGATTTGATGTAGTCATTCCACTTGAAGTCTGCTGGGAGAGTTAACCTCAGGGAGCGCAGTTTTTTGCTTTCAGGGAGACTAGCTTCGTTTTGGAAGCATTAAAATTCATGAGCCATTTCTTACCTCGGCCCACCACAGATTGGAGGTCCTTTTCAAACTTAGCAGCAATGTTTGCTTTGTCAGACTTAGCAGATTTTTGTTTGAAGTGAGAGTAAATGGTGGTGTCGTCAGTGTAGATGCCGAATTGGGATCTGATTACATCAGGGAGATCATTAATGAAGATCAGAAAAAGCGTAGGACTTAAAATAGAGCCTTGAGGAACACCCACATTCATATGATATTATTGAGTGGCATGTTCATTCAATACTATCTTCATTGTGCTGCTATTTGAGAGGAATGACTGAATTAGGTCAAACAATTGTTCAGTTATACCATAACTCTGTAGCTTGCGTAGAAGGCCAGCATGCTAGACTCTGTCAAATGCTTTGGAGATATTTAGGGGCAACATTTCGAGCTTCACCAATCTCATTGAATTGAGAGCCTTGTATATATCCTCAGTGATGGTTGTTAGCATATCAGCAAAGACCTGGGGAAGTGGAAACCATACTGTTTGTCAGAGAAGAGACTGTGGACTGTGAGATGTTGAACCACCTCGGCATTGATAATGGCTTTGAACACTTTGCCAAAAATCGGTAGGAGGCTGCTAGGGCAATAATTAGAGGGTTCTCCAGTATTCTTAAATATAGGAACCACAGAGGAGGACTCCAGCAGGTAGGAAAGCAAGAAGCAGAGAGGCAGTAGTTATAGTGTTTAGAGAAAACATTTCTTCAGGACAATGATTGGGATTTTGTCACCTTTACTCTCTTTATGTGGGTCAAGCTTTGAAATTATGTTAGAGACCAGCAAGAGTGTAATGTGGATGTCATTCAGTTGGACCTCAGTTCTAGGTGGGAAGTCAAGTACAGATACTCCAGATGAATTCAGTGTCAAGTTGGTGGAGAATCTGCAAACAAAGCACTCAACCTTGTCCGCTAAAGAGGTAAGAACCTCAAAATCATTGATTAGAGTGGGGATTGAGGGCTTACTCTTATTTAGTACAGTTTTACAGAGCCGCCAGTAGTCTTTGGAGCCAAACTTACTTCATCCAGGCAGCAAACAGCAGCTTAGCTTCATTAAGTATCTGTATCTTCTTGTACTCATTATGAGCAAAGGCAAAAAAGCACCTGTTATAGTCTGACGTGTGGCTCCTATAAAGTTGGAAGAAGTGATTCTAGTGGGTGATGGCGGTCAAGGAAGCCGTGTAGAACCAGGGTGGCGAATGGGATTTAAGTCGCAACTTCTTGGCTGGGATGAAAGCATTGATGTCAGCCTTAACTCAAGAGGAAACCTCGGATACACAGTCTTCAACGGGAAGACTAAAAACTTTGTTCCAAGGGATGTCACACAGGAAATCGTGGAATGAGTCCCAGTCTGCTAGTAGTAAGGTATTCTGCTGGTCTGAGGTTCTTGGGTGGAGTTGGAGTGGAAGGAGGTGTTAACGAAAACCACCGCATGGTCAGTTTCCAAAAGAGCAGAGCTGCTTGACATTGCAAAAGTCAGATGGAAGTGAAACAGATCTAGCAATGAGTCAGGTCCATTAGAGTTGTTAGAGAAACACATGGGGAAATCCACCACTTGCGTAGGGGACTGAGTGATTGAAAAATTCATGGTGTGGACACTAGTAAGGTCTGTGACAGTTTTCCAGCCTCTTGATTGAAAAGGTAATATTCAGTTAGATTAATTTGAAATCGGAAAGATGAGAGATGACAATTTGATGGAGTTTGAAATCAGAAAACAGGGAGAATCTTTAATGAAAATGAAGACCTTTCACAACATAAATATTAAAACTTTCCCTCACACAAGACTGAATACATCAAATGGAGTGATTAGAAGTAGAGCGCTCTCAGAAGAAATTTCATCTGCCTTGCGTAGCCAGGAAATCTCTGATTGCCTAAAAGAAATGGTGAAAAAGTATTTACGAATACATACATCCTTACTTTTAACACACCAAAAATTGTCCAAAATCAAAATAGGCTACAATAGCAGTGGTGCTTATATATTCTGGCTCCTTTGAGATATTTTAGATATCAGAAATTTGGTCTTTGGGCATCAGGTGGTACATCCATCTTAGTCAGGAAGTAGTTCCACAAAGTAGTTAAACTTGACAACAAATTTACAGGCAATCACTGTAAAAGTGATGCTGCACAGACCACTTAGCATCTGCTCAGTGTAGATTCCACCATATGAAGAGATAAATGAAGCTGAATTGCAGGAAATTATAAGGTAA
Organism: Ascarosepion bandense; assembly: GCA_037127315.1. Classification (NCBI taxonomy): domain Eukaryota; kingdom Metazoa; phylum Mollusca; class Cephalopoda; order Sepiida; family Sepiidae; genus Ascarosepion; species Ascarosepion bandense. The sequence goes on from JBBBDQ010001831.1 coordinate 1,771,122, forward strand.
CTGCTTCTTTTATGTTACTAGGGGATTTTAACTGTCACAGCACCGTATTGGTTTGTAAAGATACAAACCTGAAAGGAAAGATTATGAAATCTGTTACAGATAACAATTTGTGTTTCTATAACAATAAATCCCCCAACTTTTTTTTTGTTTTTTCTTAATATCACCCCAAGCAAGGCGGTAACGCCACTGATGTGCAGGGGGCTACATAAGAGTGAAAAGATTGGAAAAGAGAAAACCGGAAACCGCATCCTAAACAGGAAACAAGGGATGAGCCTCTTCACCTGTTCAATAGACTTGGGTGGAGTGTTATGTGTCCATTCTCTACCAGTTACTCTGTGATTTATTTTTCTTTGTATGATTCATCTATCTTTATAGACTTTTCTTGGAAGATACTGGTGGACACCTGTGGTAGCGATCATTTTCCAATTTGTCTGAAAAATTTGGAGCAAAGTGATGAAAATCCCTAATGATGAAAATTGAGTAAAGCAAACTGAGAGGAATTTCAAAAGCTATGCTCTAAAAAACTAAAAGGATTATGCATCAAGGACATAAGTTTACAGAAATCCTGGTCTCTATAGCAAAGAAATGCATTCCTAAGTGTAAAATTAAAAGAAGAAAATGTAATAGACCTTGGTTTAATGAGTGCAAAAAGCCTATTAGGCTCAGAAGAAGGGCATTAAGGGATTTTAACAAGGATCCCACTACAGATAACTTGCTAAATTTTAAGCAACTTCAAGCAAAAGTTTGGAAAATAATCAATAATAACAAACAAATGCTGGAAAAATTACGTCAACAAAATTAGTTGAGCAGCAAAATCAAAATCTGTTTGGGATATGATAGTGAACAGAACTAGTAAATTTTATACTAATCCAATAAAACATCTTTCCATAAATAATAATAATAATAAAATAACCAGTAAAAAGGATATTGCTGATGAATTAACCATAACCATCTCTAAAACCTCATCAGCTAAGAATGGCTGTCCACAATTTAACTTCAAACAAAAAATGAACTTTTTGAGGAAAAAATTAGCAGCAATACTTTTTGAAGAAAACAAAATTATTACCAGCAGTACATTCAATTCTCAACAAAGCCCTCTATACAAAAAAAATGTATCAATGAAACATGATCTATAAACTGATTTCTTACAAAGAATGTATTTTATTCATACGGACCTATCCTAAAAATCTTATCGACATTAAATACTTCACTATCAAATATACAAAAAACGATGAAGTTGATATGCCTTTTTTTTTCTCTCTCTCTCTTTAAAGTTTCATATCTATTTCATTTTTGAGATGAGGACTTGTCGATATATATTTATTTCAAACTATTATCTTTAGTACAAACTCAGACATTGAATTTTAAAAAAAAAAGCTTCCGAAATATGCCACTGATATCCTGTAGAAAAGTGGCTTAGTTAAGTGTTGGTGTTTTGTAGTGGTTATGAATTCAGTCCCTGGTTCAGGTAGTGAACCCATACCGATTCAGCAGAAACAAACTAGATCTGGCATAACAAGACATAATACCACAATCAACAGCTATCCCATGCCAGTTAAATAAAGCCTTAATAACTTATAATTAATTAAATTTGTTCATATCAATCTAATATTGATTACATTGCCAGCTGTGGGCATATTTTTTTGTATTGGCAATTTAATACAGTTTTTCATTTTATTTTGTTTAATTATAATGTTAAATTTTAATTGGTAATTTTCTTTTTCTCAAATGTATCAAGATAAAATATTCATTAGTCAGATAAGTTAATCAGGCCAACTTCAAGGACTATCAACAGTTCTATTTTTTGTCAAAATCTGATTTTATTTTATATTTAGCATTTATAGAATGTGATTTACTTAATGCAACTCCCTTGTAAGGTTGGGGGGGGGGGGGCATCTTAAAGTATGAAAATAACTTTTGTCTCCAGAAGCAGCAACTTTGGTTGAGTTCTCTTTGTTAGATTAGATGACAGTAATTGTTTCATATTTCACTTTTGAATTGGTGCTAAAATAAAGCTTTTAAAAAAAATTAACCAGTTCTATAATAAAATGCTAAATCTGAAGTTTAATGAGTAAACTGCTCTAGTGTAAGTTACAGATAATAAATTATAAATACAGGTTTAACCCATTTTAACTCTGGGAAACATTTGCCATTTGTAGTTGAACCATAGTTGCTGTGTTCAGTCATCTATATTTAATTGCTTAATATAAATTCTTGTATTACTTCAGGCTTCTGTTTTGTCTTTGAATACTTGGTTTGTAAAATCAGTGTAACTCTAAGCTCATGCTGTAAGCTTTGTTCTCATGATTTTAAAGTTTGTTTAAATTTTTGTTTCCTCTTTCATAAAAAGTAAGCTGTGACTAACATCATGCAGATTTATTTTTATTTAATGATTTAGTTTACATTTGGCCTGTGTCCCTTCACCACTATGAGATTTTTATTCAAGTACCTTGTTCTAATGTATATATATATATTTTTTTTTTTTTTTTCAGTATTTCACTGGCAGGCTACAATCATGGGTCCAGTAAGTATCTTTTTCTCACTACATGCTCACAACAATACATGGTGCTTTCAGATGTTACTAACAGTAACACACATCTATGACTATTATGCTTTTGAAATACTTATATTTCCCATTTTCTTGATCAGTGTATTGGTTGAGTTTCATAAAAATTTCATTTTTCGTTGTTAGATTAGAATTTGTAAAGGATAGTATATTGGTTCATAAATTGGTATTGGTTGTATCATATAAGTCGTGATCAAGGAATGAACTCTGTTACAATGTATTCTATTTTAGTGTATACTTTAAAAATGATTCTATGAAGGCAATGATTTCAGATAAGGTGACAGGTTGCCACAAATGTTCCTTTTTGACAAGATGGGCCCTAAATTAATCCCAGGTTACTTATACATGCTCATTAGTGAAAAAAAAGTGTATTAGTATCACTTTACAAGGACAAATAGTCTGCAAGCTTATAAATTTGAAAATGTTTTATATACTGTATAACCTGTATGGTTGTTGTGATAGAAAAATATTGCTTGATATTATTTCTGTTTAACAGAAAGTTAAATTGTATATAAAGAGCAATTGCTGGCCTCTCAAAATGTCTGCCACCTCAACTGTTGAGGTTGACTATATAAGATTTTATTTTTCTACTCTTAAGAAAGCAGAGCAAAGCTGCTCCTTGTGAGAACCTTACAATCAATTGTCCCTATTAACAGGTAGGTTTCTTTCAACTAATTCTTCCTGCAAATGTGAGTCTATTAACTGATTACCATCCTCCAGTTAGACATTAGAGATGTCACTTAAATTTTTTTTAACTTTTAATGCTTTCAGGGTTGTGCATTTTGTGGGTACTTCTTTGAAATCTATTCTGCATCTTGATGCAGAATAGATTTCCTAATATTTGTTTGCTTTAACTTTCTGATAATTCTTAAGAGTTAATTAGGTGCTATCCTTCTTTTGAGAAAAAGGTTATGCCTACAATAATTTTTTTCTTTGTTACTTGATAAAGTTTAATTTAAAAAAGTCCTTCAAACTTCTAATAGTTTCTGTTCCACTGAACATCACTGTTGAAATACTAGTGATAGCATATTCTCTTAAAGGAGATTAAATTTCCCCTAATACTTTAAATCATATTTAATGAATTTTTGCAGTTCAAAGCTGTTCTCTCTCAAATTGTCAAAAGTATTTTATATATGTCTGGTCTTTTCTCAAAGATCAAGTTAAACCTATAAAACAATGTATATTGTGAATTGATATTATCTAGGGAAGTTTTTATGCAATTTCAATCTATTGCAACTTAAATTTAAAGGTGTTTTGATAAAAAAAAATTTTCCATTTCCTCTCAAAAGTATGTTTATGCTGTATAGTATATTTACTTTCACTGTATAGCAGGTTCAAATTGCTTAAATTCTAAGATGTTTGCTTTTTGTGAAGTACAGTTTTCTCAAATATTTACAAGGTTGAGATCTTTATTTGAAAAAATTGGTAGTTTTACAGCTACTAAAGTAACCATTTCTAAAATATTTGTGCCTTTTTCTTTCTTTTTTTTTTTTAAGTTCAAAATTGTACTTATTGGGGGTTGGAAAAAAAACCTTAAAATTTGTGGTCCTACTCTTGAGATTGATTTTAACAAGGTAATTTTTGTTTTTATATGATTATCCTACTTATGAAAAAAAAATTGACATTGTTTTTTGTCTTTAAATTTTTTTAAATTTCATTTAATGGCTGTTGGCTGGCAACTTTAAGCCTTTTCTATAAAGCTTTTTGTTTGATTGGTGTGGCCAATAATACTGAAAAGTTTTGACAATCCTTTAAATATCAAACACAAACTATAAACATTAAAATTTTAAGCTAAATAAGATTCGCAAGTATTTACTTTCATAAGCAAAATAAACAAAGGCTACATAAAAAAAATCTTAATAGTTGACATTTTAATAATTATTAAATACTTTTTAGCTGTTTTAGATATTTATGCTTTTTTAGGAACTTTATTTGATGTACTGAAAGTTTTTTCCCCCAGCCCACTTCCTTATATCAGTATTGTTTGATCATTAAAATAATGATTTTTGTGAAAGGGTCAGAGCTGAGAATTTTTCAGCATCTTAGTAAGTTTAAATATGAGTATGCATGTAGATACGAGAAGTATGTCATACTTTCTCACACAGTACTCTCGTGTGTGTGTGTGTGTGTGTGTGTGTGTGTAAATATATATATATATATATATAAAAACTATAAAAAAAAACAAAAAAAACAAAGAATTTATCAATTACTTATGTAGTGAAAAAAAAATCCACTAGTATAAACTTGTCTTTTAAACTATGATAGTAAATGCCTGAAAGATATAAAATAGCAGTGATAACAAACTTAGATAGACCACACCAAAATTCCTCTCTCAAAAGGATATTTTTTTTTTTTTTTTTTTTTTTTTTTGAGCAAACTAAAACAAATATTGATCACCAAGAATTTTCCTAACTGTCATTGATAAACAAATAAAATTATTCTTGCAAAAAAAATACAGGACACCAGTAATAAAAATGCAACTTAGATGAATTTGCTATACAAAAATTATTAAACACCATATTTCTGTCGTAATTCATCAAAAACATGTAGAATTTATATATTACAGAAAATGGAAGACTGCAAGCATTGTCACTAATCAAAATAACCCCGTTAAATCCGAACTAGCGATGGCCAATACAGAGAATGAATTTCTATGTTCAGTACAAGACTGTTTCCTGTCACAAATCAATTACCTATATTGAACACACTGATACCCCTTTGAGTTGACACTTTACATATGACTTACCAAACCAAAGTGCCATAAAAAAAAAACATAAACCCATAATTTACAAGAACCCTTAAGAAAAATTCTGGTCAGAAACATAATTCTCTATAAATCACAATATCAGAAACATCTCCATATTTGAGAGGCACTATATATCAAACGTTTCTCTATCAACCTTACATTATTTAATAGTGTAAATGGAGCTAATGGAAGATAATGATTTACATTGTATTTAAATTCTTGAAGATTGGGGTTGACTGGAAAGAGTTCCACAAAAAAGTGCAAGAGAAGAAACTGTTAGCATAGAACTAAGCTTACATGTAGCCATTTCATCTGTACAATGAGACCGTGTTGCCAATCTAGTACTGCACTTAAATTCATAATGTTTAGTTACCAAAAAGGAAAACTCTTCAGAAGAATTACCAAAAAAAAAATTACTTAAAAAAAAAAAAAAGGTATGTGGAAGTTATATTATGGCAGTGGTAAAGTGACTGAAAACATGATGCTAGATCAGGACCAGTAGCATTACAGATCCTTTGAATTTTATCAAGAATCTCTAAATATATAGAAGCAACAGCCAAGATGTGACAGTACAATATTCAATGCATAGATGAATGGTAAATTCTAGCAAGAAGAATTGTCTAGCATGACTTTCCTAGCAGAAGACTTAGCAATTGATTCAATATAGTCTTTTCACTTCATAACTATGGAAAACATTAACCCAAGAAGGGGCAATGAGTTTGGACAAAATAAATATATGCTGTATTGAAACAAAAAAGTTACTCATAATTGGAAGTTCTTAGTCACTGTTGTTCTAAATAGCTTTTTCATGTAGCTTTGCAAATGAGAAAAATCTGTAAGCAAGAGCACTGAACAGAAGATTCTACAATACTAAATATAAAGGTTATTTGCAAGAAATTTAACAAATTTGATCTTAGCAAAAATGTCATTTATTAACAACTATCTTTTGAATATAATATATAATTTTAAATAAAACCTAAAATAATTTTCTTAATTTAAGTAGAAAGATTTTTTTCTGCTTAACACTAGAAATAATTTCACTTAATTTTAACCATTTCAAATATTTATCATAATTCCATTACCTTGAGCATATTAAAGTTGGTTTGTCATAGGTTCAGAGTATTAGATATTTTTATAGATTGAAATAGCCTCTCCCACCTCTAATATTTTTAGTTGGTAATTGCCATGTTGCTATCAAATTAGTACTAATTAAAACCAATCACTGAGTATTATCATTGGAGAGTATAAACAAATTTAGTCATGTCCTAAATGCAATAACAAATCTTTGTGGGTGACAAAAAATAAGATAAATCTGACGAGACTGACAAAGCAAATTTCGCTGCTGATCTTGAAAAGGGCCTCTAATCTGTGGTGGACTGGGGAAAGAAATGGCTTGTAAATTTTAATGCTTCCAAAACGAAGCTGCAATCATTTAACCACCATAGACACCCACTTCGTTGGAATGGATCAGGCTAGTCTCCCTGAAAGCAAAACACTGTGCCTCCTAGACTTAAATCTATCAGCCAACCTCAAGTGGAATAACTACATTGAATCCTTAGCTAAATCTGCTGCTTGGAAGGTTGGTTCCCTTTGTAGAGCTAGGAAGTTTTTCTCGTCTGTCCATCTTGCACATGTCTGCCCATGCATTGAATACTGCTGTCACATCTGGTCAGGTACCCCTGCTATTCATCTAGGGCTTCATGACAAAATTCAATGAAGAATCTGGAATGTAATTGATCCCGACCTGGTAGTTCAACTCTAGTCACTTTCTCACCAATATAATGTGGCTTCTCTCTGTCTCTTCTACAAATACTTTCATGGCTTCTGCTCTGATGAACTTAGCTCATTGGTGCCTCCTCTGCGTGAATTTACTCTAGACTAGTGGCTAGGTTCCACCCCTTTTACAGTGAAACCAATGAAATATAACCGCAACTTCTACTCTAGTAGCTTCTTTGCTCGCACAGACAATTCTTTTCTGTATACTTGCTTCCCTGAAAGCTACAATCTCTAAGAATTTAAATGCAAAGTCAATTGCCATCTTTTATCTTCTTGACTTGCATCCTTTCCATGACAACCCTTGTATCATGTTCTTCTTCCTTTCCATTCCACTCTCATACAGTCCTCTTCACACCTGTATTCTCATCCTTTTTTTTTTTTTTTTTTTTTTTTTTTACTCTGAGTCCACTGTAACTTGTTCCTCTTTCTCATCACTCACCTCTTCTATAACTCCCTGTGCACCAGTGGCAGTTCTGCCTTGCTTGGGGTTAAATGATTAAAAAACAAAAAAATAATACTTCTATGAAAAATGTTGAATAATTTAAATATTAAGTTAGTAATGTTATTTTTATTTTTATTTTCATGACTTTCTAAAATATTCTAAAGATTGAGCTTATTATTATAAACTTTTGTGAACATTTAAATTCAATTTTATTTTCTTTTAATACTCATGTTCTATGATTGAGTTCTCCAGTTTTAAAAGGTCATTGGTTTATTGCTTAGTGAGTACTATGGACAGTGATTATTGATGGTTCTCAAATAGAAAATTGTTTTCTTTGCAACCAATTTGTATTGGGATGGGAAGTGGATTCTCAACAACTTGCAGATTAACCTTGGTATGAACTGGGGAGAGTTGTGAATACATAACCTACAACTGTGGCTGTAATGAGCAAGATGGCTATTTTGTGCTCATCCCTCAAAGAAACATACACTTGCTTGGCTAATAAATTTGCTCTAAAAATCACTTTTCTATATATTAAAAAGATTTTGTGTAACTTTTCTTGAAGAAAAGTCACATTTGACTACCATCCAAATGACTTGTTCAAAATTCAAATGGTGAAGTTATTTTCCATCAAACTGTATATTAAGTATAAAAAAAAGTTTCTTTAATTATGTTGTAGGTTTTCTGTCTTAAGGAGGAAAATTGATTTTGAGTTTTATACAAATGCATGTGATTAGTCTGTTCAATTACCACCTTTCATTTCAGGGTATTTATGTTCACCTGTCTTTATGTAAAATGTTTTTGAAATGTTACTGTTTTCTTGTTTTTTTTTTTTAAAAAAAATGTCAACTTTTGGTAATCAAATTTACCACTATTTTTCTTTTCCCCAACTGTATCTTTTAGATATACAAAATTTTTTAACTTTCTCTTCTCTTACAGCCAGACAGTCCATACCAAGGTGGAGTATTTTTTTTGACGATTAACTTCCCAACGGACTATCCTTTCAAGCCTCCAAAGGCAAGTTTTTTTGTTTTTGTTGTTGTTGTTTTTTAAATTTTTATTTAGTTAACTTACAAACAATTAAGCTTATATTTCAAAGGGAACTCTTCTTAAATTGTTCCCTACTTGTTTTAAGACATTGCCTGCATCTGTAAAAGTTTGTAAGATGTGACATTTTTGTGTAATTAAATATTTTATGGCAAAAGAATGTTTGCTTCTGTATTATCTCAATAATTATCAATATTAAAGTTTTTTTTTTAAGGCCTTTAATATCTTTATAAAGTGAATAGTCAACTTTTTAAAATGTAGTTAATTTTCAATTATGTGCTTATTAATTTGATAATGATTACTTACACTAGTAGAGTATGACGTTTTTTGTTTGTTTTTTTTTTGTTAAGTTATGAGGGGCTAAAATTCATGCAAAAAAACTTCAGAAGATGGGCTATACATGAATTATGTACTCATGCTTATACATGAGAATATAACAATAGTTTCAATAGGTTTTTCATTGTGCATCCCCCCTCCGCAGAATGTGTATATGTTTAAATGATCTGAAATATGTGGTTAGTAAACCCAAATATATTGTTCTACTGTTAAACTATAAAAAAAAAATATTTTTGTTGTGACTTCTTAGGATACTTGTGTATTGAATACAAGAATTTAATCTAAATTCTAAACTGTTCAGATGTCAACATTTTCATGATACCTTCATGTTGTAGATCTTCTGCCATTGGCTGCTTTTTACTTTCAGATACACTTCACAACGAGAATATATCATCCAAATATCAATAGTAATGGCAGCATCTGTTTGGATATATTACGCTCACAGTGGTCTCCAGCTCTGACTATTTCAAAAGGTATATAACTTTTATTTCTAGTTAAGTTAGCATAGTGACAATAGACTTGAGGGTTTAGAACTATTTCACAACTCCCAGATTTACACTTTTCATATTTATCAACTGGTATTTTTAGTCATTGTTTATTATTCTGAAACCTCATCAGTAAATTGTACTTTAAGATAGTTTATTACAATCCTTAACCATTTCAAAACTATATTAACATTTAATATGCCTAGACATAACGGCATAAGTTAATTTTGGATGGCAATGTATTCATAGACTTAAAATGTCACAATCATGTTTGTGCATATTTCACTTATCTACTTTGTGAGCTACTTTTTATAAATTTAAAGCTTTTAGTTTTAACCTGCACAAAAAGGCTTCATTTCACATTACATCCCATAACTTAATAAGAACTTGTTCTTATATATATATATATATATATATAAGATCTCAAAAACATTGTTTTTATACTTATTTGCCATCCTAATCTGAATATGATGCACTGTTTTAAGTTTTGCATTTAAAATGTTTCAGCTGATTTTTTTTTCCTCTGAAGGTTTTAATATTATATAAAATATTAAATCTGTATTTAAATTAGCTTGAAAGCATAAACTAGTCACTTTCAGAACTGTTGATGTGTATTGCTTACTCTGCATATTTTAAATTTTAATAAAATATGTTATAAGAATAATAAATAGCATTTAGAAATTCACTTTTATTTATCTGAAGAAGTGGGAACACTTTTCTTTATTTTTCTTGTACACATTTTCTTTTTAATTTCAGTGCTGTTGTCTATTTGTTCTCTGTTGTGTGACCCAAACCCAGATGACCCACTAGTTCCAGAAATAGCCAGAATTTACAAGACAGACAGGGATAGATATGAAAAGCTTGCAAAAGAGTGGACAGCCAAGTATGCGATGTGACATTTATGAACTTCGCTTTCTAGGGATCTTTAAAAGAAAAACAAAACAAAATACAAAAAAATTTTAAAAAAACTACAAAAAAGTGAATGGAAAAAAAAAGTGAAGACTGAAGCAAAATCATGAACATTGATACTGAGCCAAAGAAGGCGCAAATGCTTTCCGAAAAACCAAAACTAGCTTGTTTGACAACAGCGGACATACACGCAAGGTTGGGCAGGGGCGGCATTTCCACACAAATCTATATTTCTTCAACATACCTCACTTGAGTATCCACTGTATAAAATTTTTGTAAAGTAGAATGATTAGCCTTGGCTAAAAGAATGAAAGAAGATTTAAAAAAAAAAAAAAAAAAAAAAAAAATTAAAAATTTTCCTGAATAATAATAATAATAAAAAAGAAGAAAAACTGCATTGCGTCTTGGTGTCCTTGCCATGTTTTCACCGTGAGGCATCCTCCTTGACTATCTGGTCTAATCTTCCGGAAGACCAACCCAGTCGTGCTCCTCCTTACTCCTTGTGGTTAGGGCAGAGCAATGCGATGTCCGCCTGGTGTCACCGTGGTTACCTCTGTTAAGTAGTGCACTGTTGATGGCTCTGTTTGACATTCACCTCATTTTGGTAAGGAAGAAACAAAAATATACAGGCACACACACATACACACACACTAATGCAAAACAAGAATATAAACATACAAACCAAAAAGAAAACGTGCATGGTTAATATAGCCATCCTTTTTAAGTATAAAAAAAATATATATTAAAAAACAAACCTGTTTTTTCTTTTTCTTTTTTTTTTTTTTTTCTTTTTTTCCCAACAGTTGTATTGCCGCAATAAACACCGATTCCTGTCTCTTGTTGACCTTTTTTTTTCTCTCTCTCTCTCTCTCTCCCTATCATTTTATGTAAACTGACTTCTGTATAATTCTGTTAGTACAACTATTTATAACACTAAGCAACAACTTTTACTGCAACTACTGCTAATGCTTCTATAACATAATCAACTCTATTTAAGATTTTTTTTTTTTATTTGCTTTAAAATGACTTTCCAATAATGTTGTCATTATTGCCAGGATTTGCGGTCATTGTGAATCTGGTTAAATTATTTCTTATTAGTACAAAAAAACAGTAATAATAAAAACTGCCATTTTAATGAAAATATCCTTAACTTGCTATTCTGGAATCTGGTGTGGCTCATCTGGTAAAGATATTGTTTCTTTCACCAGTCAGGATTCAAACTCTAAAAGTATCACAATCTCTACTACTGCTAGTTTAATTTGCTTTTAAAATCCACTTTACCAAATATGAATATTACTGCATTCAGTCTTGTAAAATTCACAATGGTTAGCATTGTTCATATTCTGAACATGTTGATTCTTTGTTGATCCATGTTTGTGTAAACTTGGATCTTGCAGGCTTGAGCATAACAGAAACCATCTTTGCCCAAAGAACCCCCTGTGGTTTGTTAATTTGTGTACTTGTAAAATCTATGAAATGTAAGCTGTATATTATTGCTACTGCTATGACAATTATTACTCTATTACAAAAGTTGTAACTACAGAAATTTCTTTAAATTTTATTTTTATTTTAAACATGCTCACATACATTCACACATACTTATGTTTGGTATATAAAGTGGTAAGGCGTTGACAGACTGTTGTGACTCAGCACTTGAAATATATAGGACAGAATATGAGAGATTATACAGGCCCCTAAAATAACAGGCTTCAAATTTCTTGGTACTCGGAGATGCAATTTTCCACCTTCCATCTCCCTCACTTCCTTTCCAAAAAGAAATAAATGAAAGGTTTCATTGCTTAACTGAATTTTTACAACTTTTTCAGTTTTTCCTTTTCTCAAAACAAAAGTTGAAGATGTATTGTGAAATAAATAAATTCCTTAACTATTTAGGTTCTTCCAATCATTTTGAGTTGTTTCTCTACCTTGTTTTAGGTTTGTATTGTATTATTTATTTCTTGATTTTATCTCTGCCCCTCTCTTGTGTGTATGCATTATTGCAATAGATACAAAACACTTGCTCTCATAGCTGAATCATACCTGTTATTCTTCCCTCACTCACATCCTGAACTTTAGGCTCAAATTAAGAATGTCATAGGCAAAACAGATTTCAGAATATTTTGATGAGTTTGGGGAAAATTTGCATATTAAAATTTCAATACAGAATTTGCTGTTTTGTTCTATAGTACTTATATATATATGTGTGTGTGTGTGTGTGTGCGCGCATGTGAAACATTGATATGAAAAAAAAAAACTAAAATGGCCATTCGATAAATGAAATTTTCTTAACCAACTTGTTTCATCTTCTGATGAACTTTATCAAGGCAAATGTAAGGATTTTATTTTGCAGCAGGTATTTATAAACATGTAAAAAAGAAAAAAATTTGTATGTTTTCATTTTTTTTTTTTTTTTTAATTTAAGAAAATTCATGCTGTGAAAATCAAGGTAAACTATGACGGGTGCTAAGTAATAATGCTTAGCAAACAAGTAAATGATGAAATTTATTTTTTTTTATAGTTTTAATTTGATAAATTCTGTCTATTTTAAAAAATTGGTTTTGAATTTAACTTACATTTATTAGATATTAAATTACATCACTTAACATCCTCTATATTTTACCTTGACTTTCACAGTTAACTTGAAGACTATTTGAGTTCTTGAATGAAGAAATTTTCACAAACCTGCTATTTTTACATTTGTTTATAAATACTTGTTACAAAAAATCTTTTAAATTTTCCTTGATGTCAATTAGAAGAAATGTATCACTTAGAAAACTTATCATTCACACACACACACACACACATATATATATATATATATACACACTACTATTATAGTAGGCACTTGTATTTGAAATGGTTGCTCTCCTCCACTTTTTTTAATGTGTATAAAGTTTATTAGCCTGCACATTTCAATAAATCCTAATAAAAATGTTTTCCAGCAGAATGGACTTGCGTCCCTCTTTACAAGGAATCCACTGTTTAACCTGGTGTTCTTTAGCTGATCAAATAGTGTTTCTTTTTTTCTCTACAAAGATACATCCTTGCTAGAAAATACATTTCCTTTAAGATTTATCAAATGTGTAGACCAATATACATACTACTTACTGTTTGTAATAAAAATAGATTAGAAATAAATCCATTCATGTGTGTGTATGTATGAGGTATTTTCATACTTATATAAGGTGCAATTTTGCTTTTTGGATTTAATGCACTTCATGAATTAAAATAGCTTCTAACTTCAGCATTTACAATTTGGTAACTTTTTACCCTTGAACTACATTGAGTATAAAACAAATGTACTAATTAAAGTGGATAATTATGAGATTCCTTGCAACTGCTTTAATATATAGGAGTTTGCTTACATTCAGCTTTAAAAGTTTAAATTTATGTACTGATGTTTTTCTAATGGTTAATTATAAAATTGTGGTTGTTTAAATTTTATCAGATTTTAACTGTCTATGCCACAGGATTGAATGAAAATATGAATCTGTAAAATTGGATTAATCATTGTTTCATGCCTAATTTCAGCAGGTAAGGAGAAATTGGGATCTGTTTAAAGTCATGACTTTTCTCTTTTGATGTTGTGTCTCTAACCTCTCCCCCCCCCCCATATGCTTCTCTTTTTTTCTTTAAGTTTCATAAATTAACAGCTTAATTTAACATCATTGTCTTCCTTTAAAATAAAGCTATTGTCAGGTGACTGATTACAGAGAAACCAAACTTGCATTTTACTATGCCTGAGGGTGGGGGTGCTGTAATCTGCATCTGCTTAAGTAAGCAGCATAGATCAGAAATAGAAAGAACACTTACATTCTACCTGCTGAGTCTCTAAACTCTTGAAATGCTACTAATATACATTAAGAAATAGAAATTTCGGCTGTGTTTAATTTTCATGCCCACATAAAACATTTACAACATTCTTTTAAAAAAACCAAAAAAAACTAATGCAATATTTCACATTTTTATTAAATAAAAATGTGAACCAATTTTAATGAAATCCTTATTTACCATTTTTATAGTTAGAATTAATTAGCAACAATTCCAATAAAATCAAAAGTTAACATTTCTAAGTTCTAGAGAACTGAGAAAATGTATAAAAACCATTTTTGATAATGTTTAGTTCAATTAAAATTCTAATTATTACTTTTTGAGAAATGGAGAATTTGGTAAAATGTTAACTTTGATGCTAATTCAGAATAGTGTTTCTTTTGATTTTTATCATGTCTTATGGCAGCAAAACAAACCATTCAGACAAAAAACTAAAATCAGTGTTAAGGTTTTATTTGAATTACTAATGCTTTTTGCATGCCCAAGAAAATCTTTGTATAAATTAAGCTTATGTCAAATGTGGCCAAAAGAAGCCTTGAAAAGTATTTAGTTCAAATAAATTCAGCTCCTTACCCAAATTCGTTTAGGTGTTTTTGCTGTTGATATATTTTGTGATGATGTTGCAGTTTCATTTCAGATGATAGCGGAGAAGACAGAGGATCATAATTTCTTCCAGCTGTCACACTGGTATTCTATTATAACTAACCCTTTTTTTGTTAATCCCTAAAAATTATTTGTAGAATGACTTAAATTCCAAACCCAGGGTTTTCTCACTCCTGTTGATGGAACCCTTCTCTGGTCTTTGTTACTTCCTATGGGTGGCCACAGTAATCAGTCAGTCAGATTGTCGAACTATCTTGTCTTTAGTTGTTCTCTATGATGAGAGACATGGCCAGGTCATCTTTGTTTGCCCCTATTGGTCTTTATTATGTCCTTCACTCTCGTCTGCTATTGAATTCAGGTGTTGCTCTTCCTGTCATGTCAGGTGATGCCTGATGAGATTCACTCTCACTCCCTTTTTACATTGGGCCACTGTAAGAACCTCTGCAGTGGTGGTGTCACACTCCAATGTCTCACTGACAGAATACGTTCATTAAATGGCTCTCTTGATTCTTGATTTCATTTGTTGATTTGGAACTTATAATACTTTTTTAACTGACATTTTAACAAAATGCTTCACATTTAAAATTTGCCAGGGTGCAAATTCATATGCTGATTTGTTTTGAGATATAATTGGCTAAAATCTATAGCAAAATACAATACTTTATCTATAATAAAGAATTTGGGGGCGGGGTCTCTCTCTCTCTCTCTCTTATCCTATTTAAATTTATTTTTCTTTAATGTTTATTTCTAATGAGTTTTTTATTTTTTAAATGTTTCTAAAAAAGTATATGAATTTAAAAAGTTTTGTCTATTGAGTTCATTTAGGTATCTATTTTTCTGAACTTACTATGAAATTCAGCCCATATAATTCTTAAATTTTAACTGTGTGAGGTGGGAACTAGCACTTAAATTAAATTTCAATAAAATAATTTTAGTGGAAAATTAATGAAATTTTAAATTCAGCTAAATTGTTTACATGTAAGACTTCAGAGTGCAAAATAAACTAATACAGTGGTTTTGATTTTACAGTTCTTATCTCCTAAATTATGTTTTCCATTTATACTTCTTATCTGCATTTACCTTAAGAGGCTCCATGTAAACTTTAAACATGCATAATACGTTTAGGTACATACCTTGGCTGTTTTGCCACTTTGTTTTTAGATTTTCTTTTACTACCTAGTTGAACACCTTTTTGAATGCCAAACATGTTTAATACACCTGTTCACATGATGGTAGATTATATATGATTTGAAAATTTGGTCTAAAAGTTATTTTTTTAAAGAGGCAAATATTAAAAAAGCATCTCTTCTATCTCTCCAAGGTGAGTACGATTTTTGTCATGCTAAAATCTTGCTGTTAACCTGCTGCTAAAACAGATTCATAGTTTCCCCTTAACCTCCACCCCACCCCACTATTTTGTTCAAACCACTCATTTTGGGATTTCTAATAAAAAAATAAAAAAAACTCCATTTTTTTTTTTTTTTTTTTTTTTTTTTTTTTTTGTACAAAAATTCTCTAATTAGTGTTTTTTTTTTTTTTAGGTAGGTTTGAATTGAACACAACTGCTACTACATTCAAGAAAATGTTGTTTTTTTTCAATGCTTTTCTATATCAGATATCTATTTTAGATTCAATTTACATGGTTTGTTTCCATAAAATTCTTCTCTTTCAAGGCAAGATGAGTTGGCTAAGCAAAAGAAACCTACTTTCGCCATTTTGTTTGTATTAACTTTTTATGTCACTACCAAAAGTATGTTGACACAGTAGCAGGATTTCTCTTCCTGGTTAATGATTTTTTTTTTCCAAATGAGCTCTATTTGTTACAGTGGTTGCTCAAGATGTTATTAAAAAGTGATACAAGTAATTTTAGAAACATTTGGGGTCTGACATGCTTCAGAATCCAAAGCATTGACTGCGATTTCTTTAATTTTGTGGATGTATAAAGCTGTTGTGTTAACTTACTGCAAGCTGGTTTTTAAACTACTCTTGAATAGTTTGCAGTTATATTTGAAGCCATAGCTAATCGTTGTGAGAAGGAAGTGGTTGGTTAATTTTTCATCTTGACTATGTGGGAACAACAATTCAGATTATGTAAAAAGTAATATGTAATGAAGGAGCACTCAAATTCTACTAGCCCAGGAAACTCGTAATGCCTAAATCTAGCCCTTATATTAAATCATCAGCTGTGTCAACTTGAAGGTATATTGCAAATTAGTATAATTTCTCCTCTTTAGTATTTATTTCTTATGTTTCTTTGTCAAACTGGTCTATACTGTAACTCTGCTAAGTGACCCTTACAGTTCAGGTAAATACTGCATACAGCTTTGTATTCAGAATTGTGCCATCAAACCATTTGCACATCCCATACATTTAATACAAAGTGTTTCTTTATAGTAATCCACTTGTAATGCAATGTATTTTTATTACAAATTGATGTTAGTTTTTTAACAATGCTTTTGTATAGAAAATTTTGCTACTTCAGATTGTTACAGATTTTATAAATTGAACTATAGTCACCATTTTTAGTGGTCTTTAGCAAATTTAAGGCTACAAGTGTTGGAGATCCAGTAAAGATCAGTTACTATTATTCAGTTAACCAAATTAGGATCTTTACAAATTCTTTTTTTTTATTTTGCATTTACTAAAATTCACACAAAGTTCTCCCAGAGCAGGGATCTTCTATTGCCCTTCAGTTGGGTTGACCTTTGTTATCACCCCAAATTTGAGCGACTCTGGTTCCCTATTTCCAAGTGTAGGATCCTGGTTAAGCTTATCTTAATAATTAAACTAACTTTTTTTCTTTTTTTTTTTTTTTAACTCTGTGACAGAAATTTTATAAAAGAAAAAAATTGATTAATAATTTCAAAAGTGTGTCCAAAATTTAATAAAGAGACAAACTTCAATTTAGCATTTGCGACAACGTTGCATTATTTGTGGTGAATTAACAATAACATGCTTAACCATTACTCCACACTGAGGCACTCAATAGTTTTAAGAACAACTCTGCCTTCTACTCTACCATTGCATTCCCCTGTCTGAACAAGTGTTACTTCCCTTGGGTCGATCAAACGTGGACGGACACAGCTGTTATTTGTGATGTTAGCGCATGTCTAGAATTATGTCGCGTCTCAATGGGAATTTTACATCTTTCATTTTGTTCTATTTTTTTTTTTTTTTTTTTTTTTTCCTGGCTTGGCAACTACTTAGCCGAAGATGTATTGTAATTGCTGACAGCTTTTGAAATTACACAACATCAGTCGATTAGTGAGTGAAAAAGAGCGAGGAGGTGCTACTGATACGGTTTTCAATACTTTTTTTATTTTCTAAGTATTGAAAGTTAAAAGTTGTTGTATCAATGTCGCTGTCTTGGACGAACGGGTGGTGTAATGGATAGCTGTTCGGAATGAGAAACCGGAAAGCAGATTTTGAATTCCAGCCGGGTTCGTTACATTCACTTACGTACAAACAAAAATATATTTGGGAAAGGTTTATCCCCCCCTCCACACACACACACACACACCCCACTCTCCACTAGGACTTAAACATCACCGTTGTTGTTGCAATATTCAGCCATGAAAATAGAATTAATTTTATTCCGGTTTTAATCCACAAACGATTCATAAACACTTCTATAGTAGCTTTACGTTTTTTTTTGTTTTTTTTTGTAACAATTTTTTTTGCAGTTAATATGCGGCAAAATTTTCAGCTCACATGATAACAGAAAAAGTGGAGTCGTCAAAATGGTTTAAATCTTTTTGTGTGATTTATTTCGTTGAAAAGTTGTCTTTGAAATTTATGTCATAGTGAATTCACGTGGTATCTAGTTAAACGCCCACTTGTACTAAAAACACGGGTAATCAAAATGTCAGCAAATATAAACTTTTAAGAGGGAAAAGCCACGCTTAAACTAACTTTGAATATTTTAAAGTTATTTACTAAAATATTCTTCGGCATATTCCTGTTAAAATCTGTCAGCATCATCGAATTTTGTTACAAGCGGTAGTGAGCATCGATTAAAGGACCTACGACTAATGTTCATTCAAGTGTAAAAAAAAAAAAATAAATAAAATAATAATAATAATAAATAAATAAATTGTAAACCATATGCCTTTTGTCACCCTCGACACGCATTAAGTCAATAATACCAAACAATCGTTTCAGAAATATTCTCGCTGAAACTTTACATATGAGGAAATAAACTATATATACTATAAAAACCGTGTGTGTCTGTCCGTCGCACAAGCAAGATGAGAGATAGGTCAATCTTTCCGTCTTCTCTCTCTCTCTCTCTCTCAGCGGAGAAGGCTGACTGATATTCGTGACTGCCGTCTTTTTTGGTGTCCGTACCCAGGAGGAAAGAAAATGATGCCATGATAAACTCAACTTTCTTCATTTATTTTCTCAGTGGAGATGTTAAGTATTTTTATGCTCCCTTATTTCTTTCTTTCTAGCCAAATCCGTCTTATGAACGTTTCTCTTAATTCAACAACAGACGTTATTGTAATTGGATTTGTAAAGACTTAGTTTTATTTCCCTTCATGATTTTTCTTTAATAATCTCACTGAAATCAAGTATTGTCTCTCTTTTTTTTTTCTTTTTTTTTTTAATATTTTCTTAAATTTTTTAAGTGAGCAGTTAAAAATATTTATATAAAAATTGGATCACGTGGTATTTGTCAAGTAGTTTTTACAGTTATGTGCACTTTAAGTTGTCAAAACCTAATAAAAACACCTACTGTATTTAAAATAAAAGTAATATTTGATTTAATTCAGGTTAATTAAACTTTAAATTAGTTAATTTTCTTGAAATAAAGTTTCAGAAATTTTTTTTAAAGAATTGTGTTGACAGATTTGTCAATATGGCTGATTTTAAGAATCAAAAATTCCAATCAATCAATTTGAAATGCAGCAAAGTATTTTGCTTATTGGAAATGTATTAAATTTAATCTATTAGCTTGAATTAAAACTAAAATTAGAGCTTCAGTAAAGGTTTTCCATTTTGTTAATGCATATTTAAACCTTAGATATTGCTTCTTTTTATTTTCTTAAATTTATCTTGCTTTTATTTTTCATTTATTTATTCGTATTTTACTAACTTAGAACTTAAAATGTTTAATTTTGATAAGATATACATACACGCACAAGAGCATTGAGATGTGCGTAGTTTGTGACTTTTTAAATTGATCTAAACTGACATTTGCAATGGAAGACACTTAACATCATTGTGGTCACCAAAAGTGAAAGGAATAAGCCGCACTAAAAGCAATACGCTATTCAGGGGGTAAGTAAAATAGAAGAAAAGATTGTTAGTTAGATACTGACCACCTGGTAAGGTGAAGTAAATCAATAAATGAACCGGTCAAAATTAAATTACTAAGATCGTTTGAACTTTTTGAACCACTCCACTGTATTTGAAATGTGTTGAGAGCTTTACAGAGATAAGTGTATGGTAATCACAAGTGACATAACCATACACTTTTTCTTTCCTGTAAGGGGAAAAAACCGTGGAATACATGACCTTTTAATCTACACACAGAAATTACCATACAAAAAAAAAAAATGTATTAAAAAATATTTTAAAATATCTGTTACTTCACGAAATTTTAAGCTTTTATTAGTTAAACGCAGGACTTGTTAGGAATGTAAATCTTTTTTTTTTTTAACATTTGACCTTTATTTCCGAAAATGTGCTCCGAATAGTAAAATAAAAAATGCGATATGACTATGACATTATTTAATTTAAGCTTTAATTGATTTAGTAAATACTGTAAATTAAGGACGTTATAGTCAGAAGAAGAAAAAAAATTCGATTAATAATGAAAATTTTAAAAAGAATTGTTTTCATTTTTTTTTTTTAAATTATAATAATTTATAAAGTTTCAAAAATATTTTTTAAATACTTAACAGATTTGTTGGGATCAGTTTATAAACTTATTAAGTGAAGATTACATTTACTAATCGAAAATTAAAAAGTTTAATACAAATCGTTGTACCTTCGTATTTTTAATATAATTTATTTTATTTATTTATTTTTTTTTTATGTATCTGGATTTTTTTTTTTGTATTCTAATTTCTGTGTGTACATTAAAACGTCATGTGTTTCAGGGTTTCTTCCCCTTACAGGAAAAACTGTACAATTATGTCACTTGTGATCGCTGTACACTTATCTCATCTGCCAACACATTTCAATTACGGTGGAAAGGTTAAAAAATACAACTCTGTTTTAAAAAAGTTTTATTCTAAATTTCATGCTATAAATAAGTAATACTTGTGTAAATCAGATTAATTTAACATTAAATTTACTAATTTTCCAAAAATACTGTCACAGATGTATATTCTATTTTTGCAAGATTTTTAAAACCGAGAATTAACTTTTGTTTACAAATGTGTTAATTGCTGAAAAATTGAAAGATTTAAAAAATCGTAAAATTTAAAATTCGAATCAATATAATTTCTGATCTACACCAAGTGACCAGAGTATTTTGCTTAGTGGAAATAGTAAATTTAATCATTTAGCTTTCAATTAAAACTAAAATAAGTTTCAAGAATTTCTGGTTCATTTTAAAAAATTCAATTTAAAAGTTAGTTATCGAAAATGAGTAGAGGTATCTAATTCTAAGTGATCTAATGTTTTATTGAATTTTAGGTACATTGGCTTTAGGCTTATGAAATTGCTTGTTCAGAAAATGTTAGAAAATTACCAATAAATTTTAAATATAGTTATCGCTCTTATGATAATGTGTACGGACGTCTATATTTACAATGATTGGTATGTTTATACACAATTAAAAATTTTTATTTTTTTTTTTTTTAAATACTGGGGATTGTTGAATTGTAGTAAAAGCTTTTCTATTCATGATTAGTAAATATAGCTTCTTTTTTTTTACCTAACTGCTACAAATTCATATGGAATTTTAAAAGATTTAAAAACTCTATAAAGTATTATAATTAAAAAATATATATGAATAACAAAAATGAAAACAATACTTGTAAAAATTCATTATTCATCGAAATCTTTTTTTTTTTTTAACATAACAGTGTCCATAATATATCTTACTCATCAATGAAAAGTACATAAGTGGGAGTCTTTGATTTAAAAAAAAAAAAAATAACGGACTAAGTGCTTAACTAATATAAACATTAAGCGCTATAAAAATTAATTTCATAAATTGAATAGAGGTGGGGTAACACTAACAGATATAATGAAAAATTTCCAAGGCTTTCTAAAAGTTAATGGTTTCATAATTTTATTCATGTGTGAATAAGTCCTAAAAAAAAACACACTAAAATTTCTCATGCTAATTATGGCCCCCGTTGATGCAAGAAAAATAAAAAGGTTCTAAAAAGGATTTTAAAAATATAATTTAACAATGAAAGATTACTTTGATAACTTTTTTTTTTTAATGTTAACAAAAAATTTGATAATACAATTTGAATTTTGTTTTTAAGTTTGGGGCATTTTTTCATCATTCACTTTTTTTTTTAGTAAACTTAGGGTACCTTAATTTAACAGTAGATCATTTGCTAAAACTGATCATTAAGGACCAACCAAATGGAATATTTTTCAAGTCTCCTCTCCACCACATATGTACGTGCACGTCAGTACAAATGAAAATAAACTTCAGCGCTGTTTCCGATTAATCTGTTTCATCATTGTTTGTTGCGCTACGCTTTCCCATGGATATTTGATTCCCATATCATATAATAGTATTACCCATTTTTCAGAGTGTAGTGAACAAAACAAGTTCTAGATTTAAAAAATTCAAATGCTAAACATTGTCTCATTGATTTTGTTAGAAAAAAAATAATCTTCTCGAATTTACAAAACACACAAAACTCGCGAAATTTCCTACCTCGATGCGAAATGTTTTTCGGACAATAGAAAACATCTAAAAAAAAAACGAAATTAAAATAATCTTTAATTATCAAAAACAAATTTCTTTTACGCACCCTTTTCGCGAGCCGACGCGAAATTTGTTTGTCCAATGATGGAAAGCCCAGAATTACATCCGGGAGTGAATTCCCAAATGACCTGTTCGGAGCCCCAGAAAACGAAATAAAAAGACGGAACAAGAAGATGGTTGCAGTGAGAGAAATAGGAGTGTAATTAACACGTCCCTCGACAAACGTTATCGATCGTTATTATTATTGTCTCTCTCTCTCTCTTTCTTTCTCCCTCACTTCCTTATTCTCACAGTTTACCCGTCTTCCTTTTCTTATTCTTAATCTTATATATATAATTGTTGTCTCTATATGCAATTTGATTTTCTTGTTTTGTACCCCTCTTATATCTGTTATCTTATTAACAAAGTCAAATCAAACTGTTTCGGCACACATACACTTCCATTATAACGGATAATCCGCTATAAGAGTTCTCAGTTTTTCAGATATTTTGTTTTTAATTTTTATAATTATTGGAATCTCTCTCTGTCAGTCACGTAAAAATTAATAAATATACATATGAAGAGTGTTATGATTCATGTGTTAATAAAGCAGTGCTTAATGTATGAAAAGAGCTGTAATAAATATACATATTCTACGTCTATGGCACGACTCAGAGTTCCATGCGTTATGCAATCATCAGGTGCATATTTCAAACTGACGATTTAATAGATTTGAATTTAAGTTCACTCGATATTCACTCGATGTTCATGGGAATTAAATCTTATAAAGTTATGTTACTGCTTTTTTAATAACAAGATTAAAAATTTAAATATTCTATGGTTACATAATATCATATAGATAAAAAAAATAATTTAAAAATTAAAAATAATAATAATAAAATGCATGGAAAAGAAATCAAAGTGGCGTAAATAATGAGTCTTAAAAATATAAAATTCAAATAATTACATGGACATAAAAATGTAGGGAAAATTAAAATTTTAAATAAAAATAAGATAAAAAAATGAAAACAAAAAATTAAGAGGTAAAATTTAGAATTTAGAAATGAAAGCAAAAATAAGGTTTTTAAATTCATCATTGTTAAAACTTAAAAATAATATTATGGAGAAAGAAAAAAAAATGAAATAGGCAAACATAACGAGGGATCTAGATTCTCTAATCTATATCAATTTAGGTTTAAGAATTTAAGTATTTTTCTATGACATCATGTGGTCATTAAATCACTTCTTTTAAGCAAATTTGGATTCTTGATATGGATGGTTTATGACAAGTTTTTATCTCCTTTTCCACTATAATCCAGGTAATCACTGGGTTCTTCTTGCCGTTATTTTTAAATAGTGTAAAGCAGTACTTTTGCTGTATTTTACTGTTAGTGTTCTGTTGTTTAAAGACAGTTTGTGGTTGTTAAATCATATCTTCCACCTGTTATAAGTGCTTCCAAAGTAAAATTTCATTATCATCCGAATGAATTCGAGCTCTATTACTTTCGGACATGCACTGGCCATTCAATCGGCAGTTTTTATTATTTTTCGGCAGTTGCAATTCTTTTTTTAGAATTATCATTTTTGCTTTGGGTGACGGATGTTGTTTATGTGGGCTAATTTGATCATAGCATTATGTGGTGAAAATATATGTATCTATGTTTTTATTTTAAGTTAAAAACATTTAAAAATTTTAACATGCAACTATAACTTTGACATTTTTTTTTTTAAGATTTTTTTTTATTTAGTGTGAGTGAATAGAGAGAAAAATGTTTCGTTTTTTGTTTATGAATATTGATTGAATAATAAGTTAAGCAATAGTTTTCAACATTGTTAGTTTGGAGTGGACGTTACGACAGAAATAATGTTAATTTTTTTTCACTTTTTACATGATTTCTGCTGATTTCCTCCTATCTAAATACAGAACTCTCTATTTTTATTTGTTTAAACATAATGGATAATGCGTAGGTGGTCTGTTTTCTATTTTTTTAACTGGCCTGAATAATCGAGAAATCTTGTTAGGAAAATTCGGAAAATAAGTTTTAAAAAAAGCGCATCTACTCAAATACGACTATCAATTAAAAAATAATATTTAAAACAAATAAATTAAAAATATGTCGGGGTTATAATCTATTTCGTTAGAATGATCTTTCTTTGAAGTTGTTTTTAAATCGTGTTGTTCTGTCATCCTGTTTCAACAGTCAACACAACACTATTCATCTCGGTTCCTTTAGTTTTTCTGTATAGTTGTCATGTCATTACTTACAGACGCTTTCGATGACCGCTGTTTGAATTTACTGAAGTGTAAATTGTCTTCCAAAGGTTTTTAA
Source organism: Ascarosepion bandense (assembly GCA_037127315.1). Lineage (NCBI taxonomy): Eukaryota > Metazoa > Mollusca > Cephalopoda > Sepiida > Sepiidae > Ascarosepion > Ascarosepion bandense. Next base: position 1,796,075 of record JBBBDQ010001831.1, read on the forward strand.
AGTGACTTTAGTGACAGTCAGTTAAGTGCCATACGTGATACACGCTTGGACGATCATGTGTCTTTCGAGACATGACTGACTAGGCTAGTAAAGATTATCCCGCAGTAGGTTGCCATTACTTTCTGCGGTAGATTGGTTGCCGATCCAGACTATAGAACCCAATCCGTCCTGTTATTGGAGGGAAGAGATGGATTAATACCTTTCCCAAGGGTATTTAGTGCGTAAGTGAATGCAAGGAATTCAACTGGAATTTGAAGGGTCTAAAAAAAAGACAATTCTGCTAGAGATGTAAATTCGAGGTCAATACATCAGGGCAGTCTATGTGATTGACACTGATTTGGACTAGAAAATGCAATAAAACCCAAAAAATTAATGCCACTTTTTTTGTTTGTTTGTTTGTTTTTTGTTTTGTCTCCTCACAAAGGAACTCAGTACGCCTCCACTGATCCTATTGTCCTTTCTCGGCAATGTCTGCTAAAGTAATTAATTGGTGACTAAAAACCTGGAAGGATCATCCAATGACTTTAAGAACAGATTAAAATGAGTTTATTTACTTTTCTTTTTTGTGAATGTTGGCTATTGTCCAGCTCTCTACTGGCATCAAATAAATAGGAAAAGGTGAAAAACTATTATCTCATTTAAATAACTTAAGATTCATGCAGTGTTGCTTGCTATTATTTTGAAATCTAGCTTCAACTAAAACGTTACAGATACATTACAAATGCATCATTCAGAGATCGTGCCTGTCAAGGTTGACAAAAGAGGTAATTATTTTGTTGTTACTACTTGGTCAGATTAGTTATTGTGGAATGGATTTGCCCAATTGTGCATTTTTTCACTCTTTTCTGTCAACTATTTTGGTTTATCAGTGATGAAACATTTTATCAATAAGTTTTAGTGATGAAACTGAGTTCAGAGGGAAGTAGTTCCATGCCTTTATAGTAAAATAAACAGTATCTCACCACTAGAAAACATGATAGTTGAAATAAACCGGCTGGCTGATGCTCAGTCAAATTTTGATCAAAATTCAGCAATAGAATTTTATTACTTTTTACTACTAATCACCATTCTACCTTTATTGTGTGTTGGAGTCAGGAATTTAGTTGATCTTGGAAGTATGTGACAAGAGGGTAATGCCATCAAACCATTTCCTTTGGCTTTGTTGCTGTGTACATGTGCAAATTAACTTTTAAGTTGACACCTGAAGAAAAATGTTTAAAATCTATAAATACAGCGACCAACCAGCAGTCATGCAGGTAGACAAGATGGAGCAGTTGGACACAAGCAGGAATATAGAAGAGTAACTGACACCGCCACCCCTCTTTACCACCTACTCCTTTTATGATACTGCTCAAGAACGATTTTGTTAACCGAGGAAATTTTCTTCAGCCTTAGAAGTTTTTAGTTGCAGACTTGATCAAGAGGAAGAATTGAAGACCAATATTCCCTGGTTGAACTGTTGGACCAACTATCAGTCTTTTTTTTTTTTTTTTTTGCAATATGTTATCAATAAGGCTGACACCTAACTCACAAACCAGTTATAGTTAAGTAGACTGAATTTAGGGTTAAACTGATAAATGTAATTCACAACAAATAAACTGAATAATAAGCTAGAAACAGGACTATTGGAAGATATAACTACCATTCTTAAAAAAAAAGATTGAAATGGTATGGTCACATCATTAGAGCCAACAATTTTGCCATCCTAGAGCCTACCTTCTTCTATATCCTGTGTCTCTTCAAGAGAAGAGTGATAAGCATTCTCCACAACTTCCAGGCTATTTAAAACAATGGAAAAAGTAAAACAACTTTTTTTTTTATTTTGTTTGATATTTACCCAAGTCTCTCCACAATGGCAGGATGTGGCACAAGGCCGATTTTTATGTGGAGTACTCCAAGTGTGTACGCTCAGGCAAAAAATTCTCCATAGACCCTGCATAGGTTTATATGGTATTTCCTGTGTCTACATTAAAAGATCATGTGTTTTACTGTTTCTTCCCCTTATAGAAAAAAATTTTAACAATTATATCAGTTCTAGTCAACCATACTTAGCTTATCTGGCTGTCATCATACATCTTTTTGTCATCACATGTGAATCATTTATGGCAACGATCAGCAAGATCAATGCTCTGTGATTAAAAAATAGCTTATTCTAAATTTCATGCTATAAATAAGTAATACTTGTGTAAATCAGATTAATTTAACATTAAATTTGCTAATTTTTTCAAAAATAACATGCCACTGATGTATATTTTATTTTTGCAAAATTTTAAAAACCGATAATTAACTTTTGTTTTCAAGTGTGTTAATTGTTCAAAAATGGCCAAAAGATCTCAAAACTTTAGAAAAAATCTCAAAATTTTAGATTCCAATCAATATAATTTCTATTTGAAATACACCAGAGTATTTTGCTTACTGGAAATAGTAAATTTAATCATTTAGCTTTTAATATGTATCTGATTCAATCTATATCTCCCCAACATCAGATAATGAAGAAAGCAAATATTATAGAGTTTTTTACTCTCTACCTTTAGGGAGGTATAATTTTGTGGTGAATCTGTTAGGATCCATCTACACAGATTTTTGTTGCTGTCTGAGTGTTGGTGTTCCAAACATTTAATAACAGTACATCTTTTAAATGAAATGCAAAATGGTTATCTTCTGAAGGAAAAGTAGAAGCCAAGCATCAGTTGAAATCACATTTACATATTCTTTTCAGAAATATACAAGAATAATAAAATTTTAAATTTTCCTTGCAGTGAAGTTTGTTTCATCAAATAATTAGGTTTTCATTATTTTCTCTCTTAAGTCAAGCAAACATAGAAACGAATACAATATGGGAACCAGTAATACAAAGTGCTAGAGTAAACCATTAGTGACAAAGATTGCAATATGAGCTCTGGTAAAAAAAAATGGTTACTGAGACATTAGGTTTATAAGTCCCAGAAATTCATTCACTGATGTCCTCAAGGACGCATGTTCCAGTGACTTGACCCAACGAGTTGTGAGTTCAGCTTACAAAGTTAAGTTAAAGGGAGATAATTAAATGGCAACTGGAAGTGGCATTGTATATGAGAAATACAGTGATTGAAATAAAGGGTTCGGTTAAAAATTCCTAGCACCTGAAGAAGGCCGGAGTGTACAACATCCAAATTGTCATAAACATCACAATAAACAGTCCAAACAATGTAAATAATTTAAATACTACCTCACCTCAGAAGTATAGACAAATACTGAACAAATGGATATATATTTCTATCTTTTATTTTAGAAAAAAATATACCAATCAAACAATAAGAATTGTCTGGAAAAATAGATTTTTTTTTGTTTTATGTTTTTTAACAAAGATTTGTTAATAAAGAACAAACAAATATATAGATTTTTAATTAATGAACAGATTTTTTTTTTCCAAAAGTGTGAAAACACTGACAAAAATAGCTTCTAGTTCAAGAAGGGAAAATTCTTCAATTATTTCTGAAAATTAGTTTATATTAAAGGAGGGGTTAATTTTCAAATTTATATAAATTAATTAAAGTACATACCTGTTTTTTCTTCATTTAAAATGAATAATTAGTATACTGCAATATTTTATTAAAAAAATAAGAAGAATTAAAAATTTTTTTGAAATTTGAAAATTAAAAAACAAAATTGCATGGATATCAGTAACATATACAGTTTCAAACATTACATTTATGAATGAAACTTCTCATTTCCCATAACTCTTTAAAGTCAGGAATTGATTTTAAACTGCATCCCTATTATGAACAGGATCCCCCTTCTAAATTAATAACCAATCAATATTTTTTTATTCTGTCAAGCCTAAAGAAAAGTATGATAATCTATAGAAATTATTTTAAGAATTTTTTTCATACTTTTTTGACAAGTGGATGAGTTTACTTAAGTAGTGCCCATTATTCAAATAAATATTAAATATTGAATTAATGAAGTGTATAGCTGTAAGTTTAATCATCACTCGGTTTTCTATAATTATGACCTTGTGCCAAAACTAATTGAAGCTTAGTAAATATGCCTACTATTTGTTGATTATTCAAACATTAATACTTATTAATTATGTTTTGTGTGTGAGCTCTGATTCAAAGATTTCTCTTAGTAATAACTGAACTGAATTAACTTCTTATGGAAGATATATGTCGTTTCTTTTATGTCATTTTTTATGTGTCATGTCTTATATTTCTTTTAAGAATTATTAAGAATTTCAAGATGAGCTTTATTTTTTAGTGTAATCAAATAGAATTTTACTACACTACTTAATTCTTTGTATCAGTAGAAAATCAAACTCAAAAAGCAACACATGTAGGATTAAACTCAAAATCAACCCAGTGTTATTTGAAAGAGAAAACTATTTTCAGAAAAAAAAAGTCCCAAGCCATTAGATTGGTTTAATAATTTCATTACAATTATGTAAAATTTATCAGAAAATTCTTCTGAATATGACTTACTCATCCAAGGGGATGAGGCTTATCATTGAAGATTTATTTCTTATCTTGCTTTTTATCAGGAGTGGCTGACTGTTAATGCAGGAAAACTGGTTCTTATTCAAAGGAAGGTAATACTAAATGGTGGGAGGAAGAGAAATGCTACAACAGACAACAACTGATAGCGCAGATAACCTGAAAAACCAGAAATAATGTTAAAGTATTTATATAAATGTTTGCATACACACCCATGTATGAATGAGTGGGATATATATATAAGCATGCATTGATAAATCTATAGTCTGATATGTAGTTGTGATGAATTTTGATCTGAAAGTTTCTTTGAATAATGTTTTATCTATGAGAGTAATATTCATGTCTCAATTAAGTGCCTTGAAAATGAAAACCATTATTTTGTAAAATATATATCAAGTAAAATGAATGCTTCCTTCATCATCAGAGAGCAGACATGTTGATCATATATGGGGGGGGGGGGAGAGAGTTCACCAAAACTATATATACACACTTCTGGAAAGGAAAGACTTGTCTTTTATAGTTTTATCAAACTGCAATAACACTGCTATACATGAACTTTATGGAAATAATGAATTTTTCTTTCAGGAAGACAGCACACTACCATCAAGGCATGCAAGCTTATATGAATGAGAATTTGGAAGGACACTGGCTAGGACAAGTAGGTGGAGTCAAATTCCCTCCACATTCTAACACCATTTTGTGATTGCAGAGTTCAAATGTTTCTTCTATTAATCTTATGATGTTTTAATAAATTTAGTATTACAATATCTATACAAGCTTTTTGTTTCCTGAAGTGTGTATATATATTTTGGTGGACTCTGTATCATTTCTATCATCAGAAAAGTCACTCTGATCATTCTGATAAGAAAAGAACTCCCAAATGTTTTGGTGAGGGCCTCAGACTCAACACAGAGGAGGCCTACGTCAAGTGCCTTGAGGTGGTGGTGCTGCCACAGGTCAAGAGGGTAGCTACTCGAAGACCCCATATATAGCAACAGGACTCTGTATCATGCCACACAAACAGAATAACCCAGTCATGGTTGTCAGATAATTTTTGTGACCCCTTTGATTATTATGTGCAGGATGCAGTTGAGCGAGAGACCAACAAACTTCCTTGTAACACCAAAGATGAACTGAAAGTGAGGATTAGTGCAGCATTTACCAACTTAAACAAGGAGACCATTCAGAAGAGATGCAGGAGATTCTGAAGTCATCTGGAGAATGTGGTTAAAGCCAATGGTGATTTTATTGAATAAATTTTCTCTTTAGTATTTCAAGATATTTTTGTGTAATTTTGGTAACGTTGTCTGTTAAAATGAGATGTCAGTGTTATTTTTAATTTTTATGTGATTTAGACAACAAGTTATCCATCACACCCTGTGTATATTCCACATTTTCACCTCATAGTTCAACACACTTGACACATTGCTTCTCAATTTTTTAACACATTCCTCTTCAAAATTTGGATTTTTGATCATAGAATTATAAGATACAAATCCTATATCATTTAACAATTAACTAAAATGAAAAAAGTAAAATTGTACACCCGCAAAATCAGATCAAAACAAATAAAGACATTTTGGAAAAACCCAGACCAGGGGAAATTTCACAAGTCAGTGTAAAAAGTAAGATTCTGGATCCTGATTGGATAGGAAATAGCAAATTGATCTGTGACTCTAGTCAATTTTTTTTCACACCTAGAAAATGGGTATGCTGTTCGGAGCTACTACTTATTCATATCTCTTGACCAGTCAAATCAGTCTGACATGGGAGCAAATCTGAAGGACCTCGTCACAATGTAAGGAAGAAATTTCAAGATGCCGAAAGTCGTGTCTCGTTGACACACATTCATTCTACCTCCCTTTCCAATTTTCCTTTCTTCATCTTCAACCACTCACCGTCAAAGAAAACAACAACAACAAGATACTTCAAGTGACTTCGATAAGTACAATCTCCTTTATTGCCTGACTTTCCTTTTCACTTTTTCTCCGGCCATAAAAGGGAAAGAACACAGACTTTTATTAGCAACCTTTTTATTTTTTTACATACACACATTCTGCTACTATCAACTAATAACTCTGAATTTCTGTGAAATATTTAACTACATACATTTTCTCTTTGAACATTTTCTTCTTACACATTTATGCTAATCTGTTCTGTAAATACAATTTCACTTCTTTTTACAAATATTTAGATAATAAAACTTTACTTTATTGTACAAACAAGCATTTATTCTTCTAACCAATATTCAACCTTCTGATATTTCAAATTGTGGTGACTTCAGTTGTGTTTGGCACAAGGCCAATTTGACAAGCATCATTGAAGTCCCTACAGAATTACTGATTTGAGGAAGTGAGAGCAGCTGAGAACTTTTTCAGAACCCCATATATATATATATATATATATATGGTAGCGAGCATAAAGATCAGAACAATGTTAAGAAAAAGTCTAAATATGAAATAACTTTTTATTTTAAAGCTTCAAAGAACATTTTATCAAGGAAAAAAGTATATAAAGCTAAATTATATAATCCCAAAATATAAAAATCAATGAACTTATTTTGATAAAGTTATAAGAATAATTATATAACATTTGAAAAAAATAGATGATCAAAAACACCAGAGCGATTAAATAATTCCATAAAATTTAATAATTATTTTGCATTATTGAAAATTTTTTAGAGTAAAAATATAAAATCAGGTATTTTACTAAATTACACTGGCTCTTTACTGACATTGTAAACATGGCGGAAAAAATCTGTGATGTTATTGGAACTTAGAAAACTGATAGTCAAGTTGCATAATGAAGATAAACTCTCGATTACAGATATTTCAAAGTGTGGGGAAATCTAAAAGTGTTATTCATAGTATTTTAAGAAAACATGAGGAAATTGGGTCATGTGAAGTCAAGAAATCAACTGGCAAGCCTAGAAAAACTACTGCAAAGGGAAGACAGTTGGATTGGTAAAGAATAAAAAAAAGGATCAATTTGCGACAACAACCACTATCTCTAAAAGAGTTAATGCTAACCTTGGCATTAAAATATCACTCCACACTATTTCCTGAAGACTTAATGAAATCAATCTGAACAGTCGAATAGCTTTTACGGAGCCTTACATTTCTAAAAAGAATCAAATGAGACAATTGAAATTTGCCACTGAGTACATCATATGGACAGAATAACAGTGGGATTGTGTTCATTTCAGCGATGAGTCAAAGTTTAACCTGTTCAGTTATGATGGAAGAAGATTAATTTGACAGTCCTAAGGAACAATATCTGCCTTACTGCACTAAAAACAGCATTAAATTTGAAGGAGGAAGTGTGATGGTGTTTGGCATGATTTCATCTGCTGGTACGGGACCTAGTGTTAGGCTACACGGTAAAACTAACACAACTGTATAGAAAGAGATATTGAAGAAACATGCTGTACCTAATTTGAGAACTGCAATTAATCAACCAGCAGTATTTATGAAAGATAATGTGCCATGTTTGAAAGTTACTAAATGAAAGAGCAAAGGAAAAGAATCCAACAAATGTCAAAAAACTATGGACTAATTTGAAAGGTTGTTGGTTGGTTGTTTTGTTTTTATGGCATATCAACCTTGGCGGGTCATTTATTGCCAACTAAATTTTTATTTATTTATTGCTGGTAATACTTTTTTCTTTCAACAATTCATTGTTGTTTTTATATAAGTTTTGTGTCTAGTAACACTTTTTTCTTTTTGAGTATCAAGATTCATTGGGATTTGTTTTTAAGGGCAGGGTCTCCAAGTCCTACCCTGTTATTTAACCCATAACTGGAGGGAAGGAATGGATTAATGGATTCCCAAGGGTACCAGTGCTTAAGTGAATGCAGGGTATTCAATTGGAATTCAAACTCAGCTCACCGATTTCTCTTTCTGAGCCGATATCCACTGCACCACAACACACATCCATCACTAAATGCTTACAGCACCTGGTCTTCCCAAGCGGTCACCCATCTAAGTACTGACCAGGCTCAATGTTGCTTAACTTCAGTGATTGAGCGAGAACCGGTGTATTCAAAATTTGAAAGAGAATGGGAAAAAATATCCATTAATGAATGCAAGACATTAATTCGCTCATGTAGTAAAAGATGTCAAGCTGTTATTGAAAGTAAAGGTTTTTCATATCAAGTACTAATGAATTATGAACGCTATTTTCATTTGGATATGATGCATCCATTATAATAATAATGATTTTGTTAATTGTTCTGAGGTTTTTGATCATCTATTTTTTTCTTATGTTATAACATTATTATTATAACTTTATCAAAATAAGTTTATTGAGCTTTATATTTTGGAATTATATAATTTACCTTTATATCCTTATTTTTCCTTTGATACTGTTAAATGGTTCTGTTAACATTTTGGTCTCTTATGTGATGTGACGTCAAAGAACCACATTACAAATTTACAAACTGCGTCTGCCATTCAGTGACTGTTATTGTTGCTTAGCAATATTTTATGTCAACACAAGATAATTATATTACGTAAAACATACAGTAATTTTTAGCAACACAGTTTTGCAGTTATTTTTTGTGACCATAACTCGCACCCATGAAGATGATCTCGGAAAGAGGTTGAATGTACTTGGGTACCTTGAGAAATGAATGATAATATCATCTGTCAATGTTACAATTCATTTCTGACATCTTTCAATTATAATGCACAAAAGATTATCCGTAAGTATGAATGGATTTTATTAAAAATAAGCAGACATAATGTTTGCAATTTATTTTAAAAGAAAATTGGCTGCCTATATATATATATATATATATATGGATGAGAGATAAAAATATATCGGATTTAATCCATTTGCTAACAAATTATCTTTGTTTATATTAAGACTAACTGTATAGTCCGGTGTTGCTCGGGATTTTTTAGTGGTTATGTTGAAATGGTAAGGTTAAGTGCTTATTCAAAAAGCTCCATTATGAGGTTGCCATGACACGTAAGTTAAAAGAATGCAAAATAAGTATTAGTCTTTGTTGTATTTGTAAAACAGAAGTCGTGCTTGGTCAATTTTGCCAATAAACGGGAATGATGTATGTGCAATTGGAAGAAAGGGGGATTGCGTTACAGGAGCCTGTAAGGTGATGCGATGACATTGTGACACAGGAGAAGTGGGTGCATTGTCTCTGCAATGTCGAAACGGGTTGGCACATTGTAGAAAACGTGAAATTATTATAGCATATGATAAGGTCAGTCAGTTAAGTGCCATATGTGATACATGCTTGGACAATCATGTCTCGAAAGAGACATATCTGACTGGGCAGAAGATCATCCCGCAGTAGGTTGCCATTGCTTTCTGCGGTAGACTGGTTGCCGACCAAGGCTATAGAACCCAATCTGTCCTGTTATTTAACCCATAACTGGAAGGAAGAGATGGATTAATACCTTTCCCAAGGGTATTAAAGTTACAAAAAAGACCAAATTTTTGTTGGAATTCAACTAAGTAAGTAAGTGTTTCGGAGAAACGATCGCAAAAAGCAATATTTTCCATTAATTTTGCTGCACACTGAGTGTCAATTGAAATTTTGGTTTGCATAGAAAGTCATCAGACCTTGATCTACCAGTGACTTAATTTTTGTTGAGTTTGAGCGAACCGTCTTGGAGAAATGCATAAAAGTGCGCAAAAGACCACCCAAAATTATGTTTGTCGTTGATTTTTGACGAACACTGTACACCAACTTGAAAAAATTTAGTGTACATCAACAGTTCGGACCAAGTTACTCGATTTGGGTTAAATTCGCATAAGGCGTCTCAGAGAAGAAAAGTTTTTAAATTCTAAGCATTTTGATTATTTCTGCTGTACCCTGAAAATTTATTCGAAAATGTTTTGCGTACATCAAAGGCTCATGTCCCGATCAACAACTGACCCAATTTTGGTTGAAATCGGACCAGGGGTTTCAGAGGAGTAGGATTCGTTAGAATAGAAACACACAAACGCACACAGGCAGACAGACATATCCATTTATATATATATATATATATATATATATATGAAACAGAGCAGATATGCATATTTCTAGAATCGTGAGAAATGTGTATTCAAAAGCACTATTCAGCCTTTGTTGGATTAGGAGGTTCTACGTGACCGAGTAGTCAAGGCACATCAGATCTTATGTTGGTTTCCCCTATCGCATGCAGGCTCTAATACTGCCGGAGGATGCATATTTTTCTAGCAAGATTTCTTGAATATTCAGACCAGTATATGTAAATAAATAAATATACTGTTTAATAATAACAACAGCATCTATACTCAAATGTAAGTATCCATTAAAAATAACGTTTAAACAAATACATGAAATGTATGTCGGCCTTAGACAGTGAGGCTATAGATATTTGCCAAAAATCATCTTCTGTGTCTTATTACGAATAGCAACAGAAATTATTTTATCAGAATAAATGCACCAATGGGAATATCTTAATGGCTAGGATTAAAAAAAAAAAATAAAAAAAAAACAGCAACCACCTTCTGCTGGGTTATGTAACTGGTGCCAAGTTAAACACTCATCTTATTAAATATCTAAATAAAAGAACAAAAGCTAAGATTAAATACAAAACCAAAGGCTTTTTATCTGAACATTTAAGGAAATTAACTGTAAAATCTAACAAATAAAAAAATGTGTACTATATGAAAAATGAACATATTCACTCTATGACAAACTGCATATTTTCTGTAGTTAATGATTTAAACTTTTATGGATAATTCATAAAAATTATAATTTGATTTTTTTTATAAAAAGTTTGCATAAAAATTAAACATTTTACTATTAAGATTTAAACAAAAAATCACCTTTCTAAATAATTGTTGATAAATAGTCAATAATTGAAATTTGGTTAAAATTAAATAATTATACTATTTACATTATTCGGACTGCTGCCTTCATCTTTGCTGCCATGCTTACGACGTTTTGACCGTTGTGCTCTTTGGCCTTCTTCAAGTGCTAGGACCCGAAGAAGGTCGGATTGTACAACAGGCGAAACGTTGTAAACATGGCAGCAAATACGAGGACAATAGTCTGAGTAATGTAAATAGTGTAAATACTACCTCACCTCAGAAATATAGACAAATATTAAATAACTAACACATCACTCAATAAATCCGGGACCTAACTAATAAACAAAAACTTTTAGGCAAAATTCGACTTTATTCATCAACATAGTCTCCTTCTAGGGTGATACATTGATTCCAATGCTTCTCTAACAATTCGATGCTTTTTTTGTAGAATGATTTGTCTTTGACCTGAAAATACGCCTCAGTTTCTGATATCACTTCTTCATTGGAGCCAAATCTCTTTTCCTGGAGTATTATTTTGAGGTCTGCAAACAGCCAGTAGTAGCTGGGGTCAAGACCTGGAGAATAGGTTGAATGTGGAAGCAATTCAAAGTGCAATTCATGTATTTTTGCCATCGCTGCGATTGACTTGTAACAAGGTGCGTTGTCTTAGTGAAAGATCACTTTTTTCTTCTTCTTCATTTGTGGCCGTTCTTTAGCAATTTCTTCCTTCAAACGCACTTGTCATTGATGATTCTTCCTTTCTCAAGGTAATCGATGAACAAAATACTTTGTGCATCCCAAAATATGGCGGTTAAAATATTGCCTGCTGATGTTTGCGTCTTTGGTCACTTGGGATGGTTTTCACCTGCTGCTGTCCACTCAGCTGACTGCCGATTTGACTCTGGAGTGACCTGATGGATTTATGTTTCATCCATTGTCACATATCTATGCAAAAACTCCTTGTTGCGTTGAAGCAGTTGCAAACAATGCTCTGAATCGTCGACGCATTGTTGTTTTTGATCAACTGTGAGCAAACGCGGCACCCACTTTGAACATTGACAAATGTTCATGCAAAATGGTGAATACACTGCCTTTTGATATGTTCAACTCTTCTGCTATCTCATACAACTTCAATTTATGATTGGCCAAAACAAGTTTGTGGATGTTTTGGGTGTTTTCCAGGACAACTGCCGATTTGGGGCGACCTGAACGTTTAGCAACATTTGCAGCTGTACGACTGTGTTTAAAGTTAGCATACCACCTCTTAACTGCTGTTTCCAATGGAGCAAAGTCCAAATAACGCTTATCAAGCCATTGCTTTGCTTGAACAGTATTTTTCCCAGCAGAAAGTAATGCTTTATGAACATACGAAATTTAGATTTTTCCATTGTTTTGAAATTTTGCAACAGTAGTTTCACTTAAATAACTGTAATTTGTAAACTAATGATCCGATTGAGCCCAAATTTTGTCACGTGCCATTTGGATTTGTTATTAGTGATGCCATGTATATGTCAGGCCCGGGAGTTATTGAGTGATGCGTTATATACATTATATAAAAATATACTGATGTACTCACAAGTCTTATAAAGAATAAACTAAGTAGTATTTTAATATACAATAATAATTTAAGATTATTTATATAATATATACAAAAATAGATGTACAAATATAAGGTCAGCATTTTGGTTACAATGGCATTCTGATTTATTCTGAGGAAAGAGAGAATTTTCGTTTTTTAGTAGATACCAAAATAATTTTGCTGGTTTGGTAAAGAGATCTTTTTGAGTTGTAACCAATTGTTAGCTGTGTTACCGTATTAAATTATACCTGTTAAAATAACCAGTTGCCAAACAGTGCTCTGATATGAATAGCAGTTTCTGAATTCTTGCCAATAAAATTATAAATATTCCCTTGTTTTATCGGAGAAGGAAGGTGGGAGCAAGACAAGAAAGAAAGAAGCTGTAAAAAGGAGGCACTGATGAACTGACCTTTAGAAGAGGAGAAGTGAAATATGCCAATAGAGTTATTCATGATATTAAGAGATTTATTGAATTACATTATCACTGTAAACAAATACCTAATAAAATAAAAATAATATGATAACTTATAAAACATTTAGGAATAAATTGAAATGATTATACAGTGACTTTAAGTTAAGAAATTTTATTTACCTTAATATTCCTAAATAATGTATTATTTTCCAATATAAAAAATTCCAGTGAGTTAAAACTTTCTGTTTGAATTTCTGGGATGAGAATTTATCATTATTTACACTATTTACATTCAGATGACTGTCCTCATCTTTGTTGTTGCTGTTATCAATTTTTATAACTTTTTGGCCATTGCGCCCTTTAACCTTCATCAGGTGTATATCAATCTGGGTAGCCTACAGGGGATTCTGAATTGAACCTGTAATGTTTCGCATTTATTTGTGCGTAGTGGTAGTTGTAGCACAGTTCTCTGTGTCCTTTGTGACAACAGGGTTTTCTCCCACTTGCGTCTCCAGTTATTCACTGTTTATACTTGCCTCTTAATTTGCATACGATACTACAACTCTCTGAACTAGAGAGGTCGTACACCCTTTTTTTTTTCTTTTACTACACCTGATTATTTTTGTATTGTATTGTCTTTCCTTTTGTCAGTTCTTGTTTTTTTCTTTAATGGTGATCTTGGTCTCTCTACATTTTTTTTCAGATTTGTCTGTCTTTTCATTCGCACTTTCTTCCATTTCCTGCTCTGTTCCACTTTTGGAACTTTCTGCCTCTTCTTGTTCCTGCCCTTCCATTTCCTCTTCATCCAGCTTATTTCTGCTTCTGAGCTAATCTGCATTTGCCAGTTGTCCCTTTTTCTCAAGTGTAGTCATTTTGTGTCCTTTTTGTATCAGGATATTTGCTTCTTCTGGATTCGCCTCTTTATTCTTTCTGTACCATACCTTTCCTTTCATTGCAAAGGACATAGTTATGGGGGCTGTGATTTGTCTTCCTATTAATGCCGAAGGGCTCAATTTCCTTCGCGCATGTAGAATGCATCTGTAACTGAAGAGCATTTTTGGTAAATATGCTTTTTGTTTTCATTAAGTGGTGAGAATGCTTTCAACCCCATTTTTACCGTTTGTGCCATTCTTTCGGTAATGCCATTAGACTGTGGGTGATATGGTGGTGCCTTGTATGGGATGCATCCAATTTGTTTTAGCCACGTACATAAGTTCTCATCGCAAAATTTTGGTGCATTGTCGGTGACTATTGCCTAGGGTACTCCATTCCTTGAGAATATAGTTTTTAGTATTTGCTTTGTTGTGGTGGCTTTTCTGTCTTGTACTCTGACAACTTCTGGCCATCCTGAATATGAGTCCACTAATACTAAGAATATGGATGTGCATTGTGGTGCAGTGAATATCGGCTTGGAATGAGAAATCGGGGAGCCAAGTTCGAATTCCAGTTGAATTCTTTGCATTCACTTATGTGCAAATACCCTTGGGAAATGTATTAATCCATCTCTTCCCTCCAGTTATGGGTTAAATGATAGGACAGATTTGGTTCTATAGCCTTGGCTGGCAACCAATCTACTGCAGAAAGCAATGGCAGCTTACTGCAGTATAATCTTTTGCCCAGTCAGTCATGTCTCTTTCGAGACATGATAGCCGAAACGTGTATCATGTATGGCACTTAACTAAAGGACTGAATACTAAGAATAATCCCCTATCTCTGATATGTGCGTGATCCATGTGGACTCTAACCCATGACTCTGCTTTCTTGGGCCATGAGTGAATTTTTGCTTGCTTGAAGTGTTTTATTTCCGCACATTTTGGGCTCCTCTTAACGTATTTCTCAACGGCTTTTGAATATCCTGGCCACCAAGCTTATAAGTTTAGTCTTCTTTGCGTTGCTGTTATGTCACAATACATCATCATGTACTCCTTTTAACATGTTCCTTCTTAGTATTTGTTGAGCTACTATTACATCTCCATTGCATATTATGCCATTTTCTATGGTTAGTTCGTGTTTTGTTTTCTTTAAAGAGTTGCTCTGTCATTGAACAATTATTCCATATATTATTTTTTATTCTCTGTACTATTCTGCTTAATATTGGCTCTTGCTTTGTTTCTATTTTGAGTGTATTTAGAAAAAGAACGTCTGCTTCCACCCAATGTATTATTTTATTTACAGTATTTTCTTGTTTTTCTTCTGTTTCATTTTTTAACTGTAATCTTGATAAAGCGTCTACATGAGGAATAGTGTTCCCTTTTACGTATACTATGTCAAAATCGAATGGCATGATTTTTATTGTCCACCTTAAATTCTTTGACAATGTGACTTTTGGTAATTCTTTTTCGGTTTAAATATGAATTCTAATGGTTTGTGGTTCGATTTTAATAAGAATTGTTTTTTCTATCAAAAAGTTTTGTTACCTTTCCATGCTCCATACAATTTTTAGCGCCTTTTTTCAACATTCAAGTAGTTAGTTTCTGCTGATGTCACTCTTCTTGATATGTACATGATTGGGTGTTCTTCTTGTATTCTTCTTGTGTTCTTCTTGTGGTAAAATAGCAGCAACCGCCTTTTCACTTGCATCAGGGGTTAACATTATTCCATTTTGTTGATCAAAAACTTTTTTTGCTTATCAGAATATTCTTTAGTGTTTCAAAAGTGATAGTTAGCTTTTGTGTCCAGTCAAATTCAGTTCAGCATATACATTTGCACAGAAATAATGCTATTTTGGATAAATTTGAAGGGGGAAAAGCCTTTGGGACCTAACACGAAAATTTACCACTATATCAACCTGGTATATTATCATAGTTTTTATTTTACATTATAATGCTGTTTTGATTGCTTTTTTTAAAAAAATATGGCTGAAAGTTTTTATCCCAAATGGTAGATGAGTCCATCTTAATAAGCCTGTAGGGGTGTTTATCGTGGTTATTTCCTTAAATTTCTCATTAATTTATATTTGATTGTATGCTGACTTGAGATCAGTTTTTGCAAATTACTCCATTTTTGTTAACTCATGGCTCGCAGTTTTGATATTTAATTTGGCAAAGGAAAAGAGTCTGAACATTTCTGATGATTTACCTCTATCTTGTAATCACCACATATCCTTCAATCTTCATCAGGTTTCTTTATCGCTACTATCAGTAATGTCCAATTACTACCACCTTGAATTCTTTCTCGTATGCCTTGTTGTATCATTTTGTTTTATTTGGCTACTAACAAAGGTAAGATATGAATTGGAACTATTTTTAACTCTATATACTTTGGGTGATAGTTTTCCTTGCTTTATAGCTGTTCAATAACCCTATTTCATTTCTTTCTGCTTCCATGAAATTGGTTAGTCTCGCTGTATCCACTTTTAATACATCAATCCCATATAATCTTTTTTGCATGCTACAACTGTAATGGGAATTATTTCAAAATGCCTGTTGGTTTCAAAATTTTTATTGAAATGTACCCATTGTTTTAATAGTCATTCCATCAAATTGCTTTAATTGTATGCTGCGTTTTTTTTTTTTTTTTTTTGTTTTTTAAATTTAGAGCGTCCTAATTTCTGGGTTGGGAATTTTTTGGTATCAACGTAACTTCACTACCTGTATCAACTTACATGTTAAATACTTAGCAATTTATCCTTATTTTTTCTACCTCTTTTTTGTGTATTCATTGTAAATATTTCTTCTTCTTCTGGGGTTTGAACAGTTTTTACTTTTTCTATTTTCTCTTTGTATTTGCATACGTTCTGAAAATATTCTCTTTTTTTGCAATTTGAGCATATTTTTACTAGAGCTGGACATTTGTACTTGTCTCTCTCGTGATTTTTTCCACAATATCTACATTTAATTATGAATTGGGTCTTGCTCATCTTGTATGTCACGTATTCTTCTTTTGGTTGATTAAATTCTTTAATCAACTCTGTTATAAAAAAACTCGATGCTAGCTTCCAAACTAATTCTGCTACTCTGAGAGATTTGAGTATTTTTCGCTTGTGATTTTGGTCTTGCTAGCCTTTAATTAACCTAAGAAGCATCAATTCGTCTTCTGGAGTTATTTTCTGTGCTTCTAATTTTTCAAATTCACAATACTTGGTTTGTTCTTTCAATCTATGTAAGTTTTGTATAATAGACTCATTTGGTGCTTGTCTTATTTCTAAAAACTGTCTTAATCCCACTGTGTATGTTTAGGGATATGTAATCTAGTTCTTATTTTTTAGTACTGTTCAGTTATTGCTCAATTGTTTCTACTGAGTGCAAGTACACATTACCTGGTCCGGGGATTGAACTCTCAATTGCTGTGTCACTAAATTCACAAACCAACACTTTGATTCCCAAGGCTATTGTTCCAAAGGCAGTGACAGATTTACATATGGGCTAGTATGACCAAAGGTCCAAGATTACAGAGTTCCTAAGTACCTTCTAGTCTTTATCCCTTGATAAAAATAAAAAAATAAAAATAAACAGAAGATTTGTTTATTTTCAGATTCAATGGGATTCCTTTGAACTAATTTGAAACAATTTTTCTGTAGTTACAGAAAAAGCATAATCTAAATGTGCAAACATATGTAATGAAGGGGGCCCCAAAATTTATTAGGCCAGGGACCTCTGAATCCGGTCCTGCCTGTAGGAAAATTCTCTGTAGTGAACTTGGAGCCCCATAACAACAACACTACATTTTTTTTCTGTAGTCTTCTGAATCATTTTACATTAAAAATATCTTAATTGTAGGTATAAGACAATCCCAAATTAGATTTTTTTCTCATAAGTTCAAGCCTGTTTATATTAATATGTCTAAATAAGTAACCAGTGTCTTCATCATATAAACGATCCACTCTCCATGAATTACGAATATTTTAAAGGGACACAAATTTACAGTAATTGTATAGTAGAAAGTTTTAAAGGAAGTAGGCACTACAAGGAAACAATTTAAAAAAGACATTTCTGGGACACACTTAAAACAAGAGGAGCAGAGGGAATAGCCTACTTGATGAGCTTAAGGAAAAAATCTGGTTGTAAAAGGTGAAAACACACTAAGAGTTACAAAAGAAAGGAAATTGTAGAGAGCCATGATTGCCTTCATCCAGAAGGAATTTAGCATATAAAAGAAGAAAACAGATGTTTGCAAAATTTCAATGTTATTAGCTTAATGGGATATTTGTTTCCAATATTATATAATACTAAAAGTTTGATTTTGTAATTGGAGCCAGAATAGAGCCTTTGTAAACAGAGGTATTGAATTAAAACAGGCACTTAACAAAACAAAAAGAATTCAACTGAATGATAATACATGGTGTCTTTGTTCAAACTCAATTGAAAAGACAATTTTTCAAAAAAGGTGTGTTGTGGACACACATTTGTTAGTGCAATTGAACAATATATATACATTCAGAATTAAATATAATACTTAAGGCAAAATAGCAACAATAATAGATATATTTGAATCATTGAAATATAGAAAACATTGACAAATACAAGAGTGGATGAAATTGTTTATGAATTAATTAAAGTTTGTAAAAGAAAAGATTAAAATGAAGTAAGTCTTTCTCTACACAAGAATGCTAATCAGCATATATAATATGTGATATAGAGTAAATACACAGGTAGCAAAAGAAGGAAGTAGTACATTTTTTTTATTTGTCTATCTGAGGCTCAGTGTGTTAGAAATTGTTGAGTATTACAGAATGGCATTTCTTTAATTATCAGCAAGCAATAGACTAATGCTTCCAAGGTGAGTGCTGTGATAGAGAAATAAATAAATAAAATAAAACCAAATTCTCATCATCTCTAAAAATAGATGGATAATAAAAATTGCCAGGCAAACAAAGCCATAGTTTAATCAACTAATTGAAAAGTGTTCACAACCAGGAGGTAAGAAAAAAATAATTACAAGCAGACCAATATTCCACCATTTTTAAAAGTAGATAGTTCAACCAACCAATCAGAAAACTTTTACAGCAAGGATGTAAAGTTGTGAGCCAATGATAAACCAGCAATATTTTCAAAGTGGATCTATAAACAGATGAAAAATCAATCAAAATCAGAGTTGATAAATTTTGTCCATTCTCCAATGCTACAGTCATTGTAACATAACCAGAGACAAAATATGATATCTGCATGACTAGCTAGCAGTCTTAAACAGCTACACAGTCCTTGTTACATTTAAAACAAACATACATTTCCTCATGATCAAGTGGTATCTACTTTCAGATTTAATTCTTAAAATTGTTGGAAAAAGTTTGAATGAATTTTTAAACAGACAGTTCATTATTAAATATTCAATGAGGGAACCCTGAATATGATGCCACTTGTAAACATCACCAAGGTAAAGACAGACATAAATGAATTAAAGAATACCTTTAACCTTGATTTCTTTTTTTTTTTTTAGAGGAAAGTTCACCTGAGAACAGACATTTAAGCCATATATTTATTAAATTAGTAGGTATTTAAAAAAAAAATAATTCATGTAACAAGTACAATTAATTATATTGTTTACTATAGGACATTTTTGATAAATCTAGTGAGAGGATGAAGGCATTACAGTTAACAAAAAAAATTTAGTGACAGTAGTAGTAACAGCGAGAAAACAAAAGGGTTTAATAGACCTCCTCCCAATCTAACTACTCCATGCTAGAAAATTTTAGGATTAGTACTAAAAAAATGTTATCACAAGTGTAATTTTTGCAGAACAGATGAGCACTATGACAGTTATTGCACAAATGGTCCTTCTTTAAGTGCTAAGTTAGGTGTACATTAAAATGTAATTTGTGTACTAGCCCTAATCATGAGGCTCTTCAATGCATGGCTAGTAAAAGTTGTTCTAAATCCCATATGCAAGTTTTGTGTTCCAAAGTTTGGAAAAAGCCTGGGACTGGAAAAGAATATTCTACTGTTGCCAAGGAAGACAGCATTTTCCTTGGTCTGCTTGACACTGGAAGCAAAAACATATTTTTCAGATTTAGTTCTTAAAAAATTAAATTATGAAACAAACACATCCACTAAAGAATATAATGTAAAGATATGTCTAGGTTCCAGTAGAATGTTTTTGCAACAAACCTTAATGTAAAATATACTAATTATAAAACATTAATGATTTTAAAAATGAAATCATATAAATTTTAATTTTAACAGTCTGGGAAGAATGATAAATAATTTGAAGAGTCTCAACTACAGACGAGCTGGCAACTTTTTTTAATATGGACAATAAAGATATTACTGTATAAAGGTTATTGGGTGTAGATATTATTCAATACATAAGATCAATGCAGCTAGTAAAATACATGAAGGGATTGTCATGGGGAAATTTCCACTGGGATAATTCCTTTTGTAAATATGTCTAATTTCTTGCTTCCAGAGCAAAACTGTGAGATGGAAGTCGGGAAGAATTATTTTCGGCAAAATTGATGTTATTTGCTTGAAAAATATTTTCCATGAAAAAGAATAAAATGTATTATTTAAAACAACTTTGTTGAAGACATTTAATGATGTAAGTTACTTGTTCACCACTGCTATAGCCTGGTATTGAACTCAGAACTCTTTGAGTCCAGTCACAGGAACTAACCAACATCTACATCCACTGGCCCATGTATCCTTAAGGACAAGAATAACTGAATTTTTGGAACTTATAAACCTAATGTTCAGTAACCCTTTTTTTTTTTTTTTACCAGAGTTCATATTGAAATTTTTTGATGTTAACAGTTTTCACTAGTATTTTAGGATGTCCATTGCGGTGTAGTGGATATCGACTTGGAACAGCAAATCAGGGAGCTGAGTTCAAGTTCCAATTGAATTCCTTGCATTCACATATACACAAATACCCTTGGGAAAGGTATTAATCTGTCTCTTCCCTCCAGTTATGGGTTAAATAATAGGACAGATTGGGTTCTATAGCCTTGGCTGACAACCAGTCTACCACAGAAAGCAATGGCAACCTACTGCAGGATAATCTTCTGCCCAGTCAGTCATGTCTCTTTTGAAACATGATCGTCCAAAGCGTGTATCACATATGGCACTTAATGAACTGACTAGTATTTTTTGCAAAGAAAATTGTTTTAAAAACAAAATTGTTTTAAAAACAAAATTTGTTGTAATTAAATTGTATAGTTGAGTGAATGTTCTGAATGATGAAGAATTCATGAAAGCATTTTCTATGCAACGAAAAATTTGTTAAAGAATACTATGCGTAATTGAGAAGTTGTTGCTTTCAATTTGCCAGGATTCAAGGTCGCACTGCATGGCGAATGAAGTGGGTGATTGTTGTCTTTTACATGGTGGATGTTATCTGGCATCTGCTTCCAGGCCAAACTGATTGGGGATGTTCCAGTGCAGTTTTTTGTTTTACAATATGATCACAGAAAAAAAAAATGTATTACAGTTGAGAATAAGTGACAACAAGCCTCTCCAAGCTTGTTGCTATGCAAGCTGTGGACTTGTAAAGAGACAATGTACTAAATGCTGATTAGTCAGTGTAAATAACACCATTTCTTGGAATCACTTTTCCTAAAATTTAAATAATTTGCGTTAAAATCAGCCCACACAATTGACATGTGGCCAGAGAGTATAAAATAGAAATTATGCCTAAAATCCAACAGTTTGGAAATGAACCATAGTGGAAAAGGATCTTAGTGAAAAATCGACAACACTTGTAAAAACGAACTACTTTGATAACACTTGTAAAAACTAACTACTTTGAAGATATTCATCAAATTCTTAGTGAGACTCATTCTTATACGAATTAATATTCTCACTATTGCCTGAATTTCAACTCTGAATCTAAATATATTTAAACATCATTCAACTTTATTGAAGGAGAGAAGTTCATCTGCAGATAACACATTCTTCTCAGTACAAAACTAAATAATAATTTTGAACCCAAATCATCATCATCCATCATCACCAACATCAAATTAAGTACAATTCCTTTCATATTACGTTCAAAGGTAGTAAACTCTTATCAACATACTTTTGAATTAATACACTTAACCCAAGAACTTTATTATGAAAGACTTTTATTCATTTTAAGAGTCATTTTGTGCACAACATTTGAACTCTTAAGTTTATCAATTTAATTCTAATATCAGAACTGATTTCATATTTCATGAACATTATCACATTCACCTTTCACATCTGTATACTTTTTGATATAAATTGTTATTTATCCATTAAATGATCAAGTGCCTTTTCAGTCAATTTTTCATCTTCATTCATTGTTTTTTATGCTAAATACAAATTGCTTGTAGAGGAATATTCTTTCACTCAGCCTAATTCAACATAGAACCTTCTGATAATTTAAACAAAAAATAAAATCCCGACATCTCTACAACAAGGAGACGAAATTCGGTATTTAAATACTTTCAAAGTGGATCAACTTACCTCGGCAAGAAAATTGTGTCTTGTGCAGTAATATTTTTTGAAGAGAATTAACCAATCAAATTGCGAGCTTAAGAAATGTTAAAAAAGATGGTTGGAGCCACCTTTCAACACCTTTCAACAAAAAAGGGTACGAAATGTGATTAGTGAAAATAAAGCAATAAGTAAATTGTTGCCAAACTGCGATTTGTAAATTGTCTTATGATACTAAGTAATCTTTGTGAGGGGTACCGCACACCATATTAAATGTGAGTTCTTATTCATTTTTTATCAAAGTAAAAAAAAAAAAGTTAAAACCTGATATAGATTTATAAATATGAAAATAATAATTATGTTCAAGTTGTCCAAAACTTAGATAAATTTGAAAAGTAACTGTCTTGTCTCTTCTCAAATTTTACAAGCTTTAATTGATATTTTTGTCATTTTTTAATCATTATCATTACTTACATTCTAATTTCCAAGTAAATATTGTTCTTTTCAAGATCTTTCTATAAATTATTAAATTTCAGCTATGATATTTTGAAGGAGAAAATAAACAAAGGTTTAAATGCTTTTTTTCGCTAAAAAATTTGTTCACTATCAAATTTCAAAAATCAAAAACAAAATTGACATTACATCTCACACACTTAAACTAAGAATGACCTTTTATTTTATTTTACATTTTCAGAATTCTCAGCAAAAAAGTTAACTTCTATAATGGAACACGAACATACTCTAAAACACTTAAAATGTGAATCATAAATTAATGTTAACTTGTTTGCTTTATTTGCAAGAAATATATTTTTTTAATTAATTCAATGATAGCAAATCAAAACAAATTTAGAAAACGAAGGGAGATAACTACGTTATATTAGAGTTTAAAAAAAAGTTTTACTGTAAAAAAATGCATCAATTCTTTTTAAAAAAATATTGTTATAATTAGGTATCCCAAACTATTTTGTATTTTCAGTATATCTAAAAGTTTTTCATGTAGGCATATAGAGTTTGACAAAACATTAAAAAAAAGAAAAGAATGGTACAAAATTTAGCTTAAATTTAGTGACCAATTTAAGTTTGTTTTTGTCGTATTTTCTGTCTTGAGTCAACAGTAACACCATTGAGATAGGAAGGCTTGTTCGATGGGTAGGACTTATGTGCTGATGCCACAAATATGCATGTGTAAACTTAAAATTTGCTCTAGTTTACATATGATTGTATTTTTTAATATTTCCAACTAAATAGTTATGAATTTTGTTACTGAATTTTAGAATACCTACAAAACTCATTATTTTAACAATTTAATGAAATTTTTGATAAAAAATATGGACAGCATTTTTTAAATGAAAGTTTCTCCCTGTTGCGAGTTGCATTGTGCAGTGAAAATAGAGAAAAATGGACGAGAACAAACGATATGAAGAAGGAACACAAAGACACGTGTGACGGGTATGAGAGAAGTTAAGTTGTGTTTATTAATAACAGGAAGTAAAAAAAGGGATTACAGAGGAAGGGAGGTAATTGAATTAAGGATCGTAGACACGAGTTATCGTACTTACTTTCAACACTCCCAAATACAACCGGAACTTTCCCTCATGTTATTGTAATTTTTTTTTTACTATCTTAGATTTTGACAAGCATTTTAAAATCGAATGAAAATAACTTTTTAATTCCTTTATTTTAGGTATGTGAACTGCATTTTCAACCTGAAGACATAAGGAGAGAAAAATCAGGATTTTATAAAAAAACTGGTACCACAATTAGTGTTAGCCTATGGAAGTGATTCTTCATGTAGGTGCAATCCCTAGATTTTTTTTGCCAAATTGTCTCTCATAATTTATAATTGAACCTGATTTTCAGTATATATGTTTTATAGAGACGTGGAAATGAATAGTATAGGCGAGTATGAGATTTCTGATCATGTAACAGATACAAATACTTTGGAAATTCTTACTAAAAACATGAAAAAAAATGTCATACAAGTGTGATTGTTGCATTACACTAATAACAGAAAAGGCATTATCAAATGTAAGATAAGTCATTTAGATATTTTCATGCAGTTAAATTCATATACGAGCAGCTAAAATTAATGACCCAAAGTAAGTTTGATTATTTAGCAGAAACGATAACTTTTTCTTCATTGTTAATGTTGTATAACTGCTCCCTTGTTAAGAGACACTAAAAATATAGTTTCACTCAGTTATTCAACTATCAAAAGACAAAACTTATCAACCTATATGAATCCTATAGTTGAGAACAGAACAATTTGCTTATATATATTAAAAATATGTTTAAGTTACTACAGGAAAAAGTCATTGCAGTATTTTTATTTGTAGATGAAATTCACCTGAAAATTTATTTATTATAAAGGTGGTAATGTTGTTGGCTTTGTCGACAACACTAATGAGTCTGCAACAAATACTTTTGCTTTTATGCTTTGCAGTGTATTCTCATGATACAAGAATGTTGTGCATACTATGCCAACTTTATGTGACGTAGTTAAGCAGGTAATAATTAGTTTAGAAGAGATAGGCTTTAGAATAATGAAAGTCATAACAGATAATAATGCAATAAATGAGAAATCTATATCTTTCTTTTGTAGTCCAACAAAACTTTCAATTGTATATCCACATCCAGTTATGAAATCTAAACTTCTTTATGTTTGATTCAGTTCATATACTAAAATGCATTAGAAACAAGTGGCTTGGTTAGAAAGATGCAAATAAATGCATGATATTCCCAAAATTTTATAATAATAGAAATCAGGATTTAGCTACTGACTTGTCTGCCTTTAGACTGCTCTTTTTATATGCCCTTGTGTATGTCACAGTCATTGTGAGCTTCATTTTCATTTTACTGAGTCATGGTCATGTGATATAAAAACCAGAGCTTTTGAGACAAGAAGCTTAGGGCTATGATAACTTGAAAATATGCTTTTAAAAAGTAAAAATAAGAACCTACTTGAAAAGTTAAAGGCATTATTTACTAATTACCAGAAAGTTTCATGGATTTCGTCTCTTTTGAACCATCTCTGCGGTACATTTAACAGTTTGTCCACTCAGTTCTGGCTAGATTTCACCAGTTCTATGTCTCGTAAAAGTCATATTCACTGATCATTTTTCCAAGGTGCTGAGCATTCCTTGAATGAGCATTTCACTTGAAGTCTTTTTGTGTAACCTGACATTTCTGGTGAGAGTGTCAGATATCCATCCATGAACACATGCAGGGTCAGTCAATAAGTGTAGCTTTTTTACCTTCCATTGAAGTGCTATGTTAACACTCTGAGTATGATATCCAACTCAGCATTGTTTATATGCTGAACATCCTTTTTGAGACACATCCAGAATGCATTCTCCATTATGTTCGCATTCATTTCAAAGGACAATGCAGCTGCAAAGGAGCTCGCATCAACCCATACTTCAAAATTGTGTCCGTTAACATACCACTTGCCCTGCACAGGACTGTCTTGTTGTGCTCTGATAGTGATGTCCATATTGTTAAGAGAAGCATCTATTACTTCATTGTTCCAGCCTGACGTAATCTCATTTGCTCTACATTTGATGGCAGTTACAATATGGAGCCAGCCATAAACAGGAAAATATCTTACTAATTTTATGCATTGTGAAAATATTTGTTGCCGAGTCAAAACTTTGTGTTCTTTTAGTACTTTACACCCATGCTTCCAGTACAGGGTGTTCAGCTTCCCCCAGACTTGTAAGCTGAGCACCCAGGTATTGTCCTCCAATTGTTCTGGGTATTGCAGATGCCACATCTTCACTGACTTAAACATCATCAATGTAATCTGAAGTGATCTGGAGAATTGATTCATCTTTTGCTAGCATGGTACTCATAATGGCTTTCATAATAGCCAGTGCCACATTGAACCCAAATCCCATTCTTGTCAGGCAGTACCACTTCTTCTTATAAATGATGGTTTGAAATGGCCACAACGATCAATGATCACATATTTATAAGTACGGCTTGTGAAGATCAAGCATGGAAATATTGGGTCCTTTTCTCTGCCATTCTTTCAATTTTTCAACATAAACATCTGCATGAGGTGTGTATGTGTTGACATGGCCATTTAGCTCACAATAATCTAACACTTTATTCTTTTGAACCACTGGCATAAATGGAATCAGGTTCCTTGGGTGACCAAGTTCTTTTCTGGGGTCAGGTATCAGCCACCTGTCATCTATCCATGCCTGTAGCTCACACTGATATTCACTAATTTATAAAGTTCCAAAAATATTTTTAAAACACTTCAAAGATTTGTTGGCATTAGTTATTAGGTTATTAGGTGAAGACAAGAATTACTAATCGAAAATTGAAAAGTGAAAAGTTTAATACAAAATGTTGAGCCTTTGAAAGAGTAGGGTTTGTTAGAATGGAGACATACAAACACACACATGAACATATCCATTTTTATAAATATAGTTAGGTATAATAATGAATATACATTGTTTGTGTATGAAACTACTACAGATGAGGAAAAAATGTATATAATTTAGCTCTGTTATTATATATTTAGCACTGCTTCAATATTTATTTCATTATTTCACACTTTATGTGCATAGATAGATAGATAGCTAGATAGTTGATTTTCTAATCATGGCTTAGATGTGGCACAAGGCCGAAAGTAAATGACACCCAGTGAGGATCAAACTCACTACTCAATTGTAAAGATTCTACTGAGACAAGCTTGCTAACCATTACACCACCTCAAGGTACCCAATATAGATAGATAGATAGAGAGAGAGAGAGATAGAGAGAATAATAATACTCCCAGTACATCCTCTGTGTGTGTGCATGTGCGTGTATGCACACACACAGGTATTTTGCTGAGAGTATTATTATTTATCACTAACAATTTTCTTGAAACAAGAAAAATATCTTCCCAAGTTCAACTGTGAAGTTAAAGGAATTTGTAGTGCTTCATAAATAAGAAACAGAAGTTTAATGCCCAATTTTGTTAGGCTATAGTAAAAGGAAGGGAAATAGTCCCATAATACTCTAGAAAGTTTTAGGCATGGTGCAATGCCATGGTTTTGGCATTAAAATACAAAGTCTTTCTTTCTCTGACTGCCAGTTGTTGGACTAGGAAGAAAGACTGGTTTCCTTAGATCAGTTCACAAGAAAGATGTTTCTTCATACAGATAAGCCTAAAACTATTTTCTTCTTTGCATTATTACATACAAATCAATATATATATATATATATATATATATATATATATATAACCGTACTGATGTGTTGTGATACAGCGAAACAGGATTGTCTGTGGATTTACACTCTGGCCCATCAATTGAGCACTCTGGAGAAATGGGAGATTTTAAAAACAGTAGCTACTCACTGCAATTTATGCATTGTTCTCCAGTAATGGATAGAACACTCTTGGCTACTGGTGTTTGTATACATTGTGTATATAACATGCTAAAATCTGCCTTCCTCCATTGTGAGCTGATAGCTTAGAGGTAGAATCTCCAACTGATGTCAATTTAGTCAGGTTTCAATCCTGGCTGGAAGCAATCAGATGTTCTAGCTGTACATCAAGACAGAAATATATGCGGATGACTAATATATATATATATATATATATATATATATATTGCTACATGATTGATTCATATTGTTCACAGAATATATATATATATATATATATATATATATATATATATATATATATATTCTGTGAACTATATGAATCAATCATGTAGCAATTTTATGTTTGATCCAAAATCAATCATTTAATAAACATTATATCTTGTTGCATGCAGACCAAAAGCTGTTCATATTTTATTTCTTGTTTTTCTGTAATATTGTGCATGAATGATAATTTTACATATTGTGTTCTTTTTTTTATGTCAGGGTTCACCAGTGTAGAAATAGGGTGATGGTTAATATTTATTGAATTAGCCTTGTGTGAAACATAGCCAAACTTCCTACAACTTCCAGGTTTTATCCAGAATTATCAGAAGGTTATCAAAAGGTGTTAGTTTGTTTCTAATAATTGAAGATTATTTGAATTTTTTTAGATGCTTCCTGGTTTTCTATTGGTCAAAAATCATTTTGCATCAAGGTGTGAAATTTCATGAGTTTTGTTTTGGATTTGCTTTTGCATGTGTGCTAAGCAAGGTTTTATAAATTCGAGTAAATTCATTTATT
This sequence comes from Ascarosepion bandense, assembly GCA_037127315.1. Lineage (NCBI taxonomy): Eukaryota > Metazoa > Mollusca > Cephalopoda > Sepiida > Sepiidae > Ascarosepion > Ascarosepion bandense. Next base: position 1,824,836 of record JBBBDQ010001831.1, read on the forward strand.
TCTAACAAAATAAATGAGTCAGTGCTTAGCATTTGAATTTTAAATCTAGATCTTGTTTTGTTCACTACAATATAATCCCAGATAAAAATAACAAAACCAAAAACAAAGCCTCATATCATTCACACTCCCACAACAAATTAATGTCTTTTATTCTACTTGTATGTTTTTAATTATGATTTTTTTCAATTTAGTTTTTGGCTATTGTAAAATTACATATAAATAAACAGAAAAAAAAACAAATAAATAAGACATATATATATATATATATATATATATATATATATATATATTAAATGAAAATAAACGTCTTTAACAACAAGCAATAAGTAAGTTTGCATTCTGAAAGATAACATATAATTTATACAATGTACTGAAAACCGTTTGATGGAGAAAGTATCAGTGGTGGCTTTTAGTGACTTAAAAAAGGCAAAGATGTGTAGAAACATCAAATTAAAATAATGAAGAAATTAGTTTGTACTAAACTATGTATTTGCTTCGTACAAAAAATTCCAAGCACTTCTTTTCTTCTTTTAAACTAGAGACTAAACCTTCTTTTTTCTTTTATGTGCCGTCCCTTCAGGATGCAGGCGATCATGGCCCTCCATGTCCCCCTATCCCTTGTAGATCTTAACACCTTTACTCCTGGTATTTCTCTCAAACACTGCTCTGCCATCCACTTGCTCAAGCCCATCAAGTATGTCAATCAACTTCCATATGGTCACTTGAGAAAGATTAAGACATTGAAAGCTTCAGTATTCAGATTTCTACCAAAAATTCAAAAGCCTAATTAATCCTTTTTGTTCTTTACTATCTAAATTAAACGTTTAATATTTCCAGTCTTGACTCTCCTAAAACTGGAAGAATAGTTATAAGTTACAACGATTGAAAACTTTCAATTCGGTCTGAATGAGTTAGCTCCCTTGAGTATCTAACTAAAAGTTTCGCAAAAATTTCTCAATGAATTGAAATTAGGTAAAACAGATTACAAAAAATTTCTTTAACTATCTTAAAACAGAAATTTTAAAGATATTCTTGATGTTATAAATTTCAATTTTATCTGTTTTTCAAAGTTTTATTTTTAAAGAAAATAAATTTATTTTCATTTTATCCAGACAACTATGATTCAAAATGCAACTGTAGATAATAATGACTTTAATCTTCCAGATCATTAAAATTTTCTTTTAAGGTTTTAATATTTCTTATTTTTTAATACTACTTCTAGTCATGATTATAACAATGATGATTCACTTAGCTTCTTCTCTACCAGAATTGCATATATGTAGATTTATCTTTCTAGAAGTAAATACATTTTTTTAAAATTTCAGACAAGGAAACATTTAACACACTACGTTAAAATTAGTTACTTAATGTGTGGCTCTGATTATTTTTGGATATAAGTAAAAATAAATCAAATTCTGGGTGTGATTTTTAAGTGTATACATAATCTAGCTAATAGCTGCAAATAAATTTCAAGGTGAATAAATGCATTCAATATAATTTTACATTCATGTGAAGTGAGGTTTAGCACTAATCAGTTGCTAAGCTTGTCCTTACTTATTCTCAGTGACGAGTTATATAGACTCTCTTGCACTTATGCAAATTAGGCATATTAATTTGCCAGTGTCACTACATCTCCCTGAAACATATAGGTTTTATACCTCTAGTATTTCTTGTACTTCTCATTTCATTACTTTGCTCTACTTCTCTCTCTCTCTCTCTCGTATTTCTTTCTCTGGGAGACCTAGATCTGTCCCGAGCTCAGCTGTAATCATCTGCATTGTCTTGCATTATTTGATCTTTGTCTGAAGTTTCCAACTCATTCTGGCCCACTTGATCCTGCATTACTTTGTTTTCTGATGTTTCATTCTGTAATGGTTGTTCTAATGAATCATTATTGAACAGAATCGTATCCATTTAATTCCTCATTTTGCTCTTCATATTCACCCTGGGTCCTTATTTGATCTGCATGGGCTAATATACTGTTGTCGTTTTCTATATTTATTATAGCTTTATTGTGGCCTTTTTGCATGATAAATTCTGCCCTCACTGGATTAGCATTTTTGTTCTTTTTATACCACATTTTTTCATTTGTGGAATATGACATCGTTAACAAAGCTCTCATTTGCCTTCCCATTAAAGCTGATGAGCTTTCTAGTCTTCCAGCGTGTGGTATTGTGCAATAACTTAAAAGCAGCCTCAGTAGAAAAACTTCTACTTTTTCTTTTTGCTGAGAGCGTGCTTTTAGTCTCTTTTTTACGGTCCTCACCATTCTTTCTGCTAACATTTTGACTGAGGGTATTATGGGGGTGTCTTATACGGTTTACATCCTATTTTTTCTAACCATAAATTAAGATCATCATCAAAAAATTCTGATGGATTGTCAGATACCAGGGTTTTTGGTATGCCATTTCTGGAAAATATGACCCTTAGAATCTGTTTTATCATAGAACTTTTCTTGTCTGGCACCCAAATTATTTCAAGCCAGCCCGAAAAAGAGTTTACTAGAATTAATAAGAGTCCCACTCCATTAATATATGACATGAGCCATATGCACCCTACTCCATGGCTCCACTTCTCTGGGCCACGAATGTAAAGTAGTCTGTGTAAAATTTCTTAATTCTTTACATTTTTTGCACCTTTTTATATATTCTTTGACATCCAGGCCACCATGCTTCTAATTTTATCCTTTTTTTGTGTAGCCACTTCTCCACAATGTACACTTTTTATTACCAATTTTCTGGGGGAACTACTAGATTCCCATTACACTCCATGTTCTATCGTTAATTTCTGTCTTATTTCTTTGTAGGGTCTTTCTAGAACTATTTCCCCATGAGTTTTTCTTATTTTCAATAATATCCTACTTAATACTGGCTCATGTCTAGTTTCCGCAGCCATTCTATCTAAAGACAAAACATCAGTCTCTACCCAATGTAAGAATGCATCTTCAAATCTTCTGTTTTATCTTTTGTCTCCTAGTAAAATCGCAATCTTGATAGTGCGTCTATGTGTGGAATTGAATTTCCTTTATCAAAGTCAAATGCCATTAATCTTATTGCCCATCTTAGTATCCTCGATGTCATGACTTTAGGTAAGTCTTTCCTTGGGGTAAATATAAATTCTAATGGTCTAATGATCACTTAACAGAAATTTTTTCCCAATTAAAAATTGTTGGGCTCTAGTTTTTGTCCACATGATAGCTAATGCTTCTTTCTCTATATTTGAATAATTAAATTTGGTGTTCATTAGTCTTCTTGATAAATACATTATCAGATGTCCTTCTTGTGATAATATTCCTGATATTGAATGTTTGCTTGCATCTGTGGTTAACGTCATGTCTTCTTTGGATCAAACATTTTCACTACTGGTTTCTTTGCCATAATTATTTTGAATCTGTCAAAAGCTTTTTGCTGTTCTTCTGACCAAATAAATTCAAGATTCTTTTTCCTGAAATTTGCAAACGTTTCAGTCAAGTCCGTGTATTTTGGTAAATATTGCCTGTAAAAATTTACCAATCCCAAAAAAGACCCCAGTTCTTTCTTATTTGTAGGTGTAGCTACTTTTAGTATTTTTCTATCAAGGCTTGGTCTGGTGATATACCTTCTTTTGAAATGGAATAACCTAAAAAAGATATGTTACTACAATTGCTTACACATTTTTTTTCATTTATTGTCATTCCAGTATTTTTAATCTATTCAAGATTATGTCGGTTTTCTTTTTTAATTCCATTTCATTAGTGGCTCCTATGCATATATCATCTTGGTAACAAACCATATTTTTCATATTTCCTAAAACCTGTTTAATGGCCCTTTGAAATATGGCACTTGCAGTTTTTATTCTATATGGCATCTTTTTCCATCTTAGTAACCCTATTGGTGTATTTATCGTAGTTACTTCTTTGAAGTTATCATCTATTGGTACTTGATGGTATGCCATTTTTAAATTTATTTTTGCAAAAACGCTCATTCCTGCCAGTGCATGCAATGCAACTTCAACATTCAATATGGGATACGAATCCAAACAGATTTTATGATTATACCTATTTTATAATCTTCACAAATACGTAAATCACCATCTGTCTTCCTCAACACTACAATGGGTGATACCCACCTGCTACCCCCAGGGGGAACATGTTCAAGAAGGTCTATTAATTTTCATAGTTTTGTTACCACTAATGGCAACAAATGTACTGGTACTTTTGTGCCTCATAATAAGAAGGGAAGACATTTTCTTTTAATTTTAAACTGGCCTTATAGTTTTTTTAACTTTCCGGTGTTTTCCATTTTTATCTCATTAATTACTTTAGTAGAATTTATGTTAAGCATGTTGTTTCCAAGAAGTCCATGGTTCTTTTTACAACTTGTGACAATTATAGATATTGCTTCAAATTTACCTTCTAACTCCTAGGATCCTTCGAATATCCTAAAATTTTTATGACCGATCCATCAAATTGGTGGAGTTGTAAACTGCTCTTTCATAAGGGTGGCTTTCCAATGCATTCACAAATATTTTTTGGTATCAGTATTACTTCACTCCCAATATCCATTTGCATATCTAAATTGTAGTTGTTAATTTTAACCTTTAATATAATGTCTTTTTTCTTTTGTTCAATTTTTTTCTATATTCTTATTTTTTAATGTAAAGACCTCTATATTGGTTTTGTTTTCTACAACTCTTTCAACATTTTCCTTTTTTTTTATTATGCATACTTGAAAGTGGTTCTTTTTTAAGCAATTTGTACAGGTTTTTCCACATCCTGGATATTTTTTCTTTTTTATTTCGTGATCACGTCCACAATATGAACATTTTCTTTTCTTTTTTACCATGTACATCTCAGGAGATATTTGTTCGCTGGGTTGACTTTTATGATGGTTGTATTTTTGTATTAATTCTTGTTGCTGTATAAAGTCAGTGCAGGTATTTAAAGACATATTTCCTATTTGTAGTTGTTTCATTATTTTATATCAGTGTGATGCATTGCATATACCTTCAATTAACCTTAAGTGAATCAAGTCCTTTTTAATAGTTTGTCCGTCTTGTCCGAGTTTTTCAAATTTGCAATATCTACTTGCATTTCGTAGACGGTGTAGATATTTTATAAATGGTTTGTCAATTTCTTGTGTCAATGACATGAATTTCATTCTTTCTGCCACTACAAGTCTTTTCTTGGGTCTCATATTTCCCCTTATAATCTGACTTACTTTTTTGAAAGTCGGATCTTCTATGTTTGTGGGATATGCAATGGTGGAAACTTTCATTATCGCCTCACATCTCGCTGTAGCTAAAAATAAATCCGTAATTTCATTTTCGCCTCCCTTCTCCTTGTTGTCTTTCAGCTTTTTACTTCTCACACTGGCAGAAAAACAGCAAATCCATGCATCTACAAAATCTGGATTTTCTAGAGGCAAATGGTATCCCATCGGCGATGCCATTGATGTGAAGTGAAGTTTCGCACTAATCAGTCGCTAAGTATATTCTCAGTTATATAGGCTCTCTTTTGCACTTATGCAAATTAGGCATATTAATTTGCCAGTGTCACTACATACATAAAATTAATTTTACAATAAAATTAAATTTAGTTTATGAAAATAATTTTATAGATAATTTTTGTCTTAGTGCAAAAATAACTTACAAAATTTTCTCTCAACAAATCAAATGAAAATTGTTTGGAAGATATCTGATCCAATTAAATACTTCAACATATGTTTTTTTCCCTGTATATTTTATGATTTTTATTAAATAGTAAAAGTCATAAAGTGCTTTCAATTAATGAATATCAGATGTATTTATATTTTAATTTTATTTTGCAGATTAAACATTATTCAATGAGTCAACCATAAATTTAGGTAAAACAAATGGGAGCTTACAGAAATTTGCTTTATTGTAGAGTTGCTTCCCTTCTATCGAAATTTTTTAACTGGATCATCGCTAATGAAAATGTTTTTTTTATTATAGAATAATGAATTATTTTGAATTATTATTTTTATTTTTATCAACGGTTTTTTAAAACATACTATATAAAAAAATATAATCCAAACCATTAATTTTAATGCCCTGTCTTCTCACGATGTAGATGATTATGCTTCTTCACAGATTCCCTTTTCTTGTAAATTGCTATGACCTCTTGGAAAATATAGTGAAATTGTTTTCCTACATTGTTTTGATTTTGGCTGAAACATTGTTATAACAACAACTAAGATAATGATAACTCCTCATCCCAGAAATTCAGACAGAAATTGCCATTTTGATAACAAAACTTTTATTGAATTTCTTCTATATATAAACTTTAAGTGTCTGTTTCTTTGAAATTAGAATTTTTTTTTTGTAGAGAAGAGGCACAATTCATATGTTGTATAGATAACCTCAAAATATGTCTGCATAAAAATGGTAAAATTTATGCTGTTCATCTCAGTTAGGTAGGTACCAAAAACAATGTTTGTGAGCATTTTGATAAATTTTTTTATATGTATAGTAATAAATAAAATATCATATTTTAATTTTAGTTTTAATATAAAAAAAATAGTATACAGTTAGTTGTAAAAATTACTTCTGCAGATTTTAGGTTGTTTTTAATATCAATTCTTGCCAATGAAATCAATTTTGATTTTGACATGGTTAATGTCTGTTGACAGAATAAATTGAACTGTAAATATAAATTTTTTTAAAATAAACTATCCATTATATTATTTATATATGTATTTTTTTTAATAAATTATATATAAAATATTTTTAACTTAGTATGAAAAATGTAAATTAGAAAATTGGTAGTCAATGGCTCAAAACTTCTGACAAGTTGACCAAAAGATTATAAAAAGCTTTGTCTATGAAACTTTGAATCTGGGGGTACTGAATATAACATGAATCAGCTAAATGACAAATTTTATATTATATTGATTGTATACGTGTACACACACACACACACACACACACACACACACACACAGATATATATATGATCTGTGTGTGTGTGTGTGTGTGTGTGTGTGCCCGTGTGGGAGTGATAAAAATATAGTTTTATGGTATGCTATATTTAGGAGAAAAAGTACTCAAAATCTGAGATAGAGCATGTGTATATATAGAAATGACAATTTGTTTCATGCTTGAATGCTATCTTAAGGCCTAAAGATTATGTTCAACATGACAAATCTTAACCAAAATATAAATCTGTGCCCCCAAAATCTCCTTTCCTAAAAGATATGCTTTTTCCAAGCCAACATACATTACAATAATTTTTTTCAATAATTAAAAGCAAATGATTAAATTCAAAACCTTCTATTATTTAAAATATATAACTTGATTTTTCTAACTAAAATATTATAAATAATTATTACATTTATGCTATTTACATTGTCTGAACTGTTGTCCTCATCTTTGTCATATTCATTCAACAATGAAAATAGAAAAAAAACTGTCGCAGATTCTAATCAAGAACAAGCACCGCTTCCCACATATGACATACAGGAAGTTGTCACAACATTATAGCAAGCTAACCTCACATATACGGTCTTTTCAGAATTCACAAAGACAGTATTGCTGACAGGTCAATTGTTAGTTGCTAAGTATCTGTGTGCCACCCTCTGCGTTGCTTTCTTGTGGATATAGTTAACCCATTAACCATTAACCCATTAATAAGAAAGGCACCATCATATGCCTGGTAACATTAAACATATAACATTAAAGATGAGGACAACAATTCAAACAATGTAAATAGTTAGAATAGCTCATCTCAGAAATATAGACATAATAATTATAAAAAAATTTGACAATAACAAAATTTACTCACTTTCATTTATTAAATATTAAATTACATTACTTAGCATTTTCCATAACTTACCTTGATTTTCAGTTAACCTGAAGTGTACTTATGAGTATTCTTAATTTTCGTAATTCTTGAAAAGTAGACATTTTTACTTCTGTGTATAAATACTTTTTGCAAAAAAAAACTTGGCATTTGCATTGATAAAATCCATCAGAGGATAAAATGTGTTTACATTCATATATAGTTATTATTATTCTCATAACAATAGCATAATGCAACTCAAAAGCTCTTAAGTTTCTGTGTTCAATATTCACTGGTCTACACTTAGACTTCTTTTAAAATATAATAATGTCTCACTCCACTACAATCATCTAATATGATGGCATTTTTTATTTTTAAGTTTAATTTTGTTATTTTAAATTTCCTTATCAATATATATATATATATATATATACACAACCCAGTGAATGAACCCCATTTCACTGTCTGATAATGGTGTATTGAACACTGAAACTTAATACCTTTTGAGTATATATATACCTTTTGAGTATATATATATATATTCTTCTTCTTCTTCTTTTTCTTCTTCTTCTATGTGCCTTGTCCTTTCAGGATGTAGGCAATCATAGCTTTCTACATTTCCCTATCCCCGGTGGCTCTTAGCATGCTTCTCCTGTTACACAACCCCCATTCTGTCATCCACCTGCTTGGACCCTTCAAATATGTTATCCGCTGCTTTCCTCTAACTTTTTTTCCCTGTTTTTGGCCTGTTAGTATCAGGTTCTCCAAGCCCTCCTTCCTCATTGTAAGTCCCAGGAACTTTAGCTGTTTTTTCCTGATGCTTAGCATTAATTTCCTTTTTATTTCTATCCTTTCCAAAACCTCATCATTGCTCATATGCTCGATCCATGATATTCGCAGCATTCTTCTGCAGAACCACGTTTCAGTTGCTTCACTTTTTCCTTCATCTTTGATTATATTGTCCAGCATTCACTGCCATATTGAAGAACTGACATCACATAGCAATCCAGTACTCTTATTTGGTTCTAGCAAAATTTTCCTGTCTCTTAATACTCTACTCAGCTTCTGGAACATGTCATTTGCCATGCAAATTTGCCTTCGGATCTCTGTGTCGCACTTTTCGTCTTCTGTTAGAACACTTCCCAGATATATTTAAGTTTTTGTACCTGCTTAATTTTAGTATCCCCTACCTGTATTTGGCATTTTGGGCTGCTCCTTTTGCTGATGACCATGCATTCAGTTTATTTGTAGTCCTTTCTTGTCACTCGCTTCAGCTACCTTCTGTAGGAGGTCTTGTAATTTCCTTTCTGTGTCTGCTATCAGCACTGTATCATCTACGTACCTTATGTTGTTCAAATTGTGGCCTCTGATGACGAATCCTGGCATAACTTCTAGGGTCCTCAGAACAGTCTTGCTGTACAAGTTGTATAGATCTGGTGAAAAGACACATATAACTATTATAATAACCATATATCTAAAAATGCTCTACTTGTACTGAACACTTTCTATAAAACTGTAGAATATATATTCATTAGTTTAAACCACTTATATATATATATATATATATATATATATATATTCAAATAAATAAGGAACAAAGAAAATATTTGCAACATTCAAAACATTAATTTAAAACAGTGCTCAATAGAGCAATGAATATCTATTATACATATTCTAAAGTATAATTTATAATATATATATATATATATTATAGGGGAATTCTTTGTCCGATTTCAACCAAAATTGAGTCACTTGTTGATCATGACATGAACCTTTGATGTACGCAAAAAGTTTTTGAATCGATTTACAGGGTATAACAGAAATCACCGAAACACTTAGAATTTACGAACTTTTCTTCTCCAAGATGCCTTATGCGAATCCAACCAAAATTGGGTAACTTGTAGATCAATGTTTGAACCTTTGATGTACACAAAAATTTTTTGAATGAATGTACAGGGTTTGTCAAAAATCAACAAAAAACAATTTCGGGTGTTTTTTTGCACCGTTTTATGCATTTCTACAAGACACTTCACTTAAACTCAACCAAAATCAAGTCACATGATAGATCAAGATCTGATGCCTTGATATGTGAACAAAAATTTCAATTGACACACAGGGTGCAACAAAAATTAATGAAAAATGTTGCTTTTTGTGATTGTTTATTTCTCCTAAACACTTCCAACAAAAATCAGGTCTTTTTTGTAACTTTTACCTTATCATATGCCATAAGAATTTCACTTTTTTTACAAGGTGCTAACCCCTCCAACATCGCAGGGACAATGCATCCATTTCTTTTGCATCACAATGTCATTGCATCACATTACAGGCTCCCGTAATACCAGCCCCAGTTCTTTCAATTGTACATACATCATTCTGGTTTATTGGCAAAATTGACCAAGCAGGAACCCCGTTTTACAAATACAACAAAAACCAATACTTTCTTCATATTTTTTAACTTACGCATCATGGCAACCTTATACTGGAGCTTTTTGAATAAGCACTTGACCTTGGATACTGGAGCTTTTTGAATAAGTACTTGACCTTACCATTTCAGCATAACCACTAAAACACCCCAAGCAATGTCTGGCTATACAGCTAGTGTATTAATAAATATATATTGTCCTGTGTTAATGGCATGACTCAGAATTCCATGCATTATGTAATCATCAGGTGCATTTTCTGAACTGACATTTTAAATAGATTTAAATTTAAGTTCACTCGATGTTCATGGGAGTTAAATCTTATAAAATTAGGCTACTGCTTTCTAATAACAAGAGTAAAAATTTAAATATACTAAAACTATCTGTAATTAAAAATTATAATTTTAAAATTAAAATTAAAAATATTAAAAAATATTAAAATGCAGGGAGAGGAAAACAAAGAAGTGTAAAACATAATTTTTGATAGTAATATTTGTAGAAGAAAGAAAGAAAGAAAGAGAGCAGTAAGAGAGTGAGGAAGGAAGAGAGAAAGAAAGAAGCAAATGTATGGAGGGATCTGTATCAATCAGGGTCTAAGAATTTAAGTATTTTTTCTATAGCAGCATGTGGTCATTAGATTGCTTTTTTGTTAAGTATTATTGTAATATGATCTTATGATTTTATTCATTTTAGGACATAAATTATATAAAAAATTGTTCATAGTTCAATTTAAACACATACAGAACCCTACCAAATTCTATTTATAACATACTTGTTAATAATACAAACATAGTAGCATCATCCACATCCCAAAAAAAAAGGTTAAAAATAATGGAAGTATTATTAATAAAAAAGAAAAATTCAACACTTAATAATATCAACTATGAACACAGCAACACTGTGTTTACCATGTTTGGAATATAATACACACACATGATCCTACACACATACATAAACACTATGCATATTCAGTCACACTTAAAATAAAATTAATCCCTGAAAGTGCTTTTTTATATAATTTATGTTCTGAAAAGAAAAAAATCCCAAGATCATGAGAAAAACTATATAAAAAACTTAACCATAATAACTTGCCTCATTTTTAATGAAACCTGCATAAAAGAAAGTGCTGCTCAAATATGCAATAAATTTATATATATATATATATTTCTTTCCTCTCCTCAGGTCTTCACAGGCGTTTTGTAATGTGTATGGATGGTGGCAGCATCTCTTCATTCTGGGTTGGCAGTTTTCTAGTTGCTGCTTCCGACTGGTAATTAGGAACCTGAACTCTTGTGTAGTGTCTTGAGAGGCAGCACCGATCAACAGTTGAATAATATCGGGGTTTCTTGTAGTGCCATGTTGTGCATGGATGGGTGTCCCTGCAAGTGCCTCTGGTGGGCAACCCTGAGGTCACATTATGCTGCAGTCTGTGCCAGTTTCCTTCCTACACATGTTGCATTTGATGGTTGACTGATACTACTATGCTAGGCCTCTCCTTACCAAAAAACTCTAAAACCAGCTAAACAAAAATCACCTAAACCTGTTAACATCTTTTTCTGGAACATCTGTGGTATCCATACCAACTTTTGCAGTGTTGAATCCTTCCTCCAAGCAAACTCACTTGACATCTTAGCTCTCTGTGAAACTAACCTTGACCCCTCTATTTCTTCCTCTGATTTCTATATCCCTGGTTAACTTTTCTTTAGGAAGGACTCCAATGTCCATAGGCACAGAATTGGTGTTTATGTCAGCAAACATTTCCCTCTAGCTGAGGTGATTTCTCTTGAATCTCCAAATCATTCCTACATGTATCTCCATCTCTCTCTACTAAGCTTGGTTAGTGGTCTTTTCTTTCTCTACTGCTGCCCTTCATCTCCTGACTGTTCTGTACTTGACAGAATCTTGAACAATATAGATAAGGCCATTTCCTCTCATCCGTTTGCTCATACATTTGTGTTTGGAAACTTTAATGCCTGCCATGCCAAGTGGCTGGAAAACTCTGTCACAGATCTTGCTGATGTTTTTACCATAAACCTTTCAATCACTCAATCCCTTACGCAAGTGGTGGATTCTCCAAACTTTTCTCTAATAACTCTAATGGAACTAACTCACTGCTAGATCTCTGTTTCAATTTTATCCCTGACTCTTGTCATGTCATGCAGCTTTGCCCTCTTGGCAACTCTGATCGTGATGTGGCTTCCGTTAATATCTTCTTCCACTTCCCCTACCCCCCAGGAAACTCTGACCAGAAGAACATTTTACTGCTACCAAAGAGCAAACTGGGAGTCATTTTCTGTGTGACGTCCCTTGAACAAAATTTTTAGTCTTTCCAATGAAAACTGTGCATCTGAGATCTCCTCTTGGGTTAAAGCTGGCATCAATGCTTTCATCCCAGCCAAGAAGTTACAACTTAAACCTCATTCGTTCCCCTGGTTCTCCCCTGCTCGCTCAGCTGCTATTACCCACAGGAATCATTTCTTCCAGCTTTATTGGAGCCATACATCTGACTATAATAGTCGCCTTTTTGCTTCTACTCATAATTAATGCAAGAAGATCCTAAATGATGCTAAGCTGTTATTTGCTAAAAGAATGAATCAGTGTATAGCATCTTAAAAGTTTGGCTTTGAAAACTACTGGTGGCTCTGTAAAAATATGTTAAATTGCAGCAAGTCTTTACTCCCCACAAATTTAAGGTCCTCACATCTTCAGTGGACAAGGTCAAGTACTTTGCTCACAGATTCTCCACCAACTCAACATTTGATTTGTTTGGGGTATCTGCACCTGACTTCCCACTTAGAACTGAGGCACAGCAGAGTGATGTTCATATTACCCTCTTGCTGGTCTCTAAAATAATTTCAAAGCTTGACCCCCATAAGGTGTGCAGAGGTGATGAAATCCCAATCATTGTCCTGAAGAAATGTGACCCTGAACTCTTCTCTGTCCTTTCCAAACTCTACACTTACTGCCTCTCTGCTTCTTGCATTCCTGTCTACTGGAAGTTCTCCTCTGTGATTCCTGTATTTAAGAACTCTGGAGAATTCTCAGACCCCTCTAATTATTGCCCAATCAGCCTCCTACTGATTTTTGGCAAAGTGTTCGAGGCTATTATCAATGCTGAAGTGGTTCAACATCTCATAGCCCATGACCTCTTCTTAGATAAATAGTATGGTTTCCACTTCACCAGGTCTACTGCTGATATACTAACGAGATCACAGAGTATATATACCAGGCTCCTGATGAGAATGGTGAAGCTTCAGCTGTTGCACTAGATATCTTCAAAGCATTTGACAGTCTAGCATGCTAGCCTTCTATGAACTGGACACTTGTTTGACTTAATCCAGTCGTTCCTTTCAAATCGAAATGAAGGTAGTATTGAATAAGCATGCTTTCAGATACTATCATACAAACGTGGGTGTCCCTCAAGGTTCTATTCTAATCCTATACTTTTTCTGATCTTCATCAATGATGATGTAATCAAATCCCAAGTAGGCATCTATGTTGACGACACCACCATTTACTCCCACCTCAATAACAAATCTACTGAGGCTGACAAAGCAAACCTTTGCTGATCTTGAAAAGGACCTCCAATCCATGGTGGACTAGTGTAAGAAATGGCTCATGAATTTTAATGCTTCCAAAACAAAGCTGCTATCTATTAGCCATCACAGGCAATCACTCATACCCACCATTAGCATAGATCAGGCTAGTCTCCCTGAAAGCAAAACACTCCACCTCCTCGGGTTAACTCTCACAACAGACCTCAAGTCGAATGACTATATAGAATCCACAGCTAAATCCGCTGCTAAGAAGGTTGGTTCTCTCTCTATAACCTGCATATATATAAATCTATCATCCGCCCATACATTGAATACTGCTGCCATATCTGGTCGGGTGCTCCTGCTATCCACCTAGGGGACTTTGACAACATCCAACAAAGAATCTGTAATGTGATCGATCCCAACTTGGCAATTCAGATACAGTCACTTTCTCACCAGCGCAATGTAATTTTCCTCTGTCTCTTCTACAAATATTTTCACAACTTCTGATTCAATGAATTTGGCTCACTAGTGCCCCCTACATATGAATTTACTCAAGCCACAAGATTAGCAATTAGGTCTCACTCTTTTACTGTGAAACCAATAAAATGGTAACATAAATTTTACTGCAGCAGCTTCTTTTCTCGCACTTCCTGCCTGTGGAATTCCCTTCAATTTACTTGCTTCTTCAACAATTACAATCTCTAAGAATTTAAATGTAAAGTCAACAGTCATTTCCTATCTCACTAACTTGCATCCTCTCTCTCATGCTCCTTTTTCCATCCGCTTCACTCTCAACAGTATTCTCATCCTTCTCTTACCCACTTCCTGACACCCCCTATAACCTGTCACTCTTTCTGATAACTTTCCTCCTATGTAACCCCCTGTGCACCAGTAGCAGTAAACTTCCTTGCTTGGGGCGATACGATTATAAAAAAAAAGATACATATAAATTTGTTTCAATAAAACGTTTATTACCATCATTATTAACCACCTGATGAGACATTGTTCTTTCAATGTCTAAACAAAATATACAATTTTGTAGTAGTTTGTACATGTTCTAAAGTATAATTAATAATATATATATATATATATATATATATATATATATATATATATATATATATATTGATTGTTTAATATTTAGTTTTTGGTCATAATAGGGTTAGACCAGTACACATTTGTATTAAAATGTGTTCAATACAATTATAGTATAAAACTTTCGAATAGTTTCCATTTTTAAACAAGTTATTTCGCTACCCAGGTTTCTTCAGGTAGAAACCTGGGTAGTGAAATAACTTGTTTAAAAATGGAAAATTTATGGTAGAAACCTGGGTAGCAAAATAACTCATTTAAAAATAGAAAATATATATATTACAGTAATAATTTTATTTTATAATAAAAATCTATTAATTTCTTAGAAATTATTTTGCTTACTTGGATATGAAAATAGCAAATATGAGCTTCAAAATATCTTAATGATAGATGAGCTTTCCTTTATTGTCAAAGCAATTGCTAAACTTGATTTACCCATGTAAATTCTTCAGGTCTGAGCAGTCTAAAAGCACAACAGGTTATGCAGTTATTCCCCATACAAAAGGAAGACACAGCTTTGAACCCTGCTGAAGGGCACATTTACTTTATTTACTTGCTAGTACTTGTCACAGCATTCACCCTGGGTAAATTGAGCTGGTTTATTCTTTAGAAGAAGTTTCATGAGACTTGCTTTGCTCCACAAACAGTCCCCAACCACATGTTGTCTGAAGATTTTCCCACAGTAGGTTGCCAATTTTTACAGTAGTAGACTGGTGGCTAACCAAGGCTACAGAACTTAGAACATAAGGGAATGTAATGAATATGACTGGAATTTGAACTTGGCTCTTCAATTACTCAATCCGAGCCACTATGCATTACTCCACCATGCACATTTACGATATTGAAGACTCTCTGAAACCTAGGCTGGTAAATTACAATTATAGTGTTTAAAAAACAGAGACGTTCACTCAGACATGTTTATTCACTAAATATAATGCTTATAGTAGTAATATATATTTGCCAGAGGAAACATTTTCTTTAATAAGTTTTCTTAAGACTACAGAGTGGGAGATAAAATAAATACTGCTTAAAATACAACAAAGTGTCTAATCAAATACTGGTATCCACTAAAAATAACATTTGAATGAATATATATATATATATTATCTATGTAAAAATGATGAAAAATAATAGAAGCACTAATATTAAGAATGGAAAAGCCAACACTCAATAACATTAACTATGAACACGGCCACAACATGCTGATCATGTTTGAAAAATAAGCATTTCTATAACTTCAGATGCATATATGAAAAACTCCACACATCCAGTTAAAAAAAAATCATTCTTGATAATGGCTAAAAGAATAGCCAAAAGCATTCGGATATGCAGAATTTTTGTGAAGTTTTTACACCCTATGTGTTCAGAAAAGGAAACACTTGTACGAACACAAGAAATATCAAATAAAATATTAATTGCAGTGCCTTGTCAGTTGTCTTTAATGGAACTTTCATAAAAGAGGGATTGCTGCCCAAATACACTATCAAAAGTTAATGGAATTTGAACAAATTTAATGGATGAATTGGCTGAAAGTAAAAGGAATGACAGACATGTTTGATTCTCAGAAAGAGTCTTATAATGTTGTCATACACAAAATTATAGACACATATTTACATTTGTGCCATGCAGAGAAAATATAACACATATATGCAACAAGATGCAGACTGAAAAGAGAACAAAAAGATACAGAACTGAAGCTGTAGGAGAGTCTTCTGTGTTTCTGGAGAAGCCATATTTAGAATTTCAGATTTGAGTGGGTTGGATTCATCTGCTATGTCACTAGCAAGGACATATTCTGCAAATGGGAAGGAGTGACTCCTGGGTTTTTCCTAGCATGAGGACTGTGAACTGGAGATATTTCTATAGACTTGTTAGCAGCATCACATATGTGGGTGGGGGTAGATTTGGCCTTTAGACCCAGGCTAAAAAAGTAACTGCTCAATTTGACTTCATGAAGTTGACTGACTGCCACTTTATTTACTATGCAGTGATATCACTAATATACTATACCACATTAATTGTAAAAACAAGATTTCAGATTCTTAAGAGAAACCAAAACTAAATAAAATCTTTGTCAATTTATCAAACTTGGTTGACAACCAGTTAAGGAGAAGAAAAACTTTGAATTCAAACCTTTGGAAACTCTGTAGCACACTCTGTGCATCAGTTTTCTGTATTCAGTTCTTCTAAAAAGTGTGGTTGGTTCTGCACAAACCTTCACCACCATAATGTTTGCTTCTCATATGTTGAAATATGATGGGAGAGTTCACAATATAAATTGGTAGCTTAATATCACTTTGGTGGTGTATAACAGAAAGTGAAAGGAATTGAACCCCTGGGCTTTTGATGGGTGCAAAGCTTTTGGAGATCAAAGAAATGGGCATATAAATGACAAAAAAATGCCTCTTGGGTGTTAAAATTTTTTTTTTTTTTACCTGACTTTCACTTCCTTTGATATTCAAGCAAAAGATTTTGGCAAAAATGCAATGATAACTTTTTCATTAATAAAATTTGGCTATGTAACAAGATTTTTACTCTGAATTCTGCAAGTTGATAAACAACACTTTCTTTTTTATTACCGCTTATCTTTTCACTTTCTGTTTTTTTTTTTGTTTTTTTTTAATAAAGACAGAACACTTTAAGTTACAAAAAAAAAAAAACAACACACATTAAAAGAAAATATATTTCACCATAGAGGAAAACATTTTATGTTTACAGTTTAATAATATTTTGATCCTTTGCTGCTATAAAGTTAACCCCTAAAACATTTTTTTTCTTTGTTTAATTAAAATATATGTCCATAACAAAAACATTCTATACATTATATTGCTTGCATTCAATACATTTGCATTAAATTAAAATTATAAAATTTAAAAAACATACCATTATAATATTATTCAAAATTTCTCTCTGTTTAAAACAGATAATATTAACATTCTTAATAAAGATTAAAACATGAATTTGGAATAAAAATGTTATAAATTTGATTTGGATGTGCAGCTGCTCAAATGCAAACTGGAAAATAGAAGGGCCTTGATGTTTGATTTCAATATGTGTAAAAATTTTTGCTGTTTACGTATAACATAATTTTGTATTTGGGCAGCTATTCTTTTTTATGAAAGCTGCATTAAAGACAACTGACAAGCTACTATTTTTTTATATGTGTTTTGTATATATATATATATATATATATATATGTGTGTGTGTGTGTGTGTGTGTGTGTGTGTGTATGTATAAATAATGTGTGCAAATGCATGCACAGACATACTATAGAAAGAAAAAAAATCAACCTTGCACCAATGAAAAGTGCATATATAAAAGAAAAAAAACAAGAAATATAGACTATTTCTGATATTCTCTGATAGACTGATTGCTGGAGGGTTCATTTATGAAACTCTGAAGTCAGGATGCTGAAAATAATACCAATCTAATCTTAGTGGCTTTATTGTCTTGCTTGGGGTGAAATGATTTTAAAAAAATACAATGTTTCCTTTCCTCACAGAACTACTGCTGTTACAATGTGGGATAATTAAAAACAATAGTAATGAAAACAAGAGGAATAAAAAGCTGAATAAAATTGAAATTTATACTGAGCATCTCTGTATCATAAACATTTTCAAAGTAAATCGTAATGGCATTGTTATATTACTCTTCCAACTTCCTCATTCAACATAGAAAATGCCAAGATTCCATCAATAAAACTGTTATTAGTCTGAAGAAGTTTTTTTTTTTAAACAAAATGTGTTATTCAGAATATTTTTCCTTTTGTCATTTGCTTACCCAAGATTCATTTTTTTATGTGTCTTATGGTGTAATGGATATTGGCTCAATTCAATTCCAGTTAAATTAATTGCATTCACTTATGCACAAATTTTTTTTTTTTTTAATCATATCACCCCGAGCAAGGCAGTAAAGCCACTGATGTGCAGGGGGCTACATAGGAGTGAAAAGATTGGAAAAGAGAAAGCTGGAAACCACATCCTAAACAAGGGATGAGCCTCTTCACCTGTTCAATAGACGTGGGTGGAGTGTGAACTGGGCGATAGTTTGGTCTATCTACTCCAATTGAAATAAAAAAAAGTGAGAAGATTGGGAAAGAGTAAACCGGGAACTGCATCCTAAACAGGGAACAAGGGGGATGAGCCTCTACCCTTATAAAAGGTATGAATTTATCTCTTCTCTCTCCAGCTGTGGGTTAAATAGCAGGACAGATTTGGTTTTAGTTGGCAACCAGTTTACTGCAGAAAGAAATAGCAACCTACTGCTGGAAAATCTTTGGGCAATCATATCTCTTTCAATCTGGCTAGACTGAAGATTTTCCTGCAGTAGAAAGGACAAAGGGGTCAAGCCCTGGCTCAAGTTGATGGCTGTAAATATTCCAGCAATGCTCTGATCTCTGCCACTTAACTCCTGTGACCCAGGAGTGGCTGGCCTAAATTTTCATTATCATGTCAACCCCAATATGTGGCCTCCTCTACTTCTCCTGATTTCAATTTCATGGATTGTTATGCCTGGGTTGTTGCAAAGGAGATTAACCAGTGATTCTGCATTACCAAGGACTCAGTGACATCTGCTATCATGAACATGATGACCAACACAGATACTTTTTCTGGTTTTATAAGTTAGACATGGGGCCAATTTTTTAAAATATACCAATGTTTCTGTTTTTTCTTAGATTTAAATTTGATCTCAATTACCTGATGCACCCTGTATATAATATATGTAACAGTATATATTAACAAAATAAACTGATTATTCTATGAAATATGTTTTTCTTCATAATTTGTCCACAATTACCTAAAATACTGTATATATGGGGAAAGAGAAAGAGAAATATATACAGATAGATAATAGAATCTATAAATGTAAAGACCAATGTCTGTTGCTTTGTAGCACACAAAACATGTTAAATTGTTTTTAAAATTCCTTACTGATATGCTTGAAGCATCTCATGAGACATCTGAAATATAGATGAATAAAATGAACTAAACCAGTCACAGTATGTTTTTAGTCTATGAAAGCCTTAAATTTACAGCTAAAATATGGATGACCTAAAATGACAAAACCTTATATAAACCACAATGACAAAAGTATATTCCTTGCATTTATATGATGGGCAATACTAGTTATATATGTATCTGTATACATCAATAGATAATTATTTTAGTCTGAAGCTGATAGGTTGGAATTCTGTGTTGAATAATTTAGTATTAAATAATTATTCTGTAAGGTTTTCTTGTCATCCTATTCTTATAGCTACTGTGTGAAAATAGTGTTTAGTTTGTGTAGGAGTCTGTAAATTTGGAGATTGTATAGTCTGGCTGCTTTAATCTGGAACCCTTTGGATCAAACCCCAGATAAACCACCAAAAATGCTAGATGACAGAAATCACCTCTAAAGATTTTTTATGTAAACATAGTATTGCTAGCTCATTCCACATAAATATTGCTGTGTTATCAAAGATCAAACAATCATTAATGCTTCCAAACAAGGTTTTCATTGTTTCATGCAATACAAAGGCTAAAGAAAAAACCCAAAATAATATATACTTACTATTCTGTATGCTGCTATATATAAGAAATGAGCAAGGCCGTATTAGCAAAACACTCTGTTGCTGTTGGCTGCTGTGCTAATCAATGTGTGACACTGCCTTCATAGCCACTTAACAAACTAAAGGTGGCTGATTAAAAAAAGTGCTAGATCATGGGATTTATTGAATCACAGAATATTGGATTAAAGAAATCAGACTGAATATATTTTATTCTTCATTGTAAATAGTTTGCTTCTAATTTCAACAAAATGTTTAAAATAGTCAAGTTGTTTTTTTAGCTTTTTCAAGATTAATTTTTCTATTTCTCTGAGTTTTTTTCTTATTTTTATTGCCATATTGTTGGGACGCCCGTGCCTATTTGGCTATAATGGACTATTCCATTACTATGAAAAGTAATGGTGGCATCTACGTTGGAGAGTGTGCCGAGCAGCCGATCGACAAGTCAGTCGTAGACTTCCGGTGACGACCCGGAAGTAACGATTGCTCATACTATGTCTTACGACGGTTGAGACGATTAACCTTTATTTCTTGTATTGGATACTAATAACCTTTGTAAATACTATTTTCACGGAATACAACAATTAACCTATTCCTGTTGTTGAGTTATTTATTCTTACTCACAACATAACACATATTCACATATTTTGGTCATTGTATGCTCCAGCCTTCTTCATGTGATATATGTTGGAAATTTGAACTGAACCCATTATCTAGTCCATCGTCTATGCCTTTTTGGATATTACAGTTTCAGTTAATTCCCTTTAGTAACCTCAACTATTCAAGTTTTTTTTGTGTTCCCTCTGCTGTAGCCAGATATTGAACTCACAACTCTTTAGATTACTCAACTAACACTTTTATCCACTAGGCCATTTGTCCTTGGCAACATTAGTCTAAATGATGCAAATAGTGTAAATAATTATAATGCCTCATCTCAGAAATATAGACAGAAACCTGCAAAAGACTGATGAGTCATAGAAAAGGAACCAACCCATCAACTTAGCTGACTTCCAGGTATTGCATTGGCTCCTGCAATCACCAGATTTAAACCCCATTAAGCATGTATAGGACATTTTACAGAAAGCACTAAATTTCATGTAACTACACCCAACAAAAATCTGTTATGGATAACCCTGGAATATATATGGGTAGATATACCTATGAAACAATTCTAGCATCAGTTAAACTATACTAGTTTGTATAGATACTTTTATTCAGGAAAAGGGAGGAACTACATATTATCAGATAGTTTTCAAACAAAAAATAAAATGGTCAGATTACAAGTCTGTAGCATAATGAAGTAAGCATTAATCATATTATTCACTTAAAGATAATGCAGTGAAAAATTCAGATCAAATTTCAGCTAATAATAGTAGGGATTTACTAAGCTCAGCTTAGATTTGATACAAGGCCTAGATTAAGGAGAACCCAGTGAAGATGAAACTCACTACTCATTCAGAACTGACTAAATGCAGCAAGTTTGCTAACCATTACATCATGTCAAAGTGCTCAGCTAATAATTATAGATTAGGCTGTGGACTTACTATCATATAACACAAATATATACACATGTAAATTCATAAATATAATATGCACAGAGAGGGCAAGAGAGAGATAGATAGAGATAGAGAGAGACTCTAAGCTAAAGAAATTTTGATTTTATGTTTGTATAAAATAGAATTATTAGATTCTTAGAAACAGGCAGAATAAAAATTATTCCACTTGTGTCTACCCACACAAAGATCTGGATTAGAATTACAAGCAAAAAATTATTCCAAAAATATAACTTATGCAAAAACAAAGTAAATGTCTTGGGATTTAATTTTTTCAGATCTTACTGGATGAAAGAAAAGAATCTTTTTCTCCATTTTCCTTTCATTTTTTCTTTCTCTCTAGAATTGTTATTTCTCTTTTTTTCTGTCTTTTTTGCCCTTTTTCATATATTTATTAATTTTCTCTTTTTTTCCCTTTATCTTTTGTTCTCATTTTCTTTCTTCTACTATTTTATTTTTTCCATCTTTTCTTCTTCCTTTTATTTTCTGGTTAATAAGATATTCAATTCTATTCTAGATAACAAATCAGTGTTTTAGCTTTTCCAAGCAGGATGATTTGACATTGCCTAGACATGACATCTTGTTTGATCATCATCAATACAAACCAATTTTAGATAAGCAGTCTTAGTTATATCAACTTTCAAACAAAAAATAAAATGGTCATAAGAAAACCATTCTTATCAGCTGAACTAGCATTCTATAGACACACAAAACATGTGGAAAAGTACAGGAGATTACATAAAGAACCAGATCAACTATCATTATCATAGAACACTCTCTTTGCCTATAGCAGAAAGTGCACTAACATGACTCAACCCACTCCAGAGTTCACGGTCCTGGTTAGCTCAGTTTATGGATTCAAGATCAAGTTGTGTTTATTTAATTTTGTTGTCATGATACTGTCTTCTCTGGGTTCCCCTTCCTTTTTTCCCACCAAATACATATTTTTGATCATACATATTTTTTCAATACATATTTTTGATGATCTTTGTTATTTCATTTGATGCCATTGTATAACTTAGGGGTTCTAATCATTATTAAGGGGATGGTTATGGTCAGACCAGTTATGTCCAGGAGGGTTTGTAACCTTAGGCCATATGTTAGGTGATAGTTGGTCATGAATTACATGTCATAGTTATGTGGTAGGATTTTCTTTATTGGAAATTTTGGAATAAAACGAACTGTCTCATGGGCATAAAATAAATAATATATTTTTATATTTTACTTGGTTTTTGTCAGAACTCACTACAATGTGATTCTGGAATGCTTCTAATTTCTTAAGAAATCTTCTAGTTCAGTTTACAAAATCCAAGCTGTAAAGCAGGACAGGGGGAATATATGATCTTAGCTTTGATTTTTGTAGGAAATCACGAAAATGTTAGGAGAGGGAATTTGCTCTTTTCAAAGGCAGTTCAACCAAGAACTATTCTATGTTGAACAGGAACTGAACCATCATTAGAAGATGAAAGTCTGTGACCAAGGTAGACAAAATTAAGTTACTTGTTAGATTGGTTTTCCATATAGATTTATACATTATCTTTATTAGCTGCATTGGACCACTAATAAATGTGTTAACTATCAGTAGAAAATTTAGATAAGCAGTACTACAATCTAAAACATAGCCAAGTACTTGCTATAGGTGTGCTCACTTCCAAGTCATATGCAAAATATGACTAAAGAAATACAAAATGAAAAAAATCTAAAGCAATGCCTAACATATGCAAATATAGTTAAGTATGAATATTCTTTAGAAGAGGTCAGTAACACAAAGTAGAATACCTTAAAAGAAGCAGGAGAAAGAGGATCATATCAAGGGAAAAGAAATAAGAAAAAAAAAGAAGTAAATGATAGACACAATTCTTGAGCTAATGAAAAAAAAAACCAGTATATAAAGTCAATTAATGATGCAATAAAAGGTTATGAAATAAAAGTAAGCAAACAAAAGATGAATGACTCAGCAAGAAATGTACAGAGATAGAAAAAAACTACAGAATACAGACATACCAAGTATGAAAAAAGGTAAAACAGTAGAATATAAAATCAGCTCTTTAGCAGAATATATAAAATCTAAAAAAGAACATTCATAATAGAAAAAGAAAAGATCTTCACAAATACATTGGGGTGCTCTTTCATGACAACAGAGCAAAGAAGCCTATAATACATCACATGAAAAATCTTGGAGTATCAAAACCAGCAAGTTGGTTTTGATACGGTGAGAAACAAAATCACAAGAAATAAGCACCAAGATCAGATGAGGTTTTAATTGACGTTATAATGAGCATTTGGTTAAAAAGAAAAGAAACAAACAAGAACTCAACTTTTGACAGCATGTATTTGTCAAAATCTGAAATATATACATAGTTGTTTAAAATTTGGCAAAAATTATTAATGTACAGTTCTTCAGTTAGTATTGGTTAGGTGTAAGGGTGTTGTTGGTAGGACTGGGAGTTGACAAATTTCTTGCTTTATGGGTTGGTGGTTATGTCATGCCAAAATATTGAAACCAAACTGCCTGATAAGATGGGTTGGTCAACCAAGGACATGGTGGTGGATTGATTCGTGGTTGCCAAGGTTACAGTAGTGGCAATGAGGAATAAGGTGTAGAAAGTGAATGTTGACCAAGGAGAAGGTCTCTGTTAGATTCTGTTGAATTGGAAATCAACAAACAAGGTCACAGCAAGGACAGTGAGTTCCTGGAGTGGATAGTGAAGGCTGATTGAGCAAGATGTTTCTGTTGGATTCTAGTCAAATGTAGTATCAATGAAATAGGGTCATGGTTATGATAACAAGGAAAACCTGGAAGTTGGAATAGTGAACATATTGAGGTGTTAGAAATTCTGGTTGTGATATTGAGAGCCTGGAGATATTGAAGTAGGTCTGTCAGTGGCATGTGAAGAGTTAGGTGAGATTAGTGAAGCTTGGGTGAACTTTTTTTTTGAGGGATTTCCATTAAGCAAATATTGTGGTTCCCAGGGCCATCATTTTTTTGGTGAGAATATTTGTAATTAGCTATTCTATTTTATTGCAGGGATTTGTTTTGTAGACTAGATATGATGCTTGAAGGCCTCAGTGCAGAAAAGAACTTTTTTATTTGGTTTTCCTAGAAGACAAGTTAGTCTTTTTTCATAGCAATTCCAAAGAAACATGGTGGAAATGAATACAAACCCCATTGAATAATCAGAATAATAAATCATGTAACTAAATTTATCAATAGGATTCTACTGAATGAAGCACATGACAGAATTAGACCAGATATAAGAATAAAAACAGTTCAAAACAAGAGAAAAATAAATGATATTTTAGAGATCATATTGCTATAAGTGGGCAATACAAATGCTGAAAGACAGATATTTATGTTTCATAGATTATAGATTATTTGATAGAATACGAGATGAAAAACTACTTGAAATACTAGGAGAGGTTGATTTATATAGAAAAGATATTAAAGTAATTTGTAATCTTTATTGAGAACAAATAGTCTGCATGCTGATAAGTTCAGCAAATATACAAAAACAGAAGGAAGAGTAAAATAAAGACAAGTTCTTATTTACTGGATTTATTTAACCTATACATCCTAAGTGAATCTATACAACCTAAGAGATCAACTAGGATTTATTATTTATCTTGCACATATATAAATCTACCATCTTCCTGTACATTGAATACTGCTGTCACATCTGGTTGGGTGCCCCTGTTATTCATCTTGAGGTTCTTGACAAAATCCAACAGAGAATCTGCAATGTAATTGATTCTGACCTAGTAGTTCAACTCTAGTCACTTTCTTACCAACGTAATGTGGCTTCCCTGTCTCTTCTACAAATACTTTCATGGCTTCTACTTCAATAAGCTTAGCTCCTTGGTGCCCCCTCTGCATGAATTTACTCAAGCTACTAGACTAGCAACTAGGTCCCACCTTTTACAATGAAACTGATCAAATGCAACTTCTACTCTATCAGCTTCTTTGCTCACATTTCTCACCTGTGGAATTTCTTTCCATATTCTTGCTTCCTTGACAGCTACAATCTCCAAGAATTTAAATGCACTGTCAATTGCCATCTCTTATCTCCTTGACTCGCATACTTTCCCTGATAACACTTGTTCTTCTTCCTTTCTACTCCACTCTCATGAAGCCCTCTTTACACCAGTGTTATCATCCTTCTTTCACACCAGTGTTATCATCCTTCTCTTACCCATTCTCTGACACCCTGTAACTTGTTCCTCTTTCTCATCACTCACCTCTTATATAATCTTCTATGCACCAGTTCTGCCTTGCCTGGGTTCACCCCAATAAATAAAATATCTTAACAACATAAGATAATCAAATGATAAGGTGTTGATAATGGACTCAACAACAACAACAAAAAAAAAAAATGACAGAACTCTTAGATAGAGTAGTAAATAAAAGCAAGAAGAAAGGACTATTGACTGTAAAAAGACTGAATGCATGTTTGTGAGCAAAAGAGAGAGCCTGAGGTCTGAGTTATGTATTAGGGATGTAAAAGTCAACGCAAAGTAAGGAAGCCCACAACTAATTTTGTGGTCACCAAATTGTTGTTACTAGGTTAGAGGTTGTGTGTTGAACAAAAACTAAATGTCGAGTTGGTTGGAAAAATAGACAAACAGAAGAGAGAAACAAATCAAGATAGAAATATTTATTCTATCAGGAACAGTTTTCATGTAGAGAAAATTTTCAAGGAATGTTCTTAAATAATGAAGGAAAAGTTGAACTTACTCTGCAGGTGAATTAGTAAAGTGCACTGTCTACACCATATGCGCTTATTACATTGAGTGCTAACTTTACCATCCCTTCTTGATGTCAGCCCACAGGAAAAGAGATCTAACCTTTTCAGGAGTCACAGCATGTATGCTTCCAGTTTTTTCTTTTATGAACACTTGGATGAATGCTTGGGAATACCAGGTGCTGTAAGCCTGGATATAGGGGGGTATAATGGATTATGGCTTGGAATTATTAATTCAGAGCTGAATTCCAATTCCTTTTGGGTTCATTATATTCACTTATGTACAAATATCCTTGGGAAATACATGAATCTATCTTTTCTCCCCTCAGCTGTAAGTTAATTAGTAAGAGATGTGTCACTAAACCACTATTATCTAAAATACCTTTTTGGAATCAGGGTGTTCATGGGAACACACTGGAAGTTATTCCAAATAATTTTGTCACTAAACCACTATTATCTAAAATACCTTTTTGGAATCAGGGTGTTCATGGGAACACACTGGAAGTTATTCCAAATAATTTTGATCAAAGGGGCTCCTTAGGAGGCAAAAACAAGTCCAAATGAAACTTGGAGGACTGCCTATGCATATGATAATGCCACTATGATACCTTTTTAAATTTAGGTTAGACCCGAAAACCATATATATTTTTTACAAAAGAATGTGTGAACCTCAGCAAAGAATGGGTAACTTGGCTAATATACATATTTATATATAGTGTTGAATTGCAATAATGCTTAGTGCCAAGATTGTTGCTTTTTTGGTGGTTTACTGATAAAAAGATATTTTGTTTTGGCAAGTGGGTTTTTTGTTGTAAAGTGCTTGATATTGATATCAAGATAGAGATGGAGCATTAATAGGAAGCAGATTGAAATTAAGCCTTGATATGTGAGGACATCATAACAGTGCCTTCACAAAACTTTGAAGTCTACATGACTCTGCTCAGTTAAGTTCTCCACATTAATCCTATATATATATATATATATATATATATAGGATTAATGTATATATATATATATATATATATATATATATATATATTTAATCAATTCACCCAAAGTAAGGTGATAATGTCACTAGAACACAAGGGGCTACTGGAGGTGAAAGAGAAGAAAAAACTTTAGAAGGAATTGGAAACCCAAACAGGAATCAAAGGATAAACCTATACTCCAGTTCAGACAACCAGAGAGGAGTATGAACAGGATGATAGGCAAACCTATTTACTTCTATTGAAGGCAAAAAAATAAATAAATGGTAAATAAAATTTATGTGTTAGAAATATAGAGTTCAAGTAGATTTTAGAAGAAACCATAAACCCATTCCTAAATGGGAAATAGAAGATAATCCTATACCTCTGTTCAAAAGATCAGGGATGAGTGTGAACTTGACAATAGGTCAGCCTATCTACTCTTATTTATACGTCATAAATTTTAGTCATGGGGGGAAACAAAATCACATGATCAAATGCCACCTACTGAAAAATATCACTATTTATTTTAACACCAATACTTGGTGAATACTGCTTTACTGATCACATTTAATTCAAATGTGTTTTCTAGTCAAATCTTCATCAGCACAAGGGGATATGTACTTAGTCATGTGATTCCAGGGTGTAGAATTATTCTTTTTAGTCATGTCATATTTTCTTGTGAAAATTATCTTTCTTGTTCTGCTTTATCATTTCTTTCTGTTTAACAATATTACCTACATTTTCGTAGTGCACTGGTTTGGGAAAAAGCAAGATAATATTTCCATAAATAAACATTATTAATACTTTGGTCATGATCCTTATTTGTCATTACTAAGTAGCATAAACAGAGTTTTTCAGTCTGAATTAATGGGCCCATGAGTATTAAAATCAACCCATCTTGTTTGTATGCCCATGGGTCATGCTAACCTCTCACTGCCCTACCACTATTTTCTTGGCAGATGTTCAGGTGAATTATATTCCTTGATTCCACCAGTCCAAACCATTCTAGCTCAAACCTGTCATACCATATACACAGAGTCAAATCATTCTCATTCCTTTCATATTCCATTGGTAAAGACTAAGTTTCACTCAAACTGCTTCATCCTCAGAACAAAGTGGAATGAACTCCTAAGTGGATGCTTCTGTGATTGCTAAACTCCTAACCTCTTCAAGTCAAGAGTCAACTGTTATCTATTCTGCATATCCTCATAATATGCAACTCTTGCTCTCTCTTTATATACCTTTTTACAACATCCCCATTCAGTGACTCTATACCTTGAGTGGTACTTAAGCTTTGTATTGTGCAAACAATAATACAAAGAACCTAAAACAATAACAACAACTACTTAGTAACTGAACATGAGAATAAAAGAATTAACAAGATTTTGATTACTAATTTTCTTCAGTCACGAATTCAATCAACTTGATGTTAGCTTTAACTAACGTTAAATTTAAAACAAATGCAAGTGATGATGTATATTTCTTTTTTTTAATATCACTTAAGTTATTTAAAAGAATGCCAACTTGTTCTGAATATGACACAAAGTCTTTTTAATGCATACATGAGTTTTAAAAAATAATCCAATAGATTATTTTTTCAGAAGTTAATTCTTTTATATTGATATACATGTAAGTTTAATCCCAAAAGAGAGTTAATATGATACTTATTTACTATTATCATTACTATTGCTCTTGTTATCATAATCAGTATAACTTATCTTAAAATCTTTTTTCTTCATAAACTCTTAGATTTAGAAACAAGAAATACTAAATTGGATTTTGCCAAATAGCTTCAGGCAAAGGGGTTTAAAATTACTTATTTCCCTTATCTTTACATTGTACAAAGTCCATTTTGCGAATTTCTAAATGTTTAGACAAATTCCTCATTAATCCATTGAGTATTTTGCTAGATGTAATCTTCAGAGATCATCCTATATTACCCAAGGGAGCTGGGTTATATGCCTAACTTGATTGACTTGACTCAGCTTGAGTTGACCACACTCTGGAGTTGGTCCTTAATTCGATTATTTTGGCTTGGGATATTTTGGCTGAAGTGCTGTTTGAAGTCATTTGTCTTGTTTGTCATTTCTTTTAGGAGACTTGGAATATTGTGTGAGATTTTTTTCTTGTTTTGGGAAAGAAAAGAAGAAACATTGAAAAAATAAATTCCTTGTGGGATTGAAGAAAGAAAAAATATGAAAGAAAAATGCAAAAATAGGATGAGAGAAGTGAAAGAGAAAAAGATGAAACAAAACAGATAAAAAAAGAGAAAGAACAAGAAAAAAATGAAAACAAGAACAAAAGAAATTATTTTTTTTACAATTACTACAAGTGTTTCATAAAATATTTACAATACATTTTTGACTGATAAATCTTTGACATATTCTATTTTAACATGAACATTTTATTTGTAGTGTTAATGAACAAAAACTTGTAAAAACTCTAAAAACTAAGATTTGGTAAAATTAAAAAATTAGACAGATTCAAATTATAGTGGACACATTATTAGAACATATTCTGTAAATCAGTTTTTGATAAAATAAAAACATTTTTATTGAAAATTATTAATACGATATATTTTTACAGGGTGCATATCAATGACATAAAGTTTAATTAACCTATATTTTGTGTAGAAATATAAAAATTAAACAAAACTTAAAACATCAAATTATTAATCTGCAAATTTTCAGCTTTTAAGCATATTTAGTTATTAGAAATTTTATACCCTCCGAGTAACTCACATCCAAATAGAGCTGGGTATTTTAATAAAAACCAAATATAGGTTGGTTTTGTGGGTATTTATACATTCTGTGTATACTTGAGAATTGATAACAAAGATATTAAATATTTTTTATTTATTAGATTGAATAAAAAATCTTGTTTTCAAAGTTATTTATAAAATGGTATATAATAAATATTGCATTATAGTAGGTTTACATATTTCAATAATTTTGTAATGTCTTATAAATTTTTAATTTCTTTTCAAATTTTTTCTTTACAAATAAAAATAAATAATAAATCTTTATAAACAATAAATAGTAAATATTGTATTATACCGGGATTATATATTTTATAATCTTGTAAATAAACATTTTTGAAAGATTCAAAAGTACATACAGAACAGTCAAGGAACTAATCTTTCACTGTTTTTTATGGGCATTTTTATCGAACATCACGTAGCTAAGAGGTTAGAGAGGTAACTACTTTTTTGTTTCAGAAAATATATAACTATAAAAATTAATAATTTCAGTATTTTAAAATTATTTTGATATAGGCAAAGGAATAAATAAAGAACTTAATATTATTCATATATAATATCATACATATATATACATATATATTCCAGAGATTAACAAAATGGAATTAACAACTGGCATATTTATTTTATTTGTCTAAACATTCATTTTAAATCAATACTCATATTTGAGTAGATATTAGTTTTAATTGAACAGTATATATATAAGTAAATTAACCTAGTGAGCCAACAAACCTACCAAGGTTTCACCTAAACGGATCTTCAAGGTTAATTAGGTTAATTAACTTATTCTGCTCTGCTTACCTATTGAGCGCTTTTTTGTTATTGATTACTCGTCTCGGGTTTTTTCTTTGGGCTACGTACTGGCTCAGTCCAAATCACTTTAGCTGATGTTCATGTGCTTAGCTCTTTCTTTTTTTACAACCATTTTTTCCTTCCACATATATATGGGGAGTTTTTTTTCGAAACGAGTATAGTGATAAGTTTGCATTATATATATATATGCCTCCTTCTACCAAGGCAGCCATAGCTCAGAGGTAGAATTGCCGACTGACACCAATTCGGTCAGGTTTCAATCCTGAGTTAAAAAAAGCAATCGAATGTCTAACCGTACTGATGAGCTGTGATACAGCGAAACAGATCTGTCTGCAGATGACTATATATATTTCTACTGGCCTGATTATTTACAAGAAATTTGCTTACAAAATGCTGACTGACAGACATTTTCATAACAAAATTTCTGGTGAATAATCAGGCTGGTAGAAATATATATATAAATATACTGTTTAATTAAAAAACAATATCTACTCAAATATGAGTATCAATTAAAAAATAATGTTCAGACTAAT
Organism: Ascarosepion bandense; assembly: GCA_037127315.1. Taxonomy (NCBI): domain Eukaryota; kingdom Metazoa; phylum Mollusca; class Cephalopoda; order Sepiida; family Sepiidae; genus Ascarosepion; species Ascarosepion bandense. The sequence goes on from JBBBDQ010001831.1 coordinate 1,856,576, forward strand.
AAATTATATGTGCATATATATATATATATATATATATATATATATGCACATATAATTTATTTTTTGGTCTGACCTATTTCTCAAAATCTGACCAAATAACTAAAGCTCAGAATTTTTGGGAAAGAGCGTTCTAGTTGTGCTGAGAATATTTCAGAATACCTCCTATAATGCATGATAATAATTTTAAATCAATATAAGAATTTCAAACTGAATTTTTGAGTTATCATTATTTACACTATTTACAGTTGAACTATTATCTTAATTTTTGCTATCTTAATATTTTGGTTATTGTATCCTCCCTTCATCAGCTGCATATCGATCTGGGTAACTTACATAGGACCTATACTTTAATCCACTATGCTATTGTCCCATAGGACCTATCAGATCATTGGTTTGTGAATTTGGTAACAATAGTGAGTTCATCCTCTGGTCTGGGCATTGTGTATTTGGAATCAGTGGAAACAAGCAAGCAATATCTGAGCATTATTAAAAAAAGGAAGTTGCAAAATATCTGTGTTGATTTCATTAGAAATTTCTACTCAGTTGTAGTAAGTAAATTCTCTTTTAAGGAATGTCTTGAGCTGTCTTCATAAAAATTATTAAAATAAATAAAGTTGAGACATTTTTATATTTACATTTATAAAAAAATACAGAATATTTTAAAATGAAAAATAGAACAAAAAAGCCAAAGAAATAAATTTTATCATAGGCTCTGGTAAAATAGAAATATGTATACTCAAACCTAAAAAGTACCAGATTAATTTTTTAATAAAAATTCACTTATAGCTTTGTGGAAACATTTTATTAAGTAGATTATTATATTTTGTTAAAATTTAGTTTTTCTAAAGCAACTGAATATTTATCCTCTATTAAAATGTAATAAATAAATCTCTCTTAAGATTTAAATTATTGTGAAATGTGCTGAAAATTTCTCAGCTTGGTCAACTTTTTAAAATCTGAACAAACATCAAAATTTATTTTGGAATTTCTTTTTAGTCAGATCAAAAATGTTTTACTTATTTTCACTCTTTCAAAAGTAAAATACTGTTTAGGTCATCTGAAGTAAAAGGAAAAAATGTTTATTTTAAATGAACTTAAGATCACATCTTCAAATCAAGCTAATAATGACTTGTAATTTATATTAATTAAGATAACATAAAAACTTAAATTTAAAATAATTGTTCAGTATTGCTTAGAAGTACAGAAGGGAGATAATGCAGAATTTGTTTCCCTATTTGGTCACCAGGAGTCAGAGCGGCTAACAGAAGCGGCTTCTGGTGGTGAGCTGAGTAACTAAGCCATGTTTTGGTTAGAAGCTACCGCGGAAGGGAAAGAAGAATGTCTCCATTTCTTCTTTTCTTTTAATTAATTGTAAACGGTAGCTTAAAAATGATCCATATGTATATTTAATAACATACGAGTTAAAAGAAGGACAAAAAATATTTTATAGCTATTTAACATGAAAACTGTTGTTGGACGGGCGCGAACCCCAAACCATGACTTCCAAATCTAACCAAGATGAATGCCGGTCGGCTCCGAAAAATGTATGTGTTACTTCACGTTGCATTTTGGCCGTGGTCCTTAGTCCAACACGGACCCAATATGTTCAGGCCGATGGCGGTCCTGGATCAGCGACAGCGAACACAACAGTCGTAACTACAGCGAACACAACAGCCGTTTCGAGCACGGCCCTCATTCCTTGGTCTTCATCAGGATCGGGCCAACCGATCGCTCAAGGCACTTCGGGACCTTCAACAGGAGCCATAAACGATGCCCAGATAGCCAAACATGATCATCAAGCGGCTGAGAGTTCAAACTCAGCCACTGCTATTTCTTATAATGGGGGTCGTGACATTTGGGAAGATTTTCGGTTCAGGAATAAAACTTGTTACTGGAACCCTGCTCTGGCCGAAAGTATAAAAAATCTTGAATATATGGGGTTTGTACACCCTTGTACACTCTTGGTTAGTGGGCCCGATTTACATCTGGATAATTTACGGATGGCCTGGGGTAGAAGGGTGCTTAAAGCACCTGCTAATTTCTCCATTGACAGCATAGGTGAGTCACCTGATTTAATTTTAATGTTTTTGTAAAATGAAAGAAACTTGGGATTTTGCAAACATCGTTCCGTCTTTAATGGAAATTCTGAAAAAATTATTATTGTTATTTTTGTACAATATTTCATTTCTATTAGTATTATCTCTATCATTATTTGTTGCAAATGTTTAGTTTTTTTTTTTTTTTTTTTTTTAGAAAATAAATTACTTTTTTGGCACGATTTTTAAGAAAAAATTAAATTATTTTTTAAAATTTTATCTTTTTCTGTATTTCTATTTTTCTTGCTTTGTGATCTGCAGAATTTTAATTTCTTATTACGAGAAACTTTTTATGAAATTTTAGCTTTTACGCTTTTCTGATTTTGTTTTTCTTAATTATCGCGACAATTAAAAGTATATCAATTCAAATTCCGTCAAAAATCTCAAGGTAAGACTTTTGGTAAAAAATTAGTTTGCAAGATATGAGTAAAAAAACTAATGATCATTAAAAATTTAAAAATGACAACTTTTTTCAATTTGTTTTGCTTTTTAATTGTTTACTTATAAATCCCGAAGAAAGTCATTAAAATTCTCAATAGACTGTTACTTCGAATTTTGAAATGATTTTTCTCCATAAAATCACTTTTTTTTTTTCATCTGGAAATGTTTGAGTATAGAAATTATCATGATGTTGAGAGAGCATTTTTCTTGTTTTTCGTCGTATATGTAATCCAAAAGAGTGACAAGTGGTTAAATAATTTTACTAGAAGAAAAAAAAAATAAAGAAGGATCTCAATCACGAACTTAATAGACTGGATTGGAAGCTATGGGCCAGATTTGGTTGGTAGTGACCAAATGGTTGGTCAGAGAAGATTTACTTTACTTGACTGTAGTGTAGAATTTCATAAAAATATTTAAAGGTCCACTTTAATTCCAATTCGGGAGGTTCGGTGTTTTTTCGGTTCCTTTTTTTTTTAAATCTTACATTTTATTTGTTTTGATGTGTGATTTTTGGAAATCTCAGAGGCTTGCAAATACTGAGTTTCTTTTTTAAGTTTAAAAGTAAAAAACGTGATGAAGAAAGACTTCATAGAAATTTTACTACTTTCTACTGTAAAATTTAGAAAATTGTTAAATAAAAAGAAAGCAAAGTGACAAGGGAATTATTGCGAACTAATTAATTGAAGCGCTTGTCACAGAATTTTTAGAAAAATACATGGCTAACAGCCTAACACTGTCAGTCTTAGTCTTTACACTACCAATGATTTTCTGTGACCACTGTTTTAGAGTTTTAAAATATGACTTTTCCATTCGGTGAGTAGGCTTTAAGTAAGATTATCTTTAATTTCATTTTTTGTAGATTAAGCTCAAAGCACTTTAGAGATGTGCATGCCGTAGCGAATTAAACACCTGATGGTTTGGGTCTTCTGCAATTTTGAGCTATATGTTGCAACCCGTTCTTTGATCTGTCTCATAAATTATACATTTACACAGGTTATCGATATTCTTTAGGGACAACACTGATCTTATTTTCTTTATTAGTTCTTAAAGGTTTTACACTTTGCTAAAAAGTAAACGCATTCATTGTCACAATTTTTATGCTTTTAGTTAAAAAAAAAAACCAAAAAAAAAAAAAAAACCTGTGTAGTAAGCGTAGAAATAAAATTGACAATATGCATCACTGATCTTTTTCTCCAATTTTTGTTTTCATGGTAGCCTTACGGTAGTGGGAACTTGAAAATTTTTAGAAACCACCGAAAGAGAAACCAACTTTCTTAAAAACTAAACGTTAAAAAATGTATTTTTGAAGTTGACCCGATTGGCTGTTGCTATCGATAAACAATATTTGGGAAACCATATTGTTTATATTTTATTTTTGTTACAAAAAGTGTGTGCAAATAATTACCGTATGTGATAGTGTTGTTGACTGATATTTGAGGTAAATTGAAAAATAATTTTCGTGAACAAAAAAGGCGGGGAGAGGCTTTTGGTGTGATGTGAATTGGGCACTTGCAACTTCTAATCATGGTGTTTTTAAATCTAAGAAATTAAAATATTTAACTGTTTGTATTTAGGATAGCAGATCCAAACCCATCATAAAAAAAAGAAAGAAATATAATAATGATGATAAAAACCCTGTACTTCTGTTTTGTAAATTTCATCGAAATTTTAATTGATAATCACATTATTCACATTTTTATTTATCATAAGATTTTTTCTGATTAAGATTATTTAATTTTTCAGCAGTTTTTATTTAAATTCCGATTTACCTTTTTTTTTTTTTCTTTTCAAAGTTTCTTTTTTTTTTTTTTTTTAAGCTTTGCTTCTGAAGGTGTTTTATCAAATTTGAAACGTGGTACTGTGGTAAATAAAAAGCTGTTAAAAATCCTTAACCTGCGTTTTTTTTTTTTTTTTTTTGCAAGAGCAAGTTAGTGGTACCATTATTTTTTTTTTTTTAATTTCGCATTTTGTGAATCGAGGAAACAAATTAAACAAACAAAAACATTAAGATATACTAAATATCGAAAAACAGGTTTTTTTTTTTTTTTTTAAAGATCACCTGGAAATATTGATTTGATTTTTTTTTTTTCTTGTGTTCGATTCAATTAACGATGGGAATCACGTGATAAACACACCTATTCTTGCTTCTCAAAATTTTGAAGATTTTTTTTCTTAATATTTCATTTCTTTTTAATACTCGTAATTCACCGAAAGAGACTATATAGTGTTGCAAAAAAAAGTTTCAAACAAAATTAAAAACTACAAGACTCGTGCAATGTAAAAATTTATAATTTATTATCCATACGGGTTTCTCAAGTTATTTTTATTTTTTTAAAGCCTTCGCGCTAAAAACATAGCATGGCCTTTTCCCGTTACTGGGCCCAGAGAAAAGAAGTAGCAGCTTTGAATCCTTAATGATTAAGGCTTAATGAAACCAATGAGGTCTTCTAAAAATAAAAACATAAATGATTATTCATAGAACTTAAAAAAAAATATTTTTTTAAGATTTCATAAAAAAAAAAAAAGATACTACAATAAAATGTCTTCTTGTGATCAAGCAAACAACAACAAAAAAAACTTTCATTCGTTATTCTTTTTTTATTCTTCTGACAAGTGACTTAAGTGAAAATTATCAAATAATATATTTAGATTCAGAACTATTAATTTAATCATATAATTTCAGCTTTTATTTTTAAATTGTTTTTCATTTTTGGGTTTACCGCTAGGACTGCTACAGGTTTGAGACGAGGAGAGTGAAAAATCTGTCAATTTAGTGTTCGTGAACTGAAAATCGCTTATTTTCTTTACCGTTTTTGTTTTTAGATTATCATTTTTAATCCACAAATGAGTATCATTAAAAACGTTTCATTTTATTCTATTAAAAATCAGTCTCCTCATTTCCCCAAGACTACCCATACAAAAAAAAAAAAAAATGAACCTATTCATTCAAATTCAGACTGCTACTGAACAATTTCAAGACAATCTTAAGAATATTGTGTGTTGTTTCCAAAGTCAATCTTTCCTCTATCAGTCTCTTGCTCTTGTATTTTTGTCGTTCTTCAACACCTGCACAATTTTTAAAAATCTTTGTTCCGCCCCCCTTTTTTTCTATTTTGATGATATCTAACACCCGTAGAACATTTTTTATTCCTTTTCAACCATTTATTGTACCTTTTTTTTTTCTTATTCAATTTTTCACTCTTTCTTTAACAAAGTTGATTATTCACAATTGCTTTACTACGGCAAGTTGTAGCTTACACTTTTTTTTAACCTTACGTTTCAATTCATTTTTAAACGTAGTTAATTTCACATCAAAATAATTATTGGAATTGTGTATTTTGTAAATACATGGACTAATTCAGTTTTATGGCGGTAGCATATTTTCGTTACAATACAATTAAATTCAATACATCAATATCGTTCATAAACAACAAACAACAGCATTCTAACTTTACGCGACAAGTCAGTTGCGCAATTAATACACTTTACTTTTTTTGTTGAGGTTTAAATTGTTGGATTTTTTTTTTAATTCACTGCCCGGGAGTAAAAACCTAACCACCTGAAAATAAATTTTATTTTTTAATTTTTCCTACATTTAGAGAGCATTAACGTTTTACTTTTTTTTTAATTTTTTTAAGATGATTGGAAACTTCAACGATATTTGCTAATTTTGATTTATTGGTTCAAGTTAAATTCTAAATCAAACTAGAACTTCACTTCTTAAAGACTTCCATGCTAGTTTGTAAATTTACGATTCAAATAATTTTTTTAAAATCATGTGAGTTGTGGTGCGGTGGATATTGGCTTGGAACGAGAAATCGAGGAGCCGAGTTCGAATTCCAGTTGAATTCCTTGCATTCACTTACGCGCAAATACCCTTTGGGAAAGGTAATTATTAATCATTATCCGTCTCTTCCCTCTAGTTATGGGTTAAATAACAAGACAGATTGGGTTCTAAAGTCTACCGCAGAAAGCAATGGCAACCTACTGCGCTCTTTCGATACATGATCGCCTAAGCGTGTACTGTATCACGTATGGTACTTAAACTGACTGACATCTATCTTTCAGATGCCATGCATTCTTGGGAAAAAAACTGATTTTCCTTGCTTTTCACGTTTGGGAATATGCAAATAATTTTTCTATGATATTGAATTGATTCATTGATTGTCACGGTAGATTAGAGCTCAGTTCAGTGCCTGAACTTCAGTCTACCATTTTTTTTTTTTTAAGTTAAATGTGACAATAATTGCATACTCTTTTCTCAGGGCCCTTGGACCAAGAGAGCACTTAAGTGTGAATACAACAGACTGGCCAAAATGTAAAAGAAATTGTATAATAATAGTTAAAAAAAACAAAAACAAAAACAAACTTATTACCCCCTCCACTCTCTCACTCACTCTTTGAGAACACTAGTCATGGTGCGCCTTTTTAGTACAAGTTGCTTGGTTAGCCAATAAGTTTTGAAAGCCGGTGCAAGAAATATCTGTATCTTCTGAGGTATGACGTGTCCTTGGTCGACATCGAAATTTCTAAATGTGTCTGGTAAAAAAATCTTGTATAAATGAAGCTTGGGTTAAAGGTATTCAAAGTACCAGTACCAAATCAAGTATTTTTTATTTCTTCATCTCCTTAAATAACACACGTTTTCTCTGAAAATGTGTTAGACAAACATCGGAATAAAAGTTGGACCTTACTAATTCGGCCTCTGATAATTTTCATTTATTAACACAAAAAAAAAAAAAAAAAAAATCACTGTTCATGGTGCAATTATGTCTCAAAGGAGCAACGAAAGTTTTGATTTCGAATGTTTAAACTAAAAGAACAGAAGATATTTTGTAGGAGATGAATTTTATTTTTTTACACAGTGGAAATGAAGGGTAAATTTGTTTTGTTCCCCCGAATGACTGTACCCCTTCAAATCTTTCCAAAACATCCTTAATTCCATGCAACTGTATATGCTGAACTCAAATCGATGACTGTTTATCGAAGAAACCTACCTTGTTTTCATGATATCGGACTATATTTCACCCCTTACCACTGTTTTCATATCTGATTCACCGCTGAATGACATGATGCGTAGGATACTTATTTCGGCCGATTTACTCCCGTTGAACAATTGGAACTCATTTTTCGCGTACTAATTGGAAAAGGGAAGTAAAAAAAGACTGAAAAATCATAAAACTACGCTTGAATTCAGTCTGCAGTGAATAACATTTTTGAACCGTGGTTACGGGTGAGATAAACAGCGACAAGAAGTTCCATATTTTTCTGCTCGATAAAATGAAAAAAAAAGGTAGGTTTCTTCAATAAACAATTACCGATTTGAGTTCAGCATATACACTTGCACAGAAATAGGGATGTTTTGGAAAGATTTGAAGGGGTAAAGAACTTCGGGGAACAAAACAAAAATTTACCAAATGAAGCAAACCGGAAAACAGATGTCAGTTTATAAAGTTTTCGTAATTAACCATTCCCACTTTTTTTTTTAAAGTCTGTAAGTGTAGTGTATATATTGGCCGTTAGGATTCGACACGACACATGACTCAAGAAATAACGACGCCAGAATACATTCTGGAGAATATTTGAAGATGCTAGCGCAAGGAAACTTTGTAAAACAAAGATTTTTTACAGGCTACTAGTCACTAAGTGAGTCTCCAATAAGTCAGACTTTCAGATGCCGAGGTTCTTCGAAGATTTTGTTCATGTTTTTGAGTCAACGTTACATGACATCTCGTAGTGTATAAAAAGCTTCTCTACGCGATTTGAAAAGTCCTCATTTTTATATGGTTTCAGAGCCAACAAATGTGCTTCAATAATCAATGACTTGATAATTGCTGAAAAGTGAAAATTCAATTTCCTAAAGCCTAAAGGCGAGTGGTCAGTTAGCTTTTTAAAAGAAATCGCTAACTTGCTACAAAAAAAATCAACCAGGTTGCAATAAAAAAACAGATTAAAAAAAAAACTTGTTCATATTTAATTTTGAATTTGTAAATATGTATTGGCATTTTTTTTTTTTTTTACAGTCTGTAAGATTTTTTTCATTACTTTTTGAAGATTTATGGATACGTAAGAAATTTTAATATACTGGGTGGCGGACAAAAGAAAACCGCTTTGAAAGTATCGACAAACTTCGTCTTTTGAAAATCAGTATTCGAAATCCTGGTTTTCACTAGCTCGAACACATTAGGTACTGGTGGGAAAATTAATTTCAGACAAGCTACATTACAGAAACCTAAGACAAGGTAACAGTATGGGACATTTGTGAGAATCAGTCACAAAAATGGTTTACCGGGAGTTACTATTTCTATTTTAGTATCGTCTTCTACACTTTTTTTTTTTTTTTTTTTTTAAAAAGGCATTTACAATTAAACCGTAAAATGCTGTCGCTATGCTCTTGGGAAATGTGTGAAATTTCTTAATCTTATGCCAACTGTTGGGTAAATTAAATAGCAGGGTCGGCAAAGCTCTTAGCCTTGTGTGGCAGTCAGTCTAGGAGAAAGACAATTCTCTAATGGTGAAATTATGGAAATTCAAAAAGGAGAGCCATGATCACCTATACATTTCGAATGGACATGACATTTCAAAATAATCAACTGATAAGTTACTCATTTTTCGAATGAATGCTTGTAGGAAGTGTTTGTTGCATTTATTAATTTAATTTGCATTAATATTTTTTTTCTCTCTAAATATTTTTTTTCATCGGATTCAAGAACTCTAGTCTAAACCACGAAATTCTGGTAAAGTTTTACTTTTGTTGAGTGTGAATGTGAAATTAACCATTTTAAAAAGTAAAGCTTTTTTTTTTTTTTTTTTTTTTTTTTTTTTTGGTAAATTGCAGAATTCATCAAATAAATGTTCCATTCCAAAATCCGGCGACATAAAAATAAATGGAATTATTTTATGCCATTGCTAGGAATTAATTACAAAGTTTTTTTTTTTTTTTCGAATATTTAAGCAGAAAATTAAAGTTTTAAAGTGTACAGTGTAAGTCATTATTTATTTGAAAGGCAGTCATCCATAACTTGGGAAATTCGCAAGAAAACAGTTTCTGTTTGTCTGAAGATGATTTCATAAGGTTAGACTTATCGGCTTGGAACGAGAAATCGGGGAGACGAGTTCGAATTCCAGCTGAATTCATTGCATTCACTTACGCGCAAATACCCTTTGGGAAAGGTAATCCGTCTATTCCTTCCAGTTATGGGTTAAATTAACAGGACAGATTGAGTGCTATAGCCTTGGTCGGCAACCAGTCTACCGCAGAAGGCAATGGCAACCTACTGCGGGATAATCTTCTGCCCAGTCAGTCTCTTTCGAGACATGATTGCCCAGGCGTGTATCACGTATGGCACTTAACTGACTGATTGTGCAGTAACACTTAGAATTCCATCACTAAACGTTGAAAAATAAAATCAGGTTTTCCGAAAATGTCTGTTTCATAGTTTCTGACAGATAAGTTTCCCCCTTTTTTGTTTAATTAGTAAGTTTGTTGGGGTTCGATTTCTTTGAGTGAATTAAAAAAAAAATTCTTGTATTCGATGTAGTTTAATAATGACTTGTACACTTTTTTGGTTGGAGCAACGTTGATTAAAAATAACATCTCTATTCTTTACGCGCAAATAATCCTGGGAAAGGTAATGAATGAATCTATCTCTTCTCCCTTAGTTATGGTTTGTTTGAACAGCAAGACAGATCAGGTTGCTATAGTCTTGGTTAGCAACCAGTCTACCGCAGAAAGTAATGGCAACCTACTGCGGGAAAATATTCTAGTCGATCATATCTCGAAAGAGACATAATCACCCAAGCGTGCATCATGTACGGAAATTAACTGACTGACTGTTTAGTGGAATAGCTAGTGAGGATTGAACACGCCCCACTTACGAGTTGGTTTTATTTTTAAACGATGTTTCAAACAATTCATCATCGCGCTAAGGCAGGCGCCCACTATCAACATCTGAACATTTAAGACCACCAAATAGTGACTTGTTGTTCAACTTTTTATTTAAGCTTTAGCTATTTGAGTGATTCAGAGCTAGTTAATTGACTAACTTTTGAAAGATTTGTATTGTAAAAAAAAAAAAATATTGACTTTAAAAAATCCCCTCCTCTCCCGAACGTGAAAGGTGAAACCTACACTGGAGCAGTAACATTGAAATGAGCTCCATTCTCACCCAGTGCTATACGCGTGTGTCCTTGTGCCAAACCGTTCCTAACTTTATTTTAGAATTTATTTTTTTTGAGAGAGAGATGCAAAACACCAAGTTTTTTTCTTTCAAGAGTTTTTTTTTCTTGCTCAAAGTAAAAAAAATCATACGTTGTGTAATTGAATTGATGATGTATTTTTTTTTTAAAAACTTCCATGAAGTCTTAAACTGTGGTTTAAAGCCAGTTGAGTTAATTAAGTTACTTGGAGATAAGCAGGTTGGTTTTCATCTGAATTCAGAACCAGTTATATAGAAGACTTCTTATAGATTTTTTATTAAAATTGGCAGGTAATGAAAAGCATTTATATAAAAATTTTAATCGCATTTGTACCTGCCAATAAATTTCATGTTATTGAAATAGGCTCTTTAAAAAATAAAAGTTTTTAGGGCATTTAAACACTTAAATTTTTCATTAAAGATTTTTTTAAAGATACATTTTTTTTTCACAATGACATCCCAGAATTCATCTAGGAATAAAAATTGAAATTTTTTTTTTTAAAGATTAAACTAAAGTCAGCTTTTTCATTTTTTTAAAAAGCAAATTGGCTTGAGTTGGTGGTTTTATTGCCCGAAAAGTCCAGTAAGTCGCTCAGTGAAGTCATTTTTTTTTTTTCACTAAACAGACCAGGCACGATAAAAATTTAAAAAATCTTACTATTTCCGTCTTCATTTAGTCGCTGTTTGTTTTAAATTATTTTTATTTCTTCGGTGTTGTTTTTTTTTTTTTTTTCTTCAACTATCTTTTTTTTAAAAAAAAAAATTGACTCTCAAAAAGTATCTGTTAGTGTTGTTGCAGTCAAATGAAATAAAGAGCTTATCTTTTTAATCGTTAAATTAAAAAAATAAATATCTCTTCTTCTCTTACCAAAAATAGCTGTATTGTCCACAAATTTTTTATGAAATCGCGAGAATTATCATTTTTCACCTGTGTTGTTCGTAAGGAGATAGCGGCTTTACAATGAATGAATGAGTGAATTTACCACAAGAGTTATGCTCAGACCATATGCAACACAGTCACAGAAAGGAGACCTCCACAGATGACGATTTCATTTACTACTCCTGTTCCAATGACTCATTGTACAATTTGAGTGTGTTTTGCTGTTGCTATTATCTCCCCCGCTATCTTTTTCATCTCTTTCCTGTCGTACGAAAGATTACTTATACGTGAGTGGGTAACACTAAAAACAGTTTGAATGATTATGGATGGATATTTTTAATTTTACATGTAGTCACGTAGTCTTAAATAAATATTAGGACAGTAACCATGTTTTCTTTGTTTTGAGGTAGGAACCATGACATTTATAAACATTAAAAAATCGAAAAAATAATTTTAAATTCCAATAAAAGAAAATATTGACTTTTTTTTTTTTTTATCAGTAACCTCGCAGCGTCCCAGCAAGTGTTGAGTGTTGATGTTTTGGGCGGACCTGAAGGAGACTACCACCACTTTTTAAATTTGTTTTTCATTTTTTTTTTTTTTTTTTTTTAACTACTTTGTTTCAGTGCAACTGTAAACTGTAACCTTATCGATTACACCCTAAACTCTCTGATTGACAAAAAGTTTATGGAAAAATTTCAATATTTAAACAATTTAGTGGGTGCTCAGTTTTTTCACACAACATTATAGATTTATTTGATAGTCACTTTTATAGTCTTAGACTAGGTCAGTCAGTTTGAGTGCCATACGTGATACACGCTTGCGCGATCATGTCTCGACAGAGACATGACTGACTGGGCAGAAGATTATCCCGCAGTAGGTTGCCATTGCTTTCTGCGGTAGACTGGTTGCCGACCAAGGCCATAGAACTTAACCCAATAGGGTATTTGCGCGTAAAGTGAATGCAATGAATTTGGCTGGAATTCGAACTCGGCTCCCCGATTTCTCGTTCCGAGCCGATATCCAATGCACCACAACGCACATAAATCGATCCTTCTTGTTGGAATTACTCGCCGGTACGACATTTACCACCACCTGTAAATTTGTTGATTATCAATATTTTTTTACTTTTTTCAGTGCAATGTCGATTTAAAAAACCCTAAACTTTCCGATTGACAAAGAAAATTTGGAAAAATTACAACATTTAAACAATTTGTGGGAGGGGGGCTCAGTTTTTCATACAACCTAAAGGACCTTATAAATAAAAAAAAAAAATCGATCCTCCTAGTCCTGTGCAATTAACTTTTTTGCTTGCGCATATTCAACAACCGAATCCTTTGCGAAATTTTTGAATAAAGCCAATGTAAGAACTGAAAAAGACGAAAACAAGAGCAACAACTCGTCCTGAAAAAAAAAACAAAACAAAGCGACCCCGACGCAAGTGGTTCTAAAATGGAGAATCGATTTACTATAACGTTGAATGAAAAACTGAGACCCCCCTAAAATTGTTTAAACATTAAAATTTTCCCGAATTGTTTTTTGATAATCGGAAACTTTATGTAATAATCGATAAGACTGCACTGAAAAATTAAAAAAAAAAAAAGAAAAACAACAAATTTAAAGTTGGTGGTATTCTCCTTCAGGTCTGCCATGTTTTGTTTTAAAAATATTAAATTTCAAAAAATCTACCAGGAAAGAATTTTTCTCCTCTGGGCATTATGGTCACTGCTGAACTGTTGATTTGAGCATTTAAGGTTTTTAAAAGAGTAAATATTTTCAGTGGATATTACAACATTGGATAAAAGTGGTGGGAGGGAGGGGAACTGTTTCTAATTTAAAATAAAATTTGTTTTTCTAAGGTAGAATACTCTCAAACTTGACTCAACTCAGTAATACAGCAAGTTTACCTTCATTACATTCAGTCAGTTAAGTGCTATGCGTGATACATGCTTCTTGGGTGATCATGTTGCTTTTGGTCCATGACTGATTAGGCAGAAGATTTTTCCCACAATAGGTTATCATTTCTTTCTGTGGTAGACTGGTTGCCAACCAAGACTGCAGAACCCAATCTGTCCTGCTATAGATACCTCCACTAAATTGCTGGAGAAAAAAAAAACAAAAACAAACAAAAAAAAACTAGCATAGTATGACGAAAAAAGGTCCTAAACTTGAAAACAAACTTTTTCCATAAAAATGTTTGCTGTTATTAAGAAAAATCAAATAATTTAAAAAAAAAAAAAATTTTTTTTTGATCTTTTCTAAATTTTGATAAAAGTCTTGTTTTTCAGGTAGCCAAATCGTTATGAGAGTTTACAATGGAAAACATTATGCATAATTTTTTTTTTTTTTTTTTTAGTGACAGACATTAAGTTGGAAATTCTTGCAAAAATCAAGTAATTGTTGGATTTTAATGAAATATTCAGGATTTATTCACAAATGAATTAAATTATAAAAAAAACCTTGCTAAAAATATATATTTTTTTTTTTTACATTTGTTACCCCACCTCCACATTAATTCATGAAATTTCCAGAAATTAAATTTTGTAGGCAAAATTAGTTTCATTAAACGCAGGACTCATTAAAGAATGTAAATCATCTATTTATTTATTTTATTTTATTTTATTTTTTTTTTACAATCATTTAGGCCCTCTTTCTGAAAATCTGCTCCCAACAGTAAAATTAAAAATGCAATAAAACTATGGCATTATTTAATTAGATAAGCTTTTAATAGATTTAATAATTAATATAAATTAAAGAAATTATAACACATCACACAATAAGTCCTGGGCCTGACATGTAGATGGTGGCACTAATAAAAAATCCATGTGCTTTTTAAGAAGTTCTAACCTTCAAATGGCATGTGACAAAATTTGAGCCTAATCAAATTATTAGTTTACAAATTACAGTTATTTAATTAAAGTTACTTTCAAAATGAAAAAAATCGGAATTTTATGTGTTGATAAAGCATTGCTTTCTGGTTGGGAAAAAATACTGTTCAAGCAAAGTAATGGCTTGATAAGTGTTATTTGGACTCTGATCTGTCAGAAACAGTGGCTAAGAGGTGGTATGCTGACTTTAAACATATGCGTACAGACACAAATGATGCTGAATGCTCAAGTTGCCCAAAATCAGCAGTTGTCCTGGAAAACACAAAAAAATTGCAAACTCATTTTGGCCAATTGTAAATTGAAGTTGCATGAGATGGCAGAGGAGTTGAACATATCAGAAGTTGAACATATCAGTGTATTCACCATTTTGCATGAACATTTGTTAATGAGAAAGCTGTGTTCAAAGTGGGTACCGTGTTTGCTCACAGTCGATCAAAAACAATAACATATCGACAATTCAGAGCATTGTTTATGACTGTTTCAATGCAACAAGAAGTTTTTGTGTAAATATGTGATAATAGATGAAGCAAGGATCCACCACATCACTTCAGAGTCAAATTGGCAGTCAGCTTAGTGGACAGCAGCAAGTGAAAGCCGTCCAAAGTGACCAAAGATGTAAACATCAGCAGGCAAGGTTTTAGCCTCCATATTATGGGATGCACAAGATATTTTGTTCATCAGTTATCTTGAGAATAGACAAACCAGCAATAATGAATATTTTATAGTATTATTGGTGTGTTTCGAAGAAAAAAAAAACGCCAAAAAACGGTCACAAATGAAGAAGAAAAAGTGATCTTTTACCAAGACAATGCACCGTGTCACAAGTTGATCGCAATGATGGCAAAACCACATGAATTGCATGTATAAAGTTTAAAAAATATCTTAAAGACTTGTAGACGTTAGATTATTAAGTGAAGACTATAAGTGAAAAGTTTATTACAAATCATTGAGGCATTGTATTTTTAAAATAATTTTAATTTTTTTTTTGTGTGTATCTGAAGTTTTTTTTTTTCTGCTTGTTGGAAATTCTCCTTTGTAATTCCTGTTTATAAAAATTCTGGAGGAACCTGTGACCCTTCTATTGCTCTATCAGATTTTTACCACTTTTTGGCAAAGTGTTCCAGGCTATTATCAATGATGAAATGATTCAACATCTCACATCCAATAACTTATTCTCTGACAAGCTGTATGGCTTTCATTTCGTATAACTGGATGATTGTTCAATTTAATACAGTCATTCCTGGTAAAATGTAAAAATGACGGTTGTTCTGAATGGACATGCTTCCAAATCATTTCATGTAAATGTGGATGTCTCTTAAGGCTCTATCCTAGGTCCTACACTTTTCCTGATATTCATTAATAACCTTCCTGATGTAATCATTTCCCAAGCAGGCATCTATGCAGATGACACCATCATTTGCTCTTGTCTCAATATAAAATCTGCCTGGGCTGACAAAGTCAGCCTCACTGATGTTCTTTGAAAGGACCTTCAATCTGTGATAGATTGCGGTAAGAAATGTCTTGTAAATTTGAATGCTTCCAAAATGAAGCTGCACTTCTTTAACCACCATAGAGATGCTTTTTTACTTTCCATCAGTATGGATCACGCTAGTCTTCCCTGAAAGCAATACACTGTGCCTCCTCGGCCTCACTCCTAGCTGATCTCAAGTAGAATGAATATATCAAATTAACAGCTACATCTACTGCTAAGAAGGTTGCGTCACTGGGCTGTGCCAGGAAGTTTTCCTTGTCAGAATCCACTCTGCATACTTACAAATTTACCATTTGTTCTTGCACTGAATACTGTTGCCATATCTGGTCAGGTGCTCCTGCCATTTATCTCAGGGTCCCTGACAAAATCCAGAGGGGGATCAGCAATGTAAATGATCCTGATTTGGCAGTTTGCCTTCAGTCATTTTCTCACCAATGAGATGTGGCTTCCCTGTCTTTTCTACAAATATTTTCATGGCTTCTGCTGTGACAAGCTTTATTCTCTGGTGTCTCGCCCTCACAAAATTACTTGTGTAACTAAGCCCCACCTTTTTACTGTCAAAATAGGCAATGTAACTGCCACTTTTTTTCTTTAGCACCTTCTTTTCTTGCACTTCCTTCCTGTGGAACTCATTTTTCCATGCTTGCTTCCCTAATAGCTATGATCTTCAAAGGTTTAAGTGTAATGTCAATTGCTATCTTCTATCGCCTTAACTCATACCTCTCCCTTACCCTTTCTTCGTCATATTTTGCTTACTTGAAATAGTAAATTTAATCATTTAGCTTTCAATTAAACTTAAAATAAATTTTCATGGAAAAATTTTTTAAAAAAAAATTCAATTAAAGAAATTAGTTATCGAAAATGAGTGGAGGTAGATATATATATATATATATGTCTCGAGGGAGAAGAGATGGATTAACACCTTTCCTAAGTGTATTTGCATGTAAATAAATGCAATGACTTCAACTAGAGTTCAAACTAAATATTTGCTGAGAAAATGCTTTCTATCTATAATATAATGACTATAATTCATGTATTTTGATTTCTATAATAGCAAAAATGGCACCTAATTGTTATAATTTTTGTTGGTGCAATACTGTTAAAATGTTTTAATTTTCAGAATAAAGCAATTTCCAGTGAAATTAATCCACTGTTTTTTTTTTTTTTTTTTTTTTTTTTTTTTAAGTAAAGTGTAAATTAAAAAAAATAACCATGAGACAACTGCAGATCTAGTAACTGCTAGTTACAATTGCTTTCTTTTATGAATTCTCTCAAGTAGAGTAAGAAATATATTTTAATCTGTCTATTCATTTTTCCATTGGGTGTACTGTGATACCAGTAATGATACTTCAATAATCATTAATGAAATTAAGTTTAGTGATAATTATAATGTGCAAATAATTATAAATCTTATAAATAGGAAGTGATTTAACATTGAACGGAAAGCACTGAAGGTAGCATTTAAGTAAGCATTAAGCAATTTTTGTAAATTATATTTTAAAAGCCTTATTTATAATGATTTGGATTATTTTTGACAATAAACTGCTTTATTCTTGAATGAAATAGAATCACTTGATCTTAGCTGTAATATTTAAAATCTAGAATAAAACCATTTTTGCAATGTATATTGTTAAGAGACACAGTTTCTCTTTTTAATTTTCTGTTACTGTTGGGAATTTCTACCTGAATTTCTTAGATGTGTTGTTGTTTTCCTAATTAATGGTTGGACTAATGCCATCTTTGTTGTCATTATTACATTTTGGCTGTTGTGTCCTCTGGCTATTATTAGGTGTCTGGCAGTTTGGATAACCTTTTTCAGGAAATTTGGAACTGGATCCTTTATTCAATCTACGGGGTTGGTTTATTCTTATTCTGATGTTCATGTTTAGGGATAGTTTTGTCAATTGTTCAGTTATTGTTCTGTTTCTACTGAGTTTGAATATACAATTTACACCTATAGATTGAATGGTGGGTTAGATTCAAAATTTCTTGAAGGTTAGCTCTTATTTTTTTTACGAATTATTCAGCCAATAGAAAGTGACTCAAGAGCCACCCAAGATAGATGGTTACTGAATGAGATTGTTGGATGAATGTAAGAAGTGCAGATTATGAGGATATGTAGGAAAGATATCAGTTGACATGAAAGGATTGAGATTGTAGTAATTTGGAGGAGCAGCCAGAGGAACATCCTCTTGAAATTCTGTTTCACAAAGTCACAGTTCTTGGGAAGTAGTTGTTTGTATAGAACTTCCTCCTTACTAATGGAATAGTGATGATTTGTCCCAGTGTATGTGGCATAACTGTGAAGATCTGAACAAGTAGAACTAATGAATGGAGCTTATAATGTTTATAGAAATAGTGCCGAGATGTTTGTGATATTTCCTATGTGGGAAAGGGGTTGTAATAATAATAATTGTATTATTATGTAGTTGTAATAATCAATAATAATTGATCACCGACAAGGCCATATCTGAAAGGCCTCTTTTGGATTCTATCAGGGTTGGAAAGTGAGGCTGAGAAAAGCCAGGACACAGTAGCTGAAATGTTGTGATCATAACAAAGATAGTGACATTAGTCACTCTATCAATTTTCCTAATTTTTTTAAATATTTGTTAGTGGCTGGTTTTAATCTAATATTGAAAGCTTGCAACATTTTATGTATTTCAAGCAATATTTGGGAGAAATTGAGAATAATAGCTTGCTTCTTATAATTTTTACTTATCAGTACAATATTTTTACTTGAAAAACAGTGTTATAGAAAAAAAAGAAACATTCATTTTATAAAGATATATATTTTCTTACATTTATGTGATGTCCTTTGCAAATGAGCTGAGTTGTATTTAAGTGCTAAGCTGTTAATGGTTTGGACTACATTATGTCACACGTTACAGTGCACCACATATGTAGTACTGAAACTGCAAGATATACCAAA
This sequence comes from Ascarosepion bandense, assembly GCA_037127315.1. Taxonomy (NCBI): domain Eukaryota; kingdom Metazoa; phylum Mollusca; class Cephalopoda; order Sepiida; family Sepiidae; genus Ascarosepion; species Ascarosepion bandense. The sequence continues at coordinate 1,875,503 of JBBBDQ010001831.1, forward strand.
CGTAACAGATGGCGTTGTTGATAGGATGCTTGGGTCCCATGTACGATCCTGAATACGTCAAGATTTGGATAAGAGCCTTTATGGGTACAGCAAGAATGTGTAATCTCAAAGACTCGAGAATGGAAGGTGAACAGAACCAAATAATGGACTTGCTTATGGCTTCTTTGTAGTGAGATGCGTTAAGAAAAATTTCCACAATGGTGGTACCCACAGGAATTAGAATAGATTTTGAGGAAAGATGTCTTTTTGGTCATTGCTGAAAGGACAATTTCTGGAAGCCAGAAAGTGGCTGGTGGAATCTGTTATGCAGTATGTACACAGACCCAAGGGACAAGCTAAGGACTGCAAATTTGAGAAACTAGGGACTCAAGGCATGTCAATTGAAGACAAGCTGATTCTATTACAAACAACTGAAAGATTTAATGACCCGCAGCATAAATGAGAAATACTGGAATAGACATATGAACTTAGAATTAAGTGTGGACTATTTACAGCAGCTGGAGCAAATCAGATTTCAACTAACCAGCCAAGAGAATTAGTTATACAGGTTGAACATAACCAAGGCCAAAGTGAAGTGCAGTTATTGTAGATGGCACATGAAAAGAATAAATTCAAGTGCCTGGTGCTGGGGAAACGATGTCTTAAATATGGAAAAATTAATCAGTTTAAGACCGTTTGCAGAAGTGAAGAGTAAGTAAAAAAGAAAATGAGAGCAATAATCCCCCACCCTCTGAAGAATAGCAAGCCACCTGTATTTGCAGTAAATACACAAAAGAATGGTAGAGAGAACCTAAAAATAAACAGCTATACATTTATAGCATGCAAGTTGACACAGGTTGCGAGATCACCCTAATTCCAAGAAATTTAAAAATCAAGATAGGCTGACCCAAGTTAAAACAATTTGACGGAACAACAATAAAGATGATGGGTACTTTCTGTGGCATATTTAAAATGGATACTTGATTTGAGATGATTCAAATCTTGGTAGTAGCATGCAAGAAGGCCATGGATGATTAGGTATTGACATAATAAAAGTAGATACAGCCAAATTAATAAACTCCTTCAAAGCATAAGAGAATGAGCTAGAACTTCTAAAAGGATACAAAGCGAGTATTTGGTTAAAAGAAAGTTACCACCCCAAATACATTCGAGCCAGAAAAATACCAGTACATATGCTACCTTTAGTGGTGGCCAAATTAAACTGCATGATCAAACTAGGCATTCTTGAAAAACTAGGCATTCTTGAAAAAGTTACGCAACTCGGCCACACATATCGTAGCAAGAAAAAAGACTGATGAAGATTTACAGATATAAAACTAGAGTAAATTACCAGATGTGCTTGGACTTGTTTCCATTACCAAACATTGAAACTGTGAGTCATGAACTGGCAAACATAGAATATTTTGCAAAAATTGACTTGAGGTCTGCCTATAACCAAATTCAGATTGTCGAAAAATTTAAAGAAGTTGCCACGATCAACACCTCTATAGGCATGTTAAGGTGGACTTGTTTACCATTTAGAATTAAAATGTTTAGTCATATATTTCAAAAGGCAATCAAAGGGATATTGTTAGGCAAGGTAACTAACATGATGATTTACCAAAATAATATTGGGATAGGAGTGAAGACCAAACAAGAGTTAAAACAAAAGTGGATCAAATATTATGGCAATTGAAAAAAGGCTGGATTAAGCATTAATAGACAAATGTAACTTTGATTCTAAGAACCTAGCATATTTGGGCTATCAAATATTGAAAACTGTTATACCATCTGATAAAAGGCTAACAAAGAAAGATTACTGAGGTTCGACTCCAACCAATAAAAAGGAATTGTAATCCTTTGTAGAGTTGATAAATTTTTACAGTAGATACATCTCTAAATATAGTGAACTAATTGAACCATTGTCAAAATTGAAAAAAAAAAAAAGTTTGAATGGACACAAAAATGAAATAGCGCTTTTGTGATACTGAAAGCAATTATGAAAAAGAAACCTATAACAAGGGTGTTTGATCCTAAGAAAGAGATAACGTTAACCACTGATGCAAGTGAGAAAGCAATTGGTGTTATCCTATCACAGAAAGATCATCCGATAATGTATTTGTCTAGGAGATTGATAAATTACTCAAACATTGAAAAAGAGGTCCTAGCAATTGTTTGGAGTATGGAGAGGAAACAAAATTGTTTTACTAGATGGGAAATAGCATCTTTCATGTAGATGCTTTATCGAGACTACAATTTATAAAAGGGGCCTTATTAATAAAAACAAAAAACATGCTTATTCTGTTCAGTACATAACATATACCACTAATCCATATTATACATAACACCACTTACATTCTGTTATATGTAAAATAACATTCAGCCTCAAAAATGGCTAAAAGTATAGCCAAAAGTGCTCGGATAAACAAAAAATTTGGAAAACTTCTCTATAATTTATGTCCTCAAAAGAAATAAATCATAACATCGCATAAAAAATTACATAAAAAAAACTTGACCATCACACCTTGTCAGTCATTTTTAATGAAACCTGCATAAAAAAGAGATTGCTACCCAAACATACAATTTATAAAAGGAACAGGCATAGAATATAGAACTAAGGAAGAGAAAATAATTCACTGCATAGACGGATGTATTTCTGGTCAACAGGTTAAAAAAAAGAGACTGAGCAAGATCCAGTATTGAGCAAAATAAGTGAAAGAATAAGGAATAAGTGGAACAATTGTGGAGCGGCCATTGAAGGAGATACGGTATAACTTAACAGTTGAAAATGAAATTATATGCACTGGAGAGGTGATGGTAGCTCCGGACGTTAAAGATGGACATATTGAGAGGTGTACATGATGATGTACATTGCTACATCACAGTGACATGCAGAAGATTAAAATTGCAAGGATGGTGGCCAGGTTATGCAAAGGATATTGAATAATTTATTAATAAATGTCCAAAATGCAGTGAAATTAGATTCAGGCAAAAAGTTTCATTCATAGTCTAAAGTTGTACAATCATACCTTAGAGTACACATGGACCACACACATGTCAATAGCATAGGATCATTTCTCATAATGATGGATGCATACTCTGGTTGGGCAGAAGTAATCATGGTTAAAGACTAGAGTGTCTACAGTCAAACAGATCTTGAGAGATGTATTTGTAAGGAATGGAGTATCAAACATTAGTGTCAGGTAATGCTCATGAATTTTGGGATGTAAATTTGTGTATATGGTTGAGGTGGACAGGCTGTACCATTCTCAATTCAACAAAATCACAGAGTGGATGGTACAAACAGTTAAAATGACATTGAAGGCATTCTTGCCTGTCACAGAAAGCATTGAGGTATTTCTAGCAAAAATGTTCCTCAGTTATAGGTTGATATCACATGCGGAGAGGAAGTTGAGTCTATCGGCCCTCATGAGTAGACAGATTAGAGCCCCCATTACCATATCTTTTGTCACAAAGGAGAGAATATGATACAAGAAAGACAAAAGTGCAAATCCAGAAGAAGTGAACTTCCTTTTGCGTAGAGGCAATAATACAGCTTTGATTGAGAAGAAGCAGTATGTTTTGTATCGGATGATGTAGAGATGAAAAACCAAAGTTGGGAGGAGGAAAGTAACTACAATGAGGAGGCAGAACAGAAGCAAGAAGAGGGAGAAAGCTACAGGGATGAGGATGAACAAGAAATGGACATAAGTGGAGAAGAAAAGTCTGACAAAGAAGATGAAGAAAGACCAAGGTTGCCAATAAAAAGTAGAAGAGAAGAGCAAAAGCAAGAACTATCAAGAGTAGTTAGACATAGTGAAAGGAAAAACAAGAGGATACGACTACTCCAGTTCAGGGAGGGCGTGGTATCCTATGCAAATGAGCTGAGTTATATTTAAGTACTAAGCCACTAACGGTTTGGACTCCATTACGTCATGCACAACAGTGTACCATGTATCGAGTACTCAAACTTCGAGCTGTACCAGACATAATTTTATTACAGTTTATTTTAGTAATGTACTGATTTGTACATCCCCCTGCATAAAGATTAAATACAGATTTTTTTTTCTGCTTAGTTTTGTATTCTAACATAAGGAAAGAGCATTTATTAATCTAACAGATTTTTATTACTTAGTGTTTAAAGGCACTATTCAGCTTTGCTTGGTTGTCATTGAATTCTGTAGCCGAGAAGTTAAAGTGCATCAGATCTAATCACAGTTTGCCATGCAGGAGAGCGCATTTTTCTCTAATAAGATTTGGCTGGTAGATGAAAATGAATAAATATAGCATTCAATAAATAATCGGTGTCTACTGAAATACAAGTATCTGTTAAAGATAACATTTAATGAAAATCTGTTGGATTTATTAAAAAAATTCCTTTGCTTACAAATTGTTTTCTATATTAAATATTATTTTTAGTGGGAACGTGTTTAAGTTGTAATCCCCATTTTTTATTTTCTTAAGCAGTGAAATTAATATCAACCGGCCTAGATTGGGAAGTCCTACTAGTTTGTCTTTATGTAAATTGTGTGTCTACTTTTACTGTTAATTTTATTCTCTTTTTAACTTGAAATTTTTAAAATGAAAATTTATTTTTTAGTTTTTCTGATAAGTGATGCTCATTAATTATAATGTAGAAAAAAAAATCTTTGACTTTAGCTGTTTTGCATGAAACTTTAGATTTTTTTTTCTTGTAACACATGACTCAATAAATCCTAGGCCTAAATCATAAAACAATTTTTAGGCAAAATTTGACTTTATTCATCAACATAGTCTCTTTCTAGGGTGATATACTGATTCCAATGCTTCTCTAACAATTCGATTCCTTTTTTGTAGAATGATTTGTTTTTGGCTTCAAAATAAGCCTCAGTTTCCAATATCACTTCCTCATTGCAGCCAAATCTCTTTCCCTGGAGTATTCTTTTGAGGTCTGCAAACAGCCAGTAGTCACTGGGGGCTAGATCTAGAAAATAGCGTGGATGCAGAAGCAATTTGAAGCGCAATTCATGTCGTTTTGCCATTGTTGCGATTAACTTGTGATAGTGTGTTGTTTTGGTGAAAGATCATTTTTTCTTCTTCATTTGTGGCTACTTTTTGGTGATTTCTTTCTTCAAACACACCAATAATGCTATATAATATTTGCTATTGATGGTTCTTTCTTTTTCAAAGTATTTGATGAATACCTTGCGCATCCCAAAATACAGAGGCCAAAACCTTACGCATCCCAAAATACAGAGGCCAAAACCTTACCTGCTGATGTTTGCAACTTTGGTCACTTTGGACAGCTTTCATCTCTTGCTGTCCACTAAACTGATTGCCGATTTGACTCTGGAATGAAGTGGGGGATCCATGTTTCATTCATTATCATATATTTACACAAAAACTTCTTGTTGCATTGAAACAGTTGTAAACAACACTGTGAATTGTCGATATGTTATTGTTTTTGATCGACTGTGAACAAACGTGGTACCCACTTTGAACACAGCTTTCTCATTGACAAATGTTCATGCGAAATAGTGAATACACTACCTTCTGATATGTTCAACTCCTCTGCTATCTCATACAACTTCAATTTACAATCAGCCAAAAGGACTTTGTGGATTTTTTGGTGTTTTCTGGGACTTCTGCTGAATTTGGGCAACCTGAGCATTCAGCAACATTTGTGTCTCTATGACCACATTGAAGTCAGCTTACCACCTCTTAACCATTGTTTCCAACAGAGCCGAGTTTGAATAACTTATCAAGCCATTGCTTTGCTTGAACAGTATTTTTCCCCATCAGAAAGCAATGCTTTATCAACACACAAAATTCAGAATTTTCCATTGTTTTGAAAATTTGCAACAGTAACTTCACTTAAATAACTGTGATTTGTAAATTATAATCTGATTGGGTCCAAATTTTGTCACATGTCATTTGAAGGTTAGTACTTCATAAAAATCATATGGATTTTTTTTTATTAGTAACGTCATCTATATGTCAGACTCACGACTTATTGAGTGATGTGTTAAATTAGCATTCATGAATTACAATTAAACACTTAATTTTTTATACACATCATAATTTTTGTAAATAAAGAAAATATTTTTACTAATTTGTTAACATTTGTTGAAAAGACAAAAATATAGAAATCTATAAATTTTACTTGTATGAAATCTATTTTTTTTTTTTTCTTCAATATTGTTTTCAATAAATAGGGGTTTTAATCTTGGTTTCAACTTGAAAACCAGCTTGGAACTATATGTTCATGGAAATGTACCATATTTTACAGCTTATAAGTTGTTCCAGTGCATTAGACCCCCCCCCCCCCCCGCCAAAAAAAAAAAAAAAATGAAGGAAAAAATCAGAAAAAAAAAGATTTTTCTTTGTACTTAATAGCCCTCTCTAATATCTCTAACTTTACCCACTGAATAGCATATTTTAGCATGAAAAGCTGACTAATCATGACAAATTCATTTATGGTAACCATTTAAAATGTAGTAATTAGAAGAGAAGTTAGTGCATAATACCAGTGAAACCTAACCTTTTTGCAGCCTGAAACTCTAATTGTGACAAATTCATTACAAATGAGGATGGTGCACTAATTTTAAATTAGATACATCTACATTTGGATACAGAAATAAGGTTAAGTTTGATTTATATCTAGGTTAAAACATGCAATAATGCTGGATGGATGGATGGATGAACGAACGAGCGGACGGACGGACGGACGGAATAATTTTGTTACCTGTCAATATCCCAGTATCCAAACTGCCTAAATAGCATATTTATAAATTTTAATTTAATTTTGAAATACTGGGCTTGTTTTACTTTCAAGGGCTTAGTATCAAATGTAACTGGGGAGCTGATGCTCTCTCCACACTAAACCAATAGTTCCTATCACTTGCATTTATAAGATATGGTGAAAACAATGACCAAAATAATATGGTAAGTTAAATCTAGTAGTGATATAATCAAATTATAAAAGCAACTTTAATTCACATCTCTTAAAATATAGAAAAATTAAATAAAAATGCATAAATTCAACACCCATGTTGATAAATGCTTCATACTTGTAGCACAGTGGCTAAGGCTGTAAAACATTAACGTAGAAGTACATATTTTTTTACATATGTATCTTTTTGATGGAAACTGATATTATCTATAGCCATCCTATTTATGAAATACAAAGATTTATATTGGTGTGTTACTTAAACTGATGGATTTTATATATATATATATATATGTGTGTGTGTGTGTGGTTTAATGTTTACTGGCATAGAAATGAAATTACAATGCTGAGTTCAACTTCTGACAATTCACAATTTATAGATATTAAAAGATGTTGTGGAGACATGATTGTCAGTGTCCTTAATTGATAGTTTTGAATAAGTAAAATGGAAAGTTTGGAATTCTTTAACATTGTCTTATACTTACTAAAGATAAATCATTAATATAATATCCAGGATTTATTGGTTTTAGGACTAACCTCTGAGTAGATTTATTTTTTCAAATGAAGCCTTTTTCATTATTATTCTAGTATTAGTTTTATCCAACCAAAGTAACTAGAAGACATGGATAATACTGGTACAATATAGATATACAAAACAAAGATGGCACAAATTAATTAGTGGCAGAATGACTGCACATTTGGGTTCTATTAAACAATTGATATTTCCATGATTGCAGTAGTTGATGTCCATGAAAGATGGGTTCCTAAGGTGCTGAATACAAGTTTATTTCTTTTTAGAACTTCTTTATTTCAATCTCTGGAAAGCTTTAAATAAACTGTTGATAAACCATAAAAAAAAACAACAAAAAAAAAAACAACAAAAAACAATTGTAGTTTTGTGAGGTTTCCTCTGACAGGAAGAAGAATGTATTGATTCAAAGCGTTGTAATAAAAAGCAATAATAAGATGAAATCAAACTAGCAATAAGCTAATCACCATCATCTGATTGCATTGCTTGTACAAGGCCCAAGATAAAGTAAGGAGCAGAGTTTATGTGGATATGTAGGGAAGTTAATGGTTAACTCTAGACTTGAATAAGTTAAGATTGTAATGATCATGTAAGCATCCTCATGGGAGTTGGTTCTACAAAGTAGTGTTTTTAGGGAAGAAATTGTTTGAGTAGAACTTGCATCTCATCAATGGATTATGAAGGATGGTTTGTTACAATATAAATTTCACCTTGGCAACTAATCAAAGGAAACTTTACAGTGCTTGCATGTACCAATATTCACCTATGAAATCAGCAATGAGATGTCATTGAATAAGTTTGTTTTCCACTCGTAATGTCCAAACAAGACAATTCCTCAAGCAGGAATTTTTGTCAAAATAATACTTCACTCAGGTATGTTGATCTGATTTTCTACGTGATATGTTCCTTCAGGACATGGCACGGGTGAACATAGCTTCCCAGAAATTCTTATTTTTTGTAGTTCTTAGCAATGTTTATCTTTTTACCATTTTTGTCACTAATCCATCCATTTAAAAAAAAATTATTAAGTAGTTTACTCTCTGCTTCCCTCTTGTCTTTGATATGTCCTGTGAGTGCCAATTTTTCAAGGCCTCCTTCCTCATTATGAAATTTTAATTATCTTTTTCTGTTTGTAAGTATAGGTGACATTTTTGTTTTTATTTTACTTAAAATTTGCTTATTTCTTATGTCATCCATGGAATCCTCAACATCCTTCTGTAGAATCATATCTTCTACCTCTATTGTTATATTCATCTGTGATTGTTCAACATTCACTGCCATATAAGAGGACTGATATTATGGAGTCTTTTCACTCTCTTTTATTTGCTTCTAATAACATTGATGTCTACCCTGCAGTCGATCTGTACTCAAACTTGGTTCCCCCAGCTGATCATGAACTTGATCGCTTTGGGTCAAGATTTGTTGCGCCTTATTTTATATTGACTGTTCACAAGACTGGCTTGTTTTGAATGGTCAGCTGGAATGAAGACTTGGATTTTGGTTCAGTCAGAGTAGACACACAAAAAATAATTTGGATAAAAGAAAAATATTTATATACAGTTCCTGGATACAAAGTTTTTAGTAGTTATTGATGGCTCAAACAGGTCTACATTCTCCATGCAATAACTATCGCCCTTCATGATTATCATGACAGTGTTTGTTGTCTTGGTTTTAATGAGACTTCTGGAACAAGGTTTTAAGTCTGAGGTTTTTCTTCAGGATGGCAAATCACACCAGATCTGATGAAGCCTCTCTCTCTCTCTTGTCTGTCACTGAATCTACTTTGGCTGGTCAAACTATCTCTCTTTGGTCTGCCTCTTCACTTCTGCTGCTAAATGCCCTCATCTGTCATGTTTTCACTGGGTCTGACTTCACCTCTTAACACTGAATTTCTCAAGCAAAAGATGGCTGTCTTGGCCAGCTGAACCATCTCTCTCTTGGTGGCTGGGTGAACTGATTCTGCTTAGCATTTTATTCATTTTATGAACCCTGGTGGAAGGGCTGGGGTGGTACATCATATGCTCTCAGAATGCCAGTGTTCCTTAAACAACCAATCAGAGCTTTCCCTGCAAATGCCCACATATGGGGGAGTATCTCCATTCCTCTTGGGATTCCACCTGAGCCTTCTCCTCCTTTTGGTAACCTGATCAAACCTATCTCCCTGCTGTGTGAGTGCCTTTCACCATCACTGCCTGATGGGTGTGGAGGCATGGTCCAGCCTAAACAGCCAAATTTTAATAATCGCTCAAATCTTATTGTGCCCTTGTGTGTGGTCATTTTTGCACCTTAGATTTATCATTTCAACCCTCTTGCCAACAAGGGGACAATCCCTGTTTTTGAGATGTTTTATCGCATTTTGGCAGACAAAAAATTTAATTACTCTTTTCTATTTTTCTTTTAAAAGTCTGTCTGGTCTTAAAAGTTAATTCTTATCAATTGACTGAATTTCATTTCCAGTGGCTACTTTGTATTCAGCATTCAGTAGAAATATTATCTAAGCTGGCCACTTATTTTCAGTGGTCGTAAAAATATTAACTATTTTTTCCTTAGGAGATCCTTAAAATATGGTATCACTTAATTTTTCTCTCCAGCAGATGAAAAACCCTAATTACTATTTTCTTTTGTTTTCATTGGTCTAATCATCAGTATATCTTCAGGCTATTGAAAATGATTTTTTCTGCCTTCTAGTTTTTTTTTTCAATTTACTAGCACCTTTCAAATAGTGTCACAACATTTTTCTGTTTCTTATTACTTTTAGTTTTTAGAAGGTATTTCTTGCTATTCAAATATGCCTTTCGATTTCAGTGTTATATATTTCATCCTCTTTTAAAACTTTCAGCCTTTCTCAAATTGCTATTGAAAGAATGTGTACAAAATTTAGGAGAATGTGATGACAGGTGATATTAATCCCAAAAGGTTACTAGCATAAGCATGTAAGATTCCAATTGAAATACTTGGAAGCAGACTTGGGCACCACAACACAAAGTAGGCTGTCATTTTCTTTTAATTTTAAATAACTTAATACTTTATGAATAGACATACATTAAAAATCAATGAACAGATTGAACAGATTTCTCCAAAATAAAACTCTTAAAATTCAAATTAATCCAAAATCTAAAATATTGGAATAATAAAGCAAATTAACACGAGATTATTATAAAAAAAATATCAGTGATATGAAACAAGAACACTAAGTTAGTGATTTTTTTAAAATTTATTTTTTTAATAGGATATAGGCAATCCCTGAATGTTTTTATAATTTTTAATATATTTAGGCTTATAAACTATCTGATATACAGTTTACAATTTGTATCAATTTATATATACTTTTTAAGAGAGAAAAGTTTCATAATCTAAACAACTTCTGTTTGTAAAATTAGTTTTTAAGATGTAACTATCGAAGACAGTTTGATATATTTTTTTTTATATTAAGATATTTTTTAAAATAATCTTGAATTTTGAAGCCTGTTTTTATTTTGAGATTTTTACAAGTGGTTAAAATATTTTTTTTTCTAATCCCATGTTTAATATTTAGTAATTGTTTTCACTAACACTGAAAGTAATGTTTTTTATTTCATTTTTTTTATGCTTTTAAGAATTTTTTTACCATGTTTCATAAACCAAGTATAGACTTAACTGCAACCGTATTTGGACGCTTGCAATTTTTTTCTGTAAAGAAACAAAAAAGTAAAATGTCTTCAATCTCCTCCTTGACAAACCTCTGCACTTTACTGGTAGAATATTCTTTGCTTGTTAATTACCATTGCCCTGACATTATCAGGCAATTTTGAAATGCTTCAGTAGTCAGCGTTAACCAATTTCCTGGCAAGGCAATAGAACCTGATATTAAAATGATAGCTTCCATCAATGGATGTTGATAGGGAGGAAAATGCTTTTTCTTATTCCTTTTCCCTGCTTTTGTCATTTGTCTTTACTTTATAGTGAACATCCGATGATTGTCTGTCTTTTTCAGCATTTGTTCTTGTCAAAATGAAAAAAATTGGAATTAGTTTTTCCAGGCTGATTTTAAAAAAAAATGAAAACTTGTTCATTTGTGTGGGTGTTGAAAACTAGGGTGATGAGTTTTTTTTTTTTTTTTTTTTTTTTTTTCAGAATTCATCTTGTCTGTGAAATGCCTTAAGAATGAAATCAAATGTATTAGAAATATTATGAGTTATGACCCAATAAGTAATGTCTTTCAGTTAAGAGAATATTAGGTTTTTCTCTGTTTTAATATCCATAGTTACTTGAACTATTTGAAACTGGACTGAGTTTATGCAAATTCAGTATATAGTTAAGGTTAAATAGAGCATCATAGTCTTAATGAGACCTTCAATTGATTGTATTTCACTATAAGTCTATAAAGGATAATAAAATTGGTATTTATTGGGCAATAATTGTTAACAACAATAGACATTTTGTGTCTGTTATACTTAATGATCTATTTTCATGTGTACAAATATTCTTTCACAAATGTGCTTGTTTGGATAAATTGGTTCAAATTCTTGTCCCAAGCTTTTAACTTATATGAGGAACCATTTCGGATTTATTTGCAAGAAAAGAAAATTGTTTTAAGGAAATTGTATCATTAAATTTTTAAAGTGTTAATTTTTTTTAAAACCTACATTGAATGTAACAAGTCATATAACACCAATTGATATGCTCAGGATATTAAGTTAAGGATGTGTGTGTGTGTGTAATATATATATATATATATATATATATATATAAGTAGACCCTCCTGTTGATTTTGACATATGAGGATTTGACAACCTCATTCAGTCTTTTTATATTTGTCATATGTGATACTTCAGTCCTGTTAGTGACCTGCATACAAGTCCACATATTGTGCAACAGCGAGAATCTGTGCGCATAGCTACAGGGACATTTGCTGATGCTTTTCACCGTTGTCTTTTATTTCTGAGATGATCACTACAACTGATTTCAAAATTTCTGATACACTTACTTGCAAAAATATCCCCAGTTATTTCTAGCCAGGGCAACTCACTCAAAGACAGCTCATTTGACTGCTGAATGGTTACTTTTTAGCTGGTTATTATACTTGAGCCATGGCTGTCCAACTGTTGTCGATTGTCAAGCTGGTTATAAATGAGAACCTTAGGTATTCTGTCATCACTCATATTTATGTATGGTTAAATAAAGAAGTCGAGAAAGAGATGAAATAAATTTTATTCTAAAAAGAGTATCTGGAAACAAAAACTGTTACTAGAAAAAAAATTGCTCATAAGTTATAAGACTAACTGAAATTATTAAACATTTAAAAATGTCATAGTTCATGTTTGAAGAAAATATTTTCATGTGCAGTATAGTGTTATGTTAAGAGAAGTTATAATGGTGGAAATTAACCATTTTCTTTGGATGTTTTTTTGTATACGTTGGTTTGGGGAAGTATTGTTTCTATTATGAAATGTGAGATTGGGAAAATTTGTGGGTAGATTAATATTCTGATAATATTTGATGTTGGTGCTCTTGAGAATTTTCTCTTTTGGTGAGTATCGCAGTTTTTTAGGTTGAAATTGTGGCTGAATTTATTTCTGTGTATGACCAGTGCATTTGTTAAAGTATTATTTATGAGGTCTCTTTTGTGTTGATGTTTAACATAGAGATGACAAATTTAGGAATCCATGTTTTCCTTAACATCAGCATAAAATGGTATTGCCCATTAGACAATTTTACAGAATTTTAGAGGAAGATGATTAGTACTGCATGACCCAAATAGGTGTTTTCATGAATTGCAAAAGTCTTGCTTTTATTTATTTCATGATTTTAAAAAGAAAAGAAAAAAATTGACATTGAAACTCAAAGAACTGTTTCCTATTTAGGTAGCAGGCATCTTTCTGGGATTTTTCTGAGTTTTATTTTCTACTTTTCCACTGCTTGAGGTGTTTAAATATAATTTAAAATTCTTCCTCGCAGACACTTTTGATTATATGCTCTCAGAAATATATTAAAAAATGAGATAAACTATTCCATCTACAATCTCTTCAAACATGTAAGTACAAAAAAAAATTTTAAAATTGGATGCTAATTATTTTTGTTTTCCACATCTTTATCATCATTATCTCTGCCATAATCATCACCTTTTCTATTTATAAAAGATATTTTTTGTGCTTAAAAAGCATGAAATTAAAAAAAAAATGGATTTGTTTAACAAAGTCTTGCTCCTATTAGATCAGTTTTCTAAACAACTGTATCATGGTGTTTTAGTATAATCTTGTTTTCTTTTTCTTTTTAGATTTTGAATTATATATTTGGCTTGGCTACAAAATTTAATATGTTGAAAATGAACAGAAAAAAACACTTTTAAAAAGTGTAGAAAGCTGTGCCTAAAGACTATTTCACTGTTTAAGAAAAAAAGCATAGAAACTAAAACATGTTTACCTACTAAAAATATTTATAATAATAAAAAAAATAATGTTGCATTAAAAAAAATTACTTTTGTTTACTTTTTGAATATAAAACGAAAGCTAGCAGATATAGAGCCGTGGAAGTCCAAGAAACAAGCATTCCTTAAATAAGTAATTCAAACTTTGCTCTATCAAAAATTGCTCATGGTAGCGGCATGTTTCAGAAGCAATTTCACTGATGGAAAAAGAGATACAAGTTAGAGAAGCACTTTTTTTTTTTTTTTTTTTTTTTTAGTAGGACTTCTTTGTTTTTAGACTAGTTGTTTGAAACCTGATGGATGGACTGAACAATTACAAAAGAGTTTGTCTACAAAACCCCAGATCAGCTAAATAACAATTTTATATTTGTATTAATTCTATCTAATCTATCATATCGAGGCAGCAGATAATTTTTATAAACATATATTGTTAAATATAACAGATAATGAATGTCTATTATGTTTAATCATGAGCCGTTCTAAATATTGTATTTGGGCTTTAATTTCAGGTGAAAATAAAGACAAAAATTGTCCAACATGCATTTCGTAAATTTGTAATGTAATTCTATGAAGATGGCTCATTTTACCAACTTGAACTCACCCAGACTGATAAATATCCTTATTTTTTTTCTGTAACAGGTACAGACTTCCTGAAGATTGCCCATACATGCATGAAACTTGTAGTTGTGGTTGGTCATGTTCAAGCAGAAATCAGTTTATAAATATTAAGTTCGGCCTCAATATGAGGCAATGAACACTTTTCTTTTCTGTGTGGGATTTTAAGTAGGCTCTTTTTTCCTTTGAGCCTCTGATTTCCTTAAAGTGTGTGTGTGTGTGTGTGTGTGTGTGTGTGTATATATGATTGGTTGACTTTCTGGATCCAGTCCTCCAACATTATTCTGTTTTTTTGTATACCTGACTTCTTTTATTTTGCAACAACTATCCAAGACTCCCTATGATGCAAACTCTTGTTATCTTGCTTCTTTTGATATTAGTAGTTTGTTTACTAATGTCCTTTTGATGAAGGTTATCAATATATGTGCTGATTATTTATATAGAGGGCCTGTTAAGGCTCCTTTTCCTGAAAAGGTTTTTGTTGAACTAATGGAATTGGCTACTAAGTCCGTTTTATTTAGTTTCAATAATATAACACCAAATTGATGGTATTTCTATGGGCTCTTCTTGTGATCCTACTTTGGCAAATATTTTTGTGGGTTTCTTTGAAAAAATTTGATAAGCGCTCTAAACTGGCATTTTATTTTTGCTATGTTGATGATACTTTTGCCTGTTTTTTGTCACACAGTGAAGCTTTGTTGTTCTTTCACTTAATTTAAGTGCAGGGTGAAAATCATTAACTATGTAAGTTGAAAAGAACAACCATCTTCCCTTCCTTGATGTTTTGGTTTCCCAAAATAACCATTCTTTCATTACTTCAGTGTATAGGAAACCTACTTTTTCAGATTTATATCTAGGTTGGGAAGTTTTTGCTCCCAAAAGATCAATCTCATTAGAGCCCTAACACACTGTGCACTCATGATTTGTTCTAGTGTAACTTTTGATTGTGAGATTGACAATATTAGCCATTCTTTTTATAAAAATACTCCTATCTTCTGCCTGTCGTCACTAGGATAATTAATTCCAAAATTAAATCTTTTCAGGAGAATGAGGATAAGAGGTTTAGGCCATTAAAATTCCCTGTCTGTTTGAAGGTACCACAGTCAATCTATTGTTGACAAGATATAATTGGTTATTTCTTGTAATTTCGGGGCTCTGATTCCACGTGTAATTTTCTTTACATGACCTGCTTTTTGTTCATTTCGTAAGGATATCCTGCTTACCTTACAGTTGAGTAATGTTGTTTATAAATTTAAATATCATTCTGGTGCTGGCTATATAGGTCGGATGATCCATTAACTGGAGGTTCGTGTGTTACAGCATGTACCCCACTCTATTCGTGGAGCACTGCCCTACCTCTGAGTGTTCACAGATGCCCGAATCTGCTATTGGTGAACATTTGACGACTATAAAGAAATGTGGTGACTTATTCTACAGATCGCTTTTCTGTTTTGCACAGAGGTCATTCTCCATTCCACCTCATTGTCCTGGAGGCTTTGACAATACAGTCAAACCCTCCTTCTTTGTGCAAACAAAAAAATCTCAAGCTCTAATTAGATTTATTTGGGTTTCTTGGTGAAGGCTTTTCTGAACATTACCTATTTTTCATCCCTGAATTTTAAATTTGCTTCCGATATATACCTATGACTAATTTTGTCGGACGAAAAGCTTGCCTTGGGTTTTTTTTTTTTCCCCTTTTAAGTGGATCTTTTTGAAACTTTTTTTTTCCTGTTTCAATTGTTTTTAAGCGATATCATTAAACTATTTGTTTTTATAGTTTACCATTTCACACCATGGTCATCCATTTTAAGTGTGTGTGTGTATATATATATATATATATATATATATATATATAATATAAATAAATAAAATAGTAAAACTTTTATAGAATAAAGATAGAAAAGTTGCCAGATTTTTGTTTTGATATAACCCATTGTTGTATGATTTCAATTCAAACATTTTTTACTGTTTCTGCTCAGTTAAGAATATAGTAATCAAAATATTTAGCAATCCTGTAGCAATTTTATGCTCTGAAATATAGTTTTCTAAGCTCAGTTAATGTCGTAAGTTTTGGTTATTTTTTAACTTGTATCTTGGAATCTATGTTGACATTAATATCAGGTTGTATCAAAATTATATTTTTTAAAAATTTTGTGAAATCTGTATGCATTGTAAATGTTTTGCCAAGTTTCACACTTTAGTTGGTGTGCTGGTAAATGGTTTCTTTTCTATCTGCATTTTAAAATATCATAATTGACAGTCATTCAGTTCTGGACTTTACTGTAAGGAACAAATTATTAACCTTTAAACTGCATAAACCAGTATGTGGTAGTATGGCTAGGTATTGCTTTATTTCCTATCACTGCCTAAATTTTGCAATCAGCTTCAATGGATTTGAAGCCTAATTTTTTAATTTTTTAATGTAATAAAATTACCAGAATCTCAATACTTGTATCTGCCATCTGAAACAAAATGGTAGTATCTATATTAATACTTTTTTAAAAATCAATTCACTCCAAGCAAGGTGATAATGCCACTAAGATGCAAGGGACAATTAGGAATGAGAAAGAATGAAAAAAAACTTTAGAAGTAGCTGTAAACTCAGTTCTAAACGGAAAATAGGGGATAAACCTCTATTCCTGTTCAAGTCACTGGGGAAAAGTGTGGACCAGATGATAGGTGAACCTATTGAGGTGGGGATAGTAAATAAAATTTCAGAGTTTAAGTTGAGATGTTAGGAGTATAAAATTGAAATAGACTTCAGTAGGAAGTAAAAACAAGTAAACACTGAAGAAACCACTGCTCTTGTTCAAAAGACCGGAGAGGAGTGTGAACAGACAATAGGTAAACCTATCTGCTCTTACTGACTTTCACTGCTGTATTGTTATAGAATTGTTGTTTGACTGTACTGGCCCATTTTGGGGAAACAGGAAATTACCATTCTCTGGAAATAAATGAGTATCAAGATGGCAAGTTCTCTCGTGCACTACCATTTTGGTTTTGATCAGATACTCTGCAGAACAGTGGTAAGTGATAATCTCAATACAGATTAAAAACTGCAGGTCATATTGTATGCTATTATTATATGACTCTGGTAATTTGGAACTAGTACTACAGGCTGAAAATTCTTTATCTGAAATTTTTGTGACAAGAAGTACTTCGGTTTTTAGATTTTTGTGGGGATTTTGGAATACAGGCTATTTAAAAATGTTTCTTTACTTTCTGTATGTGTACAAAAAAACAGGATCACTACTTACAAAAAATATATAACTGCAGGATATTTTGACTTTTTAATAATATCTTTACTGAGCATAAAACACCTGGTAAGTAATCCCCGAATGAAGGTGTTATTGTGATGATTACTAACAAAAATACTGGTGCCAATGTAAGCTAAGTAGCTGGGTTTTCTGAAATTTCCTATTTTTGGCAAATAATTTCAACACCTGAAAAACTTCCAGGTTTTGGAGGTTTTTATATAAAGGATGCCCAACCTTGTTAGTTTATAACATGAACACTTGAGACTGATATTTCATGGTGTCTTGAGAACTTATATATGTATGTCAATAGCAGGCAATGTAAGTTTTGTAAAAACAAGTATGTCCACATCAGCAGAAGTGTTAATAACTCTGGTCATCATCGCAATTATCTGGAAATTTATCTAGGTGGCTATGTAAAAAAAATGAATCTTAATACTCATATTAACATATTACTGATAAACTTTATCAGTTGATTTAAATTTTGGTAATAAATTAGAAAAGTTTGGTACTTCTATTTTAAAGTTTTTGACTCAAAAACAATTTTTTCTTAAAAATTGGTTTATTTCAGGTCTTGGCTTACTTGATGGGTTTCTAGAACCTTTATTAACTAAATGTTGTGATCAACCAAGACCATAAATTGATCTTTTTTCCAAAAATGAGCAGTTTCAGTATAGGTCATTTTCAGAATCAGCACAATTAGTTAAAAAAGTTTTGTTTCTTGGCAATTAAAAATTGTGTTGACCAGAGTAATCATAGGGATCTTTAAATGTATACATAGAACAAGTATTGGAATAAAAATGCTTTTTCCAAGTGCTGAACTGTCTTAACTTTTTTCTGTAATTATGAAGAAAGTAGATAAGAGAATTATTAGTTATTTTCATAGCAAGATGTTTTTCAGAATGCTAGTTTTTTTTTTTTTTCCAGTTTGCAATTCATAGCTTACTTTGTATATGAATTAATAGTAAATTTGTCCCACTATAGAAATTAAGAAAATAAAATGCAATTTTAAAAATTAAAATTTTTTTTTTTTTTAATTTGGAGTCCTTAATTGATAAATTGATAGTGATATATGAAAAGTTTTGAAAAATAAAAGATTAAATGCTGATTTGCAGCTGCTCTCTGAGCTTCTCTAGAGGGATAAATTTACAATGAATTTTATATGGAAAACTGGACACACTACTTTAGGAACCACCTCTCTCCTTGTGATCTGAAGTGATTAATCTATAATGTGAAAAAAAATTTCTAGTCACCATTCCTATTCTAATACACTAACAAAGTTTCTTTCTGGGAATTATTTTTTTTATTCATTTGCTTATTTTTAAGCTTTTAACTTCCTTCCACTGTTTTAACCACTAAACTTAATAGTTTGCTTGTTGAGTGTATATTTAGGAACAACTCATGCATCTAGAACATTCGATATGCCACATTTCAAATTGGTTGAAGGCTACAGAGTGCAATAACCAAATTATATGAATAACCACATCTGGTAATATTTTGAATCTACTGACAAATCTCTTTTCTCTAATGGTTTTTCTTTGACTACTAAAGCTGGGATATAATGTAGGGAAATTATGCAAGTATTTTATGACACCCATTAATTTCCTGATGTTTTTCTCTATTTCTTCTTTGTAATTTTATATCTTTAATCTGTGTAGCAAGACATCTTTTGTTTTCAGTTGATCTTACATCTATATTGAGTCACTGCTTGAAGTAATATAATAGATTAATGAGTATGGTTCGAAGTATGTTTGTTGAATACAGAAAGGTACTTAGAAAAAAACCTTCAGTAATAAAAAAAAAATAGTTTTGGTATATGTAGTGAATATCTTGGAAGAAAAGTTCTTGTGGTTTGTAGAACATTAAATTTATTTAGAAACTGCAAAAAACTTTCCTTCCAACTAGATAGATGTAAATTCACCAGATATAGTCCATGTTAAAATAACTTTCAAGCTCATTAATAAACTTGATTGATTTTCATTTTTGATTCAAGTCAAGGTTGCTAAATTGAGGGTGGCAGCTACTTTTGAAAGTCTAGTACTAATAAATTTTCATTATTTTGGGGATTAGTTTATGGCAAATTTAATGACTCACCAAACTGAGTCATAGCAGATGAACAAAGATGAGACAAGTGAACAGTTTGAAATACATATTTTATATAAGGAATACATAATGCAATAAGAACATGAAAAGAGTTGATAGTGGCTAAAGTCAAGATATCAGGCTGAGATTCAAATACAAATATCTGTTTGAAACTGATTGTAACACTTATCTATTGTGGTGATATCTTCTTCTATAGGTTGCATCTCTTGCATTATTCTGGTTGTTCTTGGCTGATATCACCTGTTCTTGGGGTGGGCCGTTATGTTTGTTCAGTTCACTGGTTTGGAAGCCTTACAACATGAACTTGCACATATACATCCTCATAGTGGAGGTTGGTGGCCAGACTAACTCAGTATCTCTGGTTTCATGCAAAATCCATTTGGTGCCTAAATTTAGGTCTATCTCATTAACACTAATAATTGACTCTTCCAATAATCAGCAGATCCAAGGGAAGATAACCTATATATGTTATAAGTTTTAAAATAAGCTGAATTCACTTAGATTACTTATAAAAAGAAAGTCAATTCAAAATTTAGTAGTGTTGGGCTTTCAAATGTAGCCTACTTCAATCCTGATTTGAATTTAATATGGCATATACAAGTATGAAAAGACTTATCTTACCACAAACTTATGCTAAAATGTATTACATTTATCAGGACAGCTGTTGAGAACTTCGAATCTGATAACATGAGCATCAGAAACTGTAGGGTATCTAATCATATAAATCTACTTTAGACATTGACAGAATGCTGCAAATTCTTCACCTGTCCTTGTAGAAAAAGATCTTGGTCTGTAAGATGCACAGAACAATAAATAAAAGCATTGTCAAAGGAGCAGAAGTCAAAATTGCTCTAGGACTTATGGCCACATCATGTTGAAACCTGGTTAGTACCTATATAGGTCATTTCTTGGTATAATGGATAATAGCTTTGAATTGTTAATTTGAGAGCCAAGCTTCAATTCATGTTTAGTTTGTTATATTCACTTCTGTGGATCTACACCTGAGAAAGGCATAAATCCACCTCTTTGCCTTCAACTATGGGTTAATTAGTAAGACATATCATTAAACCATTATTATAAAAAAAAATATTTACAATATAAAAATATTTCTGCCTTTATTTCTGGCAATGTAAAAATATTTCTGCAAAGTGTTAAGCTGTAGAACACGAAATGATAATAAAAAATTACCCTAGGCTCCTTGCACATATGCAAGATATTATGAGTCTGAGGATATTCGTATTTCAAAAGAAAAGGTTTTAGAGAAAAAAAAAATGGGTAGAGCATTCTTGAGTTTATTCCCAATCTGTTTTCTTCTTCAATTCACAACATCTTGACAAATTTTTATTGCAGGGTTACATTTTGTAAGCATGTAGAAAGATAGAATAATGATAACATGAGGCTTAATCTTTCCTATTTAACATTAAATTTTATTTAATTCTTAACTACATCAATAACTCTTGGCCATTTGTGTTGATGTAACTCCCCACCCTTCAGCCAAAATATAGACCTTACATCTTTGTGATGTCTCAGACTGCCCACTCACCACTGGGGTGGATGTTTATATATCTATATCTGTTATGCTTCATGTCCAGATTTGTGGTTATGAGTTAACTCTGCAGCTGGCTCCTTTGATGGTCAGGTATAATACTGAGTGCCAATTCTTCTGTGGAATGATCTGGGGTGAGACAGACATTACATTTTGTTATGCAAGTCCTGACATCAAAACTCTTCACTAAACTCTGACTACCAATTACTTTGAAATAGGACAGTCTTGTTAGTAAAAAAGAATATGATAAGAGTTTCTGGTCAGTGGAATGACAACAATCTATGTCTGTAGATTAAATAAATGCTTCAGTTTAGAATTTTCTGAAGGTTACTTGAATCAATAGTCACCTGAAGAATGCTGAAGGGCATAATGGTGAGATGTTGTGATAACAACAAAAATGAAGACTATCATAGTCTGAATATAGATAATTTAAAAAATAATTTTTGACATTAGATATTAAAGACTGAAGTAGTTATTGACTAGTTTTGCTGAGATATATATTAAATATAGATTTGAAAGTTTTCCGTATAGTTTTACAAATTCAAAGACCAAAAATTTGTAAACTCTTAAAGTATTACTTATTAATACTTTAAGAGTTTACAAATTTTTGGTCTTTGAATTTGAATTTAAAACCAAAAGTAAGAAAAAATTTCTCTAGTGATGTTTATCATTGGGGTGTTTTTTTTTGTTTTTTTTTAAGTGTCTGTAGTAAAACACATATTTGCAAATAATCAGTATGATTAATCCTAATTGTTTTTAATAGATTTTTTTCTTTATATCCAACATTATTTCTTAAAAGCTATTTTTAGTGGGTACAAGCATTTCCGTCTTTCAGTTTTTTTTTTTTTTTTTTGTATTAAATAGTGAAATTAATAACTGGCCTAAATTGAATATTCCTACTAAAGAAAGATTGTTCCTTTAGTAGGAATTGAACCTGCATCCCTTTTTTTTCATCAGGGAAACCACTTTATTCAGCCAAAATATGTATTACCTATATTAACGAAAGTATGTTTTTCTCATTAAGATTTCTGTGAATCTGTATCTGCTAGTTTCAGTTTTGTATTCAAAATCTAAACAGTAATTTTTGAAAGAATTTTTTTTTTTTATACAACATTATTTTTTATTATTAATGCATTAGACTGGCAACTGCCTCTAAAATAGCAATGTTTTCTTGACCTTATTTAAAAAAAGATGTATGACTGAAAGCACATTCATTTATGTCAAGCGGTGTATGCAAATAATTGAAATGTTTAAGCTGAAGGTGTTAAAATGGCAAATGTTTTCATATAACTATAATTCGGTGGGACCTCTGTGTGTGTGTGTGTGTGGACCAACAAAAATGTTTATTTCAAGCAGTAGGGACCAATACAAAGTAAGGGTGTTCAATACTCTGAGGTTTTGTTATATCTGCATAACCTTTTTACTCATATATTCTTTGCAGAACATAGTGGTGAAGCCAATAGAATAACCAATTACAAACAATTAGTTTTACTATATTTTATTGGGCATAATATGAAAACTTTTAAACAAAACTTAAAAAGCAAAAAGTGGAGTTGTATTATACACAAGTATGTTTTCAGAAATTTTTACTCAGCTTAAAAAAAAACTATATTTGGAACAGAAATATTGCAAATGCACTCAGTGCAATAGAAAGATAAAGTAGGCAGGTATTGATAACAATTGCTTACAAAAGATATTTATATTAGTAATAGTTGTTCTTTGGGAATCAGCATAATTGAATGTCTTTTGTCTCAAAGAAAGGAAATTCACTGAAATTGATTAGAAAATAGTTAATAAAGGGAATACACACAATTTGTCATGTTTTAATAATATTAATGTTACAAGAAAGGCCTAACTAGTGTATAACTCCTGTATATTTTTTTTTTAGTTTTTTACACTTGAAAAATGCATCGATAATTCTCATGCTGTGAGGTTGTTTCATTTGTTGATAAAAAATATTCAATTTAAAAACTTCAAATGATTTGAGAAAAATAATACAAAATAGATATGTAAATAACCCTGAAATGATTATATCACTATATAATGTACACTGCTACTTGTAATTTTAAATTGTAAAATATAATTTATGTGGATATAACATTGAGATTTTACTGGATAATACAGTACAACTTTTCAAAAAAAAAAAATTACATA
Organism: Ascarosepion bandense; assembly: GCA_037127315.1. Classification (NCBI taxonomy): domain Eukaryota; kingdom Metazoa; phylum Mollusca; class Cephalopoda; order Sepiida; family Sepiidae; genus Ascarosepion; species Ascarosepion bandense. The sequence goes on from JBBBDQ010001831.1 coordinate 1,899,017, forward strand.
GGGAGGGCTGTACTATAGGGTTATGTTATACTCAAGGATGTAATTTATTTCCTGTTTTTTAATTTTAGAAACACAAGGTCATATTATGCTCCAGAAATATGGTATCTATCATATCTCTCACACACAGTGCGATGGATAAATTGTCGTCTCTAAATTACAGAAAAATGAAAATACTCCCATCTCATTTTGATATATCTATCTTGAAATACTAAAGAGAAAATTTATTTAATAAAATCACCATTGGTATCAACTACAACATCCAGATGGTTTCAGAAACTCTTGATTCTCTTCTGGATGGTTGTCTTGTTTAAGTTGAATGCTCCCATAATCTTTGCTTTCAGTTTGTCTTTTAGTGTTACAAGGAGTTTTGTTGGTCTCTTGCTCAACTTGATTCTACATATAACAATCAAGGGGTTGGAGTCTGGGGAGTTAGGTAGCCTAGTTGCAGAAATTGTCTGACAGCCTTGATTGATTTTTACTGCTTATGTAGCATAGCACAATCCTGTTGTCAGATGTCGGCACTCCTCAAGGCACTTGATGTAGGTGTCTGTGTTGAATCTGAGACCCTGTGGAAAGACGAATGGAGGCATAATGTTGCCATCATTAGTGATCACTCCAAACACCTTTGTAATCACAATTAGACTCCAACTCTGTCCTCTGTAGTTTCCTCAGATTGTCATCTAAACACTTTTAAATGTTTGTATTGAACCTTCTGGTGTGAATGTCAAGAAGTATAGCATGGCAAATTTCTGGAGGAGTGAATTGCATCATTTTTTTCTCACAGACGGTGCTCAGCTGACTCTACTGTACAATCATCAAAAATAATGTGCAAGCATGAAATTAAAAATATAAAATGGTGCCCCTTTACCATTTATATTTTATGTGTGTGTATATGTGTACTCGCACAATGTGATGGAGATAGACTTTCCTGTTGATTTCGATGTATGAACAACCTCATTATGTGACACTTCAGTCCTGTTAGCAACCTGCATACAAGTCCACATATTGTGTAACAGCAAGGATCTCAGAACATAGATGCCGGAATAAAATGTAGTAATAACCTTATTTATAATAAAAACATTTTTTTCACTACACAATAGCTGTCATGTTTCAGTGTTATATTCAGCACCTCATCAGGTGATCAGCTGAAATGAATGTAGCACTGAAACATGACAACTATTGTGTAGCAAAAAATATTTTTATTATAAGAATATTATTACAAATATTGCTCTACTACATATCAAGCACTGTTAAAAAGTAAATGCTACAAACTGTGGAATAACATTCAGTTAGTTTGTATTACTACTAAGATATATAAAATTTGCTGATATATATAATCTGGTTGCATTTACAATCAGTTTTATATAAGGTGCTTTGTAAACCTTTTTTAACTATTGTTTACTCAGTACTAATCCCAAGAGCCACTCCATGTAGAAGTTATTGAGGTTGTATAGGAGGGAGCAAGAGGTGCATATCATGAAGATATGTCAGATCAGATTTGATATAGTTCAACTTCTGAATAGTTGAACAGTAAACTCCTTTTATATTAGTGTAAAAGTTAGAGAACATAGCATATATTTTTGTATAGCTGGTCAGGGTGTGGTAGCTTTGATTATATTTTGCTCAGCAAGGTGAGGAACTTTGGCAGTAAAACTTTATCTTGTTATAAAGAAAGAAAGCAAAGCTGTAACTGCACTTCATCATGACATTGAGAGACCCCATAAGAGATTAATGCAAAATCCTGACCCCATTCACCAAATGGCAATACAGTACCTCCAATATTAGGAAAAGCAGCTTTTATACCAAATTTCTACTTCAAAAAGTTAAACAGAGTTTAATGTCTTAAAAAACATTTGATAGATTAAGTATTAACATATAAAATGTTTTCCTAACAGCTGCATGCAAATATAACATTAAACTATGAAAATGGTTGATCTGATCAACTTTTTCGGCAATAAATTGATACCCAACTTGAATATATGAAAAATCTTAAAAATTAAGACGTCAGTATTAATTCAAAGAAATGTAGTTTTTGATTGAATAAAGTTAATTGGTAAATTAAACTAATGTTTTACATGAAAGGTTTTAATATCTTATTTTTCTTGTAATCAGTGGAAATTGGTAGTTTTTTGTAAAAGGTTTGAAATTGTACTTATTGCTTCTTGGGATTAAATTCTTGTGTTGCTGGATTAATAACTTTACAAGTCATAATAATATAGTAGAGGTGCTGTTCACAACAGCAATAATAATAATAATGAAAAAGGGCACTTTTATATGAAAGATTGAAACAGCTGCAATCAGCATTTTTATGAATCAAAGGTTTTGATTTATTTTCTATAATGTGCTCCTTTTGAAGTCAACTGATTTTTCTTGCACTTTTTGTAGTTTTTGTTGACAGAATTTCGTTTTATCTGCTTTATATAATCAAAAACCACCTTTGTTCTTTTATGGGTGTATGTATCAGTATTATATATATATATATATATAAATATATTTTGCTTGTGTGTATCTCTATGTATTGTATAGTTTCACATTGATATATGCAATATGTTTTTCATTTTCTTTGTGTGAATATATGATTTATTCTAATATACACATGTAAATATTTCTGAAGAATTAATAGATTTATTTTTAATCCAACATTTTTTATTACCAACTTTATTTTTAGTGGATTTCCGTCTTTGAAATAGAACATGCCAGGAAGTAGGTTCAAACCCTGCTTGAGGGTACATTTCGTTCAGTTTTTTATTTTTTATTTTTTTCTTAGTGTGCAGACTAGTAGATGTATGCAATGTTTAAAACAAAAAAAAAAACAAAAATGCGTGCCAATTTTACATACTATTGGATAATAGAAGATTGGAAAGATATTGCATGGTCTGATGAGTGTTGATTTTTTTTTTTTTTTTTTTTTTTTTGTGACATTCAAATGGTTGGGCTAGAATTTGGTGTTGATGTAAAAGTATTAATCCATCCTACCTTGTATCTACAATTCAGGCTGCTGGTTGTAGTGTAATGGTATGGGGAATATTTTCTTAGGATCTTGATTATTTTAATGGTGCAGTTTACTTCCATCCTTAGTCACCACCTCTTTGATGACAATGCACTATATTACAAATCAACACGGGAACAAGAGTTCTATGTTAAAGTGTCCTCCATAGTTACTGCTTCTCAACCTGATTGATGAGGTAAAAAAGTGATTTCAATGCTAGATTGTGAAAAGCCATAAATGATGATCCATTAGTTCAACTCCTAGAAGAGTATACTTAATAAAATCAATGTTGTTGTTGTGTGTGTGTTTTTTTTTTTTGTATGTATGTTGTTGTAATGGAATGTCCCACACTTCCTATTGCCTATGAGGACTGACTATATTAGTAGCCATATGTAGTCTATACATGAGATATCTGTAACTTACTTTGGCAATTACTAGCCTGCCATCAGATTCCCTGTCTTGCCGTAGTGTATTCTCTTTACAATAAATTCTCTTCTTTCATCAATGTATGTGTTGCTGTTCTTTTACTCAAGTACAACCTTGTCTGTTTGTAACCTCTTTAAAGGATACAATATATGTATACATGTGTATATACGTGTGTGTGTGTATGTATATGTCTATTGATTGATATTTTACAACTTATCAACTTCTTGCAGGTTATTTAAAGCCAGAAAATATTTTTAGATTATAAGAATTTTTTTTATTTATACAAGCTGGAGTGGGGAGAAGTGAATATAATGGGCCCAACTGAAATTAGAACTCAACTCTCTGATTTACAATTCAGAGCCATTATCCACAACACTATTTGCACACTGAAACTTAGTGCCTGGTATTCCCAAGTAGTAACCCATCTAGGTACTGACTAGGCTCAACAGTGTGTATTTTCACACTGGCAACATGTTCTAGTGTATATAGAATAAATGTTAGTTATATAAAAATTTAAAGTTTAATAATATAGGAATTTGTCATTCATTTTTTTTTTTTTTTGTTCTAGTAAGGAAATAGAATTTTGATTCCAGTTGGCAGTTTCTGGTCTGCTCCTTATTGTTGGTAATAGTCTCTTAAGAGATACTGTACTCTTTATTGCAACAACAGACATTCTGTGTAAGCAATATGCTGAATAGGTAGCAGCTTTGATTGAACTGGATCTCTACTTCATTGCCCTGTTAACTAAACAGTTAGGGAAAGGCTAGATTAAATACGGAAGGGGATTAGGAAGGGCTAGGTATTTTAAAGATGGTCTCTGTAAATCATTCCTTAGTGTAATTGCCAAACAGTTATACCTTAAAAGAAACATGATACCAAATACAAAGATACAAACAAAATTGGGAATTTTCCATCAGCAAATATATTTTTAAGCAGCAAGTAATAACAGTAAATGAAATAGAGAAATTTGTGCATCTATATATGTATGTAGAGCAATGTTAAGGCACAGTGGATTGTGTTTTGGCTCAGATTGAGGAATTAGAGCAGTTTGAAATCCAGTTGAGTTCATTAGATACTTATTGGGAAAGGTAGGAATCCATTTCTTCCCACACCCCACCTGTGGATAAATAGGACAGAATGGATTCTATAGCCTTGGGTGGCAATGAATCTAGAAGAGAAAAACTCTGAATTCAAAACTTGCAACTATTGATAAATAATAGGGCTGTCTGAGCCTGTAGCCATGTTTGGCAACTAAATTCAAATCTGGAGCCATAATCCCTAAGACAGTCTAATGTCATGTTTAATTTTGTTCTGGCAACTCCTGTGATGCTGCTGGTGCCAAACTGTATTGGCTTTCTCTTTTTCATAGATAACATTGGTGGGTGACATGGAGAGGGGAGATGTGCTGCATGGGCAACTGACAATCTTTCATTAAAAAAAAACCCTGCACTGATCCATTATCTCTCGAGTTTGACAGATGTCATACCAAAGACCAATAAAAGTTCTTTCATAATTTTATAGATTTTGGATCATTTTCCTGGTTTGCAATACTTATTTAAATTACTGCAAACATTATTATTGCATGCTTATATTTGATATAGACATTCCAATTTTTATTTGAAACATTATAAAATAGTTTATTTTTTGTTCTGTCTTTTTTTTTTTTTTTTTTTTTTTGGTGTCTTCATATGACAGTATGCGTTATCTTGCTTTGCAAATAATCCTGACAAGGGAGACATCATAAGTGTCCTTGTGAAATCTCAAAGTTGGCATCAATCTGCACAGTTAAAGAGACAAACTCTTTGTACTTATCTATCGTGTTATATATATATATATATATATATATATAAATGTGTGTGTGTGTGAATGTCACTCATATATATATATATAAATATATATAGTATATATATATATAGAGAGAGAGATGAGAATTGCATTGGAAAGGGCATTTAAAAAAAAATAACAGCAAAAAATGAAGAGATGACTGAGATATAACACTAAAGATAAAGAAAATGAGATACAAAGAAAAAATGAAAAAAAGATTAGAAGAAAGAGAGACTGCATTTAAATTTGTACAATTATGTTACTTGTGATCACCATACACTTATTTTATCTCGATCTGTCAACACATTTCAATTATGGTGGATAGGTTAGAAAGATCAACTCTGTGTTTAAAAATAGTTTTATTCTAAATTTCATGCTATAAATAAGTAATAATTTTGCAAAACAGATTAATTTAACATTAAATTTGCTAATTTTCCAAAAATAATGTCACAGATGTATATTTTATTTTTGCAAGAATTTTAAAACTGAAAATTAACTTTCTTTTACAAATCTGTCAATTGCTCAAAAATGGTCAAAAAATTAAAAAAAACATCTCAAAATTTTATATTCCAATCAATATAATTTTTGTTTGAAATACACCAGAGTATTTTGCTTATTGGAACTAGTAAATTTAATCATTTAGCTTTCAATTAAAACAAAAATAAAAGTTTCAAGAAAGGTTTTTTAATTTTGAAAATTCAATTTAAAATTTAGATATAAAAATGAGTGGTAGTACCTACTAAAAAGATACTGTTCTCATTCTGGGGTCCATGAACAGGTGAAGAGGCTCATCCCTTGTTTCCTGTTTAGGATGCGGTTTCCGGTTTTCTCTTTTCCAATCTTTTCACTCCTATGTAGCCCCCTGCACATCAGTGGCGTTACCGCCTTGCTCGGGGTGAGATGATTTAAAAAAAAGAAAAAATGTCTAGGAATATCCTATCCTTTTTTTTTTTTTTTTTTTTTTTTTTAATACTGCTCACTTATTGCCAGTCTTGTTTTCAATGAACCTGAGTTTATACTACATTTTATGTAGGTGATCATATCTCTCCACAACTTCCTGTCCTTTGTAGATCTAAATAAATTTTGCTTTTGTGTTATTTCTCCTAAACCCTGTTCTGCCATATATTTAAGTTCACTAAGTATGTTATGCATTGTTTTACTCTCTTACTCTTGCCTTCAATCTGTCCTGTGAGTATCAGGTTTTCCAAATTCTCTTTCCTCATTAAGTGTCCTAGACACCTCAAATGTCTCTTGCTAATAAGTATGTTTTCTTTTTGTTTCCATTTTCTTTAAAACTTTGTCAGTGCTCAAATGTTTGAACCTAGTATCCTCAGCATCCTTCTGTAGAACCACATTTCTGTTGCTTCAAGTCTCTTTTTCCTCTTTGAGGAAATTGTCTAACGCTCACTGCCATATAGGAGAACAGATGTCATGTAACTGTTTAATACTAGTTGACTCAGAGATTGAACTCACAATTATTATGCCACTAAATTCATAAACCAGCAGTTTAATCCTCCTGTTTCCTCTGGGACAATCGATTAAATAAAGATTTCAGTTTGAAATTCTTTGATGTTTATCCAGGTTTACAGGCACCTGAAGAATTCTGGAGGACACAACAGCTTGGAAAGTGATGATGATAAAGATGAGAATATTAGTTAGAATATAAATAATGTAAACAGAGAAATATTTATATACATTAATTTTTTGATAAACTACATAATTATGTATATGTAGATTTCAGCATTAAAAACTTTGTTTTGTATTTTCATAGAAAAAGTGTAAGTCAGTTCACTAAAATAGCTACATTTTTCTGTGTCACTGTTTAGTTTCTTTGTAATAAAACAAATTTACTAAAGATTATTTGTGCATGTGTTGGTGGGTGGCAGAATTTAGTGCAAGTGCAAAGCTGATTGATAGCAGATGCTGCAGTCAAATTGTGAAATGCCCCCGCCCCCCCCCCCCCCCAAAAAAAAGAAATTATCTAAATATTTTCTAAGTACTATTTAGGGAACACTGAGCAAATAAAGTTACTAATGCATACTTAATCACTTCAAAAGAAAACCACCTGATTGCATCTCTTTATAAGAATTTGTGTCTTAAAAATGGCTAAAATTAACTAAATAATTTCTTCATTAGAATTGTGTGTTCTAGATGCTTGGTGCTTCATGGTACATAAGGCTACTTGGTAAGGTTTCTTTAATTGAATTTCCATGAGTTAAGGTGATTGGCTTAATGCCCAACATCTTTTACTCAGATGATAGGTTGGTTTTCTGTTGGTTTTTCCTTTCTTTAGATGGCCATGTGTTCCCATACTAAACACATTTAGGAATTCAGTTTTCCTTCCAGACTGGTTATCAACTAAGGCAAAAGAAATCCGTCTGTCCTACTATTTAATCCATAGATGGAAGAGAATAGATTGATTAATACCTTTCCTGAGAGTATTTATGCGAAAGTGAATGTACTCTCCTTGCTAATTTTTTCCTTCCAAATCACCAAGCAGGAAACCATCTGCACATCCAAATTTTTAACCAGAGTAAAAAAAAAAAAAAATGTAATTTTTTTTTTTTTTTACCTGAAAACAGTTTAGGTTTTATTACTCTTGGTGCTATAGACAATTTGGAATGTCTCTTTTTTTCTGTGTGAATGAATATAAAAACTAACTGTTGCCATTTTTCAACTTGTTGAGGTTCCAGCAGCTCAGTTCTTACATCCAAACAGCTAGACTACCTTCCCATATGATTTAATTACAGTAATGAAGGGTTGTGCAGTACTGAACACAATTTTTGGAAGATATAAATACAAAGAATTGGTGTAAAGCAGATCACAACATCCCCAAACAACCCTTCTCAGGTTTTGAATTCAGAATTGCACTTCTAGATCAGTTGCTACTGAAGTCTGTGATTCAGTCTGTCCTATTTAGCCATAGCTGGGAGGAAGAAAGATGTATTCATACCTTTCCCAAGGGTTTTAGTAAGTTTATGCAATAAACTCTACTGGAATTTGAACTATTCTCTTCAATTCCTCAATGCAGGCTGCTATTCATTATTCTACTGTGCCTATCTCTTTCATATATATATAAGTTATGAGTGAAAAGTGGTTTGAATACATTTCCTTCTGATAACAAGACCTAAATTCAATCTCAGTTGATTTGTCAGGCAGGTGACTTTTTGATGTCATTGGTCTGGTGTGTGGCAATCTCTACATGTGACACCCTTATAAAAGTGCCTGAAAACTATTGTACTGGTTGATCTAAGACTCTGGAATGAGATTGTTAGATGAAACTGTTTGGAAGCCTTTGATGGTTGTGCTGGCACAAAGCCACAAGTCATCATGAGCATTGTTCAAACTGCTGCTTGTGACAGATTATATGCTTGTTCTTTCTCTCTCTCTCTCTCTCTCTCTCTCTCTCTCTCTCAGAAACTAAGGTCTGCTCAGCATAGTCTCAGTATAAATCCCCAAACTCTGTGGGTGCTGAACAAACACAAATGTGCATCTGAAACAGGAATTGTTATGCTGCTCTAGCAGACGTGTATGCTTGGTAAATGAGTAGCTGGCTATATATATATATATATATATATATATATATATATACACACACACACTCATTTCACCCCAAGTAAGTCAGTACTATCACTGGTGCACGGGGGGGGGGGACTACATAAGAGGGCAGTGAAACATTACATAAGTGGAGAGCAAATAGAAAGAGAAACAGGTTACAGGGGGGTGTCAGAATGGGTAAGAGAAGGATGGGAATACTGGTGTGAAGAGTTACATGAGAGTAAAGTGAAAAGGGAGAAGATACATGGGGTGCCAGGGAAAGGATAAAAAAGGAGATGTGACGTTTATATTACTCCCTTGCTATTCTCTAACATAATTTCAAAGCTTGACCCCATAAGGCTAGTGGAGATGACAGAATTCCAATCATTGTCCTGAAGAAATGTACCCCTTTCATTGTAACAATTTCCATTTGTAAGCTTTCAATTGAAAAAAATATATGCTTTGAAAAAGTTCTTTCAATAAAAACTTCCCTACCACAAATATATATATTTTTTTTTTTAAATTTACCAGGAACTAGTGGAATTTTTCTAACAGTAAACAAAAACTTTTTTTCTATTATCCCATCACAACTATTTCAAGGGTGTTTATACCCCAAAACATTACTTACATTCATTTGGTTATATAACATTACATGGAAAAGGTGATAAGTAATTATATTTTGTTTTACAAATAACAAAAAAATGACATTAATTTTACCCAAAGAATATTAAAATCTGTTCAGGCAATGTTCCATTATGTTTTCATTCTATTCAGAAATTAAAATTTTTATATATATATATTTAGTAGTTTACAAACTTTTATCTGTGAAAACAAAATCTATTATTAATATGAACAAAAGGAGATCTATAGAACATAGAATTTAGGGATCTGACAACATTGTAAAGTAGCCATTTTATAGTTATACATTTACTACTTTTCAGCACTAAGGAATCATTTTACAATCATTTATAATCATCTTTTAGCATGATTTTAACCTCTTGTACATGTGTAGCTCAGCTAGACTTATGTAATATTCGTTTTGCTTTTCTTTTTTTTTATTTTCTTTATTTTAAGATTTTGTTTCACTAGATATTGGGAAGAATTTTTCATGTTCTGTTCTTCATTATCCAACAGGAATTACTTTTTTTAACAAAACAAAAATTAGATTTAACTGTTCATATTATAGTAGATTCTTTGAATTATTAAAGTTGACAGGTGAAAATAAACCTTGAATAAAAAGCAACTCCATCTCCATTTTCTTTGAAAATCTTACTGAGTCATCAAAATTTCCTTGTAACTAAACCAAATATAAGAAAATTTACTGTTGTGTAAAAAGAACTCAAAAAAACCCAGACTTCATCTTCTGTAAAAAATAACTGCTATCAATGCCAACAAAATAATTTTAGTTCTTTCATTCATGTTATTTCAAACAATAAGAAAACCATATACCTTAAAATTTCTACCTATAGTGATTGAATAACAGAATATACAGGAGTCCGACGATATTTTTCGGACACTTTAGTATTCGACTTTCCGAGTACCATAGAGTGGTGAAATTCCTTCAATAGAATAGCATAAACATATAAAGACAATACCTGTAATAAAAATGGAAGAAAATCGATTAGGTAAGGAAAAATATTTATTTTTCATCATTTTTTACAAAACACATGCAACATTATTTTTTGGACATCGTTGAAAAACTGTTAATAGTCTGTAATATCACCTTTCTTCTCAATAACTTTTATCAATCTCTCTTCATAATGATCAAACATATGCACAATAACATCTCTACGTGTTTCTATTAGTTGTTTTTTTGCATCTAGTATCCGTTCCCATAGTTGAGCCTCTTTCGTTATTTCAGGTCCATCATAGACAAGTTGCGCAAGCATTTCCCAAACATTTTCTATTAAATTTAGATCTGGGCTTTTTGCAGGCCATTCCAAAGTAGTCATATTCACTTTAGCCATCCATTCTTTCATGAGTTTTGACACATGGATGCTGCAATTGTCTTGCTGTAAAACAAAATCATTCCCTATCTCTCTTCTTATCATTGGTAGGGCTTTCTCGTCCAGCAACTGTTTGTAGCTTTCGCTGTTCTGTTGTCCTTTCAGCCACTCCAACCATATATTTCCATTAGCAAAGATCATACCCCAAACCATAACTCCTCCTCCTCCCATCTGTCGTTTGTTCAGTACAGCAGGCTCACCCCTTCTCGACCAAGTACACCATCCATCGGGCCCATCAAACTTGAAATGCTTCTCATCAGTAAATATAACCTTCTTAAAGTCAACATGCTTTGTTAACCACCTTTTAGCACACTCCAGTCTTGCTCCTTTGTGTTTCTTTGTTAGTGTAATTTTTTTTCTTAGCCTTTGCATACTTCAAACCAATCCTATGCAGCGTTCTTTGTACTGTTCGGATGTTTACATCCAATTCACATTTCTCCTTCACTTTTCTTGCTGTAACTTTTTCTCCAGATGTCAAAAGCCGTGTCACAGTCCTCTTCATTCTCCTTTCAGTCCTCTTGTCAATTGATCTTTTCCGTCCTCTCTTCTTTTTCTGCTCGGAGTTTGTCTTCAGCATGTATTCGATCGTTGATTTCGGCAGCTTCAAATCCATGGCGATCCTTCTGATACTGAGGCCATCATCCCGCTTCTTCCGTGCCAAACAAACGACTTCTTTTGAATGCATTTTACCTCATTAAACTTAAATGTTTTGCCAGTAAAATAGAACAGATAATTGATTCTAATGATGACAGCTAAGTGTACAAGCAGAAAATTTGCATACAGCAACATATACATGAACTTAGCTCTTAATAAAATAGGATTTTTTGTCATGTCCGAAAAATAGTGTCGTGCAAGTTTTTGCAAAAATCACAAAAACTAAAATTATCAAAGCCAAACTAAAAAAAATGATTACACTAGTAGTGGATTTTCACTCCTCAACTATGTACTTACAATCTCAAAAGTTTTTGGCACTAGTAACCACCTTGAAGTACTTTTTTCAAAGTGTCCGAAAAATATTGTTGGGCCCCTGTATACATCAGTAAAGAACCTTGATAATGGAAAACAGATGAAATGATTGATGAGAATCACAAATGGAATATAATCTTAATGGTAAGATTAACCATTTTCATACAAGAAACAATTAGCATTCATTGACTGAACATCCAGTGCCATTGTTGGTTGAAATTTATAAAAACTTTTTCTTAAAACAATTTTATCATGAAAATAGACTTTTGTAATTCAGTAACTGTTATTGCTCTTTCTAGTATTGGATGTGCGTTGTGGTGCAGTAGATATCGACTCGGAACAAGAAATTGGAGAGCCGAGTTCGAATTCCAGTTGAATTCCTTGCATTCACTTATGCGCAAATACCCTTGGGAAAGGTATTAATCCGTTTATTCCTTCCAGTTATGGATTAAATAACAGGACAGATTGTGTTCTATAGCCTTGGTCGGCAACCAGTCTACCGCAGAAAGCAATGGCAACCTACTGCGGGATAATTTTCTGCCCAGTCAGTTATGTCTCTTTCGAGACATGATCGCCCAAGCGTGTATCACGTATGGCACTTAACTGACTGACTGACTAGTATTGGTTGGACTTTTTCTTCCTAACCTTTTGATTATGGTAGTGTGGAAAGTTGACATCTTGATTGTATCATTATTTTCTCTAGCTACATGTGCTACTAATTTTAGTTGTTGCTGTTGGAAGTTTTTAAATAATGTAGTTTTTACTATGTGGTAAAACTCTTTGTAGTTATGTAGCACCAGTCTATAAGATCTGATGAAAGATAGTCTTCTTTAAGAGTGAAAGGACTCATCTGCTTTAAGTTCTTTGTAATCTTAAAAATGTTGGAAATATTCTCCGTAATGTAATTTTAGAAAGGTTGAGTTTAAATTTACAATAGTCATCAGTCTTATTTTCTGATAATATTGTGTATGGTCAACCACACTTTTAAGATGGGCATGTTTATACACACAAAATAAGTCAAAAATTATTTTAAAAATTATTGTGTGATAGTTTGTATTAAGCTTTACAACTTTTAATTAGTAAATATAGTTTTCACTTAATAACAATATCACCTAACACAGTTTCGAGGAATTTTAAGGAGACTTTTAAAACTTTATTAATTGCTAAAAAAATGAAAACAATTCTTGTAAAAATTCATTATTCTTTGAAAAAAATGTTTTCTTAAAACTATAATGTCCTTAATAAATATATTATGTGTATCCTATATACATATTTCTTAGTTCTAATTATATTTATGAATCCCTTTTAAAATTGTCTGATCAAGAGAAATGACATTTCTACAAAGAGATTGTCACAATTTGAAATGCACATGACTTGTTTATTGTTGCCATGTCCCTATTATCAAATGTTACATAATGTAGACAATACCAATAACTAGTTTATTGTGACCTCTTAAATTTACTCATTTCCATCTTCTAACCTCATGCCCCAATCCTATGTAGATTTTCTATTAGTTAATTGAGTTTTACCTACAAAAACATTAATTCTGTTCTTATACACCCTTGACTGCCTGAAAAAGGGATAACGAATTGTTTTAAAATTTCCATAAAAATCATTCCCATCACCATTGTCAACTATCACCTGACAAAGTACAATTAATAGTGCTGAAACATGATAGCTTTTGTGTAGCGATGTAAAATGTTTTTATTATAACTACTTATAATAAAAAAATTTAAATAATATTGCTCTACTTTGTATTGAGCACTTTAAAAAAAGTAAATGCTATGAACTGTGGCACTTTACTCTAGTTGTTCTTACTCTTACTAAGACATATAAAAGCAATTAAATACTTATCTAATTAAATGATTTCATAGTTTTATTGCATTTTTTATTTTACTATTCAGAGCAGGTTTTTGATGAAAAGAACAGCTGTTTGGAAAAAGAAAATGTATGATTTGCTAATAACGCATTACTCAATAAATCCTGGGCCAAACTAATAAAACTTCTAGGCAAAATTTTACTTTATTCATTGACATAGTCTCCTTCTAAGATGATACACTGATTCCAACACTTCTCTAACAATTTGACCCTTTTTTTTGTAGAATGATTTGTTTTTGGTCTAAAAATACACCTTAGTTTCTGATATCACTTCTTTATTGGAGCCCAAATCTCTTTCCCTGGAGCATTCTTTTAAGGTCTGCAAACAGCCAGTAATCGCTGAGGGCCAGATCTGAAGAATAGGGTGAATGTGGAAGCAATTTGAAGTGCAATTTATGTAGTTTTCTAATCATTGCGATTGACTTGTGACACGGTGCATTGTCTTGGTAAAAGATCACTTTTTTCTTCATTTGTGGCTGTGTTTTTTTTTTGGGGAGTTCTTCCTTCAGACACACTAATAATGCTATATAATATTTGGTATTGATGATTCTTCCTTTCTCAAAGTAATTGTTTGCATCTTTGGTTGCTTTGAACAGTTTTCACCTGCTGCTGTCTACTCAACTAACTGCTGATTTGACTTTGGAGTGAAGTGGTGGATCCATGTTTTATCCATTGTCACATATTTACACAAAAACTCCTTGTTGCATTGAAACAGTTGTAAACAATGCTCTGAATCATCGATGTGTTGTTGTTTTTGATTGACTGTGAGCAAACGCAGTACCCACTTTGAACACAGCTTTCTCATTGAAAAATGTTCATGCAAAATGATGAATACACTGCCTTCTGATATGTTCAACTCCTCTGCTATCTCATGCAACTTCAATTTATGATCGCCCAAAATGCATTTGTGGATTGTTTTGGTGTTTTCTGGGACAACTACCGATTTTGGGTAACCTGAGCATTCAGTATCATTTGTGTTTGTATGACTGCATTTAAAGTAAGCATGCCACCTCTTAACTGTTGTTTCTGATGGAGCAGAGTCTGAATAACACTTATCAAGCCATTGCTTTGCTTGAACAGTATTTTTCCCATCAGAAAGCAATGCTTTATCAACACAAAATTCAGATTTTTCCATTGTTTTGAAAATTTGCAACAGTAGTTTCACTTAAATAACTGTAATTTGTAAATTAATAATCTTACTGGGCCCACACTTTGTCACGTGCCATTTGAAGAATAGTACTTCCTAAAAATCATATGAATTTTAAAATTTTTTATCTATGTGTCCAGCCCAGGAGTTATTGATTGATGTTTGATTGATGTTTTAAAAGAAAAATTGCGATCAGAATTTAATTTCTTGAAATTTCATGTAATTAAATTGGGGTGCAACAAATGTAAAAATAATATTTTTACCAAGATTTTCTAAAAATAATTTAATTCAATTTTAAGTCCTGAATCTTCATTAAAATCTGACAATTGTTTGATTTTGCAAGAATTTTCAAATTAATGTTATTTTGTTGGATAAAAGGGGCTAACAATGCACCTTTACCAATGCTTTCAATGTCTTAGAAAAGATTAAACGATTTAACAAAATAATAAAAGTACTTTGGTCATTCCTCTTAATGATAACATAAATATTTTGGCAATTAAATTTTGATTTTAAGTTTGGGGCTTTTTTTCACCATGCTATGCTGTTTTTTCAATGGAAAAGTGGAGGTACCTATACTAGACTATCTTTTAGGATTATGAAAATAGAACAATCTACCCTCTTAGATGAAATTAGTCCAGTTTAAAATTCCCTGAAAAAAGCAAGAGGGCATGATGTCAGAAACATGACAATGAAGACATTAGTCCAAATGTAAATCAAAATAATTCATTATTGAAAATATTAAACCACTTTCCTTTCCCTGCATTGTTTTTCAAGGCTCCTTTACTGCACTATTTAATTTCAGTCATGGTCACTTTCTGTTGCCATAGCAGGATATGACAACACAACTGCAAAATACATTTATTCATCTGAGTCACTTGCAATGGCAGGATGAACTTTTTGCTTTACAAACAAAATAACCTCCAGAATGTTATAGGTAAAAAAAAAATAATCCAAGATATATGGAAAAATATCTTTATCTTTTGATGGCTGAGTAAAGTTGAATTAAAAAGCAACTAACAAAAATAAATGTAAATAATATTACATTATCTTGTTTTGATCCTTCACAAAGTAAACAGTTGCCAAGATTTAAAAAGAAATATTCTAGTATGTAAAATCATGCTGTTTTCTAATATAAGGTGTCAGTCAATGCCTGAGGTCTGTTTTAACCCATCAGCATCTAACATACATTGACATTTATGGATGTAAGTGATGTTGAAACATTCTACTAGTATGACGAGCCATTCCCTGTGGAATTGAACATCTTGTAAGTACATTGTTTACTCTGTCAGTAGTGATGATATATTGCCATATGCTTATAGCTCTTAAACCACAAACATATTAGACTGCACTTTGATGGCAGAGATTATTTAAACAAGGTTTTATGAGCAGTGTAAGAAATACAAGACATATCATGCAATCAGGATTTTAAAAAAATAGGTTGTTCCTCTTTAACAGTTCTTTTCACTTCAAAAAGTGGAGGTTAAACTTTGTTTTGTAATAATTCTCTTACCATTTTATTCTTCTAAGTTGAACCTTCTATTGCAAAATGTTGTTTTAGTAGCCTTGCTCATTAAATAGAAGTTATAATTAACTTTGCTCAACCATAAGGCCAAATGTATTGGTCATGCAACAAGTATCAACATCTTACAGTAGTAATGACCTGAACTAGATTGTTTCTATTGCTTTACAATGAAGGGCACAAGTTATCATTTTTAGATACAGTATATAAGATGGTGTGTTGTGGTGCAGTGAATATAAATTTGAAATGAGAAATTGGAAAGTTGAGTTCGAAATCCAGTTGAATTCATTGCATTCACTTATGTGCAAATACCCTTAGGAAAGGTATTAATCCACTGTTTCTCCCTTCAGCTATGGGTTAAACAGCAGGATAGAGTGGATTCTGTAGCTTTGGTTGGCAACCATTCTATCACAGAAAGTAATGTCGACCTAATGTGGGAAAATCTTTTGCCCAGTTAGTCATATTTTTTTTTTCGAAACATGATCACCCAAGCTTGTATTATGTATGACACTTAACTGACTGACATAATATATGCCAGTATTGGAATTACAATTTATATATGTACATGTTCTGAACATTTCTCTAACTAAGGATTCCTGCAAACAAAAAAAAAATCTGTTTCTTATCTACATACAAAATAAATTTAAAAATAAAATACTGGAAATAAGGCATGCAAAAATTATGAGCCACTACTTGATGACCCCATTATGGTAAATATCTTCACAAATTAAGATACACATCAAATTTTTTATATTAAATGTACCAAACACTGACTGCATAAACTTTGAGGTTGTAACTTTTTTGTGTAGTTGTTTCATAATTCATAATGAGAAAGGTGAATTTGGAAGTGAAGATCATTGAAGTGTCAAAAAGAATAAGTCAATGGGAAATTGCCAAATGTTTTTGAATATTGAGTTATTCTGTTCAAAGAAGCATGCTGATATTGGATTTTGGACAGAAACTAGACTGGGAGGCTCTTGAAATTAGACAAGAGATCAAAGACAACTCATTAGGCTATCAGTGTCACACCTAAAGTTAATAGCTTGTTAAGTAATTGATGAAAGCAATATTACTAGTGAAGTAGCAGTTCAGATAATATATAGGATACTATATAAATAATACAGATAGATGCATTGCAGTAAAAAAAAAAAAATCACTAACCAAAAAAAAAAAAAAATCTCAAACAAGATGACTGGACAGAAGAATATTTGTTAAGGATAATGAAAAATGGGCAACAGCAATATTAGTGACAAAAGCAAAATTGTACAACATTTTAATGCAAGTGAATGTGTCCAAAGATTAATTCGTACAAGAAATAATTCAACAAATACAATAAAATATGTAAAATGTGGTAGTTGGAGTTTAAGGGTTTGTGGCTACATCAAAAGCAATAGTGCAAAATGTTGATAAAATCAATAGAATATTTAAAAATTCATTACTTCCTCGAGGTTCCACAATTACCAGATAGGTGAAATATTTCAATATGATGAACCATCTTGTCATAAATGCAACTAACAAATTTCTCACTGAAGAAATTATCTTGAATTTGTGGTCCACCATCCCACATTGAATTGACACTGTAGCTTGTGCTAATGGAAGCCATATTAAGTACTAATAACTTACAGTGTCCCTTAGTATATAAATAAATAATACTTTTTCCTTGAGTGATTTATAACTTTTATGTAAAAGTCTTCTAGAACAACCAGCCAGTAATCAACTAGAATAGAAGTTGGGTTTGATTGACCAAAAAACCCCAGGGCAAATTGGGAGGTGGTTTAAATAATAACCTGGGAGATTCCATTCTGTTACAAGCAAGTCCATTCTATAAGTATTGATTGGCTGACAATTTCAGTGTGTATATTGAGCTCCATAAATATTGAGCCCAATATCCACACTTTTGAATAGACACCTTCCTGGAGCACCTCGAGGTGGTGCAATGGTTAGCAAGCTTGTCTCGCTAGAACTATTGCAATTCAGTAGTGAGTTCGATCCTCACTGGGCGCTCCATACTTTCGACCGTGTGTCACATCTAAGCTGCGCTTAGTAAATTACTATAGACACCTTCCTGCAGGGAGACAAAAGGAGACAGCCACGTTGAAAGGTAAGTTATTTGACTTCTACATCTCCCTCCTCTCCCCACTGCGGGAGCATAGTGGTCACTGGGGGGGAATCAGCTCCTTATCGCCTGGTTGATTATATGGGAGTAGTCGGGATAGAGCCCTTGGGATCCTAGTTTGTGATAACTGTGACTGAATAGGGCTTTGGGATGCCAGGTCACTTTGCAAAGTAATGCTGCCATTTCCAGATTGCTCATCAGGTTGATGTGGCCTACATATATCTGTGTCTGTCGCTCCAGGGGACACAGGCCAAGGACTTGGGATAGGGGTCTTGACTGTAGGTGCCTCAAGTTTCCTTAGAAATCTACGGTTCCGCAGGGTTATCCTACCTGATCCTGCAATTCTAATCCTATATTGGCGGTTGGGCAGTGTTTCTACTATTCGCCCACTTATGTCCCATCGATGGCCATTTGGATTTTGAATTGAAACTGTGTCTCCCTTACGAAGTGGGGATAAGTTATGTGCAGTACGATTGGACCTGTCAATAAGGCCTGCATTGCATTTAGATAATGCCTTTTCATGCCTTCAGGCTGCAGCTATCCACTCAGTGTGGCTGATACAAATGTGGGTGTGATGGTATAAAATCCTGAAGACGTCTATGAAGCAGGAGTTGTGCTGGTGACAAGCCAATGCCTTGGATAGGGGTGTTTCTGTACTGCAAGATCGCTCATGCTACCATATCATTGTCCAAGGAACCTTGATGTCCTGTGCAGTCCTTTATGAGTCTTTTTGCAGTCTTGGCTGCTAACTCTGCTCGCCTATTAGACTGGGGATAGGCCACAGAAGAAATCCTTTGTTTAACATCCCAGGTTTCTAGGAACTGTTTGAATGAGTAAGCTGAAAATGGAGGTCAACCATCAGTACTGAGTTCCTCAGGTGCACCATATGTTTGGAATACTTTCCTGCAGATGGATATCAACCTAGACGCAGCTGCTTGTCCTGGCTTGATGCAATACAAAATGAGCCATCCGGTGAGTCTGTCTGCGCAAGCAAGATATGTGAACGATCCAACATAAAACAAGTCCATCACTATTTGTTGAAAAGGCCACTCATGCCTTATTTTTAACATCACTATGCGTTTAGACTTGTATTTATCTTTGTACTGTGTTGGCGTAAATGTGCACTTTTTTCAATGATGTTGTCATTTCTGCTTATGTTGCAGCTAACTGGTCTCTTTCTAGCTTTTAATGGTTAAGGCCACATAATCATATGTATATAGCAGAGCTAGTCTGTGTTGCCTGGGATTTAAAAAGTTAAAAATAAATCTATAACAATATAACTTCAAATTAATTTATTCAAACACAAAAATATCTTCTAACAGTTTTTTGCATTACAATACTTCTTGATAGACAATATTCTTTGTCTTTTCTTTGTGGAGCATAAACAAACAAATTGGTTTTACTTCCCACATGTGAACAACCAACATAAAACTGCCCATGAAAGAAACGGTATTCTTCTAACAGTAGTCTAGTAATTGATAGTCTGACCTTGTGCTTTGTTAATAGACATAGCAAAACTTATATTGGAAACTCAAGTCTTCTAAATGTGAATGATATATCTGACCCTCAAGGAATAAGAGGAATTCTGGGAATAAAGATATCTTTGCCTTTTCCATAACCAGTTAGAACTGATGACTCAATTACATATGGCATCAACTTCTTAACAACCAGTCTGTTGCTATTATAAAGTCTTGGTGGGTCTGAATTCAGTAATAGCATTATAGGCACCCACATTTTGAGTTCTAGTTTATGTGAAGATAGTCTGGGAAGTTCTTGAGAATTCAGAAATTCCATTGGATAATTAGCCACCTGTTCTGGATCTGAAATCTCACCTGTAGAGAGATGTTTCTGGGAGGCACAGCAACAGTTAGTCATTGATTCTGTCAACTGCTGTATTTTTTTTTTTTTTTTTTTTGATCCAGTATTGCCCTGTCACACAACCAATCTATTTTTGTAATTATGTTGACGGTTTTGGAAAACCTTGGCCTTTAACCTCATTAGCAGTATTGACAACATTGCAGACTGGGTTAATGGTCATACATATAGGTATGTTGCTATTGCCAAGTCTCAAAATATTGCAGGAGAATTGAGCTGACAGCTGATCTTCAAATAATTGTGTTCTCATGTTGGGGCTCAGAGTTGATGTTCGAATATGTTTTCTCTATGGAGAAGATTTGAGACATGCTCTGACTTCATCAGCTCTGGTCCCTTTTGGTATAACCGGTAGTGTTTGTTTTAAGTCTCCAGAAAGCAGGAGTGTTATACTTCCCAGAGGTGACTGTCAATTTCTAATGTCTTTCATGGTTCAGTCCATTGCTTCCAAAGCTGTCCTGTGTGCCATGGAACATTCTTCCCATACAATGAATCTCCACCTTTTTTGTGCTTTGGCTATTTCAGAGGTTTTGCTGATACTGCAAATTGGATTATCAAACAAAGTCAAGTCTAATGGAAGCTTAAAAGTTGAATGTGCAGTTCAGCAAAATTACAGTGATATCACATGAGGCCACTGGACAAAACTATGTTCTTGTGTTGTCAGACTTTTGCCAAAAGTAGCTTTGTAACAAGTATCTTTCCTGTTCCTCTAGGATCATTTAGAAATAACATTCCACCTTTGAAGAAGTGGAAACTCAGCAACAGTGTCATAAGCTCTCCTTTGATCTACAAGTAACCTTCGCTAATTTTCATCAGCATATGCACACAGCACTGATGTCGGAGAATGTTTTTCTCAACACCTCTGTAGATAAAGCATCCGTCCCAGTCCATGAGTTTTGGTCAACTCATGTTGGTAACACATTCATACAAACAACATTGTTTTCTATTTTCTATAACAATTAACACCCTGTTAAAAATTTCATCATTTAAAGTCTTTTTCTGTGGAAATTGGAGTTGGGTTTGGTGTTTAAATTCATCAGATAAGCTATGCTTATGCCACAGAGGCAGGATCATTTACTTCACATGTTTGCAGTATTCCCAGGGGATTGGGACACAATAGCCTCAGCCACTGTTTCATCACACTAATTAGTCCGTTTATAATTTTAAGATCCTGGAGGGATGTTGGGCCTTGAACTTTGTGAAAAAAAGACGAAGATAAAAGCGTTCATGTTGGCTGGCACTCATCATACTTAATGCCAAGGTACTCCAGTACATCTTGATCTATCAATCTGTCCTCCCATTCCTTTTTGTTTTTCCAGAGGTAATAAGATGGCACTTGGCAGTACAAAAGTGTGGGAGCAAAAGGATCATTTTGGCACAGCGTGAAGAAATCTCTGTCTGTGCTACCTGAACAGCCATTCATTTATTCATCATCTGCTACACCCAATGGTGTGTAGGGTAGCAACAAAGCTTCTCCACCTCTGCCTATCTTAGGCCAGACTAGTCAATGAACTCCAAGAGTACTGCATGGCTTTCATTTCATTCTCCACTGTACTTCTCCATGTCGTCCTTGGTCTTCCCCTCTTTCTTTTGTCATCTGAGGTCCAGTGTAGTGCTGTTCTTGTGATTGACTGTGAATCTTTCCAGAGCACATGCTAATCCATCTCCACTGCCTTCTTGTAATTACGGTACCCATGTCCAGCAACAGAACAGCAATTGCTTCAGTGAAATATACACAACCATTTTCCAAGTGTACTGTAAGTTGCACAATAGTCGGGTGACTTTCATGTAGTAGAAAGTTAAAAACATGCATCAAAATGCCTTATTAATGATGTATCTGCCCATTTGATATTGGATTACATTATCCCGGCTATTTTCCTGCTACAAATCAAATATACCCTCATCTGATCCCTTGTGAACATATTTGCAAACATACTTGATGAATTTCACTAATTTGATAGCAAGGTACAATATGGTACTATCCACTTGTTGTCAACCTCATGTTGTCCAACTGTTGCTGAAAACCCATCAACATCTGGGCTTCTTCACCTGTAAGAAGGATATGTTATTACCAGTTGGTGTTTCCTAAAAAAAAAAAAATTCTTGAAAAACTTCTTTGAGCAGACATTGTTCAAGTATGGCAAGTTGTGGTTAAAGCCCCATTTACATAGGCCATGTCAGTCAGTTAAGTGCCATACGTGATACACGCTTGGTGATCATGTCTCGAAGATTATCTGGGCAGAAGATTATCCCGCAGTAGGTTACCATTGCTTTCTGCGGTAGACTGGTTGCCGACCAAGGCTATAGAACCCAATCTGTCCTGCTATTTAACCCATAACTGAAAGGAAGAGACGGATTAATACCTTTCCCAAGGGTATTTGTATGTAAGTGAATACAATGGATTCAACTGGAATTCGAACTCGGGTCCCCCGTTTTTCGTTCCGAGCCGATATCCACTGTACCACAACGCACATCCCTATACCATGTACTAGGCCATGTACTAGGTTCATTTTAACAATTTCGTAGAGCTTCTTGTCTGTCTATGGATTTGGAAACTCTACCAAGATTATACTGTTAATTTCGTTATTGAACTTTTGTTGCCAGCCAAAGCAGAATTTGAGCATGTGGTATCTCCTGTTTTTGTTACTCAGTTGTGTACATATCATACTTTATGGATCCAAATGTTTTCTCATTTTTAATCAGATCCATAAACTTCAACTTCTGGTGAAAGACTCGTACAAGGAGGTCAAGTCTATCTTTGGCCTTTTGGTACAGAAAAGTTTATTTTCAATTTCCTTCCACTTTAGGTTGCATGTAAAGGTTACAAAGAGATCTGACTTACCATAGTGGTGTACATAGGTCATGGCATCCTGTGTCCTTTCATGCATGTAATGAGGTCTTCCTGTAAAGTTTGATGGTAGAAATGCAGAGCTGCTCAAGATTGTTAAGTACTACATCATTGTTTACGGCATCTTTCAGATTAACATAATTCTGATTGCTGTTGCTTTTGATTCTTTTTAATGAAACAGCCTCACAGACTTCCTTTTAGCAGCCTGCATATTAATGAAAGATCTCAAGAGTGATGATTGAGTGATTTGCCACACATCATGAAATGGTGTGTATAGAATTTCTTACATAAGTTCTTGTTTAACATATCCTCTGGATTACATGGATTATGATGTTTAATACCAAAATGGTAACCATCTTCCCCATTATTAAATAGCAGGGGATACAGAAGAGCATCATACGATCTGACTCATTAATTCATTGAAGTGTGTTGTCTCGTTGCTTTAGAACAATGCCTCTCTTGTTATGTTGATCATCATGGAGAAGCACTGCTATTTCATTGCAGGAAGGTTCATTAAACCATCCTGGATGCTGTCCAATAGGTTGCTTGTCTGCATCAATGATCACATTAAAGCTGCGAGTATTTCCAGAACACATTTAAAACTTTTGACATAGCTATTTCTACAATGTATCAGTGAAGAAAATGTGACTCTTCATTTGTTATTGGCCGTGGGGGTCCAATCATATGGTACACCTGGCCCTGCATTTTAAAAGTGGGCATGAAACTACCTTCCCTAATAATGTTAACTTTGAATGAAGTTATTTGAAAAGCACAATTGTACTTCTTAATGTTTTCCAAAAAGGGTTCTGACTTTTGACATCTGACTTTCTTCTTTATTTAGTTTCTTTATAAGTATGTTGTGGTGCAGTAGATATTAGCTCAGAGCAAAAAAATCAGGGAGCTGAGTTCAAATTCCAGTTGAATTTGTTACATTCATTTACATACAAATACCCTTGGGGAAAAATATGAATTTGTCACTTCTCCCTCCAGCTATGGGTTCTATAGCCTTGGTTGGCAACCAATTTACTACAAAAAAGTAATGGCAACTTACTACAAGAAAATCTTTTGCCCAGTCAGTCATATCTATTTTGAGACATGATCACCCATGATTGACTGACTGACTGATATCAAAACCTATGCTTCCAGAATTTACTGTTTGCATATTTTATAGATTTGTTCACAAGGACATTGACAATAAAATGTACATGATTAATTATGACAAGGGCAGACAACTGTGGGCACAGGGAAAACTGCTTTTAAAAACTGAAGAATTTTGCATTTGTTTTGCAGTAGTCATTATTGTCTGTTTGGACTGTGTTAGGAGGATTGATGGATGATGATAGTTATATTATTTTTTATTTATTTTTGCAAAATATTTGACTCTACCACAGTAACTCTTTTGTCTGTCTCTCAAGAGACAATTTTTGTTTTTCTTTTATTTGTTTATATAAAAAAAAAAGTGACACTCACTTGAAGACAATGAATATGGAATTTTGATTCTCACAAGAGTTAATTTGATTATGACGTTAATGCATGAATGAAAGTAGAGAAAAATTCCCAAATAAAAATTAAAGAAATAAAAACTAGATGCTTAGGAGTTAGAGGGGAACCTTGTGGTTGAAGGTAGCTTGTTAAAAAATGAATCTCTAACAGTTCAGGGTCGGCGAAAGTTAATCAGATACACTGATACATACATAATATACACATTTATTACAAAATGGGTAGAAAAAGACATTGATTGGCAATAGGGATAAAGGCATTTTGTGATAAAGGGATATTTAAAATCAATTAATTTCAAATTTAAGTCATGCAGGAAGGGAAACAAGAATGGTAATTATTTTAGATATCATTTATATCATGATAATAATATTAATAAGCTTGTACAAAGACTTACTTTTTTGTAGATTTATCTATGTTTATACTTGACAATTTAAAAAAAATAACTTTAAAACATGCTGTTGAAATATTGTTTGTCAAACTGTTTTTTCTTTTCTTTTCTTAAATTGTACTCTTCTATTCACAATTGAAAAATATTGGAAGAGTTACATCAACCATTTTGTTTAGTAATAATAATGACAGTAATATTAATGATAATAATGGTGATCCTATTATTATTATTATTAATTATTATTATTATTAATAATAATATTAGGATCACTATTATTAATAATAAATAGTTGTCTATTCGTCCTGCAAATTATAGAGCATTAGTTTTGAATGACTTGTTAGTATTTTTGACGATGACAGGAAAATATATAAATTTTGACTTAAAGTTAAGGTGGGTTAATTTTTTTCATATCACTCCATGCAAGACATTAAAGCCACTAAAATACAAGCAGTTACAGGGTGTAGAAGAATTAGGAACAGAAACTGACATTGCATTTAATTTTTTTTTTTCTAGATCAAAATTGGCTGGAAAGTATGAAGCTGGAAGTGAGTTCCACAATCAAGAATTGCAAGAAAAGAAACTATTAGCACAGAATTTATGTTTGCATCAAGCCAACTCAACTGTAAATTGATGAGATCTTGACACCAGTCTAGTACTGCTCTTTAATTCAAAAACTCTAGGTACAATACTGGAGAGTTAATTTGAACAATTACTATGAAAGTATTCATAGAAAAGACATGGAGAGGCAACCTTACGGTGGTGAGAAAGTGATTGATGCCGAGCTGCCAGATCAGGGCCAATAATATTGCTGATTCTCCTTTGGATCCTATCAAGGAATTTAAGGTAAATAGCAGGGTTACTAGAACATATGTGACTGCAATATTCGAAGCATAGTAGACTTATACATATATAAGATAGTTTTTCTCAAAAGAATGTCTTGCATGACACCGTGAACTGACTTTCTTAACATCTGACCTGGCAATGGATTCAGTATAGTCTTTCTACTCCATGTCAGCTGAAAATGTTAGCCTGAGAAGGTGCAACAAGTCACTTTCCTGGAGGTTAGCATCAGCAATGCTGATGGAAAGGAGAGAGGGGTCTCTCAGATGAGTAATGGAGAGAAGTTCTCTTTTGGAGGTGTTAAAATTTAGAAGCCATCTTTTACCCCAGTTAAAGACAGACAAATCTTTTTTGACATCAACTGCCAATTTGACCTTGTTGGACTGATCGGCCTTAAATACTTTTGCTAAAATTTTAAAATATTTTTCATTGTGAATAGTTATAATATTCTTCATATAGAAAATGAATGCACAAAGCAACATTCTTTAAGTTTGATAAAAATTAATCTGAGCATAAAAATAAATAACATTTCCTTGTAAAATTAGTGAAGGTTTTTTAATTGAAAAAAAAAAAATTACTATTTACATTTATATAATTTATTCATTTTATAAACTTTAATTTTTTTATTTTTATTTTTTTTTCATCATATCACTCCGAGCAAGAGCAGAGGGCTACGTAATAGTGAAAAGATTTGAAAAGAGAAAGCCGGAAACCACATCCTAAACAGGGAACAAGAGATGAGCCTCTTAACCTGTTCAATAGACGTGGGTGGAGTGTGAACCAGGCAATAGATAGATCTATCTACTCAAATTGAAAAAAAAAAAAAGTGAGAAGATTGGAAAAGAGAAAGCCGGAAACCACATCCTAAACAGGGAACAAGGAATGAGCCTCTTGTAACACGTTCATTCGTGGATTACTTACCAGGTGTTTTATGCTCAGTAAAGATATTATTAAAAAGTCAAAATATCCTGCAGTTATATATTTTTTTAAGTAGTGATCCTGTTTTTTTGTACACATACAGAAAGTAAAGAAACATTTTTAAATAGCCTGTATTCCAAAATCCCCGCAAAAATCTAAAAACTGAAGTACTTCTTGTCACAAAAATTTCAGATAAAGAATTTTCAGCCTGTAGTACTAGTTCCAAATTACCAGAGTCATATAATAATAGCATACAATATGACCTGCGGTTTTTAATCTGTATTGAGATTATCACTTATCACTGTTCTGCAGAGTATCTGATCAAAACCAAAATGGTAGTAAACGAGAGAACTTGCCATCTTGATACTCATTTATTTCCAGAGAATGGTAATTTCCTGTTTCCCCAAAATGGGCCAGTACAGTCAAACAACAATTCTATAACAATACAGCAGTGAAAGTCAGTAAGAGCAGATAGGTTTACCTATTGTCTGTTCACACTCCTCTCCGGTCTTTTGAACAAGAGCAGTGGTTTCTTCAGTGTTTACTTGTTTTTACTTCCTACTGAAGTCTATTTCAATTTTATACTCCTAACATCTCAACTTAAACTCTGAAATTTTATTTACTATCCCCACCTCAATAGGTTCACCTATCATCTGGTCCACACTTTTCCCCAGTGACTTGAACAGGAATAGAGGTTTATCCCCTATTTTCCGTTTAGAACTGAGTTTACAGCTACTTCTAAAGTTTTTTTTCATTCTTTCTCATTCCTAATTGTCCCTTGCATCTTAGTGGCATTATCACCTTGCTTGGAGTGAATTGATTTTTAAAAAAGTATTAATATAGATACTACCATTTTGTTTCAGATGGCAGATACAAGTATTGAGATTCTGGTAATTTTATTACATTATTAAAAAATTAGGCTTCAAATCCATTGAAGCTGATTGCAAAATTTCGGCAGTGATAGGAAATAAAGCAATACCTAGCCATACTACCACATACTGGTTTATGCAGTTTAAAGGTTAATAATTTGTTCCTTACAGTAAAGTCCAGAACTGAATGACTGTCAATTATGATATTTTAAAATGCAGATAGAAAAGAAACCATTTACCAGCACACCAACAAAAGAGTGAAACTTGGCAAAACATTTACAATGCATACAGATTTCACAAAATTTTTAAAAAATATAATTTTAATACAACCTGATATTAATATCAACATAGATTCTAAGATACAAGTTAAAAAATAGCCAAAACTTACGACATATTAACTGAGCTTAGAAAACTATATTTCAGAGCATAAAATTGCTACAGGATTGCTTCGGCCACAATTTTGACCTAAAAAATGCCATACTCACCAAAAGAGAATATTCTCAAGAGCGCCAACATCAAATATTATCAGAATATTAATCTACCCACAAATTTTCCCAATCTCACATTTCATAATAGAAACAATACTTCCCCAAACCAACATATACAAAAAACATCCAAAGAAAATGGTTAATTTCCACCATTATAACTTCTCTTAACATAACACTATACTGCACATGAAAATATTTTCTTCAAACATGAACTATGACATTTTTAAATGTTTAATAATTTCAGTTAGTCTTATAACTTATGAGCAATTTTTTTTCTAGTAACTAACAGTTTTTGTTTCCAGATACTCTTTTTAGAATAAAATTTATTTCATCTCTTTCTTGACTTCTTTATTTAACCATACATAAATATGAGTGATGACAGAATACCTAAGGTTCTCATGTATAACCAGCTTGACAATCGACAAGAGTTGGACAGCCATGGCTCAAGTATAATAACCAGCTAAAAAGTAACCATTCAGCAGTCAAATGAGCTGTCTTTGAGTGAGTTGCCCTGGATAGAAATAACTGGAGATATTTTTGCAAGTAAGTGTATCAGAAATTTTGAAATCAGTTGTAGTGATCATCTAAGAAATAAAAGACAACGGTGAAAAGCATCAGCAAATGTCCCTGTAGCTATGCCCAGAGATTCTCGCTGTTGCACAATATGTGGACTTGTATACAGGTCACTAACAGGACTGAAGTATCACATATGACAAATATAAAAAGACTGAATGAGGTTGTCAAATCCTCATATGTCAAAATCAACAGGAGAGTCTACTTATATATATATATATATATACACACACACACATCCTTAACTTAATATCCTGAGCATATCAATTGGTGTTATATGACTTGTTACATTCAATGTAGGTTTTAAAAAAAATTAACACTTTAAAAATTTAATGATACAATTTCCTTAAAACAATTTTCTTTTCTTGCAAATAAATCCGAAATGGTTCCTCATATAAGTTAAAAGCTTGGGACAAGAATTTGGACCAATTTATCCAAACAAGCACATTTGTGAAAGAATATTTGTACACATGAAAATAGATCATTAAGTATAACAGACACAAAATGTCTATTGTTGTTAACAATTATTGCCCAATAAATACCAATTTTATTATCCTTTATAGACTTATAGTGAAATACAATCAATTGAAGGTCTCATTAAGACTATGATGCTCTATTTAACCTTAACTATATACTGAATTTGCATAAACTCAGTCCAGTTTCAAATAGTTCAAGTAACTATGGATATTAAAACAGAGCAAAACCTAATATTCTCTTAACTGAAAGACATTACTTAATATTTTAAGTATTTGAAATATATTTATGTTGATGATAGTGAAGTAAAATTGCTGAGTTAATGAGCGAATAATAGTCACTATAATACTCCAGTATAGTGTGAGTTATAAGTTTTTATGCAAAAAAAAAAATAGGGGGTCACACTAGAGTTTTTTTTTTTTTTGTGAAAGCAGTTAAAATTTTTAACTTAAAAAAACATGTATTTTTAGTGACCAGTTACATTCATTACATGTAAGTAGGTACCACTACTCATTTTTGATAACTAACTTTTAAATTGAATTTTTAAAAATAAAAAAAGGTTCCTTGAAATTTTTATTTTAGTTGTAATTGAAAGCTAAATAATAAAATTTATTATTTCCAGTAAGCAAAATACTCTGGTGTAATTTCAAACAGAAATTATATTGATCAAAATCTAAAACTTTTCAATATTTTTTTTTTTTTTAAATTGTTCAATTTTTTGTGGCCGTTTTTGAGCGATTAATACATGTAAACAAAAGTTAATTCTCAGGTTTAAAAAATTTGCAAAAATATATACATTTGGGACACATTATTTTTGGAAAATTAGCAATTTTAATGTTGAATTAATCTGATTTACACAAGTATTACTTATTTATAGCATGAAATTTTACAAATGTGATGGCAGCTCGGCAGAAGTGAGATAACTGTATGGTGATTACAAGTGACATAATTGTTCAAATTTTTTCCTGTAAGGAGAAGAAACCATAAAAGACATGACCTTTTAATGTACACACAGAAATTACCTTAGAAAAAAAAACTTTGAATACACACAAAAATGAAAAAAAATTAAAAATATGGCTAAATGATTTGTATTAAACTTTTCAATTTTCAGTTAGTAAATATAAGTCTTCACTTCATAACTTGTCAATCTAACATCTAAAAGTCTTTGAAATATTTAAAAAAAATTTTTCCTTCAGACTATAATGTTCTTAATTTATATTGTTTATTAAAGCAATTAAAAGCTTATCTAATTAAATAATGTCATAGTTTTGCATTTTTCATTTTACTATACAAAGTAGATTTTTGATAAAAGGGGCTAAATGGTTGTAGAAAATAATAGATGATTTACATTCCCCAATGAGTTCTGCATTTAACTAATAAAACCAATTTTATCTACAGAATTTAATTTCTTTAAATTTCATGAAGTTACATAGAGGGGTTGGGTAACAGATGTAAAAAATAATATTTTTACCATGATTTTTTAAAAAATGATTTTTTAAAAAAATTGCATTCATTTATGAATAAGTCCTGAAAGTTTCTTTAAAATCAGACAATTATTTGATTTTTGCAAGAATTTCCAAATTAATGTTTGTCACCGGAAAAAAAACTAAGTTATGTGATAGTATGTTTTCCATTGTAAACTCTCATAATAATTTGGCTTCCCGCTAATGAAAATAAAAATAAAATTTTTACTAAAATTTTGATGTGTTAGAAAGGATGAAAACATTTGTAGAAATAGTTAAAAAATATTTTGATCATTCCTCTTAATGATAACATAAACATTTTGATTGAAAAAAGTTCGTTTTTATTAAGTTTGGGACCTTTTTTCTTCATACCATGTTGCTATTCAGTGATTTAGTGGAGGTACCTAAAAAGCAATTAAAAGCTTATCTAATTAAATAATGTCATAGTCTTATTGCTTTTTGTTATTTTACCATTTGAAGCATATATTTGAAAAATAAAGGTTAACTGAAAAAAAAAAAAAGATAACTTACATTCTCCAATGAGTCCTGTGTTTAACTAACAAAACAAATTTTTAAAACAAAATTTATTTTCTTAAAATTTCATGAATTTATATTTAAAAAAAAAAAAAAAAGTATATTTTTACCAAGATTTTCTAAAAATAATTTCATTCATTTAAGAAAAGGTCTTAAAATTTTCATCAAATCTGATGATTATTTGATTTTTGCAAGAATTTCCAAACATGTTTTTCACGGGGTGGGGGGAACTGGGGAATGAGTTTCATAATATTACATTATCCATGGTAAACTCTGGTAAAAATTTGGTTAACTGCTGATGAAAAAAAAAAAAAAAAATTATAGATATTTTGATGGAAAATTTTCTTTTTATTAAGTTTGAGCCATTTTTTCTTTATGCTATGCAGGTTAGCAAGCTTGTCTCACTAGATCAATTACAACTGAATAGTGAGTAAAATCTTCACTGGGTTCTTTATACTTTTAATCTTGTGCCACATCTAAACTAGGCTTAGAAAATAACCTCAATATTATGAACACCGACTAGGTACAGGTATTGGGAATCTATGGTGCCTGAGTAAACATTGACTTACAAAAAAACCTTGGAGATATCTGAGACATTTTTTTAATGATAAAGTAAATATGGTAAATTTTCAATGGTGAAGCTAGAAGACGAAAGTAATGAGACACCATATGTAGAGACTGTAATACTAGCATATCCAAACAATGAATAGAAACTCAATGTTTACAGGTTTGGTTTAGATTTTGCAAGATTTATTATTCTTTATGTTTAATGTCAAGCAGGTAGATTACCCTCTGTTTGTTGTCATTTCCGATCTAATGTTGTTGCATTGAGCCATGAATTTGTTATAGTTGGAAACTGACACATCTTGTTCTTTCTTTTTATAAGGTTTAATTTATTTTTTATTTTGTAGTTTATTTTATATATATATATTTTTTTTTTTTTTTTTTTTTTTTTTTTTTTTTAGCACATTTTGGTTATTTATTAGCTGATGTGCAGGTAGGGAAAGTGGAATTGGTGAGCTGAGTTCAAATTCTGTGTTAACCTTTTGCATTTATTTTTGCACAAAAGCTGGGAGTGGGGAGGAGGATAAGAAATGGATTCATGTCTTAAGATATGAATCCCTTTCTTCCCCCAGCTGTTGTCTAAATAGCAGGTTAGACTAGGCTCACTAGCCCTGGGTGGCAATCAGTTGAAGAGAAGGATAACACTGAATTCCAGACTATGAATAAAACAATGGTAAACTACTCCATTATATTTCTCAAGAAGTCCTGGCAATTCAGATTACAAAGAAAATGAATCTGGAGAGTCACAATTTCCAATGTCCTGAAAGAATATGGCATTAAAAAAAAATTAGTGGATAAGAAACATGGTTTATGAGGTTATTGGAAGGACACTCTTACTCAGTACTGACATCCTACTGGTTCATGTAAACCGATTCATAAAATTATAAAAGCTTAGTGAACTGGTTGTTGGATTATCCAAAAATAATCTTATATATTAATAGCCTCTATATGTAATAGCTAAAAATATAATTAATATGGTTGCTGTAAGTTTTGCAGAGGTTGAAAGAGGATTTTCTGTGAGGAACATAATTTATTCTGACAAAAGAAATGATCTTGAAGTTAAAAATGTGGCAAATCTATTCATAAATTTGACAGGCCTTCTATTGGATCTCTTGGGACTGCAGCGATTCAGTTTGAATGTGGCTAAGAAACTATAACATAGCAGATGACACTAGAGTCAAAAAGAATCATACTTCTGAATAAAAATATGATGAGAACAGAATTTCAATCTGGAAATATCTTAAATGTTTTCTATTAAGTTATCACAATGGTTTAATTCTTTTTGAATTGATTTTTTTTTTCTGTTATGAAGTGATTTTCTTTTCTGTTAATTCACCTCAAAATATTAATCCAAACCAAAAATAAATTTTACTAAAATTCACAAATGTCCTTTAAAATTTGTTCAAAAATGTATTCATTGTTAATTTTTTTGCCTTATAAGTCCTGAACATTTATTTATTCTTCATTTTGGCATTCCAACAGGTAATTTCACTTGTTTGCATGATTTGGGGTTGATCAAATTCATACTGTAATTGACAGTCAAATGAATATAGTTGGGATCATCCTTCAAAGATGTATATTCTTTCCAACAATGTGACATAATCATATTCCCAAGTAAAATACAGCTTTGGATTGTGGCTAATAATATGGAGGCTGTTCTATCTGGCACACAATATAGGAAACATTTTTTGATTCATGACATATGCTTCCAAATATCCATTGGTTTGGTAATTAACCTCTACCCTTTAATAAAAAGACAAACTGTTATAACCTAAAAGGTTACTGCATGAGTAAAAATCTAAGTGTATTTAAAATAAATAGTAATATTTATATCATCATCAAATACAAGACTTGCAAGCTGTGTGAAGTAGATAACCACTATTACTAGAGAACTGCTAGACAGTAAGAAAAACATACCACCCTCTAAATAGAGTCCAACGTATTATATAAGGATTGGGACATACCCATTACTGTCCGTAGGTATGTACATAACACAAACTTTGATTAAGATTTATAATTTCTTGGAGAATTAATTTGCTATAAGTATCTTTACATTGATGTGCATTGTGGTGCAGTGGATATCGACTCTGAATGAGAGATTGGGGTGCTGAGTTCAAATTCCAGTTGAATTCCTTGCATTCACTTACACACAAATACCCTTGAGAAAGGGTATTAATCCGCCTATACCTTCCAGTTATGGATTACATAACGGGACAGATTGGGTTCTGTACCCTTGGCTGGCAACCAGTCTACCGCAGAAAGCAATGGCAACCTACTGCGGGATAATCTTCTGCCTAGTCAGTCATGTCTCTTTTGAGACATGATCACCCAAAGCGTGTATCATGTAAGGCACTTAACTGACTGATCTTTACATTATTTGAGGTGAATTAACATAAAAGATTTGTTTCCATTCTCAGATTGAAGAGAAAATAAGTCGGATAGGTTCCTAAAGATTACCTGTATTTATTGAACCGGTTCCTGGAAATTTGGGGTGCTATTATTACTTCTACTCATCTAAGTCTATAGCTGTTAATTTTGTGTTTTAATAGACAACCCTCTTATTCTAATACTTACCATATTGAATACAGTGTAATATTTAAATGCGCATTTCATATATTAGTAAATATGGTATTTCTGTGATGACAATAATAAACAATAAGTTAAATTGTGATCCTCATTTCTGAAATATATTAGAAAAGTGTGGTGATTCACTTTTTCTTTTACTTTGACAGATGTGATGGGTAATGGATAAAATTGTCTATCATTTTAGTGATATCAGGTATTCAATAATATGTCTTTGTAAATCATTATAAAATATTTTGCAATATTGTTTTTTTTTTCATTTCATTTGTCTAAAGGTTTATAAACCTTGATTAGCCATATATTATTCAGCTTTCAATAATTGATATAATTCGATTGTCAATTCGTTAATTGCCATACATGACTGGATGATCATGTCTCTTTCAATTCATGGTTGGATAGGCAGGTTTTCCATAGTGTGTTGCCACTTTTTTCTGTGGTAGATTAATATATATATATATATATATATATATATATATATATAGTCTTGATCAAAAATGGGTTTTTTTAATAATTGTTCTTGTTATCAGAAAATATGAACTCTTTCTAATCTTAAACATTTTAAAATAAAATCTATGCAATTTTTTAAAAACTTTTAATTTATATCTTTTGTCACAATAAAATTGATGTAGTAACCCAAGTAAGTATTATAATTATGTTTTTGATTATTGGATAGTCAAAGTAAATGCTTTTGTCTCCTTTCTTTTGCCATGTTTAGTCAATGCCTTTTCATGAATGAACAAGTTAATTCTACATTGAAAGAAAAGATCCTCACAGACTTCTTGCCTGCAGTTTACTCCTTAAAAACCCACTATAAATTGTGATCCTTCCTCTTCTAAGCCTTATATTTAAAGCTCTTAAAGTGTCCTTTGGGTGTCCCAAAATGAATCTACCAAGAGATTTTTTTTCTTTTATTAATTTTTGTTTTTGGGAAATAGATTTTCTGATGAGTAGATAAAAAAATGTATTCTTAAATGCTATATTCTCTTTATTTACATTTTTGTGTTTTCACTGTGAAAAATTAAAAAACAAATCACTAGAAAATATTTTTTAGGACTATGAAAATTTATATTATTAAGCAATTACTATCTATAATTTTGAGTCATTATAACTTCAAGAGTTGCTTGTATGTTGAAGTCATTCTTTTTATGACATTTCAACTAATCTATTCTATGGTTTATAAAATCCATAAAAAGAGTACAGTTAGAGCTGGTGGGGATCTATTTCACATGCATACACACACACACACACACACACACATCGCCCCCCCCCCCCCCCCCCGCTTAATGTAACAGAAATTCTTAATTTATTAGCATGCACACCTTGGTTGTTACATTCACACTTTGACCTACTGATGTCTGATTGGTAACCTGCTTGGAATTTTGAATCAAACTTCTTATTCAATCCACATAGCCTGGTGGGTTAAAACATATCTGATTCCTTGGCTGTTGTGAGTTCAATTCTGGGATCCGGTAGTGTTGAAAAGTCACATACAGCCATATTATGTGAAAGAAACAGATAACACAAAGTTGAATAATACTTCACTTAACTGATATCCTTTAAGCATGTGAGGCAAAATGAAAACAGATTACCATTGTGGATTCTATAGAAGATTTAATTTAAAATTCCAAGAAATTTATCAAGTATGAAGATAGTCACCTAAAGAATACAAAGATAAAAAAATATTGTGAGCATAGTCATGTTGACTATGCTCACAATATTTTTTTATCTTTGCAGGTCTGAATAGTAAGGTATATAATAATAATAATAATAATAATAATTCTTCATCTTGGAAATTTTGACATAAAAAAAAATTAATACATTGTTGTTGCATTGTCGAAGTGGATATGATGAACAGAGAAAGTGTGCTGTGGTATTATTCAGCACAATATCCAGTGCTAATTGAATATGCACAAAACAGTACAACAGTTTTGATGACAAACAAGACAGAACTTACAACCCAGAGAGGGGTTTAGATCCTAATAGGTGCCAAAGTAATCAGTTCAAATGACACTTGAATATTACTATTCTTTACTTAAATAGA
This sequence comes from Ascarosepion bandense, assembly GCA_037127315.1. Classification (NCBI taxonomy): domain Eukaryota; kingdom Metazoa; phylum Mollusca; class Cephalopoda; order Sepiida; family Sepiidae; genus Ascarosepion; species Ascarosepion bandense. The sequence goes on from JBBBDQ010001831.1 coordinate 1,935,380, forward strand.
CCCTTTCAGACCCTGAGCCATTCTATCATTGAGAGTGCTGCAAGGGTGTCAGACACGCTACAACAATTATACAACTGAAGAAGATTAAAATTGATTGGTTGAAACATAATTACAACTAAAGCAATAGTCATTTTTGAAAGCATTTTTTTTATCTAACATTATATCCTATTGCTATGTTATTTTATTGGGTTCACGTGTTTGAGTTGCCATCCCTGTTTTATTTTTTATTTATTAAACAGTGAAACTAATAAGTTAACTTGAACTGAAAAATTGCTGTTTATGTTTTGAGTACAAAACTGAAGCTAGTAGATAGCTAGATGACCCAATGAGAAAACATGCTTTCTTTACTAGGAAATTTTGACCTTGCCCTGACTGGCTGGTCTATGTGGCTGAACTGGTAGAAGCATACTTTGGCTTAAAAAGTGGTTTCTCTGGTGGAAAAAAATGGGATGCAGCTTAAATTCCTCTTGGAGGCACATTTTTTTCTTTAATAGACTTCCAAATTTAGACTGTTGTTATTAATTTCACTGAAAAAAACAAAACAAAACAGGGATAGCAGCTCAAATATCTTGTACCCCCTAAAAAGAATGTTTTGTAATAATAATAATAAGTTTTGTAATAAGAAAAAAAAAACAATAGTTTTTTTCTTTTAAGCATTCATCCCATTCAAGGCAGTAAAGCCACTGAGACACAAAGGATTACTGGGTGTAGAAGAGTTAGAAACAGAAACATTGCTAAGGGCTGACAACAAAAGAAGAGTAATCAGGACTGCAGATAGTGATTGAAATTGCATTTATATTTTTGCAGATTATAGTTAGCTGGAAAGTATGAAGCTGGAAGGGAGTTCCACAAGTGAAAAATGTAATAAAATAAATGATTAGTATAGAAAATATGGTTAAATCTAGCCAACTCAACTGCAAATTGGCCAGACCTTGTTATGTGCTTAAATTTAAAGAGTCTAGGCACCATTGTGAAGAGCTCATCTGAACAATTACCATGAATGAAGGGAAAAGTTTGCAGGTTACATTATTGTGGCTAGGGGCTAGTAGGTTTGTAATTTTAACACATTTCTACTGTGAAATTATTTTCTTCGTGATCAAGTTGTAATGTTCAGTTTCAATGTTTTTTCAATTTGTACATTTTACTTCAATAATCACAAAGTAATTATTTTATAAAATGAACTGAATGCTCTCTGAAATAACTGCAATTACTGTAAATTTTCTTTTTTCTTCAAATATAACAGTTGACAAATTGCTTAGCGTTCATTAGAACGTGAAAATTATCCACAATGGAATTTTTTTTTTTGTAATGTCATGGTCATGTACGTATTAAATCATGAAAAAACTGTTCTTTTTTTATAAACATTTTAGAACATTACTACAGTATTCATAGCTGATTCTATTGATTGACGGCTTAAGTTTTTTAATGAATATTGCCTCGGGGATCTGTAGTTTGCTTTTGTTGTTTTCTTGGTGTGGGATATTTGTCTTATCGATCATTATTTTTTTTATATTGTGAAGGTAGACAGGAATGTTGTCGTAGATGTCTAGAAATGGATGAATGGTCAGATGTGTTACATTACACATGTCTATTTGTCCATTTTTAGACATCTACAGTTTTGCAGTTATTTTTTGTTACAACTTACACCCCTGAAGATGATCTTGGAAGGAGATTGAAAGTACTTGAGAACATCGAGAAATGGATAATAAAATTATCTGCCAGTTATGCTGCATTTCTTACATCTTTCAATTATAATAAATGAATGATTATCCATGAGTACAAATAGATTTTATTAAGAAGCAGGCACAATGTTTGCAATTTATTTAATCTGACATGCCTAAATACACAAATATTATATTTCACAACTTAACGACAATTATTGTAAAAAAAAATAAAATAAAGCACTGTTAAAGAGCTCTAATATATATATATATATATATATATATATACACACACACACACACACACACACACACACACACACATATATATATATCTAAGCTTATTTATAAATGGAACTTTGTGTGTGTGTCCCCGTTACCTATAGACTTTGAAACGGCTGAACTGATTTTCTTAAAAATTTACACAGTTGTACTATAAGCATCTGTGAGTGTTCTTAGCTAGGTGTCGAGGTACCCCCGTTAAATATCGATAATCGAAAAGATCGGGTTATAGAAGGAATGGTCCGATTTTAATCAAATTTGATACGCTCATAGACAAAGACATAAGAAACGATATTCAGAAGTTTCAAGGTTGCAGTTCTCAGAATAGTGCAGAAAATCTATAATATATATATATATATATAAGGCAAGATGTTTGTGTGTATCTGTCTTTATGTACTTTATACAAATCCACAATTTTTATCCGATTCTCACCAAATTTCACACAAATATTCTTTAGGCTGAGTCTGAGCTCCAGGACCATGGATTAGTTTTAAAGCTTTCATTACACCCGAGCAATGCTGGGCTATACAGCTAGTGTATATATAATATATATAAGGAAAACTTATTTTAGCTGCTGTTTCATCTTCTGATAGATTTTATCAGGTTGTGTATTACAAAATACAGTAACTACTTTTTTTGTTGTTGGGCAGGGGATGAATGAACACACCAATTTAGCTTTTATAATAAAGACTTAAAAGATGAAATAATTTTCTTTCTTAATGATAATTTGAATAACAATAACACCTACATGAACGATATCATCATAATAATTATTTGACATAGTGTGGCGAATATTGTACGTTATGTAAAGTAAAGTTTTGTTTCTTCGTAAAAGCAGTAATGGCAACTGAAAAAATCACTTGCCTTTCAAATCTCTCCATTGATTCTCTTTATATTTTAATAACAAATAGCTTTGCAAACACCTTTTGGCATGATGTATTTTTGTTTCTTGAGATTAGGTCAAATAATTCTCAAGGCACATATTTAAAAGAAAAAAGCTCAATAACAACAATAATGATAATCTTTTTTTTTTTCTTTAACAGAAGTCTTGCAATTGTTCACCCCAGGTTTTTTTTTATAAGTTATCATTATTTCTTATTGACAAAAATGTTATTGCTAAGATATTTTCTATCTCTGTCGTCTAGTTATTCTGGAAACTACCATTTTCATTGAATTTCTTATGCAGACTCTGGAAGACATTTTCCAAGACATTTGTTTATGTTTAAGGGTTTTTTTGTTTTTTTTAAAAATTATATTCTAAAGTGGCATTTGGATATTGCCTATAACCTAACACAAACCATTCATATATTTGCATCCATATTGAAATTGGTTTTGTGAAGAAACTTCATAAGTAGGCTCTTCTTCATTTAAAAAAGAAAAATTTCTATATGTATAAAGAATTCCAAATAATAATAATCATTACAGCAATTGTAATTTTATTTGTTTTTTAAGGGAATTTTATCAGCATTTAACCAAATATGAATGCAAGTGTTAGTATTTTAATGTTGGCCTTCAATTTTTTTTTTTTCCTTCCATAGGGCCATATCTGCAGTTTGAGCAACACTAGTTCCATGACCTTTCTTCACTTGGAGATGATGGCTCTCCACATTTTTCTGTCCCTTGTAGCTCTTAATAAGTTTTGTTTCAAGTCTTTTCCTCATCTTTGAGGAGATTGTCCAGCATTCACTGCCATACAGGAGGACAGATATCACATAACAGTTCTTTACTCTTTTTCTTTGTTACTAACAAAGTTTTTCTGTCTCTTAATACGCTGCTTAAATTTTGGAATGTGTATTTGACCATCCCAATGCATCTTCTGATCTAGTGTTACACATTCTGTCCTCTGTTAGACCACTTCCCAGATATTTAAATTTCTGTACCTGCTTTTTATTTGGATATTAGATTCTTATTTTATTTTTCTGTTACTGTAACCTCTTAATTGGAGTGTTTTGACATGACTAAATGTTTCCAACTGTTATTTACCTTTAGTTTAGAGAAGTGTATTCATGTCATTCACAAGAGCATTCATATAAAGGGAACAATTCTACCATAACATTTCTGTCCCACTAACCATTAAGTCACCCTGTTCCATCTTTCTATTTAGAATGTTAGTATAATCATATTTTTAGAAATCAAAATCTCATTTGTTAATGACAGTAATTATATTAAAGTATTGCTAACAAAGAAACAGATTTCCATTCAAAAGAACAGAATTTTGATTAAATTTACTGGCATTCATCCTTAATCCCATCTTGATATGAAATAAAATTTGCATTTTCTCAACGAGTTAATATAGACAACTGTTTGTGATAATGATTGTAATAATAAATTTTAGAAAAGTCTTGTCAATTTGGCCATGATCTGATTAATTCTAAATGGTCATGTATCAATGAAGTTATGTTAATTATGAGTTATATAAGAAATTAAAATATTCAGAATTTATCACTGTTTCTTTTTAATTATTAAGAAAGAATTTTAAAAGATACTATTATACTATATATATATATATATATATATATATTAGTCATCCACATACAAGCCTGTTTTGCTGTATCACAGCTCATCAGTGTGGCTAGACACATTCATTTGCTTTTGGCTGGGGTTGAAACTCGACCAATTTGATGTCAGTTGGAGTCGTTAACCCCTAAGCCATAGCCAAGGGAAATTTTAATGTGTTGTATATAAGCAGTGTATACACACTCCAGTCACCTAAAGAACTCAGTTCATTTTTGAAGAGTAATGCATATATCGCAGAAGTGGAAACTGTTTTTAAAATTTTCTTCTCCATAGAGCTCAATCATAATGAGAGCATAATTGAAACATTTGTTTTGCATAAATATGACAGATTTAAAATTCTAAAGATCTATTATGAAATGCAGATTTTATAGCAGTTACAATAAGTTTGTTTTTGTAATTTAGCCCTGCCTTGAAGATGATCTTAGATAAGATTGAAAGTATTTGAGTAAAAAGAAAAAACAAACTACAGAGCCTTCCTTGATCAATTTTATCTTAACATCAAGAAACTGATTGGACAAATGGAAAGGATCAGTATGAAAATAGACACATGTCTATATTATTCAATGAAAAATGTTTGAATGAAGATATGCTGCCTAAATATATAGATATGAACACGCATATTTTTTATCAGTGTGAAAGAAAATCTTTTAAATACATTTTTCTTTTATTTTTTTTAAATTATTATCCTGTTCAAGAAATCCTTTATAAGACCAGAACAGATTCCTTCCAAGGATATTGATTCAAAGTATACTGTTAGAGGTTTAAAATAATTAAGTAGTTTGAGGGAATTGGAGAATTCCATACAAGAGTATATTGCCCATAACCTAGTTGATGTCTCTTGGATTAGAATTAATACTGATCTGAGGTGAAATCTTATAAGTGTGAGACAGTTGATTTTGGATTTGAATTGGAACATGTGCAGTGGAGAATTAATTTTTTTTGTTATTCAAGCAATCTAGATATTATTTGGATGAGGGTATAAATCTCTTGGACTGTGTTCAAGTGTGGAATCCCACAAATGACAGTTTATTGTGCTGCCTTGAATTTTATTTTGGTATATATCCTGAGCAGAATCTGACCAAGATTTCGGAATATTTTTTTTATTGGAAAATATCTCTGAACCATAATAATTTAGATAAACATTTCAAACTGTAATTTTAAACAATTAACAATTGAAACAGTTATTGGACAGAATATAGATTAGTTTGGGAATACCAGTTGCTGTAAGCTTGGATATGTGCTATGGATAATGGCTCGGAATCGTTAATTGGAGAGCTAATTTCAGTTGGGTTTGTTATATTTACTTATGTGTGCATATCTTTGGAAAAGGTATAAATCCACTTCCCTCCCCCAGCTATGCGTTATTTAGTAAGGCTATTACTAAATGGTTATTATCTTTAAAAAGACAAAATACATTTTTACAATCTAAAAATGTTTTTTGGCTTGAAATGACCTGCAAATGGTTGATAAGCCATAGAAAATCCATCAAAGATCATAGATTAGAACTTATAATGGAAATCCACAAAAAAAACTTATCTTAAAATTATGAATTCCGATTTAAACTGTAATGAATTACATATATTATTACATCAAATTAAATTTATTATATTCATAAATAATTTATATTATAACATCAACAGAAAGTATTGCCTTTATTAAATCATACATTGGTGCACCAATAAATTTGTAACTCAATGATGAAAAATTTATTTTGGGCATTTGCTTTTTGGTTTTTCTTGGACAGCAGTAGCAAGCAAGAGTTTACAAAGAATATGAAACTTTTGGTGACCGACAAGGATGAAAACATTGTATTATATCTCCTCAGTTCAATGTTGATACTGCTCAACCCATCAATCATTATACTATACAAAATGTACCATAAGTGAGAAATTAACATTGGATCATGGAAGATTAGCACTGTGTTGTTGAGATAGAAGTTCTTTTTACAGCTTTTTTAAGCAGATGGTGTGTAGTAGAGACTACATGATGCTATAAATTTAATACATCAGTAGGATGTTGTGCAAGCTGATTGTTATTCTGTAGTGGTTAGGGAATATATTCTGTTGGAGTTGACACTGATTTTCATTTCACTAGTAGTCCATCTCAACAATTGTGATATACATAGATCATTTGCACCTCTTTGTTTACTATATTTATTCTATCAAAAAGATAGTGTATCCAACCTCCCATCATATATGGTGACATGAAACTGGTTTCCAGAAACACTTGGTTGACTTCCAAGTATGTCACTATCTTCTGTGCTTACCAGATTTAAACTTTAAGCATGTATGATCCCTATTGTAAACATAGCACTAAATTCTCTATAATTACATATAATAAACCCCACTTTGTTATAAATGGCTCTGAAATATAACTGGAAATATATAAACAGATCCACAACAAATTGTAGACTCCATATTATGTAGCTGCTGTTCTTCAGGCAAAAGGAAGGGTGAAATTATATTAGGTAGTTGTCTGTAAATTTTTGGCACTTCAGTTTATATGTGATCAACCGTAGAAGATGTCATAGTATAGAAGCAGCAATAAGCAAATTGTTTCATTTGTTTACTACTACTACATAATGTTAAGATTCAAAACATAAAGTTAGTATAAAGGTTAACCTTTTCATTAGAAAGGAGTGTGTTGTTGTTGGGTTTTTTTTATCAGTCTTAAAATGTCAATGTTTATATGCTGTCATCTACATTGTGTTATTCATGAAAACAAATGATTCTAAAAGAGTCTTGGTCTAAACTAGAGCCACACAAGTGCCAGACAATATTCTTTTGAATCTTTTTTCTTTTTTTTAATCCTCTCACTAAAGAGAAAAAAATGTTGTCAGTAATGTTATAGGTCTCTTACATATAAATGTATATTAACGTAAGTAAATTTGTTTATTTCTGAAAATTCCTTGTAGAATATAGGGTTGTAACAATACTAATATGATTGCAGTTTCATTGAGAAGTAGGTTTTTATTTGGGTGAGGTTACTTGCACCACATTCAGAACATTCAATTTTTAATTATCATCAGTTGGTTACCTCTGAAAAGCTAGAGATCCTCATCTACCATTACTTTATCCATTGCTGGGGAGAAAAGAGATAGATTCATGCCTTTTCCTAGGATATTAGTATAAAATGAATATGAACTGTCTTTGTTGGAATTTGAACTTGGATTGCCATTCGTGTGCTGTTTAATTGCTATACTAGCTGCAACTCCTAAGTAAAAATCATAAATGTTGCAAAATTGATATTAAAAATATTTTAAAGAAAGTAATCTATGGGGGTTTCTTAATTAATTTTTTTTTTTTTTTTTTTTTTTTTTTTTTTTTTCAAGCTGTTGCATAATTTTACAGGAACATAAAGATTTTGTTTCACTGGACTTCATAGTTGACACATTGTGTAAAGATTTGGAGTAATAGCTTAAGAGGTGAAGTCTTTTTCAAAATAATCAGTACATTTTTATTATAAATATTTATTTCTTCCTCATATTTATTAATATATACATAAAATATGTAAACATTGTAAAATAAATGATTAGTAATAGAGTAGAAGAATAGCAAAGAAGAAGAGAAGAAATAATTTTCAACATTTTATGAAACTGTTGAAAAAATAATGATATTACTTTCTCATGCATATATAAAAAATGTCAGTAGAAAAGTTATTTGTCTATATTTTTTAGATGAGGTATTATAACTATTTATGTTATTGGCACTGTTCTCATTTTTATTGTCATATTTACAATGTTTTGGTCATTGTACACTTTGGCCTTCTTCAGGTGATATAGACTGGACTTTCTCACAGAACCCTTTATTTCATCCTCCAGAATAGATTGTTCTAGATCCATGTGCCATGCTATTTCTGGATATATATCAATTTTAGTCGAGTTTGGAAATTTGTGTTGCTAAAGGAAAATAACTGAAATTGAGATATCCAGAAAAGGTATGGTACGTAGAACTAGAACAATCTCTTCTAGTGGATGAAATAAAGGGTTTGGTTAGAAATTCTGACGTATATCATCTGTAGAAAGCTGGAGCGTACAACAGCCAAAATGTTGTGAATATGACAATAAGGATGAGGACAACAGTCTGAACAATGTAAATTGTGTAAATGGAAAAGTTATTTAAAACTAATAATAAAGATTTTTTATGATATGCAGTGGATTAAGCCTGTAGTTGAATTTTGATCTGAAATTTCCATTGTATAATGTTCAGTCTGTTATCTGTGGAGAAGCATGCGATTAAGTGGATTGACAAAGGAAATTGTTGATTTATGATTTTGTAATCATTAACTATGGACTTCTTGATGTACATATAATTTGTGTTGAGAAATGAGACCAGCTGTTTAATGATATTTCACCTTCATGTTCTAGGTTGGTTTCTTTAGGTTAGAATGAAAGACAAGTTTGTTTTTTGTATTAAAGCCATTGATGTCTGTTTTTTAGTTTGTCATCTTTATATATACGTGTATACTTAAATCCTTATTTTATCACTTTGAGGTATTATTCATAGAAGCAATATGGCTAATCATTTCTTTGATTGCTACAATGGATTTTCTTTGTATGTGACCAATGCTATTGACCAAGCATGTAATAGTGTTTGAATTTCTTAAATGAAACATTAAATTTGAAAACTTCCTGTAAAAGATTTGTAGCCAGATGAATAATGGCAGTCATAGAAAAACAGTCTTCTAAGGAAAACTGATATTAGTTTGATTCCTGCTATAGATGTTTATTTTTTTTATTTAAAAATTTTTTTTTACACTATGGTTTGCCTTATACAAGGTCTGGGATCACTTGAGGTAAATGTTATGTTAACGGGTAGCTTATACAGATAGCAGAGGAAGATAACGATTAACTCTAGACTTTAACAGGTTAAGATGGTAATTGTCTTGTGAGTCAGTACCACAGAGCAGTGGTACACAGGAAGAAGCTGTTTGAGAGCAACTTATTTCTTATTGAGGGAATGTTGGTGGTTTGCTACTATGTAATTGGCATGGTGAGTCCTAGCTGTGATGGTTAGACCTGGTGCAACCAAGGAATGTAGTTTGTCTAAGCACTTTCCATGGAATTAGTGAAAGAGCAGTGAGAGGCTCACTACATCCTGCCTGTGAGATAGAGGTCAGAGGGTGGAATTTGTCTCCCACAAGGACTTAATATTTGTAGAATAATGATTTGTGTTTTAAAAGTAAAAGAAGTAAGATGAAAAATATTTATTTAGAATTAATGATACTGATCATGTAAATTTATTCCTGTTTCATTCATTTCAAAATCATGTTTACATTGTCCTTTTTTAAACGAATTTTCAGATCTGTTTTTTCTTTCTCAATGATTTTGGTCATTGAATCCTGTTCTAGTCAAAGCCTAGTGTCTATTGTCTGCCTTGCTTATCTTAAATGAATTTTAATGTAGTTTGGTATATTGCAGTGAACAACATAACAAGAAACATTGTTATTTTTATTATATGCATTTGGTAGATTTAACAAATGTTTTTTTTTTTTTTTTTTTTTTTTAAATCATTTATTACATTTGTTCCATAATAATTGTTACATTTAATGTGTGAAATCTTTATGTAAATGTAACAACTCTTATAGGACAGGGATAATACACTTTTTTGGCATCAATTTAACTGATCCAACTTTTTTTTTTCATATATTGTGAACATTTTGTTTAAAGTTTGTAGTTTTTTGATTTCAGATGAAAATTCTAACTTTTCAAACTTAGTATATTTAAATTATATATTAAATATATATAAAAAATAAGTGTTGGTTTTTAAATTGACACCATTAGGATATATCATTTTCCAATTTTATCCCTTATCAATTCTTTATTTGAGTCAGAATCATTAAAATCTTTTACTAATTTGTATCTTCTAAATCTCGTACTTTGTTGTTTTATTCATTCTTTACCTTATTTCTTTTTTATTCATATGCTCTTTTCCTTTTATTTTTATTTATTTATTTTTGTTTTTTCTTTTTACTCTCTTTTTTATTGTTCTTTTCATTTCTTAACCATCTAATATCCATCTTTGGTCATTTTAAACTGCTCTTTTATTTTGTTTTTCATTTTACTTTTATTTTTTATCATATTTTTTAATTTGATGGAATGGTTCATTTAATCTTTTTTTCACTGGTTAGTCATTAAGGTTTTGGTCAATCCATTAGTCAGCCAGTGTTGATTTTTGGCATTTGGAAACACTTTTGTGGCCCTTGCTTTATCTGTCTGAATAAGTGGTAGTTATGTGCCAATAGTGTCACTAGTTCTAAACAATGGCTGCAGTAGGGTTGGGGGTCTGGAAGAAGCATTAGCATATACTCTTTGTACAAATTCCAAGCTAAACCCATAAAATAAGTTGGAAGCCCTTTTACAGTAATAAGACATCAATTATTGGTCAATATTAGGCCAGGAAGCAAATACCAGACATGTCAGTGTCCCTAGGGTAAATAATAATGAAAAAAGAAAATGAAAAAAGTAAAAGGACATGAGCTAATGTCCTCTAGATGACTGTTCGCATTTTCAGTCTGTTATTTATATATTTTTTATTTCTTCTTTCCCTCTTTCTTTTGAAAAAAAAAAGTGTTTGAATCCTTCCTCTTGTTCAGTTTAGCATATAAAGTGCATTGTAAAAGATTTTTGACTTAATAAAATGTAATATCTGTTATAAATAAAAAAAGAAATTAAAAAAAAACAAACTCTTATTTGTTCATTACTTTTTTTCTTCATATAATGATTTTTTTATTTTTAAAATTCTGTTTTCTTTAATGTTTAAAGATTAGGAAAGACACCCCCTCTCAATACTAGAAAGAGCAATAACATAAAGCTTGAGAAACCTATTTTCCTGAAAAACTGTTTTAAAAGATTTTATAAATTTCATTTATACTGTTTGGTCTATTCATACCAAATGTTTCATGATAAAGAAACATCTAATCTAACCATAGCAGTTTTCTGTTAAATACAATTTGCAGTTTCTTGTAAACTGACTATGATCAAAAACACTTAGCAGAAACCATCTTATTTTGGGTGATAATAAAATATTTTTGTTAACTGTTCTTGATTTAATGATAACTTAAAACATAAAATATAGCCAACTGATAAGAAATAGTTTACTATATCTTCATTCAGTTTGCATTTTAGATTTATGAAAATTGTAAAAATCAAGAAGCAATCTGAAATATAAAATAATCTGAGAAGAAAATGCATTATGTCCAGAAAATCATGTCTATTTAAATTGTTCTATTGATATTTTTATAAAAGTTTGAATAAGAAAAACTTGTTTTAATAGTTATTTATAAAGTGTTAAATAATAAATATCACATTATATTTAGTTTCCATATTTTTATAATCCAACCAAGTGAATCAAAAATATATACAATAATAATTCAAGGGAATAACCATCCTTTTGGTGCACTTTTTTTGTGGGCATGAAATTTTAAACATTTCCAAAAATGTACATGTTCAGATTCATACAAAAAGTGTACATAAATTTATTATTAAAGTAGAATAAACTATAATGGAATTATATCTAACATTTTAATATTTGTGTATTTGTATCTTCTCGGAGTGTAGTTGGTAGACAAATTAATGACCGCTTGGATTCATTCACCCAGCTGCTCCACGTAGAACCTGGAACACTGCTTTACTCAGGACTTCGTTTCCTGCGCATCGTAAACAAAATGCTGTCTCCCAAACACCGGTGTAGCCTTCACGAATCGCCAACACCAAACTGCCTCTGAAACAGAAGTTGGCTCTTTTTATGTGTTTTTGGTTTTAAGCAAAAAACCGTAATTTCTCACTTCACCAATGAGGCATGTGCCGTGTCATTCCAAAAACTGCTTTGCATGAGCTCGCCTCGCAGTTCCATGGCATCTACGAATGCATGTGCAGACAAACCGCCTTCTCTTGCTTCGGCGAAGTAAGTCTCCACCCCATAGACTGGGAACATACATATTATTATATGTATGATGTGTGTCTTTCTATGATAATCTCAGGTTCAAGAACTCTTGGACATAGTACCAGATGTAATATATCTACTGGGGAAAAGATTGATGTGTGCTTGTCATTTTGCATCTTTAGAAAATATATATATAGTTGTCTTGGTTATTAGACCACTGACTTTCTGGACAGAACCCTCTTCCACACACAAGATAACATCTGAAGAAATTTCAACTCCAGTGTTGAAACTTTGTAAATCTGAGCCAGCCACATGTCCTACAAAACTAATGTTGATAGATTCTTGAAATTGTTTGAAGTTTTGGAAATGGGATAAAGAAGATTTTAACAAAACTTATTTTATTTTAGTTACTAGTTATATAGGTGTTTAAACAAATATTTTCTTTTCAAAATTTTAATGCTTGACAGCAGTGCACAATAATTTAAACTTTGTCTCTTTGTTAGTTCTCCCACTTTTTGGGAGATCTACCGAGGGTTTGTTCTTACAATTGTTGCTATGTCAGTAATACCATATCCTCACCCCACTCCACCAGACTGGCCATTGGTTCAGTACGGTCCAGTATTATAGGTTAGACACAAAATCTGGTTCTCAATGTTAACTCAATACCACCCACCAACCACATTTTTATTTTTTTTTATACTGGAGTGGTCATCAGATTGTAGAAACCCAGAAGCTCCCCATTGGTTCACCTGTGTGTTTGCTGGGTGAAAATCGGGTTAACAGAAAAATATAACCAAGTTGATGCAATTTTAGAAGAAAAAAAATTGTTATATATATATATATATATATATATATATAAATCTCAAAAACAGACTTACACACAAAAAACAACCACTTCTTATTGCGCAAAGATGAATGTCTCTTGTATATGAATAACCAAATAAAAACACAAATACTTTGAATAATTTTGCTAAAGGAGAGATGTGACCTTCATTTAACCCTTTTTCGTTTGATTTTAGCACAATTCTTACAGCCATTCATGTTCCCATTCTCAGTAGTAATAACAGTATTAGTGGTAGTAGGAGTAGCAGTATTTAGATGTTAGTGGCGATATTTTGCTTCTTCACCCTCAGTATCAGCAACACACACTTACAGATCAGACGCTTCCTTTCAATATGATGTCTCTCAACTCAGTTTGACTGTTTTTTGAAGACAGTCAAACCACCAACTCCTTCTCTCCTACTCTCTTCTCGTCAGCTCATCTCCCAGTGCTTTTGTCTGTGCTTGCTCAAACACACGCTTAAATAGAGGCTGGTGGTCTTAGAATACAACCTGATTACTGACTTCTCCCCCTAGTTCAACCACACCATCTCCCTCCATCATATACTTTTAAAGTACAATTTCAATTCTCTGAGAATAAACAAATTTACTTTTTCACTGATTGGTTTTCGAGGTTCACAAAAAACTCTATTGTTTTATCACCTTGCTATTAATTATTCTGACATTCTTTTTGTAAACTAGAGATTTTGTTTACAAAAAAAATCTCTAGATCAAAACATCCTTAATTTTAACCTCAATTCTTATAGTTTCAAAATCCATTTCTCTTTAATTATTACTATTCCATTAGTAATCTGATATCTTTTGTATACTTACAAAAAGATTGTATTTATAAATTAACTTCTGTACATTAACTTTTCAAAGTCTTTACAGCATAACATCTTCGTTATTTGAAGACAGTCACTCCTTTCATTTTGTTTTTTCTCCTTTATTATGATTATTATTATTTCAGGAGTGACATTGCCCTTGCCACATGTCTGACTCACATCTTTGGCCTACATGTGTGTGTGTGTGTGATATAATTTAGCCTACCAACTTGTTACTAGTAATGTATTGGTATGTTTGACTATTAATTTACATTCTTGTAAGAATTTCTTTGTTTGAAAAAGCATATGATGATTTAGACACTTGATGGCGTTCTGATAGCCTATTTCCTGAAAACTATTCCAATAAAACCACCAGTGAATATGTAAATACCTAACATAATCCATTATTCAGCTTTGGCTCTGTCTTTCTTCCAATGATTTTGCTTAAGAAACTGTAAACAACTTAATTTCAGGGTTTTAGGGATAATTTTTTTATTTCAAGGCAAATTTTATTACTTGTCATAATTTTTTTTACCTATGTAGCACCTAGAATGCTGCATTTCTATCCCAGGCAATAAGATGACCTTGGATTGAACTTTCAGTTGGCTGTTCTGAAATACACAACAGTAAATTTAGAGGCTGAGGGATATATATAATCATTTCACCCCAAGCAGTCGAATAAAGCCACTAAAACTCCAGGGGTTAATGAGTGTGAGAGAATATCAGAAATAGAAAACATTAAGGAGAGAGAACAATAAAAGAACAGAATTCTGAAGAGATGATAATGATTGACATTGTATTTAAATTTTTGATAATCAAAGTTGATGGGAATGCAATAAGCCAAAAGAGTTCCACAAGCAAAAAGTGCAAGAGAAAAAACTGTTAGCCTAGAACTTAGTTACATTTGGCCATTTTAAATGTAAAATGATGAGATCTATCTGCCAATCTAGTACTGTACTTAAACTGTAAAGTCAAGGTACCAAAGAGGAAAGCAATGTTTATTTTGTTGTAATACAGAAATCTGGCACAAGGCCAAAAGCGGGATAGAGGAAGGTTGGTTTTCAATCTGTCTTATCTTAAACTTAGCCATGATATCTGATCCAAACATATCACAGTATTGCTTTAATCAAAACAACACATTCTTACTTACCATTCTTACTACAGTCACCATAATACCTCAGTCTCTATGGAGTCCTAACTAGTCCCCATATGTACAATTTGTCTGTAAGGGTTGGAGAATAAAATAGCATTTAAAAAACCCAATGAATACAATTCGTATATAAGAAGCTAAACTAAAAACTCATCAGCACAATTACTATGAAAATATTTACAGTAAAGGCACAGAGAAGCTGTGTTGTAGTGGTAGGAAAGTAACTGAAGCAGAGATACCAGGTTAGGACCAATAACATTTCGGATTTTTCTTGTATATGACTAGACAAAAGCTGATACATTTTCTTTCTGATGGATTTTATCAAAATATCATATTTATCTTGATAAAGTCCATTAGGATGAAACATATTGGCTAAGTTTTCCTTTGTCTTCATATTGCACATTTTTAGATATATATTTTATTTATATTTGAACTTTTACACAAATTTTAAAGCCATTTTGTATAACCACTTTCTATATATTTATCAATGAAAAAATATTCATATTCACCCCAATGACTGTGCGAGATTTTGATATGGCTAACATTTGTATTGCTCCGATGAAGAATTTACCATATTTGTCTAGCACATTATTGCATCAATAAAAAATGTTGTAGTTAATGGTGACACCCATCTTCTAGTTCCTTCATAATAGAGAAAAATAAAGAAAAAAAAATGTTGATTGAAAAAGAAACTGAAAAATCTCCGAGATTACATTCCCTATGTTCTCCCAGTTTTTGGCACTATCTTGAGTCTGGCACACTTCCTTTTGAAATTACTCAATGCCACCCAAAAGAGGAAACCAATGTTATTCCTTGTGGAACAAATTTGGAAACCATCACTTTAAAAATGTGTGTGTTTTCATGTACCCTCTTCATGTGTGAAATATGGAAGCCTACGATTATTCAGAACCTAAGAGTCTTTGACATTGGCAAAGTAATTGTGTATTGCATTGCTGGAAAAAATTTTCCAGTTTATCATTATTGTTTAACAATTAAAGTGGAATAATAATAATAATAATAATAATAATAAAAGAAAGAATCCATGGGTTTTAAAAATAAAGTATAAAAGTATAATGAAAAAATTCTTTTAAAAATAGGGTAAAATAAATTTGTCATAGGATAGAATTTAAAAAAAAAATATTCCACAAAAAATTTAAAAAATTCTGATTAATATTTAGCAGAGGATTTTGTTTTTAATTTATTTTTATTATTTCTCATTTTTATATCTTTTTGTCTTTTTAACTTAATTCTTTTATCAATCTTTTTGGATTTATTTATTTATTTTTTAAATGTCTGAAAACATTTCTGCCATCAGAAATTGGTTAAGAATAATGGAAGATGGAAAAGAATATTCTTTTGTCTTTTGTTTGGTCATTTGCAAAAGTATTTATAAATATTTATTAGATTTAATTTTTTCTATGTTGATTAATACTAGTAACTAATTGGATGTGTGGCAGTGTTTAGTGTTATGTTAGATAATGTTTTACATCTTTTTTAGAATACACAATTATCATACAAAAGAGTTTTGCGATTATTTTATAACCATGTGTTTTTCACACCATACCTATGGTTCAGAGAATCATTTGAAGTATATCATTTATCTAAAGAGAAAATACTTTTTGTGTTCTGTCAAAAAGTCAAGACTTGACTGTTTATTTTTTTTTTTATTTTTTTTTTTTTAAATATGATAATTCTATTTATATTGTTTGGACTGTTGTCCTCATATTTATCATATTCATGAGGTTTCAGCCATTGTATGTTTCAGCTTTCTTCTAAGTGAACCAAGCATAGACATGAATGCAGTATGGAAACCAGTTATACAAAGGGCTAGAGAAAAACAATAACAATAAATTCTGATTTACAAAAAAAAAAAGTGTACTTAGACATAAGTTTAAAAGTCCAAAATAATTCATACACTGATGTCCCCTAAGGATACATGGCCTAATGAATAAAAACATTAATAGAAGTGCCTTGACATATTGAGTTATGAGTTCAATACCTGGCCACAGCAAAGGTGAACAAAATTTGGAGAGTTCGCTTACTAAAGGGAAATTAACTGCACATGGAACTAAAATAATCTACTCTGGTGTATGAAATAAAGGAATTGGTTTGAAATTCCAAACAATGTAAATAGCGTAAATAGTTACAATACCTCATCTCAGAAATATAGACAGATATAAGAATTTTATGTAATTTTAGTAGATTTATGTTTTGAAAGAAAGATTACTTTGATTAAAAAGTCATATTCCAAAGAGATAATGCATAATGTTTTAGTTTGAATTGTTTCAAATGACTTTTTATTTTTATAGTAAAACTCTACAAGACATTACTGAAAAGTTAATACAATTTATCTTGTAAGATTTTACCAAATGACCAAACTTTAAATTTCTTTATTTTTGGAAGAGTTTTTTTAGCCAGTCTGAGAATATTTCACTACCTCCTCATATATATATATATATATATATATATATATATATATATATATATATGTAACTTGTCCTTCTCACATTCATCTTCAGGTTTCTTTAGACCACCATGGTTACTATCTAGTTGATTCTTCACTCATTAACACATTGCTAGTTTGTTGCTGGTAATTTGAAGATGAGCACAGTTTCACTTGATTTAACTGGTGTTTCTCCTTCATGATTCTTCACTCCTCAGCCACATGTTTTTAATCTCAAAGGGTGAGAAGATCACTGATGAAGTAAACTGAAAGTGAATAAAAAGTCACAGGCTGGGAGCTACACAAAAAAGAAACTTTTTGAATATAGAATTAACTCTGATTAAAAATGTAACAATGATTTAATTTATATATGATTTGTTTGTTGTATACAGCAGTTTTAACTCTCCCCACTTACTGTTATAATCCAATGACACTGGAATTCCCTTTTGGAGTTTACAACCTGTTTTAACAGTAATTTAAATTTCTAGGTTCTGGTTTTCAAGGCTGGCATAAGGTCTTGGTCAAGAATGACATCGAATGATGTTGATTTCAGTAGTAGTAATTGTTGTTCACTTGTTATCCAAATCTCCAGCTTATATGGCAGGTGTAGGTTTGACCAGGGTCTGGGGTTTGGTTATCTTCCACCCTTAGCATCAAACTTTTTCTAAAATTCCACATTTCCAAAATATGTTTACTGGAGTAATTTTCTAAATTTAGGAGTTGTCCAACCCACTTTGGAGAGTGGTCAGAGAAATCAAGCTGCCTCTTAACTCCTCATCTTGCACCATTGCTCCATGTAGACAATGCTAACTTTCTTCTCCCACCTTCTCAGCATCCAACTTCAGTCCACTCCTAGGGTTGGTACAAATGTCTTTTGACAAATCTAAATTTTTAGTATGCATAGGCGAAAAGTAGGTTTCCAGGAATTAATTTTTCTTTTATCAGCTTGTCTCATGCTGATTGTTTTAGATAATTTTCCAAATCCAGGGCCATATTTATGATAATTGAAGCTAATGTCAAGAATTGTTTTTTTTTCAGTTATCTTGGGATGGGAAAGAAAATATTCCTACCATCTTTAGTAATAAAAAACAAACATCTTTCTCTGTGTTTCTGGATTAACCAAGCCATACAGCTGGTTACCTATGGTCACTCTAGGGCTAGTAATTCGTTTTTCTTCATCAGCTTGTCACCAAAAAAATCCAAAATAATGTCATTCATAAAATTTTGAATGTCACAAATGAGAACTAATAAATCCATCCCAAGCTTTATTTTTGTAGAGATACTTTTCTTCTGGGTGGTTAATTTAAACCTGATGTTTTTTCTGACTTTTTGTCCAGATCAATTTAGATGTTATTTTGTTGACCCCTCATTTTATCCGACAATATATTTTTCTATTTTCCAGGACTGACATCAAAAAGAAATGGGGAAGGACTGGTAGTTTTTATTTTACTCAATCTTATTGAATTCTGTTTCTTTAAATTTGGGTTCGATTCTCCTTGAAAGTGTTTGTGATTTCATTTTATTATTTTGAAACAATTTTTTTCAATGCATTTTGTTTTTAATTTTCTTAACTTTTCAATTCATGTTCCTGTAAAATTTCTACAATTATTTTCCAGTTAAGTCTCTTTCCTATTCCTTTTTTTTTTCTTCTTTCACTGAGGCTGCTGTGTCTCATATATAGTATGAGAATAATTTTGTTTCATTTGGTATATTTTTACTTTAAATAATCTGCAATGGGTTGATAAGCCGTAGAAAACAAATCAATCAGTTTATATTAAAAGTAAAAGAAAGCTTATTATAATTTTAAGGGATATTTTTTTTTCCCTCCCCACTTCTATGGCCAACTTTTTGGTTATATTGATGCTACAACAAAACCTGCAAAATTGGAAATGAATAACTAATTTCAGGCCTGTCTTAATTGTAATTGATTGATCAGAAGAGAAGATACAGAACAATGAATTAAATCTCATTAATAAAGATTTTGGATTTGTGTAGGGATGATGAGCCATTTGGTATAACTTTTGTGTGTCCAGATTGCTGGTCTTAAACTGCCTTGGAAAATTTAATAGCAGAGCTTTATAAGCTTTCAGGGAGAAAGAAGAGGGACAAATAAAACGAACTTAATTAATGGTTACCATCTCTGGAAAAAAATAAAGTTAATAAAAGGAATATTTTTTGCAAATTGGCAATGAATAGATATTATTACAACTATTACTATAATGCAATAATTACCTTCTGTCTAATCAGTCATTGATCAAAAGAGACATGATTGTCCATGTATCATGTATGAAAATTAACTGACTGAATGGGAGAAGGATGTTAGGTAGTTCTTCTAATAACTTATTCATATCGGTATTATGATGATCTGATTTGTTTGTCAGTGCATTTAACATAAAGCAAAAATAACACCTTATACTGAAATTTTGTTGGAGTATTTTAATGGTATTGTTCTAATTTGAAGAATAAAGCAATTCTATTCTACAGTATTTACATTATTCGGACTATTATCCTCATCTTTGTTGCCATTTGTACAACGTTTTGGCTGTTGTACGCTCTGGCCTTCTTTAGGTGCTAGGAAGACAGCATAGAAGAATTGATAATGCTCTCATATATTTTATATCTGCTTCAGTGAAATGAAAACTTAATCAGTTAATATTTTCATTTTTAGCCTTTTACATCTTTAAATACTGATCTGCATTCATACTTACAACTGTTATTGTCATATTTTATTTAAGTTGCTAAACTTAAATAAAAATAATATTGTAGTATTTTATATAAGTTGTTTTTAATTGCTTAGTGGTATTGCTCTCTCTTATGTGAAGACAGGCCACTCCCAACTCTAGAAGTTGAAGCAGGTAATTGACTCTTGTCATCGATTCCACAGATATGAACCAATGGCAAAGAAACTCAAGTCAAGACATTTTTTTTACACTGAACTGAACCACCAAACAACATAGCTCCCATTTAGTGTCTGTCCCTGTGATGCAACCACCTTAATGATATAGTCTTTCTCTCTCTGTCTCAGCCCTATATAATCCCTCCCTCTGGCTTCAGTGATGTCTGGCCAGCCTTTCTTATTCTGCCTGAATTGCATTTAAACAGCTGTTGGTTGCTGTAGAGCCAACCTTCAGATATGAGGATTATGTCACCGAGGTTGATCTCAACTGCCAATGCAGGCAATCACAAACGTCTAATTTGCCTCAATCTTGAAGATCCATGTACACTTAATGACCTTGAAACCTTAACACCCCAAGCAAGGCTCTGTGCACAACACTGGATGGGTGCAGTGTAGTGACTTGATAAGATTTAAGTTGTTACACTAAAATATTTAACAAATGGAAAATTTCCATGGGTATAAAACAAATGAGGAGTTTATTCAGTAATTAGCTTTAGAATTGTGATTCATCAGAAAATTCCAACAGGAAAAGTGAAACGTTCACGGATACTATTAGTTTTAGTATAAATTCTATAATTAAGTCACTTGGTTTATATCAAACAAGATGACCAATCTTTTATACCCAACAATATCTGCAATCAACATATACATATAAAATTGAAAATGATGTAATGGTTACTTCTTGTGAATGTTTAAAGCAAAATCTTTTGCTCTTGTGCAAAAATTTGGTACTTGTAACAATAATACAGTGAAGTAATAAATAGTGGCTTGGATTAAAGAAATGGAGAGTCAAGTTTGAATTCCTGTCAAATTCATTACATTCACTTACATGCGCATGGGAAAGGTATGAATCCATCTCTTCTCTCTCCAGTTATGGGAAAATAGCAGAAAAAATTAGGTTCTATACCTTTGGGTAGCAAAGGGTTAATAGCAGAACAGAATGGGTTAACATATCACTAAAAAATCCTGGGCCTAACTTATAAAACAAAACTTTTTGGTAAAATTCAACTTTATTTATCAGCATAGTCTCCTTTTAGGGTGATACACTGATTCCAATGCTTCTCTAGTAATTCGATGCCTTTTTGTAGAACAATTTGTCTTTGGCCTCAAAATATGCCTCAGTTTCCAATATCACTTCTTCATTGGAGCCAGATCTCTTTCCCTGATATTAATAATTAAAAAAGAAATCTCCAAATTGATCTACAAGGGAAAAATCTATGACAAAGTGGAAAAGTTTTTGTGTGACTTGTTTCATCCTTTAGGGCTTCGTGTTGGTACAACTATACATTCTCATGAACCAGGGATGCTGGTAATTTTAAAGTTTCTTTTCTAGCTGATTTAATTTAGAATTTTTTTTAATTTTTTTTTTTATTCATCATGTTTTGTTATTAGATATCCCACATAGAACAAGAGGGATGATCTAAAGCCACGAAACCTGCTATTCAACCCGTTTAGCACTGCTTTCTTTAACCTTACCCCCAAAATAGCTTGTTTTGTTCTTTGTAATACTGATCTGGGAAGTGGGTCAGCCTGAGAACTTTTCATGTAAATACCAAACATCAGAATAGCAGATTTGGCAGTAAAAATTTCAGCATCCTTTTTCTACAAACAAAAGTGAAAATAAAATTAAAAGCAATAATATGTAAGATCACAATGGTAGAAAAAAAATTTGATTTAAATACACTTCACTTTGTTCACTCTTCTCCTCACACAAGAATCACCACTCAGCTTGAATACTTCGTTAATCTTCACAAATTGCTTCCCTCCGTAATTCTTCAATTGGAAAAGGGGCGGCTTACCTGGAAGGGGCTGAGCAACCATTTTAGATTGGGCACACACATGGAGAATAAAGGAGTTTGAATAAAGCATTCTCTTTCTATTACATGTTTGAGTTCCTTTAATTTGAATTGATATTAGTAGCAGAGCACATTGATCAACACAATGGCTTCCAAATTCATTCCTCCACTTGTTTTAAACTCAGATAAATACAACATTTGGAAAAAAGAAGTGCAAGTTTGGGTACTAGCTACATGCATTGACAAAACTTGCTGCACACCCATAGCATCTGGAAGAAAAAAAACGAGAAGCCATATTTGAACAGAACATTACAGGCTGATGATGGAATAGAAAAATATGAAAAGTTGAATACACTCCTTTTAGAGGTCACTGATCAATTGACTTTTATGACATACAAGTTGTATGAACAATATCGACAACTGAATGACATATCAATAGACAATTACCTTATTAACCTTGACTGTCATATTGCAAAATTAAAAGACCACAAAATACAGTTACCAGAGCTGATACCTGTCTACAGTGCATTAAAATGAGTGAATCTGACATTTGCAACTAATAAAAGTAATCATTGGCAAATTAACACTGTCCGCAAACAAATAAAAAAAAATATGTGTAGACAGTTTTTTAATGCTTCATTAACAAATACTCTACCAGTTATAATAAAAAGAGATATGGATATAAAAACAGCCAAGAAGACATTAATGGTCACTTATCAAACTGATGTCATTCTCAGTTTTCCAGTTAGTGAGGTAGTAATAACAGGCAGAAGAGGACGTAAGAACAAACTTCTGGTATCTTCTGACAAAAGTTAAAGCTCATTTGAAGTTGAAGGCAATATCACCAAATGCTTCACATGTGGCTGCAAATTCCACTGGTGTTGCAATTGTCCATATGCTGATAGCATCAGTAATAAGCAGGATAGGAGTCAAAAGGGCAACTACATATTTGTAGCCAACATTGTGCTGATGTATTAGCAAAAGCAAGAAGACAACAGTCAAACCTTTTTGGGTGAGACACTTGATTCAGCAACCCTAGACAATGGTGCTTCTGCAACAGTTTGTGGGACTAAATGGTATGAGTGTTTTCTGGAAACCATTCTTGTACAACAATAGCAAATATTCGAGAAGGACTGAGAATTTACAAGTTTGTTGACAGAAAGAAACTAAAATCACTCTTCACAACTACCCTACCATGTGTCATTGCCAGCACTGACATCAGTATAATTACTGATGTTGTGGAGTTGGACATTCTGCTTTTATTGAACAAAGATCCTGTGAAAAGTGCCAAGACAGGTCTCAATTTTGAAAAAGGCAAGAAAGGAGCTCCAAAGTTGGATTGAAAATAAAGTTTATATACAAATTCCTGACCAAGATAAACCCAAGATATCCACTAGACAGATTTATACTTATAAAAGTTCTAATGCTAAACTGGTTTGTAAAGCTAGACTTGTAGTTTAAAGCTTCTATGACCAAAATGCTTGCAATACAAGAAATGACTCTCCTGACTGCTATAAAGAAGTTCTATGCATACCATTGTGAATAATGGCATCTAACTATTGGAAGTGTAAATCCATGGATATAAAAAAAACATGTTTCTAAAGAGTAAATACCAACACTGATTGGTTTATTTGAATTCTCTGAAAATGGCTAATGTGCCTCTAGGTTAAATCTGGAAGCTCTCTTAATGTGTAAATGGTCTGACTGATGTTTCAATATCTTGTTACCTTACACTCAAAGATGACTTAGGAGTGGAAGTTTCAAAATGTAACCAAGCAATATTTACAGGATATTTTGGAAATAAGCTGTAGGATAAAATTGCTGCTTATGTTGAAGCAGGAACAAATCTTTCAGACCAGAGTTAGACAAAATTCATCATCTGTTTGAAGTCAAATCTGAAGAAGTTATCAAATTCTAATATATAGAATTAAACAAAGAAAAATGGAGATAAAATCAGAATGAATATTTAAAAAAATTAAGATATATCCCAGTAGAAGTAGGCAGAAATTGAAAAGACACTATATCCACAACAGAAGTAATAGATGTGGCAGCTAATTGGTCAATTTAATTGGCTAGACATCCAGACCAGGCCTGATCTAAGTTATGATGTTAATACATTTAATTCTGTACTAAAACAAACAAATGTTGAATGTATAAATCAAGTATTCAAGAAAGCAAAAACAATAATCCCATATAGACATTCCAGATTTACGAAACCTAGAACAATTAAAAATTGTCTATAGTGATGCCTCTTTTGCCAATTTGATTGATGGTGGATCACAAGGAGAGTATGTACTCCTTTTGGTAGTAAGTACTAATAAAGATACCTCCATTGCTTGGCAATCAAAACATAGAAGTGTCATCAAAAGTACTGTAGAAACCAAAACATTAGCCATGGTTGATGCAGCAGAAATCTTTTTTTATAAGAAATTTTTATGAGAACATTTTCAACTTGAAGATAATAATGAAAATATATAAATTATATGTAATGGATAACACTTTATGATAAAGGTTCACCAGTGAAAAATGGGGGAAAAAAATTGACTTTGGAGAAGACAAGGATTTTTAAAAAAATGATGAAAAGAAGAAACAATAAGGTAATAAAAAATGAAGGTGCAACCACCTTTTGATAAAAAAAAAAAAGTAAATAAAAGTCCTTTTTTACACAGTTCGTTCTTTGGAAAATTTCTCAAATCCTTTTGTTTCAGGCCATCTAACCTCAGGAGAATTTTCACTGGAATTCCAATTTTTCTTGTCTCTCTGTGGTTGGTTCTTGATGTTCTCTTGATGATAATGCCTCTTTTGATGTTGACCTGCCTTCTTGCAGTCAAAAGTCCTTGCAGTCGAAAAGTCTTTTTCTTGCTTTCAAAAGGTCTTCCTTCCTTACTGTCAAAAGACCTTTTCTTTGTACCGACTGATCTGAGCCTGATTTATACAGAAATTTAGGCCCACTTCCACTTCACTTCTCTGGATGTTGTTTGAGTTTGAGATCTCATTGGTTAATATATACAAAAAAATAATTTTCTATCAGCTGAAAATGAATCCTTCACAAACTGTTTGTGGTGAGCTGAAAAAGATACACATTTATAGCAAATTTTACTTAAACCATTTAGCCTACATAAAAATACACTTCTCTAAAATGAACATGCATATAAAAAAAAAAGAAACAAACAAATCTAGACCATTATACATTTAAACAAGGTTAACATTTTAAAAATAGTAAAAATATAAGTTTTATAAATATCAACTTTATAGTTCATTATTTATCCTGTATTTTATACTTTCATTTTTCTAAATATATTTTTATAATAAAAAATAAAAGCAGAATTGTTAATTCAAAGAATGTTTTCTCTCTCTACAATACACTTTTATGACAATATATATCTATTCCTGTACAAAATTTTGAATGGGTCTGTAATTGATTATTAATCTTTAAAAAAAACAAAAAAACTAAACACTTCTTACACCTATTATTTTATATAAAACATTTTTTCTGCAAGCTATATTGCATCAATGTACTATCACTATTTTTAATTGATTTCTCCCCAGAAATTTTCATGAAATTTAACTAAGGGAGTTTCTGGACATTTGGCCATCTGTCTTTTAATTTCTGTAAGAATTTGCCATTTTGCATACTTTAAATGGCATCAAGAATGTTGCTTTTTTTAAGTAAATATTTTCAGCATACTACTTATCGCTTTCTTCATCCTGAGATGCTTTAACCATGAGACAGTGAAGGAATATCAATTGATCGAATCTGTCCTTGTGTGTGTTTTCAATAGAAACACTTTCTATGTTAGCAAAATTTCCTGAAAATATTTACCATCTCATGTGCACAGTGGTCAATACTGTTTGAATAATGTGCTTATTTCTTTTGAAACAGAATCTTCAATGGCAAAAAAAAAAAAGTAGATTTATTATGAAAGACTGTTTTATTCTTCAGATATGAAACATATTGGAATCATGTTTTGCAGAAAGTACAAGATTAGGTCAACTATTTCCTGTTGCTACTTTATTTTAACATTATGTCCAGATTATTTCATGGTTTTGTCTTTAAGCATTTCATAAGATTTTATACCAGATTTTGTGTTAGTTTTAAAGAAAATTCTCTTCATTATTATTTGTGGTTTCAAAGAGCTTGCAAAGTCATATATGTTCATAAATAAGAACTGATAAAATCTGCGATTTGAATATTGAGGTGTTTATCTGTTTTAATGAAATTGCTGTTTCAGTCTGTGATTATATATCTTGTACATTTTTACATGGGAATCTGATTTTTAATAATAGTTCACCACTTTTTTTTTTTTTTTTTTTTTTTTAACCCTGACCCTTATTTTAGTTTTTATACAAAGTTCACCTGAAACAAAGTTGAAGGTAGAAGTTACTGTTAAAATAAAATGATGCATGTGGTCTGTGATAGGAAGTGTAGATTATGAGGATAAGGAGGATAGATAACAATTCTTGATTTCTTCAAAGTCTTCATTTTTTTTGTTTTCTTCTCTGTAGCATTCAAGGGTGTCAGTTCAGAGGTGGGGAAAAAGTTGTCTCTGTAACTTTCTTTTGAATATAGAGGAAATGAAGGTGATTCTGCTCCATGGAAGTTGCATGGCATGTCCTTGCTGTAAAGGTCTGAACATTTGTCCTGGGAGTAGTAACAGAATAGTGATGGACTTCTGCAGAGTGGAGAATAAGTTTTCCCACATAAGATTGCATAAATGGTTTTAAGCTCTATCAAGGTTGAAAGGTGAGGATTGAGTAGCTCCAGCCCAGATAATGAAGCAATACTACTACTGGCAAAAAAATATGCAATTAGTACACTTAGAGGACGTTCACCTTGATTTATTTATTTAGCATTAAATAAATTAAATATGACATCAAATGTTTTATTTAATAACTGAACAAACTGGCCTCATAAAATATACATTAAACAAATTAGATTAAATTGTTTAAATTAATGGTTTAATTTTTTCCACCCCCCCAAACTATGGAGAGGAAAATATTTTGTAGGGTCACAAAAGGTTCTACTTCATTTTATAGCAATTGGTATACTTATTAAAAATATTCTGTTCCTGATATATGCTTCAAAATATTTTGCATTTTTAGTATTTACGCTCTCAAACCCTGATTGAGCACTCTGGAAGAGTGGGAGGCTTTGTAAACAGTAGCTACCCCGGCATATATGCATCACTCATTCGATAAAGAATTGGAGCACTCTAGCTATTGGGCATGTTTATACATGCAAAAAAAGCCTGCCTCCTTCTGACGGACGCTCATGGCCTAGGGGTAGAATTGCCGACTGACGCCAATTTGGTCGGGTTTCAATCCTGGGTTAGGAAGCAGACGGAGTCTAAGCCGTACTGATGAGCTGTAATACAGCAAAACAGATCTGTCTGTGGATGACTATAATATATATATATATATAATGCTGTTTTATATTAATACTATCGTATTTAAAGAATTCTTTTCATGAGTTTCCCAGATAAAGCAATGTTCTTATCAAGGGTTGGTAATTATGACAGAAAATTAGATAAGAAATAATATAGATAGCTGATGAAAATTCTTAGTGTAAATATTAAAGGTAGTATTCATATCAGATGAGATCCTAAGGATTTAAGTACAAACTTCATTGATGTTTTTTTTTAATTATTTAACCTCAAGCCAGGGAGAACTGCCACTAGTATACAGGTGGTTATGCTGTAAAAGACTGGGTACAGGGTTTACTGAAGAAAGGATAAAAGATGAATGGGATTCAGGCAGACAAAAGATGGCAATTGATGTTGCATTTAAATTTTTGGAGATTGTAGCTATTGAGGAAACAAGTAAATGGAAGGGAATATTGCTTTATTTATTTTATTTATTTATGCTTCTTAATAGCTGTAGAATGTAAAATAATCTAAGAAGCAAGAAAAAAAAGATGTAGGAATAACAAATTAAAGGATGAAGATAATCCTTTTTTTAAGACCTGATTGAAATATTTGAAATTAAATTGTTACATGCTTTGCTATTTGAATCCACATGTTGATCTTAGTAGTTATATTCATAATGTTTTGGTCATTGTATCCTCTGACCTTCTTCAGATATTGATCTCTATTTGATAACTTTTTTGGAATTTTGATTTGAACCCTTATTCAATCCATGGACTAGATTGTTCTCATTCTAAGTTTAGGATATACTGCATATCAGTTAATATTCTTCATAGTATATATCTTTTCAGTTCTGCCAGAGTGTCAGTTAATTGCTATATTTGATTCACACTTAAGTGATCATGTCTTGAAAGAGACTTGTCTGACTGGACAAGATTTTCCACAGTAGGTTGTCATTATTTTCTGCAGTAGTCTGGTTGCCAACCAATGTTATAGGACCCAATATTTCCTGCTATTTAACTCACAACAGCTGGAGGGAGAAGAGATTAATATCTTTCCCAAGGGTATTTGTGCATAAGTGAATGCAACAAATTCAACTGGAATTCAAACTTGGCTCACCAATCTCTCATTCCAAGTGATATCCACTGCATCACAATGCACATCGAACTGCCAGCAGACCAGGAATATTTAACCAATCTGTACCTGTTGCTGCATTCACTCAGTTGTTTGAGCTGGCTTCATTAAATGAACCCACTGGATTTAAACAAAAGCAGGCTAAGATATTAAATTCATCCTATAAAAGTTTCAGTGGGAAATTGGATTTACATGTAGTCCCCAGCCACATGTATACATACTTTTAAGATAGTACCAACTGGTTTGAATTTAGTTACCTTCTCTTTGACTGGTTCCCACCCAAGGCTATAGGACCCAGTTTGTCCTGTTATTTTACTCACAGCTGAGATATTTAATCAACACTTTAATCCATTAGTCTATTTGTCTTAAGAGACTCTTGATAATGTTGAAAAGTTATATCCTCTGATTCAGTAGAAGAAATGAAAAAGTAGCATAATGGTAAATAATACTTTCCACTATCAACCAATATAAGCATTTGTTAATGCACCTAAGTGGCATAAATGTGAACCAAACTGGTACCTACTAACTAATATATGTTCCTTGAGCATGGAAATATCAATAAATAAATGTCTGGAAAATAAAATCCCCAAAGCAGTTGTATTTAATCCCTGGGTCTGGTAGTGCTGAAACGTCACATAATCTAGTTCAGTTGAAGAAACGGACAAGTGACACAAGAGTAAATAATATTCATCAGTATCAGTCAGTATAAGCATTGGTTAAAACACAAATGAGAGACACACAGGTGAATAAAACTGATGAGTATTAACTGATGTAGAATACACTTTGAGTATGGAAAGTAGAATGAAAATAACCTGCCCTCATGAATTGAATAAATGTTTAAATTTCAAAGTAACTGAGTATAACAACAGATATTTTAAGAACTTCAGAGGGTAGACTGGATAAAATGTATGAGTATAATTACCAAGATGAACATGCCTGTTTATTATTATTATTATTATTATTATTATTATTATTATTATATGCAAAGCATATAATAATAAACAAGCATGCAAAGCATATAATAATAAACAAGCATGTTCATAAATTACAAAGTTTCTTTATAACTTATAATTTGTTGACAGGTATGTGTATTGATTTACTGTTTTAATTCTCAGGTTGCTAATTTTTTTTTTTTTTTTTCTTAAGTTGGCAGTGAACAGGTTAGTCATCTTAGCATATAAAATGTTGATTAGAACTTATCATAGTTGAACTGTTAGATTAAATGACCAGGCTGGCAAATTTTCTAACCTTTATTACATCTTCTTGTAGTAATTTATACTCTTTTCGTTAACATACTGATAATTTATAAGTGAATGATTGATCATTTTTGTGGTTGCCTATTTGGAAGAGTAGGTTCAACTACTTTCAGGTTATCTCTTTGACTTTATATATATATATATATATGTGTGTGTATAATTTAGACATCCGAAATCTTGTTGATATATCAGTTGATTTATGGTTTTCAGCTGTAATCTTTCAGAGTAATTTTTTAAAGTTACCTCTGCTTTCGTATAATCTCTTGATATAGTCTACAAATTTATTTCCGTAGTGATTTAAAATAAAATTGATAATTTCTTCAAGCTGAATTGTCAGATTATTTTTTTTATCTTTTTGACACTGATAAATATAATGTTATATATCAATGTAGTAACTTCCTTAAGAAAACTCTGAAACCTGTAGGTAGATTATTAAACTTAATAAATTCACAGATTTTGATGACTGGTTTTATATTGGATTTTTATCCTTATTCTGATAAGACTGACAGTGTTCATTAAAAATATCTGAGTAGAAATTTATCTTAATTCTGTTTCTGTAGAGGTATATATGGATTAATGACTAACAGTACAGAAAATGGAATCAAGAATCTGAGTTCAAATTCCACCTGAGAACATTTGTGTTCATTTTGCACTTATGTCCTTGGGAAAAGAAAAATTTAACCTCATTCTCAGTTATACCGAACACATTATTTTGATTTTAGATTTGATATGAAAAGATGACACATGGCTCAGTGGATATAGATGTTGGCTAGTTCCAGTGGCTTGATCAATACCAGGCTACAGCAGTGGAGAATAAATAACTTAGAGAAGTTAAGGAGAGGTAACTAAATGCTTAACAGAAGTGGCATCACACGTGGAATGAGAATCGTATATCCCAGTGACCAGAATAAAGGGCTCAGTTCAAAATTCCTAGCATATGGGAAGGTACAATGGTTGGAACATCATAAACATGGCAATAAAGATGAAGAAAATAGTCCGAACAATGTAAATAATGTACTTCTTAGATATTTAAGCTTCTGTACTGTACAGCTGGAGGAAGGAGAGATTAATACCTTTTCCAAGAGTATTTGTGTGTAAGTGAATGCAATGAATTCAACTTGGCTCTCTGATTTCTCATTCTGAGCTGATATCCAGTGCACCACAACGAACATTCTTGGAAAAAAGAACAGATGAAGTTGTGACTAGCAGTTTCAATCTGTAATCTTACCTGATTTGTGATAACCAACACAGGTTAAGTGAAGGATTTTCATTCAGCTGTTCATGCTATATTCATGAACAAAAAAGTAGAAATTCTTTGTGTACCAACTCAATTCATTTTTTATCCATGTACTGCTCTTAGTATAAATTCTGAATTATTCTAATATCCTTCGAAAATAGATTGAGATTTCCTAGTAGTTCAAATAGATCTTTGTGCCATACCTTATCAAATGCTTTTTGTGTAATCTATAAAGTTTCAAAAGACAGGTAGTGTGTTAAGTGTATGTCTTTCTGCATTTGTGTTTTCACTGATATTATTCTGATTAAGAATATATTATTTCTTGTTCCAGTGTTCTTGACAGCCACACTGTTATTCTGTTTCTGTTCTAATTCTGCTCTATGCTCTATTCATCAGAATTTGGATTATTAGATTGGCTATGTGTCTTATTGAGCTGATTGTCTGGTGTTCAAATTCATTTGCACTTAATTTCCTAGCGCTACAAAGATGGATCGAGTAAAGTTTTCTTGTATGTTGCTACTGTCATATACTTCATGTCACTATGACAGGTGATTTTCTAAGTGCAGCTTAGATGTGGCACAAGGCCAAAAGTATGGGGTACCCAGTGAGGATTGAACTCACTACTCAGTTGTAATAGGTTCTTACGAGACAAATTGGCTAACCATTACACCATGTCAAGGTGTCCAAATCATGTCACTTTGATAGTATTATTATGAATTTCTATTGTTGGCGAGAAACCAATAACACCTTTTCTTGGAAAAAAAAGAATAGGGCATAGTCATGTTCTTCAATCTTTGTAACTTCTGAAAGGTTTAAAGATTTTACAAAATCAAAGCTTAGTATAGAAAAACAGGCTTTTTAATGTACCTTCTTAAAATGAGTACCAAATTTTTCTTGATAGAATAGGATTTGACAATTCATATAAACTTTGTTTATTTGCCTTGGGGATGGAAGACTAGCAGTGACAAAATGAACATAGTTTGAATTCTGGCTGAGGTTGTTTGTGTTCACTTTAGAAAAGGCATGAATCTACATCCCTATATTCTTTGTCAGATATCTTGAAAAATATTGTTGCTTGAATGTCATTATGACGAACAGAAAAGAGAATACATGTGTGAGCAAACATCTTTCTTTTAATTACTTTACCATTGAGATGATAGTAAATAGTTTTTACACTCATTGCCAGCCTTGACAGGGGTCAGTCATTCTTTTACCAGTGTTTGTCTTTCCAATGATCATTTTGCTGTGTTTATTCATTTTAAGGGCTTCCCAAAGTAGTCATACATTAGAGAAAAGTTTCAAAAGACAGGTAGTGTGTTAAACCTGTAATAAAATTGACCTGGACAAAGACTACTATGGAGATAGAAGTGACAAAGAGATGAATGGATTCTTTTCAGTTGTCTATCAGATTTTGGTGTTATTTGATTACTATTCATGGACTTAATTGATTATTTTATAATAGAAGTTGAGATGGTTAATGAACCCATTGTGCCTTCAGATTTATTGTATCTCCTGTATATTAATCCCTCTAGGGAGATGGATGTCATGTGGTTGGGTAGGCTTAGTTCTTGTTCTTTTCTTGTTGTTGCTGCCTCATATTATTGAAGCCTTTGCTGTTGATGAACCCTGCAATTTAAGCAAAATTTATTGTGAAAAAATAACTGTCTTGTTGGTGTCAGAACTCTCTTCATCAAAGACTGCTTTTTCATTATATGACTTTCATTTGGTTTCAATGCTTACGCGTGCACACACACACACACACACACCGATCAGAATCTAGCAATTATAGGAAATGTGTATGAATCTAATGTGTTTTGCTTTTATTAAAGTTTCATCAGAGTGAGATATGGAGAAAAAAATTTTTTTCTGTTATTTGTATCTTTGTGCTTGATTTTCATTGGTTAAATAGACTTGACATGTGAAGTAGTATTTGTGTGTAATTTATGTGTAAGTGTATCATAATTTTAGTTTGTCTATGTGGGATTTGAATAATGTACGTATGTGGATGTGTGTTTAGTAGACATTATTTATTTTTAATAATTACATTTGATTTGGGGATGTTTTTATATCAACTACATTTTGATTTGGAGATGTTTTTATGTCAACACCAGTCATATAGACAAACTAGAATAATGTGTACTTACACACATGCACATACACAGCTACTTGAAAAGTCAAATGCATGTGAAGTTTG
This sequence comes from Ascarosepion bandense, assembly GCA_037127315.1. Classification (NCBI taxonomy): domain Eukaryota; kingdom Metazoa; phylum Mollusca; class Cephalopoda; order Sepiida; family Sepiidae; genus Ascarosepion; species Ascarosepion bandense. The sequence continues at coordinate 1,968,835 of JBBBDQ010001831.1, forward strand.
CTTAAGCAATGAAAATCAAGCATCACAAAAGCACAAATACCAGATATTTTTTTCCTATAACTCATTCTCTGATGAAGCTTTGATAAAGTGATACATGTTAGATTTGTTTTCTATTTGTTCTTTATCCTATTGTGTACATTGAAATCAACATCAAGTTTGAAGATGACTTTTAAGGGCGGCCCAAAGTTTACATTAGAAAAATATTAAAAGAACAAAACAGGTAGTGTGTAAGGCATGTAATAAAATTGACCTGGAAAAAGATTATTATAGCCAAACTAGAATAATAAATGCCATCTTCAGGTGTGAAGATGGCATTTAAGCATGAAACTGACTTGCAGCTGGGTGTTGACCTCAATGTCTACTTTTATATTTACATATGCTCTATTTCTGTTATTGAGCACTTTAACCCATAAATATAGTGTATAACTGAAAACTATATTCTTATCTTATATATATATATATATATAAAAACTTATTTATAAATGGAACTTTGTGTGTGTGTATCCATTACCTATAGACTCCGAAACGGCTGAACCAATTTTCTTGAAAATTTACACAGTTGTACTATAAGCATCTGCAAGTGTTCTTAGCTAGGTTTTGTGTTCAGGTACCCCCGATAAAAATCGATAATTGAAAAAATCGGGTTATAGAAGGAGTGGTCCGATTTTAATCAAATTTGATACACTCATAGACAAAGACATAAGAAACGATATTCAGAAGTTTCAAGGTTGCAGTTCTTACAATAGTGCAGAAAATCGATTATATATAAAAATGCAAGATGGTTGTGTGTGTGTCTGTTTATCTGCCTGTATGTCTGTATTTTTTCAGCCCTTTTATTTTAGTTTTTGCTTCGGGTTTGGCTCTAAGTAGACATAATTGTAGTTCTTAGTCTCAGCCATGATACCATTTACTCAGAGGACTTATTTAGCCTTCAAAATCCAGTTTACAATGAAAAAACTTATTTGATATCGATACCAGGAAATCAAAATTTGACTTACATCCATTTATTTTTCTTTCAGTTTACGGTTTTGCTTTAACTGGAAACAACTATTGCTTTTTAGTCTTTTGTGCCAACTTCCAAAGAGTCTGAGCTCCAGGACCATGGATTAGTTTTAAAGCTTTCATTACACTTGAGCAACGCTGGGCTATACTGCTAGTATATATATATATATATATATATATATATATATATATATATATGAAGTGGCTTGATGGTCACCTTCCAAAGGAGATCCTATTAATATTGATTGTTAAAAATTAAATATTAAAATTGATCCAGCCAAAAGGACTCAATGTGAATAAAATTATTTACTGACAGAACCAATATGTATTTTTTTTTTTTTTTACATATTAAAAAAAATTCAAAATTTATGATCTAATAATCATTTCAGTGAATTTGAATTGAATTCACTTCTTCAGCAATCTTTAATATTAAAGATCGTTGAATTTCAAATTTAAAAAAAATATAATTTCAATCCTCTCATAGTCATGGATTAATCTCCTGATTGTCTTTTTAATAAACTGTGCAAGAGTTAACTCTCCCACAAAAATGATTTTCTACGCTGAATTGAAAACATTAAACAAATTCTCATTGATAATGACTTTCCTAATTGTTAAAGAAGAAATTAGACAATCTATTAGAAATATTAACATAACTAAAAAAAGAATATATTTCCTCAAATAACCCAAAACATATCAACCTACTATACAACAATCAAGTACACTCTAATTAAGGCAAGATGAAAAAATCCTAATAATATTCAATACAACCAACTTAATCATCAGTATTAATGTTTTGTGAAAGGCCAACATTGTATAACAAGTTAAATGTCTTTTGTGAGATTGTATCTCTGACAAAAAGTAAGTATATATACACAATAATGTTGCCAAAGAGACTTACACTATATATGTCTGATTCGAGTTAGATTGTAAAACATTTAAAGGAACATTCCTATCCACATTTATGATTTATCGAATTATTAATCGATAATACAAGTACACTTTACCATGAAAATATGAAAAACAAAAACTTTGAAGCCCCTTATTTAAAAAAAAAAAACTGCAACCGACGCTAAACATAATTATGTGTATAGCATATATTCTAAAATGTCTATAACAGCAAGGTTTTAAAATATCTAAATTAGTTTTAAAAAAATAGTCATAACAATGTTTTAAAACATGTAAATTGTAATTTTGAAAAAAAAAGATTTTACAAATATAAATTAAGTTACCTTTAGATAGTAAATTTACAGTGCATTTCATGCTCAAAAATTGGTTATGGTCAATTAAATTAATATTTGTCTTAGCAATTCATCTCTCAAGATGATCTTGAATGAGATTGTTTCAAATAAAATAAATGAAAAATACTGCAATGCCTTCCTTGATGATTTTAATTACAACGCAAGTAGATTAATCTGTGACTATGTGAGGATAAAAATAACATATGTCTAACTTATTCAACCAAACATGTTTGAATGAAGATATGATATAATAATTTTTCTTGTCAGAATCCACCCTTTATATTTATCTACCATTTTTCTGTGCATTGAATATTGCTGCCATATCTGGGCTGGTGCTCTTACTATCTGATGAAAGCTGAAGTTAAAATATTGTGTAAACAACAATAAATATATGAAGAGTCTCAATTGCTGAATAGTATATTTTTGGTATATTAAAATCACTAGTTATTCAGTTAAAATTACATCACCTTCAAACTGTTAACTTACTTCAAAATACTTGCAGTTTCTTATTAAAGAAAAATTCATTTAAAAACAGTAGGTGTGGATAAAATAAATTTTGATAAAAACAAAGATGTGAAAAATTTCAAAAAGTCTGGTTAAGTGTCATGGAAAGTTTCTTAGAGTTGCTGTGTTTTATGTCAGATTTGATTGTACGATTTTTAGTGTGTTTAGTTCAGTTGCTATTTATGTCAAGTTGTTTTTTGATTCTGTAGTTGATTTATCTGATTTCTGTAAGTTAAGTAAACAAGACTAAATGTCATTGGTAGAAACAATTTACTTTGCAGCTTTCTAAATCACTTGTTGAAATAGTGCTTTTTACCTTAAGATTTTGCTTGATAGAATAACTAAATAAAATTCTTTAAGAGATAACTGGCTTTACACTTTCTTTTTTTCCCCACCTTCTTTCTTATCTTTATTTTTTTCTCTCCTCTCCCTCTCTCCACTGTGATTTTGCTTTAAGATTATTATTTCCTATCACCCTTTTATAAACATTTTTAAACAATTTTCTCATTTACACTATTTACATTGAAATTCCTAGCACCTGAAGGTCAGAGAGTACAATGGACAAAACATTGTAAACATGGCAGTAAAGATGAGGACAATAGTCCGAACAATGTAAATAGGGTAAATACTACCTTATTTCAGAAGTATAGACAAATTTTCTCATTGTTTATGGATTTGTTTTTAATTTTTTAAACTTATTTTTCTCTCTACTTCAATTTTGCACTTCTTTTTTCTCATCTTGATGGCATTGTCTCTCTCCTTTCTGTTTCATCTTGTTTTTTACTTTTATCACACTTTTTACTGATATAGTTAAGTTGTCAAAATTCCTTGTCTATTTCTATATGAATTACACAAAATTAGTTTAATATATGCATTAAAAAATTATCATGGCTAAATATTTTACAGTTTTTTTTTTAATCATAGAAACTATTTTTTTTTTTCAGAAATGTTAAAATTGCTCATTTTGTGTTTAATATGGAAATTCTTGTTGCAGCCATTGATTCTAAATTACATTCTGTCATTATTTGATGACTGTTATAATTTGCTACTTTCTCCTTAAAAATCAAAAGGACTTATTTTTTAGTCTATAGACAAACAAGATATATAGAATAATACCATTGTTGGTTTATACTGCTAAGTGCACTCAGAAGTACCTTCTAATATTGTCAGAAGTCTGTTGATTGTCATGTGGTTGAGCATCAGGTTTTGATTCTTGTTTTTAATTAGTGGGAGATAATATGAAAGATTTATGAAATTAACTCAATTTAACTTGACATCAAATGCAAAACTGAAGAATGAAGTTAAAACCAATGTCAGTGGAAAAGAATTGTGATGTAGAAGTTATATAATGGAAAAAATATAAATGATCTTAGTGATTATAAGATTGAAAAAGAAAATGTGTCTAAAGCATTCAGAACATTTACATATAATTTTGAGATGTCATAATTCAAAGAGATTTTTTTTTTAACTCAATATTGAACACATTTTTTTTTCTTTTGCCAATCATTTCTGTAGCCCTTTTTCTTTCCATAAGGAAAAAAGAGATCTTTGTCTCCTTCTTTTGATTGAGTTTTATTTAATGTTGTCAAGATTTTTAGGGGAAGTTCATATGAATAGAATATGTATTCTTTGTAAGAAATCATTTGGTAGATCAGGGTTTTTGCTTGTTTTTATAGCATATCAACCTCATAGGTTATTTGATGCTGACAAAATTTTTAGGATATGTTTGTATGGATAGAATATCTATTCTTTGTAAAAAAAAAAAAATCATTTGGTATATCAGGGTTTTGGTTTGTTTTATTTACATTATATATCAACCTGACTGGGTTATTTAATGCTGACAAAATTTTTAGGGTAAGTTCATATGAATAGAATAGGTATTCTTTGCAAGAAATCAATTTGTAGGAGATCAGGTTTCATTGATGTCTTTTGGAAAGAGTATTGCTGGTAATATTTTTTCCTTTCAAAAATGTATTGCTGTTATTTTTACTATAAAAATCTATTTTATACTTTCATAGTGTTTTGAGCCAAGTTTGTTCACCTATATTGCATATGATTCATGATTGTATATAAATAGTTTACAATAAAATTTGTATTTTATATGAATTCTACCTTATTGAAATTGAGATGTAGTATAGTGGGAGGAGGACATATAGATTTTGGATGGAGTATGAAACCCTTTATTACTGACCAATATCTTAGCAGAGGGAAGCTTCAGTTTAAATATCAACATACTAGTTGGTGCTGAATAATTCTCTGCCTAATCCACTTCCCGAAATCATTATTTTGATTGGTCATTGAAATATGACTTTTGGGCCAAGAACTTTTCTGCATTCCCTTGTAGATTTTTTAATATAAAATCCTAGATTTTTTTCAGCAAAGAATAAAAAAGATTTAGTTTTAGGCTTTTAATATTTGCTTATAATGAAAATTGCTTCTAAACAAAATAGCTTAAGAAATTGTCTGTGACCATCATTGTCATTTATCTATTATGAATACTTAATAAATTATATTTGCTAACTTATATACTTGGTATGAATGATTGAGCTTTATTTATTAAATTTTTTCTTTAGTCCTTGTACATTGAAGAGGCTCATCCCTTGTTCCCTGTTTAGGATGTGGTTTCCAGTTTTCACTTTTCCAATCTTTTTACTCTTTTTTTTTTCTTTTCCAATTGGAGTAGATAGACTAAACTATCGCCCAATTCACACTCCACCCACGTCTATTGAACAGGTATAGAGGCTCATCCCTTGTTCCCTGTTTAGGATGTGGTTTCCGGTTTTCTCTTTTCCAATCTTCTTACTCTTACATAGCCCCCTGCGTATCAGTGGCATTACTGCCTTGCTTGGGGTGACATGATTAAAAAAAAAAAAAAACTATGATGATCTTATAGTTCACCAAATTTATTTTTGTCCATCTGTCATTTTATGACTCCAGGAGGGCTATATCCACTAAAATTTCTATTGTTACTAATGGCACTCTGGAGTATGTTTTAGTATGTTAGATTTTGAAAATTTCCAAATTCATGGTTTTTTACTAAGGTATTTTGATTTACTATGAAAGTTAACTGAACCTTTTTGTTGGAGTTCAACCAAACCATTATTTTTCTGCTTAGCCATATAATAATGCTAAATATTTCCTAGCCAGAAACCAAACTTATGACTTTTCAGGTTTTTGCAAAATCAAGACTTTTTAAAAATGTATTGTTTATATTTGTAATACAAACATCGGGAAGAATAAACATGAACTTTTTGACTATAGTTATTAATTCATAAGTATGCATTAAAATATAGTTTAATCTTATGCTTGTATTTATTATTGAAAGAGATTTTTATCTAGTAAAAACTTAGTTTTCCCAGAAAAAGTGGTTATTTAAAATCAGGTGTGTAAATAGGATTATCATGTTACCAGTCTGCTACGGCTTACCTCCCTTCCAGCCCTCCTATCCAAAGGGTCTCTCTCACCTTACTCCGGTTACTTCCGCCGGTGCCCTGGCCTTTTCGACAGCTTCGCTGACGGCGTGCGGACGGCATGCGCCTTCTTTCTTTCTTTCTGTTATCCTAAATCCCTTCGACATCTCCGTTTTTTTACCTTGTCCGAGTTTCAATAAACCTGTTTTGAAATGTACTTTGACTCAGAGTCTTGACTCTCGGCAGGAGTTAAATGCTAAATGTCTAAAGGCCCCTTACGTTCGGCGAACACAAGGCGGCCCGGAGGCATTATAGTAAAAAAACGGAGATAGATGTCCTGTAGAAATTCCAGTGAAAGAAAGACGTTTTCCCTCCTTACGGAAAGTTGTTTAACGGTCCTGGACCGTCAGAACTCGAGCGTCACGGTCAACTAGAGTAGTGTCTCTACACGGTCACCACCTTTTGCTCCCTCACCCCAACTATGGAAGAAAATTTGTCGAGTCGCTCGAGGACCCACTCCTCAACCCGCTCTCGGACTTCCCGAAGGTCGTCCACAGCGGCCGCTGCTGTTGCCGCCCAAGCGAAGGCGGAAGCTGCTAGAACACGCGTGGCCTACATTGATGAGGAACTGAGGGTTAAAATGGAGCTAGAGAGGATAAAAGCTAGAAAGGAAGCGGCTGTAGCCGCAGCCGAAGCAGAAGTCTTAAGGGAAGCTGCCGAACAGGAAAGCGAACGGTCCAGCCACCACCGCATGAAACTTATCTCCGCTCCGGTCGACCCCAGCGCACGGGTCAGGGAGTATTTAGCCGACCAAGCGAAGCAACCAAAACAAGAGATGCCTGGACCCCTACCACTTCCCAATGAAGAGAGCGCTCAGGTAAGCCAGCTCGCCTCACATAGACTGGCTAATCTGGATAGACCCGCCCAAACGACACCCCCCGTCATAAGCTACCATTCTCCCAACTCACACATCGGGGGCAATGAACCACGCGACAACTGGTATCCCTCTCACACTAGGGACATCCTCCAGCCTCAACAAACCACGGAATTCATGAGGTATCTAACCCGGCGGGAACTTATGACCACTGGTTTGCCACCTTTTAATGATAGACCAGAAGATTATAAAAAGTGGAAACGGTCCTTCCAAGGCGCCGTAAGACGCCTCAGACTCACACGTGATGAAAAGATGGACCTTTTAGTGAGAGGGCTCGGCAAAGAGTCACGGGAACATGCCGAGAGGCTAAGGTCAGCCCACCTCAACCACCCTGAGAGGGGACTCCAAAGGATATGGGAGCGACTCGAGGAATGTTACGGCGCCCCTGAAATGATTGAAGACGCCCTCTTCAGAAGAATCGACAATTTTCCCAAACTATCGAGCGATGAATTCCCCAGACTGAGGGAACTCAGCGACTTGGCCACAGAACTCCTGTCCGCTAAAGAGGATGGAGATCTCCCCAGCCTTGCCTTCCTGGACACTGCTCGAGGCCTTCATCCCTTTGTGGCCAAGTTACCACCCTCGCTTCAAGATGAATGGCTATCAGTCGGATCCGACTACAAGGAACGACACCGAGTCATGTTTCCCCCCTTCGAGGTATTCGTGAGCTTTGTATCACGACAAGCTAGGATCAGGAATGATCCTAGTTTCAAAGTCAATCTTCTAGCTAGCGGGTTCTCCCGTAAAGAAAACAAACAAAAAATAGTAACGGTACACAAAACCGTGGTATCTCCTACGCCCTCCGACACCACACGTCCCCATAGTGAAGCAAGGGACTTGACCCAATACTGCCCGCTACATGAGAAGTCCCACCACCCACTGCTGAAATGCCGGGCCTTCCGAGAAAAGGCATTGACAGAGCGCAAGACCTTCGTCAGAAACAGGGGCATCTGTTTTAAGTGCTGTGCTTCCACCGCGCACGTGGCAAAATTCTGTAAAGCAGATGTTACATGCAATGAATGCAACAGCAAAGATCACAACACTGCTCTCCATCCTGGACCACCACCAGAGACCATCAGCACTAACCCCGCCGCTAAGGACGGCGGGGAGGATAAAACCCCTGCAGCTGCCGGAGTAGTTTCGCAGTGCACTCAAATCTGTGGCGGCGACCTCTCGGAGAACTCCTGTTCCAAGATATGCCTCGTCAACGTTTACCCTGCAGATCAACCCGACAAGGCAGTGAGGATGTACGCCATTATCGATGAGCAGAGCAACCGGTCTTTGGCAAACTCAAGCTTCTTCGATAGATTCAACAGCAACGAGCCCAGTTTCCCATACTCCCTTAAAACCTGCGCAGGAGTAACTCAAACCATGGGAAGAAGAGCGACAGGCTTCCAGGTGGAATCCTTGGACAGAAAGATCAGCCTTCCTCTCCCCAGCTTGGTGGAATGTGACAGAATACCCGACGACAGGTCCAGCATTCCCACACCTGAGGCAGCCTTCCACCATCCCCATTTGAAGAAGATAGCTCACCTCATCCCTACTCCGGAGCCTAAAACCCCTATAATGCTCCTTCTAGGACGTGATATCCTGAGAGTTCACAAGGTACGTGAACACATAAACGGGCCCCATGACGCCCCTTACGCACAAAGGCTGGACCTGGGGTGGGTGATAGTAGGCAACGTCTGCCTAGGGAGATTTCACCCACCCACCGTGGTGAAAACGATGCATACAAATGTATCCGAGGGAGGCCACCCTACCCTTTTCGAATTATGCCCGAACAACTTTAAAGTTCAGGAGAACTACATCGGAAACGGGCTTTACTCCACCGATGACGATGGCTACATATTTCAACGGACCAGTGATGACGAAAAGGTAGCCCCCTCCATTGAGGATATTGCTTTCCTCAACCTCATGGAACGAGAAGTCGAGAGGGACACCGACCACAACTGGGTTGCTCCCTTGCCGTTCAAAGACCCTCTGGGATTTGCCGCCCCCGTCGCTATCGAGGGAAAATTCATCCTGAGGGAGTTGACGGACAAGAACGCCGAATGGGACTCCCCCCTACCCAAGGAGATGTACGAACCTTGGTCGTTGTGGAGAGACTCCTTAAAGGCCCTAAACGAGATTCTCATCCCTAGGATGTTTACAACTCTACCTCCCTCTAAAGCGGCACGCAGAGAGCTGCACATCTTTTCCGATGCATCCACTAAAGCCATCGCTGCAGTAGCCTACCTCAGAGTCATCGACGGTAAAGGAAAAAGCCACGTTGGCTTCGTCATGGGGAAAGCAAAGCTAGCTCCACGACCTGAACACTCGATTCCAAGACTAGAGCTCTGCGCGGCCCTCCTTGCAACGGAACTGAGTGAGCTGATTTCTTCCGAGATTGACCTGAAGCCTCATTCCACCACCTTCTACACTGACAGCAAAGTGGTGTTAGGCTACATCCACAACGAAACTAGACGTTTCTATGTGTATGTTAGCAATCGAGTACTGCGGATACGAAGATCCTCTCACCCCGATCAATGGAGATACATACACACAGACCTGAACCCCGCTGACCTCGGCACTCGTTCCGTGCCCGCATCCCACCTGCAAACCACCACCTGGCTCAATGGCCCCAGCTTTCCTCTGCCAGGAGGCAAGGATGACCCCGGCTACGATCTAATAAATCCAGAAAGAGACGCAGACGTCCGTCCTCAAGTGTCCACGTTAGCTACGTCTTCGGCAAATCTACAGCTCACTACGCTGCGTTTTGAGAGGTTTTCCACTTGGCTGTCGTTGACTAGAGCCCTAGCCAATCTCATACATATCGCTGGCACCTTCCACCAAGCTCATACCACCTCAAGAGGTGAATGTAGAGGGTGGCATTATTGCCCCAAAACACGCACTGTCGAGGAACTCTTACAGTCAAAAAATACCATCATCCGATCGGTGCAGGAAGAAGTCTACCCTGAAGAACTCTTGAGTATAGCACGCAAGGAGGATCTCCCTAAAGGCAGCCCGCTTAAAGACCTCAATCCTTTCATCGACAATCACGGCTTGTTGAGGATTGGGGGTCGCACTGGCAAAGCAGAGATCGAAACCAGAGAGAAAAACCCTATTGTCATCCCTGGGAGACACCACGTCGGATCTTTGATCGTGGGCTACTACCACGAGCAATCCAAACACCAGGGACGTCTGTTCACCGAGGGAGCCATCCGTGCAGCAGGATTTTGGATAATCGGTGGGAAGAGATGCGTGAGCCGGCACATTCACCGCTGCGTCACCTGCCAAAAACTCAGGAACCCCACCCTGACACAGAAGATGGCTGACCTTCCTGCCGACCGTCTCAGCACTAGTCCTCCCTTCACCAACATCGGCTTAGATGTGTTTGGTCCTTGGGTAGTCTCCTCACGCCGAACTAGAGGCGGACTCGCCAACAGCAAGAGGTGGGCGGTAATGTTTACTTGTATGAGCACTCGAGGTGTTCACATTGAAGTCATTGAATCAATGACCGCCTCCAGCCTCATCAACGCGCTCAGACGCTTCTTCGCCATCCGCGGCCCCGCTAAGCACATACGCTCCGATTGCGGAACCAACTTTGTGGGCGCTTGCAGGGAGCTGGGCATCGAGTCTCCCATAGATATAAGCTCAGTCTCTAGATACTTGGCAGGGCAGGAGTGCACCTGGTCTTTCAACCCTCCCCATGCTCCACATATGGGAGGAGCTTGGGAAAGGATGATCGGCATAGCAAAAAGAATATTGGATGCCATGTTCTTGCAGTACAAGCATAGGATGACCCATGAATCGCTCACCACATTTTTGGCGGAGGTCTCTTACATAATCAATGCCCGCCCCCTCATTCCTGTGTCGTCAGATCCGGATCAACCCCTGATACTTACCCCTGCTATCCTCCTCACTCAAAAAACAGGTGTTCCCTTCACGCACGAGCGTGAATACGGACCCAAGGACATCCTAAGAAGCCAGTGGAAATTCGTTCAGCATCTGGCCGAGATTTTTTGGAGCAGGTGGAGAAGAGAATATCTATCCTCGATCCAAAAACGTTCCAAATGGAGGTCGGAGGTACCCAACCTTGAACCGGGGAACGTGGTGCTGCTCAGGGACGAGCAAACCAGCAGAAACAAGTGGCCTCTAGGACTTATAACCCGTGTCTTCCCTAGTGAGGACAATCTAGTACGTAAAGTTGAGGTCAAGATCTACACTGGGAATTGCGCTAGACTCCTCCTTAGACCCATCACTGAAATTGTCCTTCTCAGCGCCAAAGAATAACTATTTATGACGTGTCATACGTCAGGCGGGGAGTATCATGTTACCAGTCTGCTACGGCTTACCTCCCTTCCAGCCCTCCTATCCAAAGGGTCTCTCTCACCTTACTCCGGTTACTTCCGCCGGTGCCCTGGCCTTTTCGACAGCTTCGCTGACGGCGTGCGGACGGCATGCGCCTTCTTTCTTTCTTTCTGTTATCCTAAATCCCTTCGACATCTCCGTTTTTTTACCTTGTCCGAGTTTCAATAAACCTGTTTTGAAATGTACTTTGACTCAGAGTCTTGACTCTCGGCAGGAGTTAAATGCTAAATGTCTAAAGGCCCCTTACGTTCGGCGAACACAAGGCGGCCCGGAGGCATTATAAGGATACAAGAACTCATGTTGGTAAGGAAATAAGTTGAGTCAATAAATCTATGATTTGTTATTGGAGTCAAAAGTTTTATACTTAATGACGAATAAATTCAAGGTATATTTGTTAAACTAGTTTTTCTTCCCTCTCCAAAAGTGTCATTCAAATATTTGATTGTTTTTCATATTGTTTCAACAATTTTCTGCTTTTTTTTGTAAATTTCATTTTCTCTCTCCTCATTCCATTTTATATTATTTTTCTATGTTTTTTTTAATCATTTCACATCAATCAAGGCAATAAAGCCACTAAAATTCAAGAGGTTACTGAGTCTGAGAGAATGAGAAAAGTATTTTTAAGATGGAAGATTGATATTGCATTTATATTTTTGAAGATCAAAGTTGATTATGAAGTATTCCACAAGAAAAATGTGCAAGAGAAAAAACTATTAGCATAAAATTGATGGTTGCATCAAACTAGGTCTCATTTTAAAATTTTAGTTAAAATAATTTATAAACTTTTAAATCTTAAGATTCTATATTAAAATTTGTAGCAGTCAAATGATATTGTTATTAAATTAAGACTATTTACTAATCATAAATGGAAACACTTAATACAATTCAGTGCTAAAGTATTTACTTTTTGTGTGTATAAACATGCAGAATTGTGTAAATATGGACATCCATACACGATATTACCAGAAAATATGACCACTAACTATAGTAAAATTAAAATTTATTGGTAATTTTTTAATATTTCCTCAACAAGAAATTAAATTCTGTCTGCAAACTTTATTTTATTAGTTAAATGCAGGACTCCTTGGATGTCATTCATCTATAATTTTCCCCCCCCCCCCAAACAGTTGTCACTTTTTCGAAAATCTGTTTCAAATAAAATAAAAAATGCAATAAAGCTATGACATTATTTAATTAGATAAGCTTCTAATTGCTTTTATAAATAATAAATATTAAGAATGTTATAGTCTAAAAAATATTTTCGATCAATAACGAATTTTTAGAAGAATTGTTTCTATTTTTTTTTAATTAGAATAATTTATAAAATTTAAAATATCTTTTAAAATATTCTTCAAAACCAGTCTGTGTTAAGTTATTAAGTTAAGTGAAAACAATATTTACTAACTGAAAATTGAAAAATTTTATACAAATCATCATGCACCAAATTTTAAAAATGTTTTTTTAATGTGGATAAAATGTTCATTTTGAAAGTATGGATGACTATACAAAACATTATCAGAAAATGGGATTGATAACTATAATAAATTTAAAGTCAATATTCTTAATATTAGAGGGAGAAAATTTCCAACATTTCTAAGATTACAGAGTATTTAAAAATTCTATAAAAATGCATTTATCTGTCATTTTCTTAAATTATTTTATAACAGATAAGATTTTGTAGGACAGCAATAAACATGTAAACATTTTATCAGTGCATGTCAGTCTTTGACGGGCATTGAAATATATGTAAAATCATTACTACTGTTTCTAATATCCATTTTTGTGTTTTTTTTGTTTTTTTTTAACTTAAAGTAAATAATACTTGTTTCAAATCAGAATTATTATATTTGAAAATCAGCTAATATTCCTCAAATAAAGTTTCAGAAATGTATATTTTATTTTTGATAGATTTTTTTTTTAATAAAGAAAATTACATTGTGATGAAAGATGTTTAAAAAGGGGTATTAATGAGCTTTTTTACGGGGGGGGGTGGGGGATTCCAAGTAATAAAATTTTCTTTGAAAAATAAACTACAGTATTTTGCTTACTGTAAATTTAATCTTTTAGCTTTCAATTAAAACTAAAATAAAAGCTTCAAGAAAGCTTTCTCATTTATAAAAAAAAGTAATTTTAAAACTTAGGTATCATGAAAAAACTGGAGGTACTTAAATTTAAACCTTAGGTATCACTTTTTTGGTTTTTTAAGTAACTACTAAAATATTTTAATTATCTTTTAAAAAGATAAAAATGATAGCCAATCTTCTTGTTAGAAGATTGGAATTGTTAAGACTTCAGAAAAATTCTTTTATTAACATGATCTTTTCTCATTGCTAATAATCTTGTAGAGTTAGTGGAAATTAACTTTTCAAATCAAAAGATCAAATGACAAAAATAAACACATCATGCAAGCAAAGACTCCATGCAGCCTTCTGGTTTCAAACATATTTCAAATTAATAAAAAATAGCCAATAAAAGCAGCTCCCACCAATAAATAAACATAGGCTTCTGGAGCCTATATGAAGCCATATAAACCAGATATCCATTCAACTCAGCAGGAAGACTGACAGCAGCAAAGAGACTTCAGTCAACCTCCTGTCCTGTCTTTCTCACCAAGGCAACAGCAGATTCCCTTTGATCTTGTCTCCTAACTTCAATTTTTCATTTTCTCATTGAAAGTCTATGTTGATCTCTTTTTTTCAGTCAGAAAATATAAACTTTTGTGATAATAGTTACTAGAATTTTAAGTTAAATATTGTCCTTTTTTTTATTTTACAAACTCAGGGAATCTTCTCCCAAAAATCTATATTATATAATTGAATGACAAAAGGGAGAAATTCTGTGTAATGCATTTTGTCCTTTAAAAGGATTTCATCAGCATTTTTCCATTTTTTTATTCAATTTCTGATTCTCTCATAAGATCAGCTGAAATATATTTAGAAAATTAGTTTTAAATATTATTGCCATATCTGGTCTTGTGCTTCTATTACAGGTTACAATGGAAAATTTTTTGTCTAAATTACACAAAAATGAAAATAACACTGACATAACATTTTCAGATATATTTATCAAAATTACTCAAAAATATCTTAAAATACTTAAGAGTAAATTTATTAAATATAATTGACATTGACTTCAACCATGGCCTCCAAGTGACTTCGGAATCTTCTGCAACTTTTCTGGACTGCCTCTTTAAGTTGGTGAATGCTGCCATACCCCTTGCATTAAGTTCATCTTCAGTCTTACAAAGAGTTAGGTTCTCTCTCAACCGCATCCTAAACGTAATAATCAAGGAGCTTTGCAGTCTGAGCAGTTAGGTTGCCAGATGTTAAGGGGTGATGTGGTTGCAGAAATTATCTGACAGTCATGCCTGGGTTCTCCTGCTTATGTATCATGGTGCAGAGTCCTGTTGCCAGACAGTGTTTTCCAGCAGCCATCCAAATTACTCAGGACAGCACTACCTCCTCAAGGCACTTGATATTTGCCTCCATGTTGAGTTTGTGGTCCAGTGGGAAGATGAATGGAGGCATAATGTCACCATGACTAGTGATCATTCCAAACACCTTTGTAATCACCATTAGTACTCATCAAATTCTTTCTGAATCCTCTGCATCATCGTCAGATTGACATCTAAGTACTCTGAAATGTTCGTATTGGAGCTTCTGGCACATATGCCAAGCAGTACAACATGCTGTTTACAAATTTCTGGCAGGGTGCTCTCTTTTTTTTTGCAGATAGTACCAAACTGATCATACTGTATTGTGCAGTTGACAAGACAAATGCATATGTGTGAAATGAAAAATATAAAATGGCAACGGTTTTTCCATCATACCCTGTATCTCAAGATCCACGACAAAATTCAAAGAAGTGTCTGTGATGTAATCAATATTAACCTGGCATCTCAACTTTCAATCACTTTCTGACCAACATAATATGGCTTCCCTTTGTCTTTTCTATAAATATTTTTCATGACAATTGTTCTGATGTTCTTCTTGGTGCCTTGACATAATGAGATTAAGCATGCTATTAGATTGGCAACTAGGTCTCAACGTTTTACTGTTGGAATACTTACGTGTAGTTGTCAGTTCTATTCTAATAGTTTCTTTTCTCGCCTGTGGAACTTCTTTCCAATTTCTTGCTTCCTTGCCACCTACAAGTTTCAAAAACTTAAATGTAATGTCAATTGCCATCTTTAGTTCATTTGAATACCATTCTTTTATTTTCTTTTTTTTCCTACTAAAGTCTTCTCATTCTCTTTTGCTCCCAGTAATCCTTTGCATCTTAGTGATACTGTCACCTTGCTTGGAATGGAATGATTATAAAATAAAAAAACCTATGCATGTAAATATCTTCAGAATTATTAAAAAGAAATTTATCCCAAATTTTATCTATTATTTTACATACAGAATATAATAATGTACTGAAATTGGTTATTCATGTTTGACTAATTAACTTAGCACATTGTATTGTTTAAGTTCCCACAGAGATTATAACTTATATCTTCAAAAATAAGCTTAATTAAAAAGATAATTGTTCAAAGTAGACATCTAGTAAATTAGCTGATTCAGTTTGTGATTTTCTTGGAGTTAAAATACCCTCTTTCTCTTATTGTATAAATGAAACAATTCAGTAGAAATTATATCAATTCCTAATAATAAGAATTATCTCTAATATCTTAAGAGACAAAGCTTTGGATTGCCAAAAGCTTTGGTAAATAATGTCTGAAATAATCTCAGACTAACCTTTAAGAATATATATATATATATATATAATATTGCATTACATGTATTTTTCCTATCTGTAGTTAAAAAGTAGCGTGTTTAAAGTATATACTTTCTCAATTTTGTTTTATTTCAAAAATGTGTTAGCCATGTAGTAAAATACTCTTCTTGAATTTCATTGGCTATGAAAGTGGGTTGGCATCCTAATAAACTGATTAAGATTTTTTTATTTTTTTTTTTATTTAGGAAAAGAGTAATTTAAAAAGAGCAATGACCATTATCATCAAATAGAATTGGTGTGAATCACTTGAGTAAAAAGATTCAAGGGGGAAAAAATTTAAACTTTAACCTCTATCTAGGTCATCTTGATTAAAAGAATCTTCAGTGGAATACATTCTACTTTTTTTTTCTTATGCTTTTTTAAAATTTGATGCTTATTAAGCAAGGCCTGTGTATTTTGAATTAGAAAAAGAATGTGAATACAAAATAATCGATTTGGAAAAGATTAACTGAAAACTTGTTTAGTGACTGATACATTCTGTTAATTGACTTCCTCCAAAATTCACACTTCCTAATTGCAAAGTGTGTGTGTGTGTGTCTCAATGGTTATTGATGCCAAAAGTGGAAGTGGTAAGCTAAGTTTAAATTCTGTCCCACTTTCTTGTATTCATTTTACATAAATAAACACCCTTGGAATGGACATGAAACCATTTATTCTCTCTTTAGCTAGAGGTTAAATATTACTGTAGACTAGTCTCTGTTGCTTTGGTGAACCATAGTAATGGAACAGGTAAAAATGGCACAAGTGAAAAAAAAAAAAGACTTAAAAAATTCTAAATGTAGAAATTTATATGGAGGTAAAAACAATTCACCTTTTTTTTTTTTTTTTTTTTTTTGGTTGTTGTTGTTGTTAATATAAAAAAAATAAAATAAAAATGATTAAAAATTTTCTTTTAAATTTCACTCAAAACCAACATTTTTTATCAATAGCATATATTTCAATAAATTTTTTCCTTGTGCCATTTTACCTTGCTATTATTACCTAAATTTCTCTTGCCTTAGTTGGTAACCAGTGTAGGGTAAAGAAAACTCTGAATTCAAAACTCTAGAAAAGACAGTGGTAGATCATTCCATTATCTCAAGATTTCATTACATTCACCAACATGATAGTCTAAATCTTGAAGAAAAAAGCTTCATATGTTCTTTTTGTTACTAACAAAGAACATTTTTCTCAGTGTTACTTTTCTAACCTCTATTTATATTTAGTCACTTTTATAAGCACGTCATCATGCTGAAGGTGAAAGAGTTGGTTCATGAAGGTAGAAGCATAGGTGTCGTGTATCATGGGATCTCCCCGATGAGGGGGGTGCTGACAAGTGAGTTGGGCTGTGATTGTAAAAGAGCACAGACATGTGAGATCGGAACCTCCCCCTCGTTGAAGCAAGTGTGCAGACCAGTTAGAAACAAGGACTTTGAAAAATATTATTGTCGCAACAGTCACATTGAAAAAATGCTGAGTATATGAAACTTTACATTCGTTGCTAGCATGACAACTATCAGGATTACATCACCCATTTTGCACCTTTGCAAGACACGTAGCCCCATCGTTTTATTTGAGAAGAATTGACTCTGTCGAAAAAGTCTGAAGAACATTTTTGAATAGTTATATATCTTCCTAGATGATTTAACAACCAGTGAACCAAACACACACTCTCTCTCTCTCTCTCTCTGTCTAGACTCCAGTGTGTGAATTGTTATGCTAAATACTTTTATTCTCTGTAACCTTATTTTTTTCTTGTATATAAAAGTTATTAAGAGTGCAACCATCGAACAGTTTGTTCAGCTTTCTACGAACATTTTTTTTTTTTCTATTTCTTTTTGCTGTATTTTAAATTTTTAACACCACATTCCCCAGCCATGTCTACATCTTCAGTTGACCGTGAACAACCAACATGTCTGCTTTCTGGATCTAATAACCACAATCCTGGTCATGGCACCATATATTTAACACTATTGCCTCCAGGTCTCTGAGCATCTACAAGTCAGTCCACTGGCTCACTGGTTTAAATCTGCTTCCTGCCCACATTGCCAAAAATCAGGTGACCTCCAAATTAAACGACACTCAACGTACACTAGATTCATATTTCACCATTAGTAAACAAATATATCTCGATGTTCAATCTCCACCAAAATTCTCTTTATCAAAAATCATTATTTCATTTATCTCCATTGTTTTGTCAACCCAAATACAACCGCCTAAACTTCTGTTTAGATCAAATTTCTTTACCGGCAAACAACCATGCTGGCTTAATTCAATGTTCAACTCAATCCCAATTTTTGACCAGCAGAGAAATAATTAATATCTGTCACGTTTTTCTGAAAGCCGAAATTCTGTTTTTAAAGAATTCTTAAATTAAAAAGAAAGATTACAAATGATGTTTCATTTGTTTTGGCCTTCTTCAGGTGCCAGGAATTTTTAACTTTTTAAACGAATGTATGTGTTTGATTTTCTCTGTCACACTTTATAACTAGTTCAAATGTGCTGATGAGTAGGGAAGTATGAAATTTATATAGTGTGCTGGTTGCCTAATTTCAAACAAATTTATTTACTCATGTATTTTGGCCTCATTTGTTACATTCCTTTTTATTGCTATTAGCAATTTCTGTGGCACAAAGAAAAGAGTAAAAGACAGAGATTGGAGAATTTAACAGGATTCAGAAGAGATCGCAAAAAGATAAATCTTACTAAGAGCCACAAATGTCAGGAAGTTAGGGCAAGCCATAATTACTTAGTTTCTGAAGAGGCACTGTACATGAAAGAAGAATCTTCAGTTTGGAATTCATAATAATATGCTGAAATATTTTGGTAAATTACAAAAATTATCTAAAGAAAAACTAATCAACTGTGAACTCACCCATTAAACTAAGTAAACTGTTTTTATTTTTTATTTTATTTTTTCCCTTTTATTTTCTTTACTCTTTTCTTTTTTCATATTGAAAAGTAAATCCTATATTTCTTCCATATTTCAGGTTCCTATATTTGCTATTTAGTAAGAATTTAATGATCTGTTTTGCTAAATGACTTAAATAATACCCTGAGGTGAAAAGTTTTGTTAGAATCAGATTTGTAGAGTTGATTATAACTGTTCTAATAGAAGTGCACCATCTGATCAAAATTCCAGAGACTGTTTAAAATCTGGCTTAAAGATATTCCCTAGAGTTGTTTAGTGCTGCCTTTTCTTTGATATTTTCTTACTTTGGTAATCTCATAAGGTTTGGGTAGGCATGATGTAGAATGGATAAAATGTATTTGAAGACAGGTTTCTCTAAGAATTTCCTTTGGAAAAGGGATTTAACTCTGTTCTTTGGCATTGTGTCAGTTGGTTGTTATGGCAATGGAGGATTTCTGTATTTTTTCTTTCTTTTCTCTGAAGGTAGAAATTCTTTGGTTTCTCTTTGAAGAGAAACTACTTTGTTCATGTTGTGCATGATAAATAGGATTAATGTGATGGTTGGGATTATGGGAATGTTCTGGAGAATAGTAATTTATATTTAACTAGCAAAGTATACATGCAAAAATAGTGAGATTATTTCCAAATCCAGTGCTTTTTCACTCCTGTTGACAGAACCCCACCCTAATTGACTATGTCTTCAGAGGTTTAATTGTACTCACTACACCTGGCCAATTGCTGTTTGGTGAGGTTATTTAGTCCATAGAGGTTTTCAATTCATTTGTCCTTATCCTAGACTGGTTACCATTCAAGGCTATAGTATCCAGTCTTTACTATTTACCCATAACTGGAGGTGGGGGGAGATGGATGAATATCTTTACCAAGAATATTTGCATGTAAGTAAATATAATGAATTCTACTGGAATTTGGCCTTGGCTCACTGATTCAATACAAGCCATTATCCATTACTCCACAGTACCCCCTGGAATTTTTTTTTTTTTTTAATCATATCACCCTGAGCAGGGCAGCAACGTCACTGATGTGCAGGGGGCTACGTAAGAGTGAAAAGACTAGAAGAGAGAAAGCCGGAAACCACATCCTAAACAGGAAACAAGGGATGAGCCTCTACACCTGTTCAATAGACAGGGGTGGAGTTTGAACCGGGCGATAGTTTAGACTGTCTACTCCAATTGGACTATACATAAGATAAATTACACACACACACAGCAAATAAAAACATATATACATCAAACAAAAGTTTCATTTTCCTAGTGATTATCTAAAACTCTTTATATATTGTTTATAATAATTTTAAAAAGTAAAGTAATAATTATAAATAATTATATAATTAAAATCACATAAATGAACATTGTCATTGATATTACAAGCAGCAGGATTTGCCTCCCTCCAACCAACATACATAGTAGAACCTATTCTGTGTCTTTCTCTCATCTTTTCCTGTTTTATGACTGAAAATGAATAAACAAAATCAGAACAATTACCATGAATGTATTTATAGAAAAGGCACAGGAAAGCTTTACAGCAGTGGAAAAGTGACTGAAGTAAAGATGCCAGGTCAGGAGTAATAACATAGCAGTTTCTTCTTTGGATTTTATCAAGAATCTCCAAATATATAACAAGAAACCAGACCTGATGTGGCAGCAATAGTCAAAGCAAAGATGAATGGTAGTTTTATAAATATGTAAGATAGATTACGTGAGAAAAATTGTCTAGATCAACACAAACAACTTTCCTAGCTGCAAACCTAGCAATTGATTCAATATACTCTTTTTACTTTCTATCAACAGGAAACATTAATCTGAGAAGGTATAATAAGTCACTTTCCTGGAAGTTAGCATCAGCTATATTAATGGAAAGTAAAAATAGTTCTCATTAATATAAAAAGTTTTATTTTGGAGGTGTTAAAATTAACAAGCCAATCTTTGCCCCATTTAACAGATTGTACATCATTTATGAGATTATCTGCTAATTTGATCATGTCGAACTGATTATTTTTTTCAATAGTCTTACATTGTGACAAAATTTGTCTCACTAGTAT